>CM022303.1:455139466-455739466 GCA_011799875.1 Thinopyrum elongatum
TCGCTGGACGAGGTTCGTTCCTTCCTCCTTGTTTTTCTCGGATCCGAGCAGAAATAGAGAGGGGAGAGAGATAGGGCGCCGCTGGGTGCCATGGCTGTCGTGGGTGGGGGAGGGGCGCGGCCACCGTGGCTAGGGAGGGGCGCAGCAGCCATGGGCCGCCGTGGCTAGGGGAGGGGGGCGCACCCGCCATGGCTCGGCTGCGCGAGGGACGCGGCCGCCGTCGCTGGGGGAGGGGCGCTGCCGCTGTGCTTCTCATGGCAGGCATGAGCGGCACGAGCTCTATGTATCGTAGTATCAATCAGTATATAGTACATGTATGTATATGTAATCGCCCTCTGATGTTGCAACTGGTATATCATTATGTATTTGATGTTACCTTAAGTATCTTGTTTCAACTTGCATGCACTTAGTCAGATCTTGGCCAAGCACTGATAACTGCTCCTCCCTCCATAAATAGATGTGCGTTTTGGTTTGCCCGCGGTTACCGCAGCAAGGCAGCATATAAGATGTGTGTCTCATGTGTCACCTTCCATTCACCTCACCTCACCTCACCTCATCTCACCTAGCTAGCTAGCAACGAAGAGAAAATAAGAAGAAGAAGAAGAAAAAGAAGAGGAGGAGAAGAAGAAAAAATAAGAAGAGGAAGAAGAAGAAGAAGAAGAAAGAAAAGAAGAATAAGAAGAAGAAGAAAAAGAAGAAGAAAGTAGAAGAAGAAGACCTCCTCCTCCTCCTCCTCCTCATCCTCCTCCTCCCCGCTCTCCCTCCTCTCCTCCTCTCCTCCTCCTCCTCCTCCTCCTCCTCCTCCTCCCTCCTCCTCCTCCTCCTCCTCCTCCTCCTCCCCTCCTCCCCTCCTCCTCCTCCCCCTCCTCCGCCTCCTCCTCCCTCCTCCTCCTCCTCCCTCCTCCGCCTCCTCCTCCTCCTCCCTACCTCCCTCCTCCTCCTCCCTCCTTCCTCCTCCCCTCCTCCTATCCTCCTCCTCCCTCCTCCTCCTCCTCCTCCTCTCCCTCCTCCTCCTCCTCTCCTCCTCCTCTCTTCCTCTCTCCCTCCTCCTCCCCTCCTCCTCCTCCTCCTCCGTCCTCCTCCTCCTCCTCCTCCTCCTCCTCCCTCCTCCTCCCCTCCTCCTCCTTCCTCCTCCTCTCCTCCTCCTCCTCCTCCCTCCTCCCTCTCCTCTCCTCCTCCCCTCCTCCTCCTCCTCCTCCTCCTCCTCCTCCTCCTCCTCCTCCTCCTCCCCCCCTCCTCCTCCTCCTCCCCTCCTCCTCCTCCCCTCTCTCCTCCTCCTCCTCCTCCTCCGCTCCTCCTCCTCCTCCTCCCTTCCGCCTCCTCCTCCTCCTCATCCTCCCCTCCTTCCTCCTCCCCTCCCCCTCCCTCCTCCTCCTCCTCCTCCTCCTCCTCCTCCTCCTCCTCCTCCTCCTCCTCCTCCTCCTCCTCCTCCTCCTCCTCCTCCTCCTCCTCCTCCTCCTCCTCCTCCTCCTCCTCCTCCTCCTCCTCCTCCTCCTCCTCCTCCCTCCCTCCTCCTCCTCCTCTCCCCTCCTCCTCTCCTCCCCTCCTCCGCCTCCTCCTCCTCCTCCTTCCTCCTCCTCCTCCCTCCTCCTCCCTCCTCCTCCTCTCCTCCTCCCCCGCCTCTCCTTCCTCCTCCTTCCTCCTCCTCCCCGCCTCCTCCTCCTCCTCCTCCTCCTCCGCCTCCTCCTCCTCCTCCTCCTCCTCTCCTCCTCCCCTCCCCTCCCCCCTCCTCCTCCTCCTCCTCCTCCTCCTCCTCCTCCTCCTCCTCCTCCTCCTCCGTCTCTCCTCCCCCTCCTCCCCTCTCCTCCTCTCCTCCTCCTCCTCCCCTCCTCCCTCCTCCTCCTCCTCCTCCTCCTCCTTCCTCCCTTCCTCCTCCTCCTCCTCCTCTCCCTCCTCCTCCTCCTCCTCCTCCTCCTCTCCTCCTCTTCTCTTCTTCTCCTCCTCACTCCTTCCCCCTTCCCTTCCTCCTCCTCCTTCTTCTTCTCTTCCTCCTCCTCCTGCCTCCTCCTCCTCCTCCTCCTCCTCCTCCTCTCCTCCTCCTATAATACATCCTCCGAACATGCCGCTCACGCAACACAGAAGGCACCGACTCTCCTCACTGATTTCGCGGTTCTAGGGTCGTGCGAGGGGTCCGCTTTGTCTCGGTATTACCCCCCGACAAAACCGACACCGACACCCCTCCCCCCCCCCCCCCTAGACCCCTCCCCCTTCCTACCCCCCGACCCCGACAACCCCGACCCCGACACGACACCCCGACACCCAGACACCCCGACACCCCGACACCCGACACGACACCCCCGACCCCCGACACCTCTTCGGCCTCCTGTTGACCGAAAAGGTGCTCTTCGGCCTTCCAGAGGCCGATGGGGTCATATATTTGTGAATTATGAGTTAGGAAGTATATTTCCCGATTTTGTTAAGAAAAACATCAAATATATTTGTGTTGATCGGGTGGATTTAAATGTGCAGTTCTTTCGTTGCTGCGAGGGTCTGGTGTTCGACGACCTCCCCGTGCGTTCGACGAGCTCCGCCCCTGTGTTCGTGGGTGAGCACAAATGACATCTCCTCCTCCCCCCTTCATTTGCTCTATTCCGGTCTTCGTGCCGATGAAACTTGCTAGCTATACGTGTCAATCATCAGTATGCATGACCACTATGCGTCTCCCATTCGAAAGGGTTACATCTATAAATATGCATTCATTTGCATATTTATAACCGTGATTCTTTCGAATTGTCCAACGTTATCCATGGACAGCCCGAGTATGTGTAGATTGGGTTCGTTTTCCCATATGCTCTGCTCCAGATCCGATGCAGAATTTCGTCAGTGCCTCCCTGTTGTTCTCTGGGTACACATCCTCTCTGCTTATTGCCGAGACGTGTATCAGGAGAACAACGGGGAGGTGCTGCCGAAATTTTGCGTCGGATCCAGAGCAGAGCATGGGAAAACGAACCCAATCTACACATACTCGGGTGGGATTAGGACCTATCTTAACCTACTAGCGTCTAGGTTGCATGGACGTAATAAAATTGACAAACTCTATTAACTGATGAATATGGTTTGCTGAATTATGTATGTATTTCTTGTGTGTCCAGTAGCTAGGCAAGATGAGTTATCGTGCGTGGATGTACACCGGTCACACTAGTCAGAAAGACATGACCCATGAATGGATGAGAAAAACCAAGGGGTTTGTGAGAGCCGCATTTGCAAATGGACAGGAAACAACCTAGTGCCCCTGTGTCGACTGCGACAACTTTAATAAGAAGTCAGAGTTTGAAATGATCAAACACCTGCAGAAGTTGGGTTTTACGCCTAATTATATGGTCTGGACATTTCATGGTGAGTCTGCCCAACGTGCCAGAGCTGAGGAGGGCCGTCGTCGCACCAACAAGCATGGTACCGGGATGGAAGACATGGTGGAAGACTTTGATGATGCTCGGGATTCGGACGATGAGATGGAGGAATCTGCAAAGGCCTTCAATGATATGTTGGAGTCTTCGAAGCGTCCTCTCCACGAGCACACTGAGCTTTGTCAGCTGGATGCCATCGCACAAGTAATGGCTCTGAAGGCTCAATTCAACTTGGGCAGAGAATGCTACGACGCGATGATGACACTATTTGGACGCTTTCTACCCAAAGGCCATGTAATGCCTGCAAACCTGTACCAGTCGGACAAAATCCTCCGTGTACTTAAGATGCCCTATGAGAAGATAGATGCCTGTGAGAAAGGATGTGCCTTATTTAGGCTTGAGTATGCGGACTTGAAGTATTGTCCCGTTTGCCAGTCTTCCAGGTATGTTGAGGTAGACAATGGTATGGGTGAGAAGAGTCAGACAAAAATCCCAGTTAATGTTCTTCGGTATATGCCAATCATACCAAGACTTCAACGTCTTTTCATGGTTGAAGAGACGGCCAGACAGATGACATGGCACAAATTGGGCAAAAGAACCGAACTAGATGCAGATGGGGAGCCGATGTTGGTACACACATCGGACACTTTTGCGTGGAAGCGCTTCGATGCAATACATCATGCTAAAGCGGCAGATCCAAGGCATCCTCGAATCACCATAAGCACGGATGGGTTCAATGTGTTTGGTATGATGGCAGCCCAATATAGTTGTTGGCCTGTATTTGTCATTCCACTCAATCTCCCCCCCGGACAGATTATGCAAAGAAAGAACATTTTCCTGACGTTGATAATTCTGGAGCCCAACTATCCGGGGAAGAATATGAATGTGTACATGTAGCCGCTTAAGGATGAACTGCAAGAAGCTTGGGATAATGGGATCAAGACATACAATGCCGCTACAAAAAAAACTTCCTAATGCGTGCGTGGTACATGTACTCGATGCATGACTTGCCGGCGTATGCGCTATTCGTTGGCTGGTGTCTGCATGGAAGGTTCTCGTGCCCCACATGCAAGGCAGCTCTTGAGTTTCGTCAGCTGCAGGCGGGTAGCAAGTTTTCTTGCTTCGACATGCATAGACAATTCCTGGATCCTCGCCATAAGTTCAGAAAAGACAAGAAGAACTTCATCAAAGGTAGAGTTGTCAAAAACTCTGCACCACCTGCGTTGACAGGCCAACAGACCCTGGATCAGTTAAACTCTCTCGAGCCGGATCCGGAGCGTCCAGGGTATTTCAAGGGGTATAATTCGGAACACGCCTAGACTCACAAGACATGCCTGTGGGATCTGCCTTACTTCAAAGACCTCCTTTGCCCACACAACATCGACGTGATGCACACTGAAAAGAATGTCGGCGAGGCCCTCTTTGGTACATTGTTCGGCATAGAGGGGAAAACAAAGGATAATCCTAAGGCTAGAGTCGATCAGCAGGCTCTATGTGATAGACCGCTACAAAACATGCGACAACCGAAAGGAAAGAAGAACTGGACGAAGCCAAAGGCATGGTTCAATCTTGGAAGGCCAGTTATGAGGGAAATACTCCTATGGGTGAAAAAGGAGTTGATGTTCCCTGATGGGTATGCAGCGAATCTAAAGAGGGGAGCGAGCCTTGAAAAATTGAAAATATTTGGTCTCAAGAGTCATGATTGGCACATATGGCTTGAGCGGGTAATGCCGGTGATGTTGCGTGGCTTTATCCCTGAGGATGAATGGCTAGTACTGGCAGAGCTGAGTTATTTCTTCCGTGTTCTTTGTGCGAAAGAACTATCGCCTGGCTTGCTAGAAGAACTGGAAGAGTTGGCGCCGGAGTTGATCTGCAAGTTAGAGAGGATCTTTCCACCGGACTTCTTTAATCCAATGCAGCATTTGATTTTGCATCTCCCGACCGAGGCACGATTGGGGGGGCTCGTGCAGAATCGTTGGTGCTACGCAACTGAGAGTGTGCAGAAGGCGCTTCGAGAAAAATGTAAAAATAAACGTCGAATTGAAGCATCGATGGCCGCGGCATTCATTACTGAGGAGGCGGCAAACTTCGTGACAGCACACTACGAAGCCAAAAATCATCATTTGCATAATCCGAAGCCTCGGTACAATGCTGGCAACCCTAAAAAGGGTGGATCCAACCTCAGCCTATTCAAAGGGAAGCTCGCACCAGCCGGTGCTTATACTCCCTTATCGTTGGATGTCGACGAATTGCGGACCATTACGTTGTATATCTTGAACAACCTAACAGAAGTGCGGCCGTACATCGAGTAAGTTCTCGGTACATTGTTTCGCAACCTCTAATTCCTTTGAACTGCTCTTATTCCCGGATATTTGATACAGTCGATACGTCGCCGAATTCTCGTATGGAGTGGTGATCCAAAAGGATTCCGTCGAAGAGTATGAGCTTCTGGCAATGTATGAAGGCGGCTATCCCGGTTTCATCTCTTGGTTCAAACAAACGGTAATTTCCATTAGACCATTTCATTTCTTCTTCTAATTTCCGGCTAATGCAACAATCCTTTCGTATTAAACTTGTAGGCTAGTTCAGAGTCTATGGACGCCGAATTGAGACAAGTCACTAATGGTTTTGACTATAAGGTCCGTTCATTTGACAAATACGACATCAACGGGTATCGCTTTCGTACCTATGGCAAAGAGCTATCTATGGCCGACCAAAAGTCTACAAATTGTTGTGTCTCTGATATCGGCGAAGGAGATATCGAGTATTATGGAAGAGTTGAAGCAATTTATGAACTTCTATTCTATGGTGCCAACCCACCGAACGTCGTAGTCTTCAAATGTTATTGGTTCCAGCCGAAGGAGACTAGAAGGACTCATGAACATCTAGGGCTAGTCGAAATCAAACAAAGCACCCATTTGAATGTTCCCGATGTCTATATTACGGCTCAACAGGCGACCCAAGTTTTCTATCTACCGTGGGCCTGCTAAAGTGATCCAAATCTCAAAGGTTGGGATGTCGTTTATGAAGTGCCGCCACATGTTAGACCACCTCCCCCCAATGAAGAGGATTATGAACCTCACATTAACCCAGACACATATGAAGGAGAATTCTTCCAAGAAACACGTCTTTCCAAAAAACGTTTCAAGAACTGCTCTACTTCACCCCAGAACATTGAAGTAGACAGCGGCAGTGAATCCGAGCCTGAGCCGGAACAAGAAGAGCCGGAACAAGAAGAGGTTACTGCTGCGGATGACCTGTCAATGCTTGACCGATTACGTACAGGAGGCCTTCCACATGTTGATGCATTTATTGATGATGATGAGCACGTCATTACTGATAGTGATGATGATGATGCATTTATTGACCCCAAAGATATATAGACGATGATGATGATGCATTTATTAATGATGACGATGAAGATTAATATTACAGTTCATGTCAGGTATTCAATTATAATTATGTATATATATATTATTAATTAGTTCATGATGATGATACACTAAAATTATGTACATATTATTCATGTCAGGTATTCATTCTTTTTATGTTGTACTAATTTCGTTTACTCTTTGTCATTGCAGGTGTTGACAGATGGTGGGCGCGGGTCGAGAGCGCTCCGAGGCTCCTTCCTCGGCGCGTGGTGGGAGGGGTAGTTCCGTTCCACCCCAGAGCCTCCGGAGAGCGCTGGATCTCGGTATGTAGACACCACCGGTGGTCGCTTCTTCTTCGGTTGGGAGAGGTCGGGGGGGAAGAAGGCTGCTAGAGGTGGACGTGGCGGCGGGCGAGGTAGGAAGGCTGCTGCTACACCTTCCTTGCCGCCACCCCTAGCTGATTCACCCGACCATAGGAGTGCTTCATCTGAGATGGAGCTGCCTGAGGTGGAGCCATCTCGGACTCCGGTCCACGAGCCTCGAGGCGACGAGCCTATGGCAGACACGCCTACGGCCGACGAGCCTCGGGCCGACGAGCGTCGGGCCACCGAGCCTTCGTCCCGCGAGACTCCGTCCCACGAGACTCCGGAGCTCAGCAGGGATCACGCTGAGTCGCAGCAGAACCCTTTGGAGGACTCGTCAGAGTCGAGTGGCCGTGCTGAGGGTGGCTATAGCTCTGATAGCTATAGCGAGGGTGAGTGGGTTGAGGGGCGCAAAGTCTACCAGCGTGGTGGTACAAAGCTCCCTAACACCCCGGCGACCCCCGACCAGAGGTGGTTGATTGCGCCTAGCGGGGAGAAGTAAGTGCATTTACTCTTTTTTAACCTTTTGTCTTCACGTTTCTTCGAATATCTAATGCGTTGGCCTTGTCACATACTGCAGGTCTTGGACACACGAGCCGAATGTCCGCAAGCCCAACAGTGTCCTTGGTGTGATTTTTCGCCAGAGCTTCCCGGGGTGGGTCACGTTGCCCGGTGAGGGCCGGGTTCGAGAGCTAGGAATGACCTAGGAGCACTACTTGGCTGCCCCGGCCCCGCCGGGGCATAGGATCGGCGATGTCGAGTGCCACACGGTCGCCGACATTGTGATCCAGACGTTTTGGGTAATTTCTCCTTTGCCGTCTACGTTGTGTTTTCTTCTTTGATTGGCAACCCTAGTGTATGTACTAATCCGTGTTTTCTTGTTTGATTGCAGACCTTCTACAGGTGTGCTGAGGGACAGGAGGAGGCCGCGGCTCGGGTTATCGACACCGAGTGCAGGCGCCTACTTCAAAACTTTCGGCACGAGGCTCGGACACAGGCTGTTCGAGACTACTTCGCCTCGGCTGGTATTAGGAGGAAAAAAGAGAAGTGTCGCGTCAAGTATCTGAGTAAGGAGAATTACATGAAGGTAATTACCTATTCTTAAGGCCTTGTACTTAGTTTCCTTGATTTGATTCGTAGGCGTAGCGCTCAAATTTCTCTTGCTTAACTTAGGTGCCCCCGAGATGGTATGCAGATAGGATGGACTGTTGGGAGGCGTTGGTGGAAGAGTGGTGCACTCCCGAATGGCGCTCCGTCCACGACACTGCAAAGAACAAGCGTGCCCAAATGAAAGGTGTCCCACACCATCTAGGCAGCGTCAACCTATGTCAGTTCGGGGAAAACTGGGTATGTGGTTTGCTTCATGATTCATGCAAATTCATTCTTCATGCTAGCTTGAGCCCTTAACTAATACTATGTTCCTCTCTTTTAGGCGCGACACAACAAGGCTCCAGTGCCAGAGCTGTTCGACCTCTATGCCATGTCCAATACTGCCTCGTACAAGAAGGCCAAGGCATTCTCTGAGTCTGACCTCGATGATCCAGAGAAATTCACCAACCCCACCTCCCACCACAAGCTTGTGATGTACAGAGACCAGGGGAAGGCGAGGAAAGGGCCGGACTTTAACCCGAGCCAACCTCTTGATCCAGAGCTGGTGATGATATCTGGTGGCGGGAGGTCCCATGGCTCGTTAGCCATTGGGAATGGACTGATACGTTGTAGTAGCACTCTCCCGCAGATCAAGAAGCGCCAGACCAGCTCTGATCCTGAGATATTGCCTCGTGCACGGCCAGTGGAGCTCCAATTCAAGGTTAGTTATACGGAATCAGATACCTTTCCTCCATTACATTGTGTGTGCGGCCGTCGATTATTACAATGCTAACGAGTGTTGTTGCAGGCTGCTATTGAGGCAGAGAGAGCGAAGACCCAGGCTGCTATTGAGGAAGAGAGAGCGAACACGCAGGCGCTTCTAGCAGAGAGGGACCGGCAGAAGGCCAAGCTGTTGGAGGAGGAGAGGAACCGGAACATGATGGCTACCCGGGCCCTATACGAGATGTTCGCGGTAATTTTCTTTTGCATGTTAGCCAAATCATGCACGTAATGTTCCTTACATTAGTATCTAATATGACTGACTCGTCAAAACCAAATGTGCAGACCATGTGCGAGAAGACCGGCACAACTCCTCCGGCGATGCCAGACATTGTTCCGGCGGGCACGGTGAGTTTCATTTGAATGGTCATTAGTTACTAGTCTTCACATTTGAGTTGCATCATGCTAACGATACATTGGAAATGATCTTTGGTGCAGCATAACTCCCGACAAGCATCGACCGATGCTTCTCCGTCTGCCACTGGCGTGACCGGTCCTACAGCTACACCTCCTTGATGACGGTAAGTTTTCCCAAGTGTTTAGCTTAACAAATGCATACTTTGCTTAAGAAATGACCTAGTCGTGTGCCTTTGGTAGCCTTCCATACAGGAAAATGCCTCCTAGTGCTTCCACTGAGCCATGGTAGTTCGCTACTGCTCTGGAACACATGGATTGACCGGCATGTGTCCTTCTTTGCTCCTGTATCTGTCCCTACGGGGAAATGTCACGCGGTGTATCACCGAAGTCCTTGTAGCTTGCTACGACTTGGTTGCACTCGCTGATGACCGACACGTGCATTGCCGGGTCATGTATGCCTGTCCCTGTACGTTTGTGCCACCTTGGTTCTATGACTAGTCATGTCGGCCCGGGTTCTCTGCCATATGGATACTAGCGACATAATCATATACTTAGCATTTTTTCCTCCAAAATGACAATATGCTTAGCTAGCTCAAAAATGACATAATAAGCTTAATTAGCTCAAAAATGACCTATTTAACCTAGGATAGCTCTAAAATGACCTATACTTAGCATTTATTCCTCCAAAATGACTTAATATGCTCCAAAATGACTTAATATGCTCCAAAATGACCTATGTAGCTCCAAAATGACCTATTTAGCTCCAAAATGACTTAATATGCTCCAGAATGACTTAATATGCTCCTAAATGACTTAATATGCTCCAAAATGACTTAATATGCTCCAAAATGACCTATTTAGCATATTAAGTCATTTTGGAGCATATTAAGTCATTTAGGAGCATATTAAGTCATTCTGGAGCATATTAAGTCATTTGGGAGCATATTAGCTCCAAAATGACCATTTAGCTCCAAAATGATCTATTTAGCTCCAAAATGACCTATTTAGCTCGAAATGACTTAATATGCTCCTAATGACCTATTTAGCTCCAAAATGACCTATTTAGCTCAAAATGACTTAATATGCTCCTAAATGACCTATTTAGCTCCAAAATGACCTATTTAGCTCCAAAATGACTTAATATGCTCCAAAATGACCTATTTAACTAGGTTAGCTCTAAAATGACCTATTTAGTTCATTTATGACATACTTAGCCTATTTAGGTCAAAAATGGCCTATTTAACTAGGTTAGCTCTAAAATGACACAAGTAAGCAATAAGAAGAAGAAAAAGAAAGAGAAGAAAAATTCTGCTTCTTTTTCTTCTTCTTCTTCTTCTAGTCTTCTAGTCTTCTTCTTCTAACTTTCTTCTTTCCCATTTTGCAGATTTGCTTCAGATCACGGAAGCTTGCGTTGGAGTCTACTCTTCTCCTTGTCATTCCTTTTTGTTTAGATTTTGTAGGATGAACAATTTGAAACTTGCTACGTATATATGTATGGATGGATGGTGGCTATATTGTATATGGACCTTTTGCTTAATTGTTGGATATGTTGGACTTTTCATTTGGTGTATATATGTGTTGGATGATGATATATGTGTTGGATATGTTGGATGATCCATATGGCAGGGATATGTTGGCTATATGTACTTGTTGAAATATTTTGAAATGAATATATATATATATATATATATATATATATCTGTGAAATTGATTGAATTTAAGAAAATACAAGGGCTATATAGCCAATTTGCCGTCTGCTAATAGACGGCAAAGGGGTTTGCCGTCTGCTAGCAGACGGCAAATAGGCCACGTGGCAGCAGCCTGTTCAACCTGGGCTGGCCTATTTGGCCTCTTTGCCGTCTGCTAGCAGACGGCAAAGAAGAAAAGGTCTTTGCCATCTGCTGGCAGACGACAAAGAAGCAAGGTCTTTGCCATCTACCAGCAGACGGCAAAGAAGCAAAGGTCTTTGCCATCTGCCAGCAGACGGCAAAGAAGCAAGGTCTTTGCCGTCTGCTGGCAGACGGCAAAGAGCGCCGTTAGCCCCCTAACGGGGCTGTCACCTTTTTTGTGCCGTCCACAAGCTTTGCCGTCTGCTAGCAGACGACAAAGAACTTTCCTTCTTTGCCATCCGCCAGCAGACGGCAAAGCGGCCTTTACCGGCAGCAGTTCAGCCGGAGTGTTTGCCGTCTGCTGGCAGATGGCAAAGGCTTTGCCGTCCGCCAAACATGCCTTTGCCGTCTGCTATGGCAGATGGCAAAGCAGCTGATTCCAGTAGTGATTAAGGATTTGAACATATAATCTTCCACCAAATAAACCAATTAGCATCAACTACACGATGTAATCGACACTACTAGCAACCCACAGGTACCAATCTGAGGTTTTGGGACAAAGATTGAATACAAGAGATGAACTAGGGTTTGAGATGAGATGGTGCTGGTGAAGATGTTGATGAAGGTTGGTCCTCCCATGATGAGAGGATCATTGGTGATGTCGATGGCTTCGATTTCCCCCTCCCGGAGGGAAGTATCCCCGGCGGAATCGCTCTGTCGAAGAGCAAAAGTACTCCTGCCTAGGTTCTGCCTCGAGACAGCGGCACTTCATCCCGAAACCTTCCTCTTGATTTTTTCTAGGTCAAATGATACCTTATAGCAGAAGATGGGCTTCGGAGGCCTGCCAAGGGCCCCACAAGTCCAGGGGCGCGCATTGGGGGTAGGGCGCGCCCCCTAGGCTTGTGGCTGCCTGGTGGGTCCCCTGCTGATGTTTCTTTCCCCAATAATTTTTATATATTCCAAAATAATTCTTCATCAATTTTCATCTCATTTGGAGTTGCGCAGAATAGGTATCTCTGATGTAGCCCTATCCAGTGCAGATTTCCAGCTGTCAGCAATCTCTCTCTTCATGTGAAACTTGCAAAATAAGAGAGAAAAGGCATAAGAATTGTATCATAAAGTGAAATAACAATCCAAAACACAATAAATAATAGTAGGAAAACATGATGCAAAATGGACGTATCAGTGTTCATGTCTCCCTGCGGGAGACGAGGGCGCGACGACGGCGGTGGCGGTGGAGCCTGCGAGGTAGGGCGCTGTTGCGCCTGCTCGGATCTTAGAGATGGGCCTAGGTCCTGGGGTTGGGCCAGCTACTGGGCCTAGGATGCCGGTCGTGCCGTGCGTGGGGCTGGCTGCTAGTGTGGTTGCTGGGCCGGGGATGCCGGTTGCCCAAGGGACCACATCTCAGCCCAGGTCACGGTTGGGGTATTTATGGCTGCAAAATGGGCATTGGCATCCCTCACTAGGGTTTCCTGCCACTACTAGAGAAGTGAGGCGGCTTGCCATCTCTGCCTGCACCCTCTCCCCAATCCCTCCTCCTCCCCAACTTCTTCTCTCCTATGTGGCGATGACGGCCATGGGTGATCGCAGGGCCGCCAAGCGCCCGATAGAGCCGCTGGATCCGAAGGCGGAGCGACGGTGGGAGCGGGAGCTTCGGGACAAGGCGAAGTGAGATCTACGCGGTTGTCAAGCGGGGCGCGACGGCTGGGACGAGCAAGACAAGTACCAGGAGCCCGTCGGGCGGGAGGCGGATTGGGGTCCTCCTCTGTCGTGATGGGGGCAACAACAAGAGAAGAAGTGCAAGAAGAAGCAAGGGCAGCGCCGCCGGGAGATGGAGTGCAAGAAGCCTTGCACCATGTTCGAGCGGCTTGCAGTGGTGCTCCCTTCGTATTCCAAGGGTATAGCGGCGAAGCCCATCTCGGTGGACAAGGGGACCGGCTTGGAGTGCTTCAAGTGCATGCCAGACACCTCCATTGACACAGATACATGGGGTATGTTGGGAATTAAGGTTGGGGGCGACAGGAAGGAGACTCAGACAAGATGGATGTGACACCTGCGGTGCTCGTAGTCCTAGACACAGCAGGCAGCAGCTCCCAGTTGGCCTGCTCCCTAATACGGCTCCAACATGCAGCTGGGCGACTGGGGCTTCGATCTCGGTGTCGCCGGGCGGTCTGGGCGTGGACACGTGTTGTGTGCTTGATGAGTAGCATGTGCTCTCACCTTCGTCCAGTCGGCATGGCTCCGGTAGGTTTGGTCGCTGATACGTCTCCAACGTATCTATAATTTTTTATTGTTCCATGCTATTATATTATCCATCTTGGATGTTTTATATGCATTATTATGCTATTTTATATCATTTTCCTTGTTTTTGTCTTTTACAGAAAATCAATACTAAACAGAACGAATCTTTTGACGATTTTTCTTGGACCAGAAGACACCTAGGAAGCTTCGGGAGGAGGCCAGAAAGGCCACGAGAGAGCCACAAGCTCGGGATGCGTGCGCTAGGGGGCGCCCCCAAGCTTGTGGGCCCCTTGAGGCTCCTCTAACCCTAATCTTCGCTCCATAAATACCAAAATATTCCCTGTATACAAGTGGGCACACCAAAAATACTTTTCCGCCACTGCAAGTTTCTGTCCTCGTGAGATCCCATCTGGAGACCTGTTCCGGTACTCTGTCGGAGGGGATTCGATCATGGAGGGCCTCTACATCAACCTTGTTGCCCTTCCGATGATGTGTGAGTAGTTTACCACAGACCTACGGGTCCATAGCTAGTAGCAAGATGGCGTCTTCTCTCTCTTTGATCTTCAATACAATGTTCTCCTCGATGTTCATGGAGTTCTATTTGATATAATCTTCTTTTGCGGTGCATTTGTTGAGATCCGATGAATTGTGGATTTATGGTCAGACTATCTATGAATATCATTTGAGTCTTCTCTGAACTCTTTTATGCATGATTAAGATAGCTTTGTATTTCTCTGATCTATTGATTTGGTTTGGCCAACTAGATTGATCTATCTTGCATTGGGAGAGCTGCTTTGTTTTTGGTTCAATCTTGCGGTGTCCTCACCCAGTGACAGAAGGGGTAGCGAGGCACGTATTTGTATTGTTGCCATTAAGGATAAAAAGATGGGGGTTTTACCATATTGATTGGATCTATCCCTCTACATCATGTCATCTTGCTTAAGGCGTTACTCCGTTCTTGTTAACTTAATACACTAGATGCATGCTGGATAGCGGTCGATGTGTGGAGTAATAGTAGTAGATGCAGGCAGGAGTCGGTCTACTTGTGACGGACGTGATGCCTATATTCATGATCATTGCCTTAGATATCGTCATAACTATGTGCTTTTCTATCAATTGCTCAACAGTAATTTGTTTACCCACCGTATGCGTTCTTTCAAGAGAGAAGCCTCTAGTGAAAACTATGGCCCCCAGGTCTATTTTTATCATATTAATTTCAGATCTATAAAACCAAAAACCCAAAAATACCTTGGTGCAATTTATTTACTTTTATTTAGTTTTGCACTTTTATTTATCTTTTAAAGCTATCTCTATCAGATCTCATCCTTACAAGTAACCGTGAAGGGATTGACAACCCCTTTATCGCGTTCGGTGCAAGTATTTGTTTGTTTGTGTAGGTGCAACCGTTGGTGACTTGTGTGTTCCTCCTACTGGATTGATACCTTGGTTATCAAACTGAGGGAAATACTTATCTCTACTTTGCTGCATCACCCTTTCCTCTTCAAGGGAAAAACCAACGCAAGCTCAAGAAGTAGTAGGAAGAATTTCTGGCGCCGTTGCCGAGGAGTATCTACAGCAAGCCTACAAGTACCTATCATAAACTCTCATCTCTTGCATTTACATTATTCGCCATTTGCCTCTCGTTTTCCTCTCCCCCACTTCTAAAATGTTTTCAGCAAAACACAAAAATATTCGCCTTCTTTCCAGTCATCTTTTCATTTGCTTTTTGTTTGCTTTTGTGCTAGATCGCTTGCTTTGTCTTCATGTCTCAATCTAAAGGTCTTGATCTTTACTACAGAAAGTTGGAAGAAATTGAAAACAATACAAAAAGCTTCATGTCTTTACAATTTGAGCATAATAGTTTCTTTAGGAACAAACTTAAAGACCAAGATACTATGATTGAGTATATCAATAAAGAGCTTGATGATGTTAATAAGGAAGTTGTTGGTCTTAAATCTCAACTCGTTCATATTGAAAATTTAGTAGGCCAAATTTCTGATAAGCAAACTACGTTAATAAATAGGATGGATGCCAAACCGGAATCTTTGAATCTTGATGAAGATCTTAAAGTAATTGGTGTGACACCTATTGAATCTTTGTTTGCTAATATAAAACTTGATAAATAAGGGACTGGAGATGAGTCAACTTTAGCTAGAAGGCGTCCCAATAATTTGGAGGGTGAAGATCTTAATGAAAAAATTGATAAAAGTGGGATTGGCGAGGTCAAACTTTAACTATTGATGAGCCCACTCTTTTGGATTTCAAGGACATTAATTATGATAATTGTTCTTTGATTGATTGTATTTCCTTGTTGCAATCTATGCTTAATTTACCTCACGCTTATAATCAAAATAAAGCTTTTACTAAACAGATCATTGATGCTATGATGAAATCTTTTGAAGAAAAACTTGAGTTGGAAGTTTCAATCCCTAGAAAGCTTTATGATGAATGGGAACCTGCTATTAAAATTAATATTAAAAATTATGAGTGCAATGCTTTGTGTGATTTGGGTGCTAGTGTTTCCACTATTCCAAAAACTTTATGTGGTATGCTAGGTTTCCATAAACTCGATGATTGTTCTTTAAATTTGCACTTAGCGGATTCCACTATTAAGAAACCTATGGGAAGAATTAATGATGTTCTTATTGATGTAAATAGGAATTATGTGCCTGTAGATTTTATTGTGCTTGATATAGATTGCAATCCCGCATGCCCTATTATTCTTGGTAGACCTTTCCTTAGAACGATTGGTGCAATTATTGGTATGAAGGAAGGAAACATTAGATTTCAATTTCTGTTAAGGAAGGGCATGGAACACTTTCCAAGAAAGAAAATTAAGTTGTCATATGAATCTATTATGAGGGCCACTTATGGATTGAATACCAAAGATGACAATACCTAGATCTATGCAATATGCGTATCTAGGGGCGTAAAACAATAGCGCTTGTTGGGAGGCAACCCAATTTTATTTTTTGTTTTTGCTTCTGTTTTTCAATAAATATTCAATTATACCTCTGTTATGATTGATTTTTAATATTTTAATTAGTGTTTGAACCAAGTAAGACCTTTGGGATGCTTTGGTAGATCGTTGATTTGATTTTGCTGAAAAACAGAAACTTTTGCGTCCAGTAGCAGAATTGTTAAAATTCACTGGAATGTGGAAGAACTCTGAATATTTTACACAAGATTTATATATGAATTGCTTCTGTTTTCCTAAATTTTCAGAATTTTTGGAGTTACAGAAGTATGACTATAATTCGGGTGTTTACAGACTGTTCTGTTTTTGACAGATTCTGTTTTCGTTGTGATGTTTCTTATTTTGATGGATCTATGGGTAGTATCGGGGGGTATGAGCCATGGAGAAGTTAGAATACAGTAGAAAATGCAAATATAAAATTGGAATGAGTTTACAACAATACCTAAAAGTGGAGATTTGTTTTGTCATACTAACGGATCGCACGGTTTTTTTGTTGAGTTTTGTGTTGTGAAGTTTTCAAATTTAGAATGAGTTCACAACAGTACCTAAAGTGGTGATTTATTTTATTATACTAACAGAGCTGAATTTTCTGTTGAGTTTTGTGTTGTGAAGTTTTCAAGTTTTGGGTAAAGTTTCGATGGACCACGGAATAAGGAGTGGCAAGAGCCTAAGCTAGGGGATGCCCAAGGCACCCCAAGGTAATGATCAAGGACAACCAAGCATCTAAGCTTGGAGATGCCCCGGATGGCATCCCCTCTTTTGTCTTCAATCCATCGGTAAATTACTTGAGGCCATATTTTTATTCACCACATGATATGTGTTTTGCTTGGAGCGTCTTGTATTATTTGAGTCTTTGCTTTTTAGTTTGCCACAATCATCCTTGTTGTACACAACTTTTGAGAGGGACACACATTAATCGTGAATTTATTAGAATACTCTATGTGCTTCACTTATATCTTTTGAGCTAGGTAGTTGCTCTAGTGCTTCACTTATATCTTTTTAGAGCACGGCGGTGGTTTTATTTTGAAGAAATTGATGAACTCACATGCTTCACTTATATTATTTTGAGAGTCTCAAAAATAGTATGGAAATTTGCTTAGGTTATGAATTTAGTCCTAATATGATGGGTATTCAAGAGGGATATAATAAAAACTTTCATGAAGATCATTGAATATGTGAGAAGTTTGATTCCTTGCATTTGTTTTGAGATATAAAGATGGTGATATTAGAGTCATGCTAGTGAGTAATTGTGGATTAGTAAGAATATTTGTGTTAAGGTTTGTGATTCCCGAAGCATGCACGTATGGTCTCTCGTTATGCGATGAAGTTGGAGCATGATTTATTTTTGAATGTCTTCCTTATGAGTGACGGTCGGGGATGAGCGATGGTCTTTTCCTACCAATCTATCCCCCTAGGAGCATGCGTATTAGTACTTTGCTTTGATGGCTGATAAACTTTTGCAATAAGTATGTGAGTTATTTATGACTAATGTTGAGTCCATGGATTATACGCACTCTCACCCTTCCACCATTGCTAGCCTCTTCGGTACCGTGCATTGCCCTTTCTCACCTTGAGAGTTGGTGCAAACTTCGCCGGTGCATCCAAATCCCGTGATATGATACACTCTTCCACACATAAGCCACCTTATATCTTCCTCAAAACTGCCACCATACCTACCTATTATGGCATTTCCATAGCCATTCCGAGATATACTGTCTTGCAACTTCCACCATTCCATTTTATTATGACACACACCATCATTGTCATATTGCTTTGCATGATCATATAGTTGGCATAGTATTTGTGGCTTGGCCACGATTCATATTTTTTATACATGTCACGCTAGATCATTCCACATCCCGGTACACCGCCGGAGGCATTCATATAGTCATATTTTTGTTCTAGTATCGAGTTGTAATTCTTGAGTTGTAAGTAAATAAAAGTGTGATGATCATCATTATTAGAGCATTGTCCCATGTGAGGAAGGGATGATGGAGACTATGATTCCCCCACAAGTCAAGATGAGACTCCGGACTTAAAATAAAAAAGCGGCCAAAGAGCCCAAAATATATTTAAAAAAAAGGCTAAAGAGCCCAAAATAAAAAAATAAAAAAATAAAAAATGAGAGAAAAAATAAAAATGAGAGAAAAAGAGAGAAGGGACAATTTACTATCCTTTTCCACACTTGTGCTTCAATGTAGCACCATGTTCTTCATGATAGAGAGTCTCCTATTTTGTCACTTTCATATATTACTAGTGGGAATTTTTCATTATAGAACTTGGCTTGTATATTCCAATGATGGGCTTCCTCAAATTGCCCTAGGTCTTCGTGAGCAAGCGAGTTGGATGCACACCCACTTGGTTTTCTTTTTGAGCTTTCATACACTTATAGCTCTTGTGCATCCGTTGCATGGCAATCCCTACTCCTTGCATTGACATCAATTGATGGGCATCTCCATGGCCTATTGATTAGCCTCGTCAATGTGAGACTTTCTCCTTTTTTGTCTTCTGCACACAGCATCCATCATCATACTCTATTCCACCTATAGTGCTATATCCATGGCTCACGCTCATGTATTGCGTGAGAGTTGAAAAAGCTTGAGAACACTAAAAGTATGAACCAATTGCTTGGCTTGTCATCGGGGTTGTGCATGATAAATACTTTGTGTTATGAAGACAGAGCATGACAAGGTTATATGATTTTGTAGGGATAACTTTCTTTAGCCATAATATTTTGAGAAGACATGATTGCTTTATTAGTATGCTTGAAGTATTATTATTTTTATGTCAATATTAAACTTTAGTTTTGAATCTTATGGATCTGAATATTCATGCCACAATAAAGAAAGATTACATGATATACATGTTAGGTAGCATTCCACATCAAAAAATTTGTTTTTATCATTTACCTACTCGAGGACGAGCAGGAATTAAGCTTGGGGATGCTTGATACGTCTCCAACGTATCTATAATTTTTTATTGTTCCATGGTATTATATTATCCATCTTGGATGTTTTATATGCATTATTATACTATTTTATATCATTTTTGGGGACTAACCTATTAACCGAGTGCCAGTTGCTATTTTTTCCTTGTTTTTGTCTTTTACAGAAAATCAATACCAAACGGAGTCCAAACGGAACGAAACTTTTTGAAGATTTTTCTTGGACCAGAAGACACCTAGGAAGCTTCGGGAGGAGGCCAGAAGAGCCACGAGAGAACCACAAGCTCGGGAGGCGCGCCCCCCTAGGGGGGGAGCCCCCAAGCTTGTGGGCACCTTGTGGCTCCTCTAACCCTAATCTTCGCTCCATAAATACCCAAATATTCCCCGTATACCAAGGGGCACACCAAAAATACTTTTCCGCCACCGCAAGTTTCTGTCCTCGTGAGATCCCATCTGGAGACCTGTTCCGGTACTCTGCCGGAGGGGGATTCGATCACGGAGGGCCTCTACATCAAATTTGTTGCCCTTCCGATGATGTGTGAGTAGTTTACCACAGACCTACGGGTCCATAGCTAGTAGCTAGATGGCTTCTCTCTCTTTGATCTCCAATACAATGTTCTCCTCGATGTTCTTGGAGTTCTATTCGATGTAATCTTCTTTTGCGGTGCATTTGTTGAGATCTGATGAATTGTGGATTTATGATCAGATTATCTACGAATATTATTTGAGTCTTCGCTGAACTCTTTTATGCATGATTAAGATAGCTTTGTATTTCTCTCTGATCTATTGATTTGGTTTGGCCAACTAGATTGATCTATCTTGCAATGGGAGAGGTGCTTTGTTTTGGGTTCAATCTTGCGGTGTCCTCACCTAGTGACAGAAGGGGTAGCGAGGCACGTATTTGTATTATTGCCATTAAGGATAAAAAGATGGGGTTTTTACCATATTGATTGGATCTATCCCTCTACATCATGTCATCTTGCTTAAGTCGTTACTCCGTTCTTGTTAACTTAATACACTAGATGCTTACTGGATAGCGGTCGATGTGTGGAGTAATAGTAGTACATGCAGGCAGGAGTCGGTCTTCTTGTCATGGACGTGATGCCTATATTCATGATCATTGCCTTAGATATCGTCATAAATATGCGCTTTTCTATCAATTGCTCAATAGTAATTTGTTTACCCACCATATACATTATTTCAAGAGAGAAGCCTCTAGTGAAAACTATGGCCCCCGGGTCTATTTTTATCATATTATTTTCAGATCTATAAAACCAAAAACCCAAAAATACCTTGCTGCAATTTATTTAGTTTTGCACTTTTATTTATCTTTTATACATATCTCTATCAGATCTCATCCTTGCAAGTAACCGTGAAGGGATTGACAACCCCTTTATCGCATTGGGTGCAAGTATTTGTTTGTTTGTGTATGTGCAACCATTGGTGACTTGTGTGTTCCTCCTACTGGATTGATACCTTTGGTTCTCAAACTGAGGGAAATACCTATCTCTACTTTGCTACATCACCCTTTCCTCTTCAAGGGAAAAACCAATGCAAGCTCAAGAAGTAGCAGTCGCACGGCCAAATTGCGGGTCGGAAGCCCTCGGCAAAGACTGCGGTGCTCTCTATTCCCTCCACTGTGGCGGCGTCGGGCAGTGACCTACAGGTGATGCTGGGATCGGCGGGAATAGGGGCCAAGGAGAGGCGGTCCAAGGCGACTCCGGTGGTGCAGCGCGTCCAAAGTGCTCGATCCATGGCGGCACTGGGTGAGCTCTCCTCCCTGGAGAGCCCCCAACTCCGGCTCACTGAAAAGAACCTCGAGACCTCAGGTAACACTCTCCCATCCTACAAGATTCTAAATGTGTTTTCTGATTCACATCTTGCGAGCATTCTTTTTGATAGTGGCGTAGAGGTAGACGCGGAGGGGGGAGAGCTCATTCCCCTGATTCGCACCCGCGATGAGGCCCAAGCTGTTCTAGCAGCTGCAGCTGCTGCCAGCATGGCAGCCTCCTTAGCGACGTCGGCCCAGCCAGCAATAGAGGTTGTTGTGTCTGGCCTGGTCACAGCGGTGACTTGGGGGGAGCCAGGGAGGCGGATGCCGAGCCCTCCACCAGCTATGCCCCGGCTAAGAAACATGTGGCAAAGGCAGTAAGCTCCAGAGGAGCCTGCCTTTGCAACCGTATTATTTAGATGCTTATATGTTCTAGAACATTCGAGGTTGCGGCCACGTGGGGCGTTGGATGCAAATGAAGGAATATGTGGCGCGCGAAGGTATAGACATAGTTGCCCTTCAGGAAACTATCAAGGAAGATTTTTCGTTTAGGGATCTCATGACTATTGATCCATTACAGCACTTTGATGGAGCTGGGTGCCCTCGTCAGGCCATTCTAGTGGTTTATTGCTGGGATGTAATCTTGATGTGTGTGATGTTGTATCGTGGGAATCAGATTCCTTTTTCTTCTCAGCGACGATTAGTCATATCGTTTCTGGAGTAGTTTGGGTGATCATTTGCGTTTACGGACTGGAGGATCATACGAGAGCGGCTGATTTCCTAAGGGAAATTCAAGCCTTGGTCGGGGCCAAGCAAGCCAACGATATCCCGGTTATCCTAGGTGGTGATTTCAACCTTATCTGTTTGGGTGCGGACAAGAACAATGCTAACAAAGGTTGGCCTCGCATCACCCTCTTCAACAGCGCCATTGCCACAGCGGCCTTGCGAGAAGTGGCTAGGACTGGCGTGAGACTTACATGGACCAACAAGCAGCTTGCTCCAGTCCGTAGTGTGTTAGATATAGTTTTTATTCCCTCGGATTGGGAAGCTTTGTTTCCCTTATGTACCCTCATGGCGGAAACGCGTATTGGCTCGGACCATGTGCCCTTAATTTTGTCATCTAGGGAGGACAGAATTAAATGCAACCCCCGGTTTTTCTTTGAAACGGGTTGGTTTGAGGTTGAGGGTTTCATCCCTCTCATCACTACCCGCTGGGAGCTGGCAGTGCGATCGACGGGCCGCCAACGCGTCCCAATTGAGATGTGGGTGGCGGTTGCTAGGGGGATGTGGGCATCCCTACGTGGTTGGGGGGCCAACCATGGTAGTTAGGGAATCCCTACTCAAGGAGATCAAGCAGCTCGACATGCAAGCTGACGCGCGGGTGTTCTCTGAGGCTGAATGGGTCAACAGATATGCTCTGGAGAACCAAGTACTCGTGATTCTTCGGGAAGAAGAGGAGTACTAACGGCATAGAGGCAATGTAAAGTGGGTCACCAAAGGCGACACAAATACGGGTTATTTTCACGCATTTGCTAATGGCCGCAAATGCAAATGTTCCATCCTTCGTCTACAGTCGAAGCACGACCTCCTGGTATGGTAGGATGAGATCACCGCACACATATACGAGTTTTTTATAGGCCTTCTATGGATGACCGATGACAAAAAGCTCAGGCTCCGGTCCAATTTGTGGGGGCGATCAGAACAGGTCTCGCAGCAGGAAAATGACCTTCTGGCACTTTCCATCCTCCCAGAGAACATCGACACGGCCTTGGGGTCGATGAAGATTGATACTGCGCCTAGTACTGATGGCTGGCCGGTGGCCTTCTTTTGGAAGTTTTGGCCACTTCTCAAAGAGCTCTTCTATGCGATCATTAATGGATTTGCTTTAGGTTCAGTAGACATCTCTTGGCTTAACTACGGTGAAACCGAAGCGAATGCAATAGATCACAGAGCGCTGGCAAGGCCATCTCGGTGAGAGCGAGATCCGTATCGGTGAGATTGAAGTGTTAGGGCTTCTAGCAGTGGCTATGTCATGTGAACTCGGTGGCTCCAGATAGAAAGAATCACTGGGGCCGAGTTGGAGTTTTGGGTTTGGACATATTTGGATGGAGAAAGTGGCTGAGGGTTTTGGAGAAATATCACTAAGCACTTGAGAAAGTAAGCCATTAAGCAACACCTCATCCCCTTTTAATAGTATTGGCTTTCCTATGGACTCAATGTGATCTTGGATCACTAAAATAAAGATGAAGAGTCTTGAGCTTTTGCCAATCTTTGTCCTTAGCATTTTGAGGGGTCCACGTCTCTAGTCCATGCCATGCCAATCATTGAACATCCTGAAATATTCATCTTGAAAGGATATTAGTTCAATGAGCTATATGTTGTTATGAATTACCAAAACCACCCGGGGATTAGTTGCACTTCCAATCTCCCCCTTTTTGGTAATTGATGACAACATATAGATCAAAGCTTCGACAAATGATAAAATGAATGAAATACATCATCGCTTTGAGAAGTATGTGATAAGCAAGAGCTCCCCCTAAATTTGTGCATTATTTAAAATTTGCGTTTGAATGCAAATGCACAATTGATTAGGGTCATGGGTCACTCTTCCATGTCACATACATCTTGGTGGAGCGCACAAAATGATAAGAGTGAAATAACATGCACGCATCACCAAAAACATAAGTGAATGATCATACACCAAAAATCATAGAGATATAGGCACGAGTCACACATTAAGCATAGTATGATCAACCACACAAAGTATCTCACGAACATAAGACAATAAGTAGCACGAATCAAACGGACAAAGTAGCAATGGGCAATAAAAACCAATGAGCAAAAGAACAAGACACACTCTCTCTCTCTCTCGAAGCCTATGATCTATACATTTTCTCCCCCTTTGGCAACAAGTTACCAAAAAGCTTGAAAAGGTATAGTGCTATACGACACTCTAGGCAAGATCTCCGGGAGCTCCTGAAGGGGTCTTCTAGCTTGTTTCTCCGGTGTGCATAGATGGCATTGAGAGAACTCCTTCTGCAAATGCCTCGGCTGATGTCTGCTGAGCTGGTGGTGTTGATACTTGGGATGGCACTGTAGCAGTGGCGGCAGGTGCAGAATGAGTAGGCCTCATGTCTGTAACTGGCACAGCTGAAGATCTGGGTGCCCTTGGCACAATTTGATACCTCTCAGCATCATCTCTAAGATGTTCAACAATAGACTGAATCTCAGTGACCTTGACATCGAGATTGTACATCTTGTCTTCCACAATCCGCTCTAAGCTCTCCTGGTTCTTTGCTAAGTTGGCCAGACTTCGCTCAATCCTCAATGTTGCTTCCAGCAGATATGTCATTTGGTCTTGCTTGGATTTGAGATTAGCTATTGAGGCATTGGGTGCATTGGCTTCCTTCTCTGCTCTTGCTGCTACTGTTGCCTGAGCCTTCTCTTGAGCCTCAACTGAAGTAGGATGGGAAGCATCCATCACCACTTCATTGTCTTCAAACTCTGGCTGAAGAGGAAGGTGCTCACTCTAAAGTAGATATGTATCTGTACCAACCTTGGAGTTGATAAGCATCTGAATGTGTGGTGCATATCCACATGACCTCTTCTGGTCAGCAGCTGTCCTCTTGACTGTCTCAACAATTAAGCTCATGACTTTGAATTTCTGAGGTGTAGTGTCAAACAAGTGAAGCAAGTTGATGGAATGGCCACAAATCATCCTCTCATCTCCAGATTTGGGCAACAGAGTGTGCCTCAAAATGTAGTTTGTGGTGGCCAAACCAGCTTGCAAATGATATATGGAACCAAGCTTATGAGTTTCCAAATCCTTGTCAGGAATGGTCTTGTCCATATTTGCCATAGTGTTGTGATCCATCCTGGGCTTCCCATAGACATCAACAACATTTTCATTTTCATTTTCCTCTGGAGCATTTATGAGAGTAGCCCACTCAGTGATAGATGATTGGTATCTAGTACCCTCCGTCATCCATACAATTCTCCCATCTGGATAAAAATGTGATGTGGAGTAGAATTGCATCACCATCTCATCATTCCATTTTGTAAGCTTTTGTCCAACAAAAGCATCAACTCCAGCAAGTCTGAAGCTCTGATGCACGTGGGGGAAGTAGTCTTCATTTGCATCAATATACTTCCAGTCCACCCACTTCATGTTGCTTATGATGGACTTCTTGTCACGTAGCACTGCCTCATAGAAATCTTGCTGTTCACGGGTATGGAAACGATAATCACAAGTTGGCCTCCTCCTCACTAAATATGGATCCACTTTCCTCCATTCTCTTAGACCTTTGTCTTTCCCGAGCTTCATGTTTTCTGCAACTAGATGAGCATCATCATGATCAGGGATCTTGGGCTTCAACTTTCTGAGCACTAGTGGCTCATCATCCTCTTGAACTTCTGGCACTGGGGCCTTGTTCTTTTCAGCAACTGGGATGTTCCTAGTTGATCTCTTAGGTGTAGGAACTGGAGCTTTGGGCTTATACTTGGAGGGGTTGGCAGACATCATATCATTAGACATCAATTTCTGAGTCTTGGCAGGAGGTGCAACTGGTTCTTCTTCCTCCTCTTCTTCTTCTTCTTCTTCCCTCATGGAAGGCTTGCACTAGTAGAAAAAGGGCCTAATGTTCAGCTCATTAGTCCCGGTTTGTAAATGAACTGGCACTAATGGTACCATTAGTCCCGGTTCGAACGGCTATGCATTAATCCCGGTTCATTTGTGACCTATAGTCCCGGTTTGTGTCACAAACCGGGACTAAAGGGGTGCTGGCAGGCTGGCGTCAAGCCGGGGCCCCACGAGCCCCTTTAGTCCCGGTTTGTGACACAAACTGGGACTATAGGTCTACCCTTTAGTGCCGGTTCGTGTCACAAACCGGGACTAAAGGGGTCTAACCTTTAGTCCCGGTTGGAGACACAAACCGGGACTAAAGGGCAATTTCACTTCTACCTAAACCCCCCCCCCCCCCCCCCCTGGTATCGCCTTTTTTCAGTTTTGAAAAAAACCAAAAGAAAATGATAAAAACTTCAAAAATTAAAATTCTTCGAGATGTAGTTATGTTACTACATCTACTAGTTAGGTAAATTTAAAAACATAAATTTCGACATGTTTTGCAAAAAAGTGTTATGAAAAAGTAAAACGACTATATCTTTTGCATACGATGTCGAAAAAAAAATGTATAATATATCAAAATGTTCAGCACGAAAATCCGCATCCGATTTTGATGGCCATAGGCGGTTTTGCACATTTTTAGAATCCTCAAATTCTAAAAGGAAAAAAAGTTATGCTCAAATTTCAGTTTTTTTGAATTTTGGTTAAATCTGGTCAAACTGTGGTCAAACTACTTATTCAAGAAATATTAGTGTTACTAAATAATTATTCAAGAATATTAGCGTTACTAAATAATTATTTCATTTTTTTGAATTTTGGTCAAACTACTTATTCAAGAAATATTATTGTTACTTAATAATTATTGTTTTTTAAAATAATAGTTTCAAACTCAAACGGTGAAACGTGTGACTTCATGCTCAAGCTAAACTCCTGAGGGTTAATAGGATTGACAGCTTAGTATTGTCAGGAAAACAACAAGTGCTTGGAAACTAGGGGGAATAGAACTCGGAAGTTAAGCGTGCTCAGACTGGAGTAGTGAGAGGATGGGTGACCGGCCGGGAAGTTAGATGATTTGGAATGAGTGCTTCACACTTGAGCAGTGATGAGCGGTGATTAGAGATTAAATCGTCAAATAATTCAGAAATTTGAAAATCCGAAGAAAAAAATCAATTTTTTTTCAAAAAAAATCAAATTAAAACCTACCAACCGGGACTAAAGGTCCCTCAGACCCCGGCGCCTGCTCGTGCCACGTGGTTGCCCTTTAGTGGCGGTTCATGTTGAACCGGGACTAAAGGGGGGGCCTTTAGCCTTACGAACCGGGACTATAGCCCCTTTCTGCACTAGTGTTGCCAAGCACTGTGGCAGTGGTCTTCCTAGCCCTCTTATTTTTCTTACCAACAGCAGCCTCATCATCATCTGATTGTTCAAGAGTAAATGTCATTGCCTCTTGTGGAGCTGTAGATTTCCTAGGCTTTGACATTAGAGCTCTCTTGGCAGGAGCTTTCTTCTTGAGACCTGGCTTGGTGGTGGCTGCAGAGCCATACTCTTTTCTGAGAACTGCTTTCTTCTTGGAGGTTATTTCCTCATCTGCAACAAAATCCTCATCCTCACTCTCTAAGGTTCTCTTCTTCCTTGTCTTTGTGGCAGCTTTAGGCAGATTGCTTGGTGTACTCCTACTGCCATCATCATAACTACCACTAGGGCTTATGCCCTCACTCGAATTCACATCATGTTCTGACATGTTCTGGCTGTCACTTGCATCTGACATCTTGCAAATCTGACCCTGTGAATAGATGGGTGTGGATAGAGTAGATGAGTATCACAAAAAACAGATGGTTTTTTTTCAAATATTTGAATCCAAACTTTAGTTTTAGTTTTCTGCAGAAGGCATTTCGGAGCTACCGATACGATCATCTCGGTGACACCGAAGCACACAAGAGCCAAAACACACAAGATCGGTCAGACCGAGTTGTGGTTCGGTGACTCCGAGATGCTAGGGTTTCACTGAGATTTTACCGTCGGTCTCACCGATTAGTACATTTCGGTGGCACCAAGTTGTACTTAGTGCAATGGCCAGAGCCAATCGGTGGGACCGAAAGTTTCATTTCAGTCGGCCCGAGATGAGTTCGGCGGAAACCTAACCCTAAATTTTTTCTTCGAATCTAATCTAATGGAACTTTTCTGTGGATAGAAGAATCTCAAACGTGGCAAGATACATGGCATTTTCCTTGTGCATTGAATCGGAAGGGGATAGCACGAGGAGATCGAATCGTACCCTAACTTGGTGACGATTCTCTACGGTGGCAATGGCGGTGTTGATTCCCGTTGACGGCGACGGAGACCTGCGGCGGAGATGCACAGGCGAAGACAGTGACAATCTGGAGACCAAGGGGGCAGCAATGGGGCGCGGGCACGAGGGGTTTGAAGAAATTTTCAACCGAATGGGTCCGCTGAATATATACCCATGTGATCTCGGTGGCACCGAGTGGAACGTATCAATGGCACCGAGATGCTAAACTGCGTGCAGTTACAGCAACTCGGTGAGACCGAGTCGTTCTAATCGATAGCACCGAGATGAAAACCTAGATCAGTCTAATGCTTTCGGTGTGACCGAGTTTGAGTGAGTTGGTCTGACCGAAATGCAATAAAAGGTTTTGGAATGCAGCCCTTGACGGATCGGTGGCTCCGAGTGCTCCTCACCCAGAGGGTCCGAAAAAGACTTGTTCAATTTTTGTGATATAGCATGAATAGAGTTTGAGACAAGAAAAGCATAGATAGCTAGAGAAAGTTCTTAGGCATTCTTGTCCATCCATTTGGTCAATAAAAACCAAGACAATCAAAACAACAAATGGATGTCCTCGAATGGAGAAATTATGCAACCAACATGCTCACACAATAAGATAGCAAATGAAACATGTGTCAAAGCATGCACAAACAATTCTAGCATCTATCAAGCAATTGGCGATGACTAGGTCATCTATATATGAGTATATTGACTTAGGAGCCAAATGAGAACATTTGATCATAGGTCATACTCATTGTTTAAGCACAAGTGGGGTTACCACTTTTACATAAAGCATTAATGTGTTCACACCATTAGAGTTGCTTTAGCTCAATTTTTAGAGCAAAGCCCCCCCTAGATGTGATATCCCCCCTAAGAGGGATGAACTAACCTTGGGTTTTGTCGATGATGACTTCATGTAGATAGTGAAGATGTGGATGCTCAATGTTGATGTAGATCATTTGGAGCAATCCATTGGAGTGTTGCACTTTCAATACCTACATGGGTTAGTCCCACAAGGAACATACAAGGATATCCATAGACATAGAGTGAATTGCACATATGATGATGACCATGAAAGCATTAGGTTACCTTGTCCCTTGTCTTACCAACAAGAGAGTTTGTGACTCCATGAACTAGTGCAAGATATGAAAGTTGATTGCACAAGTCCTTGCCAAAATGAATATGAGTGAAGTATGTTGGCGGAGTCACCCTCAAGAACACTCTAGTTCTTCTTCTTTGGGATCTACATCAACTTGATGGGAATCCTTGGAGTTGTAGTTGAACTTGATGACGTAGAGCTTGACGTAGTCTTGGGAACCCACTTGACCATGGCCTTAGGAGCTTCTTCAAATGAGGCAATCTCTTCTTGAAGCTTGTCCTTGCCTTTTAGCTTGTGGTCTTGTGATGGAAGATCATCTTGAGCTTGTGTTCCCTTGAAAGAAGTGGGGTCATACTTCTCTTGTTGAGGAACAAACTTTGTCTTGGGGTATTGATCTTCTTCCCACTCAACCCCATTCGCATTGAACTTTCGTTCAAAACCAACACCTTGATTCTTCCGGTGCCTTCCTTGCTTGCGTACAATTTCCTCAAATTGCTTACTTCCGACAAGGCTCTTGTAAACACCTTTCTCTATAATTCCCTTCAATAAGCTATTTTCTTGCTCAAGTGTAACTTGGCTAAGAGAGTCATTAGTGGAATCAAGAGAACTACTAGAAGCAACAATATTGGATTTAGCATGGTTATTGTTACTACTAGAGGAAGAATCTTTCTTGCTCTTGTTGCAAGATTTTACTTGTGGCATATAAGTAGATAAGATGAGACATTTGGCAATGTAAGAAGAACTCTTCTTTCGAAGATCATCATTGATAGCTTTTAGAAACTCATGCTCTTGCTCTAAATTTAGCTTCTCGAAGCGTAGCTTCTCATAAGTCCTTAGGAGCTCTCTATGATCCTCTTGAGTTGTTTCATGAGCTAACTTAAGAGTGTTTAGTTCTTTAGTTAGACGCTCAATCTCCTTCTTATCATTGTCATTCGTTTCATCTTGATTAGCATGATTACTATCAAGTTCATCATAGTTTTCATCACTAGTTTTGTCAACAAGTAAATCATCATCACCTAGCAAATCATCTTCATCACTATTAAAATCAACATACTCGTGGTGTGATACCTTGGGGCCTTTAGCCATGAAGCATCTTCCAATTCCTTCATTTGGTGAGTCAAATATGTCGTAGGAGTTGGATGACACAAGTGCAAGACCGGCAACACCTTCATCTTGAGTATAGTCGGAGTCGGAGTGATAGCTTCTCTCGGAGTAGTTGTCGGAGTCGGAACCGGATACCCATTCACCAACATGAGCTTGATGCCTTCGTCTTGTGTAGCTCTTTGATGACTTGTCCTTCCTTTCCAAATCCTTGCTTCTACGAGAGGGTCTTCGTTCATAACGATCATATCTACTTCTTCTCTCTCTTGGAGGTGATTCATCCCTTCTACTTCTCCTTTTTGGTGAGTCTTCTCTTTTCTTGCAGGGAGTCATACAATCATTGTAGTGTTCGGGTCTTCCACAATTATAGCAATTACGATCACGACTAGAAGATCTTTTGTCATTGTAGGATCTTGACTTGGTGCTTCTCTCTTTGCTTCTATTCTTGTAGAATTTGTTGAAGTTCTTCACCATTAAGCTCAATTCTTCATTGGAGACTAGCTTGTCACTTGATGTTGTAGGAGCATCACTTGAAGCTTTGTAAGCACCACTTGACTTGTTGTGGAGCTCATCCTTATCCTTGAGTGACATCTCATGAGCAACAATTCTACCAATGACTTCGGTGGGCTTGAGATCTTTGTAATTGGGCATCATTTGGATCAAGGTGCACACGGTATCATATTTTCCATCCAAGACTCTAAGGATCTTCTTGATGATGAATTTGTCGGTCATCTCTTCACTTCCTAAGCCGGCAATCTCATTTGTGATGAGAGCAAGCCTAGAGTACATTTCGGCGACTCCTTCACCATCCTTCATCTTGAACTTGTCAAGTTGACTTTGAAGCACATCCAACTTGGATTCCTTGACGGACTCGGTACCTTCGTGCATGTCAACCAAAGTATCCCAAATTTCCTTTGCATTCTCAAGGCGGCTGAGTTCGTTGAATTCTTCGGGGCATAATCTGTTGAAGAGAATATCACAAGCTTGAGCATTGTATTGCAACATCTTCAATTCGTCCACGGTGGCTTCACGGTCCGGTTCTTTTCCATATTCAAAGTATTCACCTTGCAAGCCAATACGAACAACAGTCCAAACGACGGGGTTATGACCAAGAATATGCATTTTTCATCTTATGCTTCCAACTAGCAAAATTTGTACCATCAAAGTAAGGACCTCTACGGTGGTAATTTCCCTCGCTAGACGCCATACTCTCCTAGGTTGTGAAACCAAGGCTATGATCACCAAAGCTATGGAAATCAAGGCTAATGGAGACCAAAGCTCTGATACCACTTGTAGGATCGAAAGTATGTCTAGAGGGGGGTGATTAGACTACTTGACTAAATAAAAATCTATCCTTTTCCCAATTTTAGTTGTGGGCAGATTTTAGCAATTAGCATAAGTCAAGCAATCAACCTACACATGCAATTCTAAGAGTATAGCAGCGGAAAGTAAAACATTGCATATGAAGGTAAAGAGAAGGGTTTGGAGAAGGCAAACGCAACGGAGACACATAGATTTTTGGCATGGTTCCGATAGGTGGTGCTATCATACGTCCACGTTGATGGAGACTTCAACCCAAGAAGGGTAACGGTTGCATGAGTCCACGGAGGGCTCCACCCACGAAGGGTCCATGAAGAAGTAACCTTGTCTATCCCACCATGGCCATCGCCCACGAAGGACTTGCCTCACTCGGGTAGATCTTCACGAAGTAGGCGATCTCCTTGCCCTTACAAACTTCTTGGTTCAACTCCACACCATGTCAGAGGCTCCCAAGCGACACCTAACCAATCTAGGAGACACCACTCTCCAAAAGGTAATAGACGATGTGTTGATGATGAACTTGAAAGTGCGTTATATCGACTAGAGGGGGGGTGAATAGGCGATTTTTACAAATTCATCACTGAGGAATTTCAAGGTGAGGAAATTCCTAAGCGACGAACTACTTAGCAGCGGAATAAGTACTCAGATGCAAGCATAACAGAGCAGTAGCACAGTCATCATGATGAAATGAAAACAAGCACAGAGTACGAGTAGCGTAAACACAGGATAAGCAGGCTGAAGACAAACTGACTGAAGAAATTGAACTGAGGAAATTGAGAAAGTCTTCAGTCAAAGTCTTCAAACAGTAATGATCAAATACATAGCAAGTATGCGAGGAAATGAAAGGGTTGAGGAAATAGAACCAGTAGCTTGGTGAAGACAATGATTTGGTAGACCAGTTCCAACTGCTGTGACAGTTGTACGTCTGGTTAGAGCGGCTAGGTATTTAAACCTGAGGACACACAGTCCCGGACACATAGTCCTCACCGTATTCTCCTTGAGCTAAGGTCACACAGACCTCGCCCAATCACTCGTGGTAAGTCTTCAGGTGACTTCCAAACCTTCACATACTCGGTCACTCGGCAATCCACAATTTCCTCTTGGATGCTCTAGACCATGATGCCTAACCGTCTGGAGGATGCATAGTCCTCAAAGGTAACAAGCGTCGGTTCCACACAGGAACAATCTCTTCAGTGATGCTCAATCACTTTGGGTTTGTAGGTGTTTGGGTTTTTGGGTTTTTCCTCACTTGATGATTTTCGCTCAAAGTCCTCGGAGGATGGGATGCTCTAAATGACAAGTGTCAATCAATCTCTCGGAGCAGCCAACCAGCTAGTGGTTGTAGGGGGCGGCTATTTATAGCCTAGGGAGCAGCCCGACATGATAAGACATAAATGCCCTTCAATGATATGACCGTTAGGTGGGTAGGATATTTGGACAGCTGGCGCGTAGCACAGCAACGGTCGGAAATTTGAGTATCAAATTCCTCAGGGCTATCATGTTCCTCACTTGTAGGCAATCCGCACTGGCGAATTCCTAACTCCTCAGTTAGAACAAATTCCTCAGAGAACAGAAGAACTTCGTCTCTGTCACTGAAGAACTTGACTAAACTGAATGAGATTTCCAATGGCTTCACTCGAAAGGATTGGGTAGGTGTAGGATTTTGAGTTGAGCATCACTTGGAAACTTTTCCTTAGTTTTACCTCGACCCCCTTTAACAGTACGGTGTTTCCTATGACTCAAGAAGAAGAAAATGAAACTATGAAAACAAAAGTCTTCATGCTTCATAATCCTCGCATGAATATCAAGTCTTCAGGGTCACACCAATTTCTTCACTTTCAAAGTCTTCAAGAAAACCAAAGTCTTCAGTTGAAGACATTCATTTTTAGGGGTCGACATTCATCGTAAATAACAAACTCCTCATAGACTTATAGACCTGTGTACACTCACAAACGCATTAGTCCCTTAACCTATAAGTCTTCAATACACCAAAATCACTAAGGGGCACTAGATGCACTTACAATCTCCCCCTTTTTGGTGATTGATGACAATATAGGTTGAGTTTTCAACGGGGATAAACATATGAAGTGTAAATACTGATAATGAGAAATTTGATTGCAAGATATAGAAGATCTCCCCCTAAAGATGTGCATATTGAGGATTTTGCTTTGGATTGCAAATGCACATTGTAGAGTAATATCATGGAGATCTCCCCCTATATCTTGAAATTCATACACGCATTTAACATATGATATGAAGAATTTGAAATGCATGATGAAATATGGTGTCTGACGAAATTCAGCATGCGTGCATTAAGGTACTTGAGGTAATAAGCATGCAGAAAGCAGTTCAAAAGTATCAGACCACCATAGGACTTAAGTTTACAACTCATCAGAGCAAACACCTCAGAAAAGCAAGAGTTGTAACTTAACAGAAATATAGCCCATATATAAGACCCGCTTGAAGACTAACTCAAATTTCTCCCCCTTTGTCATCGAATGACCAAAAGGGACGAAAAATGAGGACTAACGCCCCTGAAGAATATCATCATGATGTCGATGGAGGAGCGCCAGCATTGTTGGGGTCGTCCGTTGAAGTAGGGCCTGCCGCAGTGTCGTTCAAGTCTTCAGCTTCATCCGTCTCGCGCGATGAAGAATATGAACTGGCAACAAGCTGAGGAACTTTGACTTTCTTGAATTTCTTCGAAGGTGGCTGTGACCAGTCAAAGTCCTGTTGGAAGCCCATCTCCTTGAGTTCTTCAGTACTATGAAGATTAGACAGAATCGCCCAAGTGCGGTCAAAGACTTCATGCAAGTAGTAGTGATTCTTCTTCACAGTATTTTGAGTGGCTGTCATGTTCTAAAGAATTGCACCAAACTGACGCTTGACCCACTTGTGATTTTGATCAACTTTCTGATGAAGACTAAGGAGAAGTTCACTATCAGTCATCACACGCGGAGCTGTGGCTTGAGGATGATGTTCTGAAGCTTTGGCGGCAGAATCTTGAGTTGCAGAGTCATCATTGGTGGAATAGGAAGTAGCTTTGCGAAACTGTCCATCCAATGGACGAGTACCTTCATCAATAACAGCAGCCTTGCCCTTCTCGTCAGCTGAGGAAATAGTCCGTTTGAGGACTTCGATAGGGGGCAAATAGCTGAGATGATTTTGAAAGTCAGCCATGTAATGAATTGAAGACCTTGATCTGATGAATCTCATGATCCAGGGAGCATAAGGCTTCAACTCAAAAGGTGACAGAGCAGCATTGGCCAAAGTCCTCATGAAGAAATCGTGGTAGTTGATAGGAATACCGTGAATGATATTGAACAGCAGATTCTTCATAATGCCAACAACTTCTTCATCATCAGAGTTGTGGCCCTTGATTGGACTGAGGGTTTTGGTCAAGATGCGATAAACTGTCCTTGGCACATAGAGCAATTCCTTGACGAGGAATTTGGTCCTTGGAGCTTGGCCTGGCTTCAATGGCTTCATCAGCACTTGCATCAGATGATTAGACAATTCAGGTTCAACATAGAGAAGCCTTGCACCTTCAGTGGGAGGACAGACTGGAACGGCATGAAGCAATTCAGAGGCCGGTGCTTTGAAATGAGTATTATCGGTCATCCAGTCCAATACCCATGAATTGACATCATCAACATTTCCAGTAATGTGCAGCGTGGCGAAGAATTGAAGAATGAGTTCTTCATTCCAATCGCAGATGTCGGTGCAGAAATTGAGTAACCCAGCGTCATGAAGAACACTGAGGACTGGTGTGAAGCAGGGCAAAGATTCCATATCTACATGAGGAATTTGCTCATGTTCAAAGATCTTATCCTTATCAACCAACAATGAGGAGTAGAAGTTCATCTGGCTTGCAGTCCAGAAGCGCTTGCGACGAAGACGAGCAGAGTCATAGGGATTGTAGTCAGTGAAGAATATGTGCTCATTGAAGAAATCCTCAGCATTAAACTTCTGCTTCTTGGAGTGAGGGTTCTGTGGCTTGGGCTGAAGATTAACAGTTGAAGAATGTACAGCCTCTTGAGGTATAGCCACTGGAGCCACAGGCTGAGGAATTTCAGCAGCAGCCTTGGCTTCCATTTCTTCAGACATATGTACATCAGCGCTAGTGACTGGAACTTCTTCAGGAATAGAATGAAGTGAAGCTTGACGTTCATCAGAGCCCGTATGAATTTCTTCAGTTTGCACAGGGGACTGAGGAACATAATGTAGAGGGGTGGTCAGAGGTGAATTGGGGTGATGACTTTCCCAGAAGTCATCATTCAGAATAGGTGTTATAGACCCAATATCCACATCCTCATCTTCTTCAGTTCCTTCGACGCCTGCCTCTTCAGCTGTGAACTGAGGCATGGGCGATGATACCAGTGGGGTTGAGGAGAAAGTATCCACTTCGATTTCTTCATCCATCTGCTCTGTCGAAGCAGTAGAAGGATCTTCTTCATCAGATTTACTTGGAATTTCATATTCCTCACCAAAGGGAATGATCTCCTTTGATGGCATGCTTGATATTGGAATAGCATCAATTGGGTTTTCAGATGAACTCGTCAAAGTCTTCACTTTCTTGGGAGCTGAAGACTCTGAGGAGGCAGATGCTTTCCTTTTCTTCACAGCTGCTCGCTCCGCAGCCTTGGTTTTCTTCACTTCTGTTGCAGAAGGAAGGTTGATGCTTGTCATCGGTGCAGGAGGAGCAGAGGAAATTGGTTGAATTTCTTCAGGCACAACTGATGCAGTTGCCCTGGCTTGTTCAGATTCCTCAGGCACAGTAGCAGATGCTTCAACTGGCCTGGATTGCTCTTCAGGCGCAATATTGGAGGTTGCCCTGGCAATTTCTTCAGCAGTTCTGGCGCTTTCATTTTCTTCAGCAGACTGAACAGATGTTCCAGTCTGAGGAAATTTGGGTTGCGATGAAGCTGCAACACTTGGAGTAAATCCTTTTGCTATTCTGACGAATCTGACTTTGGCACCTAGCCAATCTGCATGGAATGCATGAAATTCATCACTGAGTGCTTTGATCTCAGCCTGCATAGTCACAAGTTCTTCAGGAGACATTTTCACAACATTGTTCTTCAAAAAATGCTCCTTCTTGTACTGAGCCTTCTTCACCTGCCTGGCCTTTTCAAATTTCCATTTCTCTTCATTTATGAAGGCCGTCAACATGTGACTTTGACCAGGAGTGAGGTTTAATTCAGGTAAAGGTGTATTGGATCCTTGTGCCATAGATCAATAAAATCAAGGATCTTCCTTGGATCCAGCATGAGGGGCACAGCACTGCCTTTGGCTCTAGCGGCCCTTTGTTGTCGATCTCTGATGATCTCAGCTAATTCTTCATCATCAGCTTTGTCTTCGCTTGACGGAACCTGAAAGGTGACCTGCTTCTTGTGAGGACTTGGCCTTATGCCTCGTCCAGCAGTGGCCTTTTTCTTCAGCAAGGTTGGAGTTGTTGAAGACTGAGGTGGAGCTGAAGAACTTGCAGAGACTCCTGAAGCAATTGAGATTCCAGTAGTCCTTTGGCATGTGGCAAGATGCACAGGTGCTGAGGACTTTGCAGGAGCAGCTGAGGATTTTGCAACTGAGGGAGTTGGAGCTGCTTTAGAGGAATTTGCTTGAGAAACAGGCCGTGAGGGCTTTGAAGAGCTTGGCCGTGAGGGCATTGCAGCTGAGGAACTTGTCTTGACAGCTGATTTCTTCAGCATAGCCTTCTTAGGCTTGATAGTAGAGGCCTCAGCGGCGGCAGCAACAGAATCTTCATTGAATTTCTTCACTGCCTCTTTAGCCACTTTGGCCAGCTTGGCTTGACGCTTAGCCCACTCCTGAGGAAATTCCTCACCTCTTCTGATGCTAGTGGGGTCAGCTTCTTGGCCAGGAGCCAATGGAGGTCTTGGACATAGAGGGTTAACAACGAATTTTTTCATGTACTTGGGAGTGACATAGCGATATTCCCTCCATTCTCTTGCCCATCTCCTCTCAATCTTCTGAATGCGCACTTTGTGCTGATTTTTGTTCTCCTTGCCATGAGTTGCTTCATCAGGAGTACAATATTCATCATAGATGTCATCAGGGATCTCAAAAGCAGTATTTGTTTCTGGCCTCTTTCCTCCCTTCTGAGGTCTTTTACCATCAGCCATTTTCTTCACTAGCGGATTTTGAACAATGGATGTTTCTGAGGAAGTGTGTAACTTATCTTCGAGAAATGCTGCAAATGAGTTAAGTTGATGAGAACCTAGTGATTCAGCAGCAGACATGTGTACCTGTGAACAGAATATAGGTGCGAAGAATTTGGAGAGGTCATATGCGTTCTCAGAAGTTTTTCAAAAGTATCAAGTTTGAGGAATTTGACCAGGGGTGTCTTGAGGAATTTCACTAAGCATTCTTTGACTTAGGTTCCAGAGTTGTATAGATTGAAAAATCCACACAATTGAGGAATCTTGAAGAAAAAACGTTGCTTAGAGAAACAGATCAAGAACAGAAGAAAGTTGGTGTTTAAGAACATGAAAGTTGAAGAATAAACACCTTTTGAAGATTTTGTGGAAATCATCAGAATCAACAAGGGCAGTAAAAATAAATTTTATTTACCCTTGACGAAGAACACCACGAACTGAGAGTAGCAGTGGAGATGTTCGTCCGTTCAGATCTTCCACGCCCTAACTTGGCGATGGAAAACAGCTACGGCGGCGGCGGAGTGAAGATTTTCGCGGCCGGCGTGAGTACGACGGCGACGAGGTCGAGGCAGTGAAGCTCTTCCTCACGGGCGACGATGGAATGTAGCGGCGGCGCTAGGTCTGAGAGCTCGAGCGGGGTAAATGAGCTCTGAGGAGGGCGAGGGGTATTTATAGCAGAGGTGAAAAACCGCTCGTCCGAGGAAAATGGACGAACCTGCCCCTGACCCTTCCCATCCTAGCGACATGTGTCACCCACATACTGTGAAGTGGAGATCTTGTTAGATCGTGAGTGAATAGATAAATCTTATCGAGAGATATGGAATGGTTTGAGCGGCAAAAGCCGAAAATTCAGATAAGAATATTTTAAGGTTTCGTTCGCAAATTCTTCAGCTGTCAAGGACACAGTGAAGACTTTGAACGGGTTTCAAATAGAACGCACATGAAGAATTTGTGAACGGACTGTATTGAGTTTAGCATAGAGGGCGAACGGGTCCGATCACATTCACTTAGAAGAAAAACAACTTGAAAAATTAGCAATAAGTGAATGCTGTAGAGGACAGAAAACTCAAATATATATATATATAGTCAATGAAGAACATAGACGGAAAGAGTGAAGATTTTGCAAAGTTGAATAATTTGAAAGTTTGAAGAATTTGCAAAATGAAGAAAAACTCAATTTTTGAAAAATTTCAACTTTTTGTGGTGGCGTGACCCACCGTATAAGAATGATGATTTCAGACGCCGCGTACAATTGTCGTAGGGCTCTGAGAATCAGATTCTTCGTTAATTTCTTCACACTTAGAGGGTTAGTCTTCATTGATTTGAAGAAAAACGTTTCTTCGTGTGTTGCGCATCTAAGTCATCAATTTGCATAAGTGTTAGGATGTGTGTCCTTTTCAAAGGACATTCGAAGATTCTAAGATATTTAGCTCACACCGCAACTTGCTAAATCTCTTCTCATCCAAGGGCTTTGTGAAGATATCCGCTAGTTGTTCTTCAGACTTCACGGGATCAATAGAGATGTCACCCTTCAACACATGATCTCGAAGAAAATGATGACAAATCTCGATGTGCTTTGTCTTCGAGTGCTGAACTGGGTTATGAGCAATTTTGATGGCACTCTCGTTGTCGCAGTAGAGTGGCACATTCTTCACATTGATGCCGTAGTCCTTGAGGGTTTGCTTCATCCATAGCAATTGAGCATAGCAAGAGCCAGCAGCAATATACTCAGCTTCAGCAGTAGAGAGTGATACGCAGTTCTGCTTCTTCGAGGACCAACATACTAAGGATCGTCCGAGGAAATGGCATGTGCCTGATGTTGACTTGCGGTCCACACGATCTCCAGCATAGTCAGAGTCAGAATATCCAATGAGATCAAAAGCCGAGCCCTTGGGATACCATAATCCAAGTGTTGGAGTGTGAGCTAGATATCGAAGAATATGTTTCACAGCCTTATGGTGTGATTCCTTCGGTGTAGCTTGAAAACGGGCACACATGCAAACACTAAGCATAATATCCGGCCTAGATGCACATAGGTACAATAAAGAGCCAATCATGGAGCGGTATACCTTTTGATCGAAGTCTATTCCATTTTCATCAGTGCATAGATGGCCATTTGTGGGCATAGGGATTTTGACGCCTCTGCATTCTTGCATACCGAATTTCCTCAGAACGTCCTTGAGGTATTTCTCTTGAGAAATGAAGATGCCATTGCGTTGTTGATGAATTTGAAGGCCTAAGAAGAATTTCAATTCCCCCATCATGGACATTTGATATTCCTCACTCATCATGTAAGCAAATTCGTCACTGTAATGTTGGTTAGTACAGCCAAAGATAATATCATCAACATATATTTGGCACACGAATAATTCATCATCATAGGTTTTGGTGAAAAGAGTTGGGTCGAGTGAACCGGGTTTGAAGCCTTTCTTCATGAGGAATTCCTTCAAAGTGTCATACCACGCCCGAGGGGCCTGCTTGAGGCCATAGAGGGCCTTATTGAGTCTGAAGACTTTGTCAGGATGCTTAGGATCTTCAAAACCTGGGGGTTGAGCAACATATACTTCTTCCTCAAGCTTACCATTGAGGAATGCACTTTTCACATCCATTTGATATAAGATGATATTATGATGGTTAGCATAAGCCAGCAATATGCGAATAGCCTCAAGTCTAGCAACAGGTGCAAAAGTTTCATCGAAATCAATTCCTTCAACCTGTGTGTAGCCTTGAGCCACAAGATGAGCCTTGTTCCTCACCACTAGGCCATTTTCATCTTGCTTGTTGCAGTAGATCCATTTGGTACCGATGATATTGTGCTTGCATGGGTCCGGTAGCTTGACAAGCTCCCATACATTGTTCATCTTGAATTGATGTAATTCCTCTTGCATCGCTTGAATCCATTCAGGCTCCAGAAATGCCTCATCAACTTTGGTGGGCTCTGTGATGGACACGAAAGCAAAATGCCCACAAAAGTTAGATAAATGTGAAGCTTTTGAGCGAGTCAGAGGACCTGGTGCGTTGATGTCGTTGATGATTCTCTCAATCTGTACTTCATTTGCAACGCGAGGATGAGCAGGTTGACGACTTTGATTTGGCTCAGCATTTTCTTCAGAGCCATTTTCTTCAGGTGCGCCAGCATGCTGTTCTTCATGTTCTGGAATGATTTCTTCAGCAGATTCTTCAGTAGGAATGACATCCTCAGTAGCTTTGAACTTGATGGTTTCCTCAGGCGTCTTTTCATCTAGCACAGGAGGTAGGTGCTCTCTTTGCGAGCCGTTAGTTTCATCGAACCGCACATCTACAGTTTCAACAACCTTGTTGTGATAGGTATTGAAGACCCTGTAGGTGTGTGAGTCCTTTCCGTAACCAAGCATAAAACCTTCATGTGCTTTCGGTGCAAATTTAGAATTGTGATGTGGATCTCTAATCCAGCATTTAGCACCGAAGACTTTGAAATAACTCACATTGGGTTTCTTGTCAGTGAGGAGTTCATATGAGGTCTTCTTGAAGAATTTGTGAAGATATACCCTGTTGATGATGTGGCATGCAGTATCAATTGCCTCAGGCCAGAAGTGACGAGGTGTCTTGTATTCATCAAGCATGGTGCGAGCCATCTCAACAAGAGTCCTGTTCTTGCGCTCCACAACGCCATTCTGCTGAGGAGTGTATGGGGCAGATAGCTCATGAGTAATACCAAGTTCATCGAGATAGTCATCAAGACCAGTATTCTTGAACTCAGTCCCATTGTCACTACGTATATGCTTGATCTTCATGCCGAAATTCGTCGAAGCCCTTGAGGAAAATTGTCTGAAGACTTCCTGCACTTCAGTTTTGTAAGTAATGACATGCACCCATGTGTAACGAGAATAGTCATCAACAATGACAAAGCCATATAGAGATGCTGCATTTGTTAGTGTGGCATAATGAGTAGGGCCAAAGAGATCCATATGAAGCAATTCAAAAGGACGAGAAGTAGTCATGATAGTCTTCGAGGGGTGCTTGGCTCTGGTCATCTTTCCAGCCTCACAAGCCCCACAAAGATGATCTTTGAGGAATTTGACACCCTCGATGCCAATGACGTGCTTTTTCTTCACGAGCGTGTGTAAGTTCCTCATGCCAGCATGACCCAGTCGTCGATGCCATAGCCAGCCTTCTGAAGCTTTAGCAAGTAGACAAGTGGCAGGCTGTGGTCCTGCAGAGAAATTAACAATATACAAGTCTCCTCTCCTAAAGCCTTCGAAGACTTTGGAATTGTCAGATTCCATGAGCACTAAGCAACGATATTTGCCAAAGACAACAACCATATCAAGATCACAAAGCATTGAGACAGACATGAGGCTGAATCCGAGGGACTCGACAAGCATGACTTTATCCATGTGTCGATCCTTTGAGATTGCAACCCTACCTAGACCCAATACCTTGTTTTTGCCTTTGTCAGCGTAGGTGATATGCTTCAAGTGTGATGGAGATAAAGGAGTGTTCATCAGTAAGCTCTTGTCACCGGTCATGTGATTTGTACATCCACTATCGAGGACCCACTCAGTAGCTTTGGGTAAATCATCCTGCAGATGAATTAGTGCATCTTACGAACTCATATACTTCAGAGTGAAGAATATGACATCAAATTCATCAGACATATTTCATCAATTAAAGCAACATATGTATATATAGCAATGTGAGGACGTGAGAAATGAATAAATCATTTCTTCATGATTAGCTTGCGTCCTTTCAAGCATTTCAGGTCTCCAGCAAATTCTTCAGACGATTTAGTTCGTCTGGAGACCTGACCCTGCATAAGAGATTAGTTCTTTTTCTTCACCACCCACATCTGGAGGGGTGGCAAAGAGTTCATCATTCTGTGAGCTCCATAAGAGAAAGGTGGCATAGACGCCAGACCACTTTGTTTCACATAAGAGGGGTTAGGGTAAGCATATGAATAAGCAGAGAAATTCTTCGAGGACTTATGAACATAATGATTTGAAGAATAATGCACATATTCATAGCCCTTAGGCTTTCCCTGCGAAACAGAAGTGTTAGCACGATGATGTTCATGTGAGGACTTGGATCCATATGAAGAATTTGGTTCATATGAAGAATTTGATCTGGGGTTCTTATTCTTCGCAGGTGGTGTCATGAGGACATTCACCTGAAGACTTTCAAGGCACCTTTTGGGAACCCAGATTTTCTTCATAGGGGGACCATTCATGCAGTTAGATCCAACATATCTAGCAAATACCTCACCATTCTGATTTTTGAACAGTTTATAGTTGGAGTCAAATGACTCATCAGATGAATATGAGAATTCACAAGTAAAGCCAGATAAAGTGGATGGATCTACGGGAGGTCCCTTCGCAGCAACCCATGAGGTTTTGGGATACTGCTCAGGTTTCCAGTAGGTTCCATCAGCATTGAGTTTCCTCTCAAAGGCAATACCCTCTTTCCTAGGGTTCCTGTTCAAGATCTGCTTTTTGAGCACATCACAAAGAGTCTGATGCCCTTTGAGGCTTTTGTACATGCCTGTCACATACAATTCCTTCAACCCTGCATTTTCATCAGTGATACTAGTGGTATCCTCAGATGAGGAAGTTGTGACCACAGAGATAGTTGAAGAATTTGCAGCAATAGAAGCATTTGAACATTCAGGTGAAGAATTAGCAGTTTCACGTTCAATGCATTTCAAGCATGGTAGAATAAATTCTTCCTGAGCGGAACTGATCTGTTGAGCAAGCAAAGAATCATTTTCCTTCTGAAGATCTTCATGACTCACCCTTAGCTTCTCAAGATCTTGCTTTCTTTGAAGAAATTCATAAGAAAGCTTCTCATGATCGGCTAAGAGAGTTTCATGACGACCTTGAAGGTTGTCAAACTTAGACTGTAGTTGCTGAAGATTATCAGTCAGTGTTTGAGTTCGATCCATTTCCTCACCTAACAGATCATCGCTTTTGTCTAGCATATTTTGAACCTTTTCCAAAGCCTTTTGTTGTTTAACAGCAATATTAGCAAGTTTGGAATAGCTGGGTTTGAGGTTTTCATCAGATTCATCCTCACTTGATTCAGAGGAGGGATATTTGAATACCTTGGCACCTTTTGCCATGAAGCAATAGGTGGGAGCATAGTCATCGATGCCGTCATCAGCAATGTTGGGGAAGCCATTTTCCTCAGTGTTGAAGATGGACTTGCTGACGTAAGCAGTAGCGAGGGCTAGGCTCGCCACACCAGAGTCTGACTCCTCAGATGCCTCCTCTTCCTCATGTTCCTCAGATTCAGCTTCAGAGTCCATTTCCTTGCCAATGAATGCCCGAGCTCTCTTGGAGCTGCTCTTCTTGTGAGATGAAGACTTTGAAGATTTTGACGATGAGGACTTTGAAGATTTCTTCTTCTTCTTAGAGTCATCTGAACTATCATCCTTGTATTTCTTCTTCTTTGATTCCTTCTCCCACTGAGGACAATCAGTAATGTAGTGACCAGGTTTCTTGCATTTATGGCAAGTTCTCTTCTTGTAATCACGGGATGAGGAATCTGATTTCATGTCATCACCTCTTGAGGATTTTCCAAATCGGCCACGTCTAGAGAACTTCTGGAATTTCCTCACGAGCATTGCTAGCTCCAGACTCAGTTCTTCAGGATCACCAAGGCTGCTACCAAAATCTTCATCTTCAGATTCAGAGACTGCCTTGGCTTTCAGTGCACGAGATCTACCATAGCTCGGTCCGTAGAGATCTCTCTTCTCAGCTAGTTGGAATTCATGAGTATTTAGCCTCTTGAGGATATCAGCAGGATCAAGTGACTTGTAGTCTCCACGTTCTTGAATCATCAGTGCCAGTGTATCGAATGAAGAATCGAGTGACCTCAGCAATTTCTTCACCACCTCATGGTCGGTGATGTCAGTGGCACCCAGTGCTTGAAGCTCGTTTGAGATGTCAGTGAGGCGATCAAAGGTTTGCTGAACATTTTCGTTGTCGAGTCTTTTGAAGCGGTTGAAGAGATTGCGAAGAACGTCAACTCGAGAGTCATGTTGAGTTGAGACTCCTTCGTTGACCTTGGACAGCCTATCCCAAATAAGCTTAGCTGTCTCCAAAGCACTCACTCTGCCATACTGCCCTTTGCTCAGATGGCCACATATGATATTCTTCGCTTGAGAGTCGAGTTGCTTGAATCTCTTCACATCAGCAGCGTTTACGAAAGGAGTGACAGAGGGAACACCATTTTCCACAACATACCAGAGATCGTTGTCAATTGCCTCAAGATGCATGCGCATCTTGTTCTTCCAGTAGGGGTAGTCCGTCCCGTCGAAGGTAGGACACCCAGCCGAGACCTTGATCATGCCTGCAGTCGACATAACTAAAACTCCAGGTGGTTAAACCAAAATCACACAGAACAAGGGAGTACCTTGCTCTGATACCAATTGAAAGTGCGTTATATCGACTAGAGGGGGGGTGAATAGGCGATTTTTACAAATTCATCACTGAGGAATTTCAAGGTGAGGAAATTCCTAAGCGACGAACTACTTAGCAGCGGAATAAGTACTCAGATGCAAGCATAACAGAGCAGTAGCACAGTCATCATGATGAAATGAAAACAAGCACAGAGTACGAGTAGCGTAAACACAGGATAAGCAGGCTGAAGACAAACTGACTGAAGAAATTGAACTGAGGAAATTGAGAAAGTCTTCAGTCAAAGTCTTCAAACAGTAATGATCAAATACATAGCAAGTATGCGAGGAAATGAAAGGGTTGAGGAAATAGAACCAGTAGCTCGGTGAAGACAATGATTTGGTAGACCAGTTCCAACTGCTGTGACAGTTGTACGTCTGGTTAGAGCGGCTAGGTATTTAAACCTGAGGACACACAGTCCCGGACACACAGTCCTCACAGGATTCTCCTTGAGCTAAGGTCACACAGACCTCGCCCAATCACTCGTGGTAAGTCTTCAGGTGACTTCCAAACCTTCACATACTCAGTCACTCGGCAATCCACAATTTCCTCTTGGATGCTCTAGACCATGACGCCTAACCGTCTGGAGGATGCACAGTCCTCAAAGGTAACAAGCGTCGGTTCCACACAGGAACAATCTCTTCAGTGATGCTCAATCACTTTGGGTTTGTAGGTGTTTTGGTTTTTGGGTTTTTCCTCACTTGATGATTTTCGCTCAAAGTCCTCGAAGGATGGGATGCTCTAAATGACAAGTGTCAATCAATCTCTCGGAGCAGCCAACCAGCTAGTGGTTGTAGGGGGCGGCTATTTATAGCCTAGGGAGCAGCCCGACATGATAAGACATAAATGCCCTTCAATGATATGACCGTTAGGTGGGTAGGATATTTGGACAGCTGGCGCGTAGCACAGCAACGGTCGGAAATTTGAGTATCAAATTCCTCAGGGCTATCATGTTCCTCACTTGTAGGCAATCCGCACTGGCGAATTCCTAACTCCTCAGTCAGAACAAATTCCTCAGAGAACAGAAGAACTTCGTCTCTGTCACTGAAGAACTTGACTAAACTGAATGAGATTTCCAATGGCTTCACTCGAAAGGATTGGGTAGGTGTAGGATTTTGAGTTGAGCATCACTTGGAAACTTTTCCTTAGTTTTACCTCGACCCCCTTTAACAGTACGGTGTTTCCTATGACTCAAGAAGAAGAAAATGAAACTATGAAAACAAAAGCCTTCATGCTTCATAATCCTCGCATGAATATCAAGTCTTCAGGGTCACACCAATTTCTTCACTTTCAAAGTCTTCAGTTGAAGACATTCATTTTTAGGGGTCGACATTCATCGTAAATAACAAACTCATCATAGACTTATAGACCTGTGTACACTCACAAACGCATTAGTCCCTTAACCTATAAGTCTTCAATACACCAAAATCACTAAGGGGCACTAGATGCACTTACAGAACTCCTTGCTCTTGTGCTTCAAATGATAGTCTCCCCAACACTCAACTCTCTCTCATATTTGGCTATGGTGGAAGAGTGATTTGAGTGGAAAGCAACTTGGGGAAGGCTAGAAATCAAGGTTCAAATGGTAGGAATGGAATCTCTTGATCTCAACACATGAGTAGGTGGTTCTCTCTCAGAAAATGAATGGTGGAAGTGTAGGCACGTTCTGATGGCTCTCTCACAAATGGAGACTAGGGTGGAGGGGTTTATATAGCCTCCACACAAAATCCAACCGTTACACACATTTGACTCATCTCGGTGGGACCGAATGGTTAAACTCGGTGGCACCGGTCAGTTCAAAAATGTGAACGTTAGGAATCTCGGTCGGACCGACTGGAACAACTCGGTGGAACCGATGTGCTAGGGCTTAGGGCAAACATCATCTCGGTAGCGCTGATTGCATCAACTCGGTGGGACCAAAGTGAAGCAATAAGCAACAGAGAATCTGTCAAGCCAACTCGGTGAGACCGAAGCGAATGTAATAGATCACAGAGTGCTGGCAAGGCCATCTCGGTGACACCGAGATCCGTATCGGTGAGACTGAACTGTTAGGGTTTCTGCGAGTGGCTATGTCATGTGAACTCGGTGGCTCCGGATAGAAAGAATTGGTGGGGCTGAGTTGGAGTTTTTGGTTTGGACATATTTAGATGGAGAAAGTGGCTGAGGCTTTTGGAGCAATATCACTAAGCACTTGAGTAAGTAAGCCATTAAGCAACACCTCATCCCCTTTTAATAGTATTGGTTTTCCTATGGACTCAATGTGATCTTGGATCACTAAAATAAAGATGAAGAGTCTTGAGCTTTTGCCAATCTTTGTCCTTAGCATTTTGAGGGGTCCACGTCTCTAGTCCATGCCATGCCAATCATTGAACATCCTGAAATATTCATCTTGAAAGGATATTAGTTCAATGAGCTATATGTTGTTATGAATTACCAAAACCACCCGGGGATTAGTTGCATTTTCAGTGGTCCTACTCCGAAAGGGTTTCGAGTTGGGATTTGTTCACCGCATCATGCAACTGGTCTCGGGAGACCACACAGCGGTGTCGATTAACGTTGAGGTTGGGAACTTCTTCCGCAACAAAAGGGGTCTACGATAGGGCGATCACATATCGCCGCTGATTTTTAACGTTGTTGTGGATGCCCTTTCGGCCATGATAGAGAAGGCTAGGGTCATTGGCCACATACGTGGGGTGGTTCCACACTTGGTCCCAGGGGCGGTCACTCACCTCCAGTATGCAGACAACATGATGCTCCTGTTTGAACCCGATGATCTTAGTATAGCTTCGGTCAAGCTAATCCTGCTGGCCTTCAAAATTCACTCGGGTCGTAAGATTAATTTCCTCAAAAGTGAGGTAATAGCCATGTGGATGGGAACCCAAGAGAGCCACTGAATTGCTAACTTTCTCAACTGTAAGCCTGGGGGCTTCCCGATCAAGTACCTTGGTCTCCCAATCTCGGATGGACACATCTCCATCCATGAGTGGGAGCCACTATACGACAAGGTGGCGAACAGAGTAAGCCTGTTGCATGGTTGCTTCATGTCCTCGGTGGCTAGATTGATTCTGACTAACTCTAGCTTCTCATCCCTTCCGATGTTCACTATGGGCATTTTCCTCCTCACGGACGGATTGCATGCTAAGCTAGACACACTCTCATTTCTTTTGGGAAGGAACTAGGAGTAAGCAGAAATACCGCCTGGTTAAATGGGCTGCGGTATGCCGGCCCAAAAAATATGGAGAGCTCGGTATACTTAACTCGGAATTAATGAACGTGGCCCTACTGTCCAAGTGGATTTGGCGACTGACCCAAAACGAGTCGGGGCTATGGGCTGATATCCTGCGGGCCAAATACTTCCCCAACGGGGAATTCCTAACTTCTAGGGCCAAAGGTTCAACCTTCTGGAATGAGATCCAGGCGGTTAAACCAACTTTTGCGATGGGGGCTCAGTTCTGGATTAATAACGAAAAATTCACTCGGTTTTGGTTGGATACCTGGTTGGGCTCCGAACCGCTATGGCGAAGCCACACGACGCTATTCCAACTGGCTACGAACACGGAAATCTTAGTGGCCGACGCGTTATGTTTGTCCCCTCCAGCAGTTACCTTCATGCGTACTCTGTCCGAGGTCGAAAGGAAAAGCGGGGCGGGCCTATCTACCCAATTGGTTGTTGTTCAGCTCTCCACAAGTCAAGACATGGTGGCCTGGAACCTCACGGGATCGGGGAAATTTTCGGTTAAGTCGCTATATGATAAACTAATGGAGGGCGCGACGCTGGACATAACTAGGGGGCTGTGGAAGGTTGCTATCCCTCTCAAAATCAAAATTTTCCTGTGGCAAATGTTTCGCAACCGCCTCCCCACCTCTGACAACGTTGCCAAAAGAAACGGCCCGGCGAACGGTAGTTGCGCACTGTGTGCTTTGCAAGAGGACGCTAACCACGTCTTCTTCAAATGTCACTTAGCCTGCTTTGTTTGGAGCGTCGTGCAACAAGCATTTGGCCAGAACTGGAATCCTAAGTCGGGAGGGGATCTTCTGGTCATCCTGCGCGTGCACCGGGGTGCCACAACCAGGTTTTTGCGGCGTTGCGTTGGGGCGCTGCTTTGGGCTTTGTGGACCGTTAGGAATAAATTCACCATCGAGCATAAGTTTCCCTCGAATCCTGCTGATGTGATCTTCAAATGTCATATTTTTCTTCAGACTTGGACACCGTTGGGAAAATAGCGGGACACTGAGCTTATGCAGGTGGCCATGGAGCAAATTAGAGCCATTCAGCTGGAAGCACGTCATTAACTGCACTCCATGGTACTTCGTTTTGGTGGAGTCACCGGACTCCCGAGTGGTGCCGGCCGAGAGCCTATGCGTCTTATCTGTTTATTTTCTTAGGCCTAGGGGCCAGTTGCATGTGGCGAAGTTATTTCGTCTTGTCTTTCTAGTTCCGTGTCTGGTTTGAACCTTGTTGGATGCTGCCTGTTGGTGGGCTTTATTAATTTAAAGCCGAACGCTTCTTGCGTCTTCGCTCTAAAAAAAGAATTCAGTCATTCTTTCCTACATCGGCAGTCAGAATATTACAAACATCAATTCAAAACCTAAATTCCATATTAGTATTCCATCAGGGGTGTGCGCTCAGATAGGGAAGCCCCAGATGGCGAGCAAATGTGGTATTCTATCTCAAAAACAAATAGGGCGTGTGCTCAGATTGGATGAGGATTTGCAGTGCATTAGATGAAAAGCGTATGTGCACTTTTAATGGACGGTTAGATTAGATTGGTACTCCAAACTCTTTTTATGGTTCCCTTCAGAAAAAAAAACTCTTTTTATAGAGTACCGGGGTACCTTAAAAAAGTCTCATCTTTTGGTTTGAGTGATTGTTTATTGATCGCCCCCCAAAAAATAGGCACTGAAGGGGTATTGGGATGAGTTAGATCCCTTTAAAACTCAATGGTGGCATACACAATCAAAACAACCGGCTGTACCCCTTTGTTCCTGCTATCGTAAGAACTCATCTAGGGTTTCCCTGCCTCTCGCCGGCACCGCCGCCGGTCCGCCTCGTCTCTTATGGTCCTTGGACCATGGAGACGTGGTGGATCCCGACCCTTGTCGACGGAAAAACTCCGTTTTTAGGCGCTTTTTTGAGTTTTATTAGGATTTGTGTCATACTCAAGAGGACGATGCGGTGGCGGCTTCTTGAAGATGGAATAATGTCCTCCTCGTCTAGCCCCCATCCCGGTGATGTTTCAAACTTCATCGAAAGGCGTGTGGAGGTTTGTCTCCGACGGATCTCGTGGGACCCGGTCGGCGTTTGTCTTGGATGGATCCGACTGGATGTGGTCTTCGTTCGTCTACGTCTGTATGTCTGCAGGTTGGATTCTTCCTATCTACGCTTCTCTTCATTGGCGGCGATTGTTGTTCTGGTACGCTGGTCATATGGGGCCTTAGCACGACGACTTCCCGACTGTCTACTACAACAATGTTTGCCCGACTGCGACGAGGGAGGGGCGATGACGGCGACGCGCCTTCGGCTTGCTCTAGTGATGGCAGTCGTTGCTAGGTGGTCTACGGATCTGGATGTAATGGTGGCAGTTTTCTAAGACTAGAGATTTTTTTAGTGTGGATTAGAGTTGCTTTTAGAGGATTCTTGTGAGGAAAAGAGAGTACGATAGATCACACCCGTACCTAGGCATATCCGTTGCAAGAAATTACCAGAATACTCCTACATTGAAATTCACTCTAAGATACGAGCGGAGGCATCGCCGGAGCTTCTCGGGGATCATTCGTACATGCCAAATCTACTTACCAAACAGCTAGAAACACATGCAAGTCATCAAAGTTAATTAATTAAGAAACTAGAAACAAATAGGCCACATCGAATCCATCTCGGGGAATCTTAATTATTTTAACGCTAGCTGCGGCGGAGGATCCTACTTATGGAAACTTGCTTGCATGCGAGTGTCCCATCGATGGTGCTTGAAGATTCCTAGCTATTGATGTTGCCGTCAAGCTGGCCCAGAATCGGCCTTGTCCTATCAACTGGGTTCACTGGACTGTTTCTATCTATGGCTTTCTAGTTATTTCATGTCAATTTCAGCACTTAAGTATCCTCAACATCATCGAAACACTCTAGCTCCAGTTCAAAAACCTTTTTCTAGGGCTGATTGGGATGCTCTGATTCACTGTACGCGGCGTCTTGTTTCAAGAACTATGCCCTTCTAGTTGGCGAAAATGACGAGTGTTGTTGCAGTAATTCTAAATTGTACAGGGTATATTTGTATTCGCCACATATATCTTCCCCATTGGGGGAATCGACATGTAGTAAGTCGTAATAAGTTGCATGATTCACGACATGTATAATAATGTTGAATTTCTATTCTATAAACGTGAATACCACAACATTTCATGTTTGCCACGCCCATGTCTCCTATTATTGGAGTTGTCGGGTTGTCGGAAAAATGTGCATATTGGACTGTGAATGGCGGATATTGCTATAAGTGATGGGCCCTACCTCGAACATATTGAATTGCATGAGTAGTTTACCACCTTGATTTTTCCCCATGGTATGGGGGGGGGGGGGGGGGGGGGGTCTACACATTTTGACAACATAAAATTGAAAACCAAAACAATCTTTTTTTTCTGGAAGAAACTTTTAATCTATTCATCAAACATCATGGCAGTACAAAGAACAATAGAAATAACAAAGATTACATTCATGTACGTAGAACACCTAGCAAACCAATATTAAACACTTGGATTTGTTCAAAGGCAGAAGGAAAGTCATATAATTTGGTTCCTCAACTATTGCAAAGTATAGGTTCCGACCCTCAACTCAAACACTAGGAGTGATTGGTCCCTTGAGTGTGAAAATCATCTAGGTTCCAAGCTTTGCCTATTGAAAGAAGTTTTAACAAACAAGAAAAAAAAAGGTTTCAACAATGATGTGGTGACGGTTTTACATATGATTTGGCCGGAATCGCCGGCGGCGGACGGGCGGAACCAATGGCGGGCGGCGGCGGAAGGGGATGGGGAAAGGGCGCGGGCTGAAATGTCCCTCCCGCCAACCGCTTTCCTGAGATGCGGGACACCGTCGGGGCGAGGCGGAAACCTGCGTTTTCGCGGGTTGGAGATGGGATTTCACCGCGCCCCTCAAAAAATTTTGCGGGTCGGCCGCGTTTGCGGGTTCTGGTCGGTTATTTTGCGGGTCGGGCCATTATACGGGGTCTAGCTCTAAAAAGGTATACAATCCATTTCATATTCTTCGTGCTCTAACACCTGTGACTTTTCACAAAATATAATAAATTCTACTACATGTGACTTTTTCCTTTTGACATTGAAAAGTTTGAAAACAATAGTCCTCTCCGTAGGTGCCACTTTCGTACTCTATATTTTTTTTAAAGGTGCCACTTTCGACTAGACGATGCATGTAAGACAACCAACAAAAATAGTTTAAGAAGCACATTTAAAAAGAAAATCAATAGTCTAAGAACCACATTTTAATTAAACAGTGACAAAAGTACCCCTCGCCGGAATTTGTCAAACCACTCGCGGGAAGGAGGTCTAACTGCAGGCCGGTCGGCCGATGCCTGGTGTCCGGCGACATCGGGAAGCTCGTCACCTGACAATGGAAATGGGACGATAAGCCGTCCGATGAGCCGGCACAGCCACGGGTCACCTTCTTGTTCCCGCGCTCGTAGCAAATCATCCTCTGCCGCCGCCGGAAAACAAATCATAAAAAAAGAGTAGATTTTTATCTGCTTCCCCTTCTTCTCCATTCTTCCCAGTCCAATCCAATCCAATCGGAGAATTTGCTTCGCCTCGCCGGTCTATAAATACCCCTAACCGGCCGCGGCCGGCTCAAAGAAGGAACTTCTGGTTCCGATGGCCCCTCCGCCGCCGGCGCCCATCGGAGAGTTGTTGGAGGAGGGCACGGGCGAGAGCTCCTCGCCGCCCAGGTCCTCCGCCGCCCACGACGAGCTGCGGCGTAAGATATACGAGCGCCTGGTGCAGGCCGGCAAGCAGGGGGACGCTGATGATGCCTCGTTCCGGGACATGCTCGACGCCCATTTCGACAAGCTGCCACCCAGGTACCTGACGGACCTGAGTGAATGCAAGGCCGAGGATGTGCTGCTCCACCGGGAGGTCCTCGACGAGTGCGCCCACAACGGCAACCAGGCCGTCTTCCGAGCTCGCTTCCTCAAGGTACACACCCCTCCGGCTTTTCGCTTTGTAATTCATCCCCAAAACTAGCAAATTCCTCTCGAATCATACTACGTATTATCGAAAACCCTGGATGGATAGCTTGTTCAGTATACAACAACCAAGTCCTTAAACCTAGTGTTGCGCGAAAATATTTCTTGCAAACACCTGGTGTGGTGTATTATTTACTCTAGAATTGAGGTTTGGCTGGATTGGACACACACAAAAAATTGTAAAATGGACAATTTGTTACTCCCTCCTGTCCATATTAATTGTCACTGATTTAGTAACTCCCTCCAATCCATATTAATTGTCGTTGATTTATTACAATACTAAATCTCCTTTTCGAAAAAAATTACAATACTAAATCAGCGACAATTAGTATGGATTGGAGGGAGTAGCATTTTCACAACTCTGTTGATCTACCTTGATGGGCAGCACATGGTAGTTCAACCGGAATGGGGGGATGCCAGTCCCGACTCTGATACATATCAAAGGTTATTGGAAGACCTCACTTTGGAGAGGATACATGGCACCGACACCACGGGCTCTATGTCTTCGCCGTCAAGGTCATTCACTTCAAATCGTACCATGACTTATCTTTTATATTGTTGCTAGCTTCTTTTTGTATTTCACTTCACACCAGTTGTTTTCACTTCTAAGTGCTATTTTTACCTTCACCAAATTCGAGACCAGTGGCTGCGATTTGTCCATCCTCCAATAATTCATCCTCTCCAAGTGTTTCCAGCTTAGAGTGTGTACTTGTTTGGTTTATGACTTTTAGTTAAAATGGCCTCTCAATTCTCCACAGGGATTCAGAACCTGCCCTTCTTCATGAGATCATCTTCTCTTCCCTCGACAAGCCCAAGCTCCTTAGCCGGGTAAAAAAACATGACCAGGGGGGCAATTTTTTCTACAATTGTCTTGATACCCAGTTTCATATTAGCTTGCTTTTCGCATTTTACATGCGAAGTTTCTTATAAGAAATAATTATTCAACAGCTAACTGCATTGCTATCTGAAGTTGGGCTGAATATTCAAGAAGCTCATGTTTACTCCACAACTGATGGCTTTTGTTTGGATGTTTTTGTTGTTGATGGGTGGAAGACAGAGGTAAACTTTTAGCATATGTATACAAAGGTTGGACTGTTTATGACTTTCTGCAGATATTATATTTATGTTGTGCATAGCGTTTGACTATAATATCTCCAGAATAAATTAAAGAATCTTGCCAGTTTGCAGTGCTGCTGACTACAACTACTACCTGCTTACGTTTCTAAGACGCTATGACTACTCTTTCCGTTCCAAAATAAGTGTCGTGGTTTTAGTTCAAAATAAGTGTTCTGGTTTTAGTTTAAATTGAACTAAAACCACGACACCTATTTTGGAACGGAGGGAGTATTAATCTCTATAATTACATTCTCTTGCATATGTCATCTTGATATTGTACATGCAGGAGACAGAGGCGTTGATTGCGACAATTGAGGATACATTAATGAGAAAAAATGTATGATGCCCTTTTCCATATAACTTCAGTAAATGCAGTATTATGTGATATCTGCACTTTCAGTTAAGATGCCATCTCTAACATCTCCTTCCAGATCGAGTTAAATTGTCCCCATGTAAATATGTAGGGAGCACCACCTAACTCAGCAAATGCTTCATCCTCGGAGAAAATACTTGAGCTACGGCAACAGCTTGTGGATTGTGAAATTGACTGGAGCATGCTAGCAGTGGGGGAAAAGATCACATCTGGGTCTTCTGCAGACTTGTAAGAACTGGTCGACACTTGACAGTATATGTCCACCTTAGGGTTCATTTACTTGAAGTGCCCATTATGCCAATTTCACTTCTAGCCTGACCAGTGTACTCCTCTAGCCTCTGTAGACCTATCTAGGCATGCTGGCTTCCGCTGACAGGAAACGTTGGCATTTCCCTCACATCTATATGAATGGCAGACGCCTTCCTTTTCCTCTAAAAATAATACAAGAATATCATGAACCTACATTTGCTTTTGGTAAGCAAGGCCACACTAGGGTCCAACAGATCTCATTCCTTTCTATTTCACAGATATAGAGGAACAAATAGTGGTTTGGATGTTTGTATAAAGATACTCAGGAGCGCACATCACAACAGCCCTTCAGAAGTTGAGTTCTTGCAACAGGCGCTCATGCTAAGGCAAGCTTTCTGCGACCATTACTGAATGATCAGTTATGTTTTATTCTGACTGATTCATGATATTTTTCATCCAGGAGAGTTAAGCACGAAAACATCCTTACATTTTATGGGGCATGCACAAAGCATCAAAAGTATTGTGCCATTGTAACAGGTACCATCAATACTGCCAAAAGAATATTTTGGATTGTAATTAACTCTGCCATGATTTCTACTCTTTAGTCAGTTGCTGGACATTACTTTGGAATGCTCATACTACCAAAAAAATTGCATGATACAGTACAAAACCATTGTCATGCACGGATGCACCTGAGATATCAGCTATTGCATTGCTGTGATTGTTTTATGAATCTATGTTTGTTATTTGGATTGTAACTTATGGTTGAATCTGAAGTCAGGTAATGTACATCTTGGTCATGTTTGCGAAGCAACTTCTGATTGAAAAATTGTGAAATTTCATCACTCGAGTTTTTAAGCCGCACGAAACTATAATCATGTGTAGACTTCTTTTTATGCCCACTGTATGCTTAACAGTTTCTAACTTGCTGTTGCTCCTGTCAAGTCTGCTCATAGCTCACAACTTGCTAGCTTGATGGGCAGGAAAAATAAACGCTTTGCTATTGTGTTTGACTGTGTAATTGGATGTGTCTCTTGAATCCATTTCTGATAGTTTCTCTCTCCTGTATTCTTTCTTTATTATACAGTTATGTGATATGTGATTATAGGGCTCTCTTTTCATTCAAGCAACCAGATTCCCGTTAGATACCATCACCAGGGATTTAAATTTCGGTTCGAAATGCGCGAAATCAACGATTCTCGTTCAGGGGCGATAAAAGTTCAGTTTTGGCCAAAAATATCGATTATTTTGAAAAAAAATCGCTTGGTTAAGACGGCTTCGAGCAGTTATGCATCATGTTATGACTCTGGGTGTAATGGTTAACTTAAACAACTCTATGCTTCTGCGATCCTGAGTTCGAATTCCCATAAAATAAATTTCCCTGAATATTTCTTTTCTTTTTCATAACTCGGTAGAAAAGGTAGACCAAAATTGTGTAGGTCTTAGAGCACGAACTGGAGATAAGATGGCTGATTTATATGGAAGCAAACCACCACAATGGAGTAAACTTTTTGGTGCCGTTATAATGCTTACTCATAAATATATTATCAGGTGCTGAATTTGAATTAGCCAAAAAATGATTTTGTTTCCAGAATTTTCGTTAATTTCATGAAATTTGCGACTATCGGTCAGGGGTGAAAAAAATCCAGAAATGAACTGAAATCTCTGACCATCACTACCTAGCTAGGCTCCCCCATCCCGCCTAACAGACCCTTCAGGGCTAAATCGCGGTGACTCAAAGCCTAAGCAGTCCCCTAGCCTGCTTTTTAGAATACTGTGCATGATTATGTCTTAGACTCTTGTTTATTTATTGTGATTGTTGAATGAGTGTGTTGCGTAATTTTAACACAGCCCACTCTTTCTAGTAAACTCACCTTTTTTTTTCTAGAACACACAATGTGATGTCTTTTCACCTAGTATGCTCACCTTTTACTCTTGTGTTAATTTTGTTCCTTTCAGAATACATGACTGGAGGCGATTTATATGAATTTGTACACAAGCAAAATGATGTTTTAGACCTCCTTCTGATCCTAAGGATTGCTATGAGCATCTCAAAAGGAATGGAATGTCTGCACCAGCATAACATAATCCACAGAGATCTGAAGACTGCAAACATTCTCATGGGCGACAATCATGTAGGCATACTTATTCAAACTATCGAAGCTATTGGTCCTGAGAATCCGAGGGTCCATTTTATTCTGCTTTTCTAACGTGGTACAAAACCTAGAAATTATATAAAAGCACTGAAGTGGTTGATTTTTTAGTCCGATGGGGCTGCTTTGTTACAAGCACATTCTTTAAACACGTAAAGGTTTATAGTTCACATCTGGCAAACTAGCAATGGCAGATAACGTTTTAAAGCTCAAATAAATTATAATAAGTTGCAAAAAAATGGAAATATAATTCCATTCAGGAAACTTTGGTTACTTAAGTGTTTTAAGACAAATTATTGCTCTTAGGAATATTTTGTTTTTAAAATTGTGATTTTAATTATCTTGTGTCACAAACTTCAACTTTTGTGTCCCTAAGCATATAAGTTGGATCTACTTCTGGAAAATGGTGAGAAAATGATGATAAATATTTCTTCAACTGATGTAAGCTCACCTGCCTAGTCATTACCTATTAAGTTGTGGATCTACTTCTGGAAATAGGTTGTGAAGATTGCAGACTTTGGTGTGGCTCGAGTTGGTAGTCAGGAGGGACAAATGACGGCTGAAACTGGAACTTACAGATGGATGGCACCTGAGGTAGGGTTATTAATTTTTCCTGTTACTGTTTGAAAGTGTTTTTCTTTAATTTTAAGAATCTTTGAATGTTTAGTATTGTTCGGTCTACCTGGTCCTTCCTTGTTATCTTATGTACCAAAATTCCCGACCAATCTTTTGCTTGCTCTTTATCTCTTAATGTTTCTCATGGCAAGTTCAAGGGACAAAGATCATCACCGGAATGTAACATGCCTCACTTTGCCTTGCTTTCTAATTTCTCATGGCGATGGGAAACATCATGTTCTGAATCATTGTGTAACCAATTAGTAATTGTTTGCCATAAACATGATTCACAAAGGCACGAGATACACGTTCTGTACCTAATTCGTGGCAACAACTGACAAACATGACATCTCATTTTGTCAAGGAAAAAAGTTGCAACTTTGGAACTGTCTGCGTGAGCTGAGATAAAAATTCACAGGTTGCTCCTGAGATTTTATTTTTTTCACGAGAAGCTCATAAGTGTTGTTTATCTTAATAGATTATTAACCATAAGCCTTATGATCACAAAGCGGATGTTTTCAGCTTTGCTATTGTTCTGTGGGAATTGATTACACTAAAGGTATGCGCTAGTGTCAAATACATCTTGAGCTTACATCCGAGTTGTTTAAACTTCTGTACTATGTTGGCAATGAACTCGATGCTCTTAATCATGCTATAGGTCCCTTATGATAACATGACACCCTTGCAAGCTGCATTGGGAGTGAGGCAGGTACATCAGTGATGTTGGCTATCCCTGGATGAACTCAATGCTCATCTTAGTTCAGTTCTCATTATTTCAGAGATTCCTATTGTTTCTTCTTACGCTGTGCTGGCCTGGTGATAGGGATTGCGCTTGGAGATCCCGGCAGGTGTGCACCCGGGATTGTCTAAACTAATCGAACACTGCTGGGATGAAGATCCTGATAAAAGACCTGTTTTTGCGGAGATCATTATACAACTTGAGGACATCTTACAGGAAATTCAGGTAGAGGTAAAAACTCAGGTTGCTTTCAAACTAAGTTCTCTACAAACAACCAGTTTTCACTTGAGCATTTTTTCTACAGGTGCCCAGGGGAGGCCATCGACGTTCTAGAGCAAAAATGCAAAAGAAATCACCGCGATAGAAGAAAGAAAGAAAAAACGGTCATGTGCACCAAAAGCGATGCAAAGGCTGGGGTCAACCTCTTTTTCCGAAAAAAAAAGAAAAATACAAAAAGATTTGGTTTTGACTTAAGGTGCATCACTCCCAATTTAAATTGCTGCAAAGATGATAAAGCAAGGATCAAAGGGAGTTGACAGGGAACTGGGCTAAATCCCCACTGATACCTGCCAGACCAAGCAGGCCCTTAAGAGGTTTTCATCCTTGCACCATAGCGGTATCAGAAAGCTGAAACTAGAAAGATGACCTGGTAGCTTTGTGCAGTCTCCCCAATTCCAACAGGACGCCGACATGCCTTTGCGTGTGATAGGGTTAGAATGTCCTCTTGTTTCTCTTTGTATGTGTTTGTAGCAGCGTTTGTAACAGTTTCTTGCAGCTTGTATTTCCTTTTTTCCATTTGAAGAGATGTATATGTATAGACTATATGCTGAGGTGAAGAAAGCATCAATTGCAACATTTTTGGGATGGAAGTATTTGTGTGATCTCTCGTGCAGATATAAGAGAACGGTATTTGAACAACGGCCTTCTCTCCACTCATTTGACAAAATATGGCAAGAGTCTACATAGGTCCAATAGCCGGGACTTGTCATCAGGCTCCTGAGCTCAAGAACCTAAATCTACTTTTGTGGGGAAATGTCACAAGCCGACCTTAGCTCAGTTGGTAGAGCGGAGGACTGTAGTTGTTGCAGATAAATCCTTAGGTCACTGGTTCGAATCCGGTAGGTCGGATATCATTTTTGTTTTCGTGAACGTCGAATCCGGTAGGTCGGATATCATTTTTGTTTTCGTGAACGTTTTTTTATTTTTTTGAGAAAAGAGAATGTTTTTTCTTTAGAGGGGTGAACGAATTATTTGGGTTTGTAAAATGGCTAACAAAATTGCACGATACAAATCAGACCCGATTTCCAGTGATTGGATGCATCGTCCCAAAGGAGCGAGCAGGCTTGCAGCAGCTCCGCATGGCAACGCGAGAGAACCTGGGCAGCGTATCGTATCCAGGTTCTGGCGGTTCCCTCATCGATGCTTCCTCGAGCAGCGAATGGGGACGCGTTGCTCTGATGGGGATCTGGTGCGCGCGCTCTCATCGATGCTGGGAGGGACGGCTCGCGGCAGCGCTCTCGTCGTTGCAGTTGTAGGTCCTCAGGCATCTCCACCGACGGCGGCGGTGGGGCCAGCCACGACCCCACGGCGATGACTATAGAGAGTGTGTACCACACGGGCGACGCATATGAGGCGGGTGAGAGCATCTCTAGCACATCTCGTAAAATAGGTCATACAAAATAATAATCGTCGATTTAGCGACGATGACGTTTTTTCAGACCCAAATAAATCATGCAAAATCAGCCATCCCGTAACTTTTTATGGGATCAGACAAAGTCCGCGTCATTTCCGTCATATCTACGGGAGCTGCCCCTCTTTTTTGCAGTTTCCTGTATCCTTGGAGCGAAGGACTTTCCGCCTACTTTCGTTCCCGGCTCACTCGCCGCCATCGTCGTCGCTCTCCCCGCCGGTTCTTGGTGCCCCTGACTGCCCCATGCCGCCCATTACCTCCGTCGCCCCGCACCGCATCTATTCCACCAAATTTGGAGATCGGTGGTGCCCATTTGTCTCCGCAGGCTAGCGGCCACTGCTGGCGCCATGGATCCGCCCCAGAGCTTGGCGCGCGGCCTTGTAGCCAGCGGATCCGGTTGTTTTCGGCGCCGGTGAGCCTCGAAATCGCTCAAGAGACAGCCGCGCGCGTCGAAGGAAGGGGTTTCAGACGGCTTTGCTTCGGCTGGAGGGGGAGAAGAAAGGGGCGGCTGGCTTTGCTTCGGGGGAAGGTATGTTCAATGCCGCCGACTATTTTGATTCAATTTCGACCAGTGAGATTCGAGAGAAATTCACGTAGATGGATTGGAGTTCGTCGTCGTCGTCTTTGTCGGATGATTTGGAGATAGAAGAGATGATCCTGGACGACGATGTTGACAACCTAGTGTTGTTGCATCCCGTGGACAAATTTGAGAAGGGCCCGAAGAAAAAGCGATGTGGATCCATGGTTGGCTAGGTATGCATTCCCCGCAACCGACCTCTCGCCGACAAGATGCTCATGAAGGACTACTTCGCTGAGGTACCGACATATTCGGCTCACCTATTTAGTATGCTATACCGAATGCGTAGGCCTCTTTTCGTGCGCATCGTTGAAGCTTGCGAGCAAAATTACCGTTTTTCACTCGGCGTAGGAATGTCGCCGATTTGCTTGGCTTTAGTGCATATGAAAAAATATCGGCGGCAATGAGAGTGATTGCTTATGGTGTTCCCGCCGACTACGCCGATGAATATCTTCGCATTGGAGAAGATACCACCATCAAATGCGTCCGGGTCTTTGGCCTGGAGTACCTTCGAGCTCCAAATGAGGAAGACACAAAGAAGCTCATGGCGATGAATGAAAAAGGGGATGGTCAGGCATGCTAGGTAGTATTGATTGCATGCATTGAAGATGGAAGAATTGCCAGGTGGCTTGGGCAGGGCAATACACCGGCCACAAATGTAAACCCACCATTGTACTTGAAGCCGTGGCTTCACGTGAGTGTCGGCGTACGACACCTATGGGATCCGAAGAACCCCTTTACGATTCGGCAGGGAGAGAGGTATGCACAAAGAGCAGAACCGAGGACCAGCGTGAGGGGATTTTTACCCAGGTTCGGGCCGCTGATCAGCGTAAAACCCTACTCCTGCTTCAGTTTATTATCAGTGTATTCGTCCCAGTTCTTGGAGCGCTTGCAATGAACAGTGTGTTTATGTAGCGGCTACGCATGCAGAATGGGCCGAGAGTGTTCTCCCCTGTAGCAGTTGCCTTGGGCCTCCTTTTATATGCTTAAAGGGGTCACCACAGTGACGAACTGTTCATACGAGAGGTGTAAAGTAACTACAGGGTTATCATACCTAACTACTGGCGGTTTAGGACAAATGCATTTAATGCACCGTGAAATGTCCGTTTAGGTGTCCCTACTTTCTTGGGGATGGAAAAAAAGGCCATCCCATCAGCACCGCTTAAGCTCACCTCCACTAGCGCCTTGCCACGCATCCAGAGATGGGGCCAGAATGCCAGGCTTGGTCGCTGCGCTGGAGCGGTGGCACAGTGGCGGAACCGTGCCGGGGTGCGAATCTTGCCGGGCTCCGCGGGCTATCCTGGCAAGATCTTGCCGGGCTCTGCAGGCTATCCCGGCAAGATCTTGCCGGGGGCCGAGCCCCTGATCTCCAGTTCTCCTTATCTTCTGGTCCTTGGCTTGAATGTCTCTGATAATCTTGGATTAATCTTCATCTGTTCCCCGACAAGCCTTGCCGCAGGTATGGCTACAACCGCCCGTGCACAAGTACGGGGTACTAAAGGCCCAATACTTAGTACACCGACAGTGAGTTATGGATTTGGCATTGTTTCTTTGGTTTGCCAGGGTCTCTCAGTGATATCAATGTCTTGTAGCGATCTCATCTATTTGCTCAGCTAGCTAATGGCAAAGCTCCGGCTGGCAACAATACCGTCAATGGCCATGACTATACCATGGGGGTACTATCTGGCTGACGGTATTTATCCTCCATGGTCAACATTTGTGACCCCAAAACCAAGAAACACAAAATATTTGCCGAAGCAGAAGAAGCTTGCCCAAAGGATACTGAGAGGGCATTTGGCGTGTTGCAAGCCCGGTTTGCAGTTGTTCAAGGTCCCGCTCGCTTTTGGGATGAGAAATCCCTCAGAAACATCATGACTGCTTAGCATGATCATCGAGGATGAGAGGGATTTGGACTTAGAGTTTTATTATGACAATGTTGGTAGTCGTGTGAAGCCTGTCAGGGATGCAGATGAAATCACTGCATTTCTTGACACCTACCGGAAGATTGAGAACTGTGCTACGTACAACCAACTCCAGGATGATCTTGTTGACCATCAGTGGCAACTCTATGGGAGATAGATTCCCATTTTTATTCGTATGTATTTGAACAATTTGGTGTTGTAATAATTATCCGAATTTGAACATTTGTTGTAACAAAGACGATTGTTGTATTGTGAATTCGAATTTAAACATTTGTTGTAATTTATATTATGATTCTATTCGGCTCATATTATTGAAAATCTAGAATTTACAAAGCTTCGAAAAATTTGCGGTACCGCGAGGCCTCCGGCACGGAACATTTGTGGGACGAGTTTATGGGATCTGTTCCGTCAGAGGCCTCGCGGTACCAAAAAAAATTTATAGGCCGCCCATAAACGTATTTTGCAGGACGCGGCTTTACGATCTGCTAGAGATGCTCTGACATCGATGGATCGGTGCAACCCTGCGAGTGTGACACATGGACTCTAGGCTTGCACAATGACGGCAAGACATGTGGCTTGCGAGAGCGGTTTGATGATGCAAGCATCACGCATGGCGGTGGAAAGGTGAGTTATCGGGCATGGCGGTGGAAGGCGAGTTATCGGGCACCAACAAGGCCTCTCTGCCAGTTCCGCTTATCTGGATGATCTCCGTTGTGTCCTGAGCCGCTGAAGACTGAGGCGGGGCTGCCGAATGGCCCCATATGGGCTCTTGGTGGCACTAGCGGCATTTTATGTTTGCAGTATGTGTTCAACCAACATCCAAGACTTGGATGTCAGATGGCCCTGAGTGGGCTCTTGGTGGCGTTGGTGGCCTGTTGATGCTGGCGGGCATGCTTTTGGTATGCTCAAAGTATACGTGGTATGTCTTGCAGCGTGGTGATGTCCACCATAGGGATGTGAGCGTGACTTGTTTAGGTGTGATGATCTAGCTTGCAGCAGTGAATTATTCTTTGGAAGTGATGCAGCAGTACATGGTGACTTAAATTTAATGGTCCTCTTGAGAATAGGGTAGAGTGGAGCGAAAACTCTAATCTAGCAAAGACGTCTTCAATGAAAAAGCTAACAACCAATATAAGTGTTTCAAGTAGAGAACGAGAGACAAGACACGGAACCGTAAAAGTGAACAATAGTCTTTATTGATGATTGATTACAGGTATATATAGCCTCGAGGGGATGCATCGAACAGACACGATGGTCCGGAGAGACACGGGCGAACATTCGCGTCCCTCGTGAATTGACGGTTGGGGATAGTGGAGATTCTCCTTAATTAACACATGAATTAATTAAATCTCAACACTCCCCCTAATCTACGCTATCCTTGTAGACATTATCATCTTAAACGAAACCTCCTCCAAAACCCTGTGGGAAAAATGTGAGGAGTATGATATTTGATATGTTGCCAAAACTTCTGAAAACCCAGTGGGACAAATAAGGAGAAAATGTTGCAACATACAATAGTTATAGTCTCATTTAACTCAATATGTGAGAACCATAGAGTTTGGAGAACAATAACGATGTCGTATATACTTTCCTAATAAACCCGGTGGGGAAAACAGAAAGTATGACATATGATTTCATGTTGATATTACCTCATTAAAAACCTTCATGAGAACATGTAAACTCATGAAGGGAAAACGAGCATAATATGATGCTTTGAACAGGAACAATTCAGGAAGATATTCCCCCTGATTCTTGCAAATTCCTCGGACGGTATCTTTCTCGAAACAAACAAAAAGGAAAAGAAAGAGAAAACAGAAATCATGATCAACTAAGCCCTCTCGAGGGCTTGCTTAAGAATAAGAAAGAAGAATCTTATGGAAATAGCATGGAATAAGGTTTGATCACATACCAATTCCATGAACATATTTATGGCATGTAGAAGTTGGTAGAGACTTGATGAACAAATCAATCACATGATTTGACTTGCAAGATATGCAATATAGCGATATTGCTTATTACGTAACCGGTTTGCATCCGGGCAACACAAGAAACATTATCTTTGAGATAATTGTTGGTGGATGTAGCCATGAGGTCTGTTTCGAAGACACTCATGAGATGACTATCACACATAGCAGGAACACAAACCTTGTCTTCGATTTGACATAGTAGGGATCTGATCAATTTATCCAATGATATTAGTGTCCAGATTTATCTGAAACTGGAAGATCAGGACAAAATGTTTGATGCCTTGGAGATATCGAAAGATATTCTTCAGCTCCAACCAATTATGTGTAGTGGGTCCTATGGTACTAGGATATGGAACCCTATGTCCCAATATCGCATTCCCATCAACTCATGGTTTTAATGGATCTTTCTCTACATCTAGAGAACGAATCCATGCGAGTTATGGATGCATAAGATTTGTCCACATTGAATTTCTTCAATATATTTTGGATATAGACAACATAGTACCATAATGTATGAGTAAAGGTGCTCGAGGTTTTACCCAGATCCTTCATCTCAAATTCCGTCATTTAGATGATCACATGCTTAACATGTATGGATAATCATCAGTGTGGGAGTAATCCTTGTGTGTAAGGAACTCACTACGTCGGTTATACCAAATGTACTGACAATAATAAGCCATATGGTGACTTATTGATTTTACACAATGTATGTTGCGTTTTGTATTTCGATTCAAAAGTGAGATTCCATCAAGAACCATCTGAATCTAGTGATCCACATGGATATGTAATCACTACATCTATCAACTGTAGAGATAGATGATTTTGTACCGCCAATGAAATAAGTTATCGGAATGAGATTCCACCTCTGGAGAATAGTTGGGTATCTGCGTGAACCCTTGTGCTACAATACTTGCTCTATGTTTCACCACCTCATGTTCTCATTCTTTTTCCAGAAGAAAACTGGTGTAGGTATTGCTTATGTGAATACCTTTCCTTTATTGAGCAAGATTATTTCTACCTAGATTATACCCTTTGCTTGAGTTCAGTCTGAGTGTTATTCACACTTTGCCATGGCCATGGTCTTTGGATCTGAATCACTTGAAAGGTTTTTGCAATCTAGTTGAGAAATGTATGTCGACAATTGTAGGCTTCCATTTATATGTTTCTCCAGAATCTATATATCAATATATAGTTGATGGAAATATCGTTACCCATGGTGACTGCTCGCGATTTCCCAATGCGATTGAGTCGGGTATTCCGATGTCCCGGTCATTGTGTGCACTATGACCTGGGTTGGTGGAGGTTTCCCATCCACTGGGTGTATACTACCCATTGGTGTTTGTCAACGTGAAGTTGACTTGGATTTACTGATTCAGAGGCCTCAATATCCTTGCTTGCGAGAAGCTTAATCCTGATGTACTTTTGCCATACATCTCCCCCTGTTGCTTTGAACGGGAGTGGAGTGGATTGTGTTGGTATCTTCACTCTTTCAGGCATTTTTTGTAGGATTGTAGGATTGTGTGACACCGTTATAGTCAGTAAATGAATTTGGCAGGTTATTTGCAATGTGTAGCAAATGTTCTGAACGCATGGTTCAGATCTTTTAGTACATGGATTTGATGCAGAAATGTGTTGAACATTCCATTAATTTCTTGGCATTCTTTATGGTACTTGAAATCTTCCCCTAATGCCTGGAAATGTTCCTCATTGCATCAACATACTGGCCTTGAATAACTCCCCATGAGAGGGGCTTGAGGTATTGACGGAAATACAGTTATTCCTCACATAGATCCCAAAATATATGTTGAGGGGCCAATGATGTATGTCGGGGTGGTGATCTCGGTATGCAACCGAATTACCACAAGAAATACTTGGTGGATTTCCACGTACCAAAGATAGAGGGGAATAATATTATGCAGTTTGGTCATGAGCCTGTAAAACTGCAGGACTCCAATGTAAAGTTGGTAAGTTGCAATTCCAAAGTAAAGATAATGCAATGAGCCTAACTCTATGGATAAAGGATTCTGCCAAACCATTTTGAGTCTAATCATATAGGACAAAGTGCTAAACGTCAATCCTAGGGCCATAATGAAGGCACACAAAGAGAATTCTGCAATATTGTCCATTCGATTTTGATTGAAATCGATGTTCAGGATAATGAGCCAATGGTTTCATGTCGATAAAACGCACTTGAGACCATCTTGTAGATGTGTCTTCCAAAACCATGGAATACCTGAATAGTCTAATAATGGTTGGGAAGAGCCACTTACCTCGACTTGATGAATTCAAGGAGCCTGAGTGGTTCAGCGTAGACTTTAAGGTGCGCAAGCCTTAAAATTAGCTTCCCTACTTCACATGTAGTGCACATAAAATCCAAATATTTTAAGAATTTAATATCATAATAATCAGAAACCAATGGAATTGCTGATAGATTCTATTTCAATCCAATATCTGGATGACCAAGGCGAGCATGCCAAGTTTGTCATGTAAAAGATATTCTGGAAAACTATCATGTACGCAACATGTGCTACGGGTTTTGTAATATGTGTAGTGCAATCATTATGATACATAGATAATGTGTTTGCCATATCCGTTGCATATGGTAAAGAGAAGATATTCCTCTTTGTTGTCATCATAAGTTTCGCTATGAAAACTATTTTGATGGATACGTCTATAGTTTAGTAGGGTACGAGTTAAACCGGGAAGCAATAAAGCATCCTTGATGTTACTCGAGTACCCATAGGGATAGTAAATATGACTCGAGTTGATCCAACAATTACATCATCGTGTCTAGCGATTTTAAAATATCTCCTTTTCTATCAACATGAATGGAAACATTTCACGTCCCTGAGTATAGAGTTCGTGGTGCATATGTCCACAAGGCACATATTATCTTTCATTAGATTGACCCCTGTAGAAATCTATATATAGACTTGAAGATTCTCAATACAAAAATCGTTGTCAGATATATATAGAAGACATACCGATGTATTATATCGAAGTGTTGATACAATATATTGTGATATACAATATATGATGACAACAATACTTATGTTCTTGTTAGAACATCAGAAATGGACATAAATTATGTTGATCACTCAAGTGATTGAGAGACTAGACGAAGTCTTCAAACATGTTAGTTGAGTCATATTCAACCATCATGTTCTCCATGCCCAAAGGGTCCTGTGACTGCTGGAAGTCATGTTCTCGCTAGGTCATGGAAAATCAGCATGCAGACAATTGACTTCCTTATTGCTGTCAGGTTGGAGGTTGAAGTGAGATTCAAACCTTTGCCCTTGAGATTCTTTGTGGCCCAGGAATTGCTGATACAGAATAACTAGATGTTGAGATCTAGATCGATATAATGCCTTATGATTTACAAGGCAACATATTTTTTCTGTTAGCGGTGTGACTCCAACCATAGGTGAATCCGACGGGTCTTAGATTTCACACATTATCCCACGAGACATAAGAGCGATCACGATGTCCATGGCCCAGGTAGGGCAGTGGTGGCCATTGAGGATGAATGCCTCAAATTCTCTAGCCATCGGTTATCGAAGATAATTAATTTACGGTCAGTAAATGAAAGACCATCATGATTAGTGTTGTAATGAATTTTGCAAAATTAAATAATTTTAAGAAGTTGGCTTGAAATCATTAGTGTTAATCTCAAATTGCCAAGTATGACACGTTGAAGATAATCTCCAAAATGGAGTAGATCTCGCAGCACTAGAGAGTATAATATGATGAAATCAGTAGATACTCACTCCTAATGCCTTATGCCATGACTTAGTAAAATGTGTGGAAGAGCATTTTATAAAGCAATCATAATATCGAAATGACAAAATGTAGGCTTTAACAGTAGTCATTGACAATCTGCATAGGCAGTAGATCTATATGACTATCTTGTGATTCCAAGCATCAATTTGGAGGAAATCACTTTGAATTTTACATTTATATTTGCAAGAAATTGAAAATCTCAATTGCAAATAGACGTAATTAATCTCGACATGTGGCATTACATCATAGATAGATTCTGGAAATACATGGTACTCAACAGAAAAACAGTACTGATAAAAATGTATTGAATTTAGTAGAGTCTAAAACAGGGACGAAATCACTGCTAGAAGTGCTGTTAGAATAGTAATCTGCTAAAATGCTAAAATTTTCAAGCAATTAAGCAAATAAGCAAGGGATGCTAGTGGCCCGGTATGCAAATGGGCCAGATTGGCAACCATCGCAAGGACCAGTTATGGTCAATGGATAAGGAGAGCGACCAGGAATTGGAAATCCCCAGTAGCTTCGATCCCTTTCACACACGACCGACGCAGGTGGATACCACCATGGCGCCGCTGATTCTGTCACGGGAGTCGACGAGGCTACACAGCCATGCCGTGCACCGATCGGATGAGGTCGCGACGCCGTCACCGGCCTCACGTGGAAGGAGCGGCGCTGAGGTCGAGTCACACCACGCGCCGGGATGCAGGTCGATAGAGAGCACCGCCGGGGTGCATGGGAGGTTGCCACCGTCCGAGGTAGAGGTAGACACCGCTACTAGGAGATGCGGTGTAGTGCGACTGCCGCCACCGTGTGTAGGCTACAGGCCACGCGTAGAGCCGAAGCAAGGTAGGGCGCTGCCGCGCCGCGCCGACCTCTGGAGAAGCCGAATCAAAGGGGTGCCGCTGTATAGCGCGTCAACAGGCACGGTCGTGGCGCGAGCGGCAGAGATAGCTGTAACACCCCTGTGTGATAGCCACTATGATCAACTGCTAATAATGCCAAGTCACTCCTATTTGCAGTGCTTAATCACTTTGGTTAATTATTCAATTCAAACTCTATCCTAAAAATCAACTCAAATACAAAAGTGAAATATGAAGTTGCTCAAAGCTTGTGGGAAAAATGTTCACATTATTGCAAATATTCGAAAACAATTAAATGTTAAGGAACACAACATCACTCTTGAGCAAAGATGATCATTATCAATTAAAACAGCACCATTTTCAGCATTTTTAAATATTATTCTATTTTAGAGAAATACCAAAAGAATTCCAAACCTGCCCAAACTTTTTGTGGCAATGTGGAATAATGCAATGTATTTGTGTGACCCAGTTTCATATTTTTGCAGAGGCATTTGGTAGCTCAAATAATTGTAAAAGCCTACTGAAAATTCCAACAGAAATTAAAAAAAAAGAAAAAAAGGCCAGTACAGCCGCACTGGTCTGGGCCTAATTGCACAGTGCACGGCCCAGCCCAGCCGGCCTCTCTCTCTCTCCTCTTCCGTCTCCCTCCTCCCCGTGTCGTTCCCACCGTGGACACACGCGCGCGCGCCGGTGAGGAGACGACAGCGCGACGCCCACCGACGGAGAGGGGATAAGGAGGAACCCCCAGCCTCGCCCCTGTCGCCTCGCCTCACTCTCCCCCTTCCTCCTCGCTTTCCCTTCTTCCCCTTCCCCAGCCGAACGCCGCCGTCGCCATTGCTCCCCATTACCGCGGCCACCGGCCACCGTTCGCCAAGCCGGCGAGTCCCCGAGCTTCCCCTGCTTCGACTACGTCGACTACGCCCCTCGTTACAAGCCGGGGGCCACCACCTTAACGGGATCGACCACGTCTTCGCCGTCGGCCACCGGAGCTCCGTCACCTTGATCCACTCCGTCTGCTGCTCCTAAACCTTCACCGAGCCACTCGTGCGCTCCTCGGTGAGCTCCCTGTTGGATTCCCCCCCCTCTTCCCTCTCGTGTTCGAGCCTCGCTATGTTGCCGCTGTTGCCAGAGCTCCGCTGCCGCTGTCGATCTTCCTACCCACCACCTAGTGCCCCTCGAGCTCGGCCGAGCATGTCGTCGTGCTCGTGGCATCGCGTAGGAGCCGTCGAGCCCTTGCATTCGTCGACTGCACACTCGTGGGCTCGATCCCGAGCACCCCTTGCTCCAGCCGCCGGCGCCGTTGATGCCGCCGCCATGTAGTACCTCCCCGACCCCAACCGACCCTGCCATTGGTCGCGGCGTCGAACGGGCAATCGAACGCGACCCCTCGCGCTTGTTTTGGTGGCCTGTGGCGAGATCCCGAAGGACACCGCCACGCTGGGTGGTCATCGTCGGCTAAACGCCGGCCGGCTGACGTGTCTGGCACCGTTAACCCCTAACCCCGCCTCTATGCGACTGACAAGCGGGCCCCACTTCACTAATTAATAGCGGTTAGGTTTAATCAATAATTAGTTTAGCTAATAAGTCACTGACACCCGGGCCCACCTCTAACTAACCCAGTTTAGCTAAAATAGACACTAATTAGCCCCTCTGAGAATGACATGTGGGGCCTGCAGCACTGTTGTTTTGGATAAGGGTTACACAGTCAGCTGCCGAGTCAGCAGGCTGGCCCCACTGGTCAGCCTCTGTGAGCTGGCTGTTGACTGGTCTGTTGACCCAGTCAACGGGCCCACTGGTCAGCCACTGTGTGCACTCCTGTGTACACAAAGCTGGGTACCCGTAGCAATTTGCATTTAATAATTTTCGAAATAAAAATAATTCCAGAAATTACTAAAATCTTTGAAAATTCTTGACTTTTAATCCGTAGCTCAAATCGAAAAACTTAAAACATGAAAGTTGCTCAGAACGACGAGACGAACCTGAATACGCTCTCCGTTTATCCGTCACACATCCCTAACTATCCGAACATGGAACCGTCCCCCTCCGGTCATCTGTATGATAGATGTCCGGAACCGGGAATACTTTCCCAGATGGATTCCCCCTTCCTCGGTGACGTGTAACCATATGTTAGGACACACCTGGCACTGCGTATTGTCATGTCATACACTGTGCAGCACTTGTTTGCTTAGTATTCACTGTTTCCTCCCCCTCTTCTCTCTCTCGATAGAGCCCGATACAGACGTAGACTCCGAGAACGACGCAACTCCGGTGATTGGCTACGCTTCTGAAGACCTTGCCTTTGCCGCCGAGCAACCAGGCAAGCCCCCCCCCTTTGATCATCCCGATATCGCCTATTCTATTTTCTCATGCTTGCATTAGAATTTTGCTACTGTTACTGTTATCCTATTTCTGCTGCATAGCCTGTTTATTGTAACCTGCTGTTGATACCTTCTTGTTCATCCTAAACTGTTTAGAAAAGACTGGGTAGAGCCCCATCAGTGACCCCCACTTATCCCGACTGCCCCGCTGGAGTATCAGAAGACCCATTCACGGGATCGAAGATCAGACCCCGGCACCGCACCTCACTTCCCCTTCGTTGCTCGACACTACTGGGTTACTATCGAGTGCTGAGGGTGACACCTCGTCAGCACTTCTGATGATAACCTTGTAGGTTAGCTAATCGATCGTGGTAAGCGAGGGTGATTCCTCCTACTCCACCCCGATAATGACGAAGTCGTGCAACACCTCAAGCGTGGACCTCGAGGGTGATTCCTCCTACGTCCACCTTGATTTTACATCAGGTGGGAGTCCAACGAGGGTGATGCCTCGGATTCCCCTTGATATGGTAGCCTCACGGATGCCTTACATTACTGTTGATACTGCTACTTGGTAAGGCGGGTCGACCCTGAGGGGTACTCACGAATGATGGATAGCTACCCGTGATTTATTTTACGAGGCGCGGCCGGGTATTCTTAGCCCTTGCAGCAAGTCCTCGAGACGGGGCGACGGGGCGACGGGGTCACATCGATCGTGAGTCTCTGCTCGTTACCGCAAGCCCCTAGACCTCTAATGATTTGGATATTTGATCCGAGCTGGCCTATGGTCGGATAGCACTAACCATCACGTGGGAAGAGTTATGGGCACTCTGCATCGTAGCATCAGCCGAAAGCTCTGTCGGACGTCCAGTTCAGCATCGCGGCACGGCTGGGACGGCGCCATCCTGAGGAGTGGTACCTGGATCCGCGTGTGCGCAATGACCCGGAGGGCGAGGGGCGATGGCCCAAGACCCCCTTGCGCTTAGGAGGTAGACCGACGGGGACCTCTCTGCTGAGCTGTAGGTAGGGTTGCGGTGTATTGTTTGGCCGAGGTCGGGCATGACCCAGGAAAGTGTGTCCGGCCGGAGTTAATCGAGCGTGGTGGGTAAGTTGGTGCACCCCTGCAGGGAAGAACACATCTATCGATAGCCGGTCCTACGGTAAAGGACACTCGGAGTTGTATCCCGATTGGTACAACTAGAACTTGGAATGGTATCTGAATATGTGGCTCCGAGATCGCTTTCTCGCAGGGAGTCGAGGAAGGATCTCTGAGCAAGACTATTGCTTGATACTACTACTACTTTACATTATGCTATACTGTACTCTTCTACTGCTGCAAGATCGTTGAAGATGTTTGAAGTTGATGAAGATGCTAGTCTTCGATAGGACTAGGCCTTCCCTCTATTCTGGCATCTCTGCAGCCCAGTCCACATATACAGCCTCCCTTGATAATGTTGCATATGTAGTGTAGATCCTTGCTTGCTGAGTACTTCGGAGTACTCACGGTTGCTTTGTTTTCTTTTTCTCCCCATATCAGTTTGTCGTGAACAGATGATGGAGCCCCTGAGACAGCTGCCCCGCCGACGGCTACTACTACTACTACTACTACTACCCTCCCGGCGAGTGCTACTACGAAGAGCCGACCGACGACCAGGAGTAGGTTCAGAGGGTCCTAGGCAGGAGGCCTGCGCCTTTCGATCGTAGTGTTTTCTTTTGCCCTACCTCCTAAGGGCCTATCTGTGTTTTCTTTTATATATGTACTCAGATATCTGATGCTTCCGCTGACGCTTGTATGCGAGCTTATGTATTCGAGCCCTCGAGGCCCCTGGCTTGTAATATATAGCTTGTATGACTTTATTTATGTTTTAGAGTTGTGTTGTGATATCTTCCCGTGAGTCCTTAGGCTTGATCATGTGCATTTGCGTGTATGATTAGTGCATGATTGAGCTGGGGGCGTCACAAGTTGGTATCAGAGCCGACTGCCTGTAGGAACCCCCCTTCCAACTCCTTGGCCGAAGTTGAGTCTAGTGTTCCAAAACTGTTTTACTAACTTGGCTATGTGGCATACGGGCCCACGTTGCCGAATGGGTGGTATTAGGATCTTTTATTCCTCGTCTTTACTCTGGGACTCTGATCTCTCTTCCTTTCGGGTTAAAGATTTTACTAACTCTAACATTAGGATCTCGTAATCACATCCACCCGGAGTTCTGAAATATTCCCCCTTGCTTCAAGATTATGGGCCAGGTTCTGCTTACAGGATCCTTTTATCGAGGGCACCCTGTGTTGTCACTTGCAGAATCCTCGCTCCAACAGTTTTCTCCGACGTTGATGTAGCCTTTGCTATGTCTCGTTGTGTACTTCCTTACCGCGTGCCTGCGCGCCGCCTAGTTGTCTAAACTTCCCTTTTCAGCTGTCGTAATGCCGGTTAGTAACCAAGACTATGTGTGGATCTGAATGTATGGTGTGCCTATGATGAAGTATCTATTGCACTTCCTTCTGTTGTGCGTCTTACTTCATGAATGATTCCATACACCTGCAATTTTGCTTGCTAAACTGCCCCTGTTGATTTGGCAGAATGGCTGACGATCCTCCACCTCCATCTTATATTGCTGAAATGAGGTAGCAGTTTGAACTCAACCGTCAGTTTATGACAGGAGTATTGGCTCAGTTCCCAACTCAGAATGCTCAGCAACAGTCTTCTCCTATAACTCTGCCAGAATTCGTGCGCCTCAACCCATCTGTTTTCCGCAGCTCCACCAATCCTATGGATGCTGATGATTGGCTTCGTGACATCATGTTTGAGATGGAGTCTGCTAACGTTGCCCCTGCCAGTTATGTCACCTTTGCGACATTTCACTTGAAGGGTCCAGCTGCTCAATGGTGGGAAAGCCACAAGAGTATGTTTCCTGCTGAATCTGTAACCACTTGGCAGGAATTTGAGTCAGCCTTTCGTGCACGGTACATTCCTCAAGGTCTGATCGACCAGAAGAAGCAGGAGTTCCGTAAACTCTCACAGGGCACAATGACTGTGGATGAATATCAGAGGAAATTTCTCGAATTATCCCGCTATGCTAAAGATGATGTCGACACTGACGCTCACAAACAGGAGAAATTCCGTGAAGGGCTGCGTTTCAACATACAGCTCGCACTTCTTGTCCTTGATTGTGAGGACTTTGCGATGCTTGTCAGTCAAGCCTACTGAGTTGAAACTGGTCTGGCTAAATACCAGGAGTCGCTCAAACGCACCCGTGATGTTGGCTCATCTTCGGGTCAGCCTGTTCAGAAACGCCGAGTGTGGATTCCGCACAATGTCCATCATCGACCTGCTCCGACACCAAGGCCGTCGTATGTTCCACCTCGTCTGCCTCCGCCCCCGAGACAGCTAACGACTCAGGGTGGACAGTCCAATGTTGTAGCTCCGCCCCATAATGATGGTTTATGCCGCAAGTGTGGACAGCCGGGGCATCGTGCTTTCAACTGTCCTCAGGGTCAGACGCAGAATTCATCACGTCATCTTGTTGACCGTAGGAAGGGCCGTCGAAACCATCCTAGTAGAAATCGTAAGGCCAGAACACCTGCTAGTCACCTTGTTCATGTCAACCATGTCAAGATAGAAGAAGCTCGACAGGACACCAACATTGTGATGGGCACCCTTCTAGTGAATTCAATCCCAGCTTCTGTACTCTTTGATTCTGGAGCGTCGCACTCCTTCATGTCCGAAAGTTTTGCGCGAAGCCATGATATACCTTTCGAGGAGATGTCCACCCTATTAGTAATCCAGTCACCCGGGGCTAATTGGCAAACTGCCATGGTAAGCCACGGTAACCACATTGTGATTGGAGGATTGATGTTCCCCATTGCTCTCATTGCTCTCAAGACCTCCAACATAGACATTATTCTGGGTATGGACTGGTTGAAGCCACATAAAGCTTTGATTGACTGTGCCACTGAAACAGTCCGCATCACACACCCTTCCGGCCAGATAGTCAGATACTCAGCCCGAACAGTTCAGAATGCCGAGAGCCAGATATATGCCCTGAATGCATTGAATGCCTCACCTCTTGAAGGCATCGAGAACATTCCAGACGTTCGTGACTTCCAAGATGTTTTTCTGGAAGAACTTCCAGGAATACCCCCTGCTAGAGCTGTCGAGTTTGTCATCGACTTGAAGCCTGGCACTACCCCTATTGCGAAGCGACCTTATAAGATGCCTCCACACCACCTTCTCGAACTTAAGGAAGAAATCGACAAGTCACTTAAGAAGGGTTTCATCCGCCCCAGTTCATCTTCTTGGGGAGCACCTTCCCTCTTTGTCAAGAAGAAGGATGGTACGAATCGGTTGGTTCAAGATTACCGACCTATCAACCAAGCAACAATTCAGAACAAGTATCCGCTGCCCAGAATCAACGATCTGTATGATCAACTTGCTGGTTCCTCAGTGTTCTCTAAGCTTGATTTGAGATTGGGATACCACCAGATCCGAGTTCGTGAAGAGGATATTCCTAAGACAGCATTCGTTACTCGCTATGGCTCTTATGAGTACACTGTCATGTCTTTCGGCTTGACTAATGCTCCAGCAACCTTCTCCCGGTTAATGAACGACATCTTCATGGATTATCTCGACAAATTTGTCGTGGTATATCTGGATGATATTCTGGTTTATTCGAAGAATGAAGAAGAACATGCCGAACATCTTCGGCTTGTACTGGAGAAGCTGCGTGAACATCAACTATATGCCAAGTATTCAAAATGCGAGTTCTGGTTATCTGAAGTGACATATCTCGTCCATGTGATTTCCAAAGATGGCATTGCCGTTAACCCAGAATGAGTTCAGGCTATTCTTGAATGGACTCCACCGAAGAATGTCAAGCAAGTCAGAAGTTTTCTCGGCCTTGCAAGCTATTGCCGCCGCTTTGTCGAGAATTTCTCAAAGATTGCTAAGCCTCTGACTGATCTGCTTCACAAAGGCGTTAAATTTGAATGGACAGAAAAATGTCAGGAAAGTTTTCAAACACTCAAAGACAAGCTGACATCTGCCCCAGTACTTGCTCCTCCAGATTCCCGCAAAGATTTTGTGATCTATTGTGACGCATCCCATGAAGGATTAGGCTGTGTCCTAATGCAAGAGCGTAAAGTGATTGCTTATGGCTCTCGACAGTTGCGCCCGCATGAAGAGAATTATCCGGTACATGATCTAGAACTAGCTGTTGTCATCTATGCACTGCAGTTGTGGCGACATTACCTCCTCGGTAATCGTTGCGAGATCTACACGGATCATAAAAGCCTGAAGTACTTGTTCACTCAACCATCTCTAAACCTCTGTCAGCAAAGATGGATGGAGACTATTGCGGACTATGATTTGGGTATTTCTTATACCCCTGGCAAGGCTAATGTAATGGCTGATGCATTGAGCCGTAAATCCTATTGCTGTGAACTTGAAGTCCAGCTAGAGCAGCCACTCCTGTATGAAGAGCTTCGAAAGCTAAATCTCGAGATAGTTCCTCAAGGATATCTAAAAACCTTGGTTGTTGAACCAGACCTTGAGAAGGCTGTTAAGATTGCGCAAGCTAAAGATGCTGAAATTGATCTCATGAAGAAGGATCTTCACCTGGAAAAGTACAGGGATTTCTCGCTGTCTGAAGATGGAACCTTGTATTTCAGAGACCGCATTGTCGTACGTCGCTTCGAGCTAATGACTGACAAGGTCATGAAGGAGGCACATGATACACCACTGTCTATTCATCCGGGTAGCACCAAGATGTATCGTGATCTCCGTCAAAGGTACTGGTGGTCTAGAATGAAGCAGGACATTGCTCGATATGTTGCTGAATGTGATGTTTGCCGTCGCGTGAAAGCAGAACATCAGAAGCCTGCTGGAATTCTGCAACCACTTCCTATTCCTTTATGGAAATGGGATAAGGTTCAGATGGATTTTATTACTGGCCTTCCCAAGTCACAGAAAGGTCACGACGCTATTCTTGTCGTCATCGATCAACTTTCCAAGGTTGCTCATTTTCTACCTGTCAAGGAGACTATCACTGCTAGTCAGTTAGCAGAGCTGTATATCTCCAGAATCGTTTCACTCCACGGTATTCCGAAGGAGATCAGCTCGGACCGTGGCGGCCTTTTCACTTCTAAGTTCTGGGAAAGTTTCCAAGAAGCTATGGGGACTCACATTACATGGAGTTCAGCTTATCACCCCCAGTCCCAAGGCCAAGTCGAACGAATAAATTAAGTGCTTGAAGACATGCTGCGAGCTTGCGTTATTTCTTTCGGCAAGAAGTGGGAAGAATCTCTCCCGTATGCCGAGTTCTCTTATAACAACAGCTATCAAGCCAGTTTGAAGATGGCCCCCTTCGAAGTTCTATACGGACGTAAGTGTCGAACCCCTCTGAATTGGTCAGAAACTGGGGAACAACCACTCGTGGGTCCGGATATTATTCAACACGCTGAAGAGCAAGTCCGTATCGTTCGAGAAAATCTCAAGGCGGCTCAGGACCGCCAGAAGAGCAACTATGATCGCAAACGATGGGGTTTGACTTATCAACCTGGTGATCAGGCTTATCTGCGAGTCACTCCTATGAAGGGCGCTCACCGTTTTGGAATCAAGGGCAAGCTAGCTCCACAATACATCGGGCCCTTTCGCATTGTGGCTAGACGTGGACAGGTGGCATATAAACTGGAGTTGCCACCACAATTCTCTCATATCCACGACGTCTCCCATGTGTCGCAGCTTCGAAAATGCTTCAAGGAATCTCCACACCGCGCAGTGGATCACGAGATGCTCGATTTGCAAGATGATCTATCTTATAAGGAGCATCCAATCCGTATTCTCGATGAAGCTGAACGTCAGACCCGTCAGAAGGTTACCAAGTTCCTCAAAGTGCAGTGGTCAAATCATACTGAAGATGAAGCCACTTGGGAACGCGAGGATCATCTTCGCAAGGAATACCCCGACCTCTTTCCTTCTTCCTCCTGAATTCTCGGGACGAGAATTTCTTTTAGAGGAGGAGAATTTGTAACACCCCTGTGTGATAGCCACTGTGATCAACTGCTAATAATGCCAAGTCACTCCTATTTGCAGTGCTTAATCACTTCGGTTAATTATTCAATTCAAACTCTATCCTAAAATCAACTCAAATACAAAAGTGAAATATGAAGTTGCTCAAAGCTTGTGGGAAAAATGTTCACATTATTGCAAATATTCCAAAACAATTAAATGTTAAGGAACACAACATCACTCTTGAGCAAAGATGAGCATTATCAATTAAAACAGCACCATTTCAGCATTTTTAAATGTTATTCTATTTTAGAGAAATACCAAAAGAATTCCAAACCTGCCCAAACTTTTTGTGGCAATGTGGAATAATGCAATGTATTTGTGTGACCCAGTTTCACATTTTTGCAGAGGCATTTGGTAGCTCAAATAATTGTAAAAGCCTACTGAAAATTCCAACAGAAATTTAAAAAAAAAGAAAAAAAAAGAAAGTACAGCCGCACTGGTCTGGGCCTAAGTGCACAGTGCACGGCCCAGCCCAGCCGGCCTCTCTCTCTCTCTCTCCTCTTCCGTCTCCCTCCTCCCCGTGTCGTTCCCACCGTGGATGAACGCGCGCGCGTCGGTGAGGAGACGACAGCGCGACACCCACCGACGGAGAGGGGATAAGGAGGAACCCCCAGCCTCGCCCCTGTCGCCTCGCCTCACTCTCCCCCTTCCTCCTCGCTTTCCCTTCTTCCCCTTCCCCAGTCGAACGCCGCTGTCGCCATCGCTCACCATTACCGCGGCCACCGGCCACCGTTCGCCAAGCCGGCGAGTCCCCGAGCTTCCCCTGCTTCGACTACGTCGACTACGCCCCTCGTTACAAGCCGGGGGCCACCACCTTGATGGGATCGACCACGTCTTCGCCGTCGGCCACCGGAGCTCCGTCACCTCGATCCACTCCGTCTGCTGCTCCTAAACCTTCACCGAGCCACTCGTGCGCTCCTCGGTGAGCTCCCCATTGGATTCCCCCCCCCCTCTTCCCTCTCGTGTTCGAGCCTCGCTATGCTGCCGCTGTCGATCTTCCTACCCACCACCTAGTGCCCCTCGAGCTCGGCTGAGCACGTCGTCGTGCTCGTGGCATCGCGTAGGAGCCGTCGAGCCCTTGCATTCATCGACTGCACACTCGTGGGCTCGATCCCGAGCACCCCTTGCTCCAGCCGCCGCCGCCATTGCTGCCGCCGCCATGCAGTACCTCCCCGACCCCAACCGACCCTGCCATCGGTCGCGGCGTCGAACGGGCAATCGAACGCGACCCCTCGCACTTGTTTTGGTGGCTGTGGCGAGATCCCGAAGGACGCCGCTGCGCTGGGTGGTCGTCGGCGGCTAAACGCCGGCCGGCTGACGTGTCTGGCGCCGTTAACCCCTAACCCCGCCTCTATGTGACTGACAAGCGGGCCCCACTTCACTAATTAACAGCGGTTAGGTTTAATCAATAATTAGTTTAGCTAATAAGTCACTGACACCCGGGCCCACCTCTAACTAACCTAGTTTAGCTAAAATAGACACTGATTAGCCCCTCTGAGAATGACATGTGGGGCCCGCAGCACTGTTGTTTTGGATAAGGGTTACACAGTCAGCTGCTGAGTCAGCAGGCTGGCCCCACTGGTCAGCCTCTGTGAGCTGGCCGTTGACTGGTCTGTTGACCCAGTCAACGGGCCCACTGGTCAGCCACTGTGTGCACTCCTGTGTACACAGAGCTGGGTACCCGTAGCAATTTGCATTTAATAATTTTCGAAATAAAAATAATTCCAGAAATTACTAAAATCTTTGAAAATTCTTAACTTTTAATCCCTAGCTCAGATCGAAAAACTTAAAACATGAAAGTTGCTCAGAACGACGAGACGAACCTGAATACGCTCTCCGTTTATCCGTCACACGTCCCTAACTATCCGAACATGGAACCGTCCCCCTCCGGTCATCTGTATGACAGATGTCCGGAACCGGGAATACTTTCCCAGATGGATTCCCCCTTCCTCGGTGACGTGTAACCATACGTTAGGACACACCCGGCACTGCGTATTGCCATGTCATACATTGTGCAGCACTTGTTTGCTTAGTATTCACTGTTTCCTCCCCCTCTTCTCTCTCTCGATAGAGCCCGATACAGACGTAGACTCCGAGAACGACGCAACTCCGGTGATTGGCTACGCTTCTGAAGACCTTGCCTTTGCCGCCGAGCAACCAGGCAAGCCCCCCCCCCTTTGATCATCCCGATATCGCCTATTCTATTTTCTCATGCTTGCATTAGAATTTTGCTACTGTTACTGTTATCCTATTTCTGCTGCATAGCCTGTTTATTGTAACCTGCTGTTGGTACCTTCCTGTTCATCCTAAACTGTTTAGAATAGACTGGGTAGAGCCCCAACAGTGACCCCCACTTATCCCGGCTGCCCCGCTGGAGTATCAGAAGACCCATTCACGGGATCGAAGATCAAACCCCGGCACCGCACCTCACTTCCCCTTCGTTGCTCGACACTACTGGGTTACTATCGAGTGCCGAGGGTGACACCTCATCAGCACTTCTGATGATAACCTTGTAGGTTAGCTAATCGGTCATGGTAAGCGAGGGTGATTCCTCCTACTCCACCCCGATAATGACGAAGTCGTGCAACACCTCAAGCGTGGACCTCGAGGGTGATTCCTCCTACGTCCACCTTGATTTTACATCAGGTGGGAGTCCAACGAGGGTGATGCCTCGGATTCCCCTTGATATGGTAGCCTCACGGATGCCTTACATTACTGTTGATACTGCTACTTGGTAAGGCGGGTCGACCCTGAGGGGTACTCGTGAATGATGGATAGCTACCCGTGATTTATTTTACGAGGCGCGGCCGGGCATTCTTAGCCCTTGCAGCAAGTCCTCGAGACGGGGCGACGGGGTCACATCGATCGTGAGTATCTGCTCGTTACCGCAAGACCCTAGACCTCTAACGATTTGGATACTTGATCCGAGCCGGCCTATGGTCGGATAGCACTAACCATCACGTGGGAAGAGTTATGGGCACTCTGCATCGTAGCATCAGCCGAAAGCTCTGTCAGACGTCCAGTTCAGCATCGCGGCACGGCTGGGCCGGCGCCATCCTGAGGGGTGATACCTGGATCCGCGTGTGCGCAACGACCCGGAGGGCGAGGGGCGATGGCCCAAGACCCCCTTGCGCTTAGGAGGTAGACCGACGGGGACCTCTCTGCTGAGCTGTAGGTAGGGTTGCGGTGTATCGTTTGGCCGAGGCCGGGCATGACCCAGGAAAGTGTGTCCGACCGGAGTTAATCGAGCGTGGTGGGTAAGTTGGTGCACCCCTGCAGGGAAGAACACATCTATCGATAGCCGGTCCTACGGTAAAGGACACTCGGAGTTGTATCCCGATTGGTACAACTAGAACTTGGAATGGTATCTAAATATGTGGCTCCGGGATCGCTTTCTCGCAGGGAGTCGAGGAAGGATCTCTGAGCGAGACTATTGCTTGATACTACTACTACTTTACATTATGCTATACTGTACTCTTCTACTGCTGCAAGATCATTGAAGATGTTTCAAGTTGATGAAGATGCTAGTCTTTGATAGGGCTAGGCCTTCCCTCTATTCTGGCATCTCTACAGCCCAGTCCACATATACAGCCTCCCTTGATAATGTTGCATATGTAGTGTAGATCCTTGCTTGCTGAGTACTTCGGAGTACTCACGGTTGCTTTGTTTTCTTTTTCTCCCCATATCAGTTTGTCGTGAACAGATGATGGAGCCCCTGAGACAGCTGCCCCGCCGACGACTACTACTACTACTACCCTCCCGGCGAGTGCTACTACGAAGAGCCGACCGACGACCAGGAGTAGGTTCGGAGGGTCCTAGGCAGGAGGCCTGCGCCTTTTGATCATAGTGTTTTCTTTTGCCCTGCCTCCTAAGGGCCTATCTGTGTTTTCTTTTATATCTGTACTCAGATATCTGATGCTTCCGCTGACGCTTGTATGCGAGCTTATGTATTCGAGCCCTCGAGGCCCCTGGCTTGTAATATAAAGCTTGTATGACTTTATTTATGTTTTAGAGTTGTGTTGTGATATCTTCCCGTGAGTCCTTAGGCCTCATCGTGTTCATTTGCGTGTATGATTAGTGCACTATTGAGCCGGGGGCGTCACAATAGTTGCTACGGGGCCTTCAGTCTATGCGGTAGCAGGGGCTGAGTCAAGTGCCGGGTGCGGCCGGACCTGCACCATTGCTGGCCTGCGCTGGAGGGTGCTGCTGCGCCTCGCGTTGGACGTGCCGGGAGACGCCGCTGTCAGCCATGGATAGCCGGGCAGCCGCGACACCACATCGCTGGGCAGCCGTGCGCGTGCAAGGTCGCATCGCCACACTGCGTCATCCAGCCCCAGCCGCTCATCTGAGTCGCCGTGTGCGCTCTAGCCTTTGCGTCCCGTGGATGTTGAAAAGAAACGAGAGAGAGGGAGACAGAGAAGTAAAAGTGAATCGATGTTCTCATTGATGATGGCATTTACACATATATATAGCCCCTGAAGGGATGCGACCGAAGGGATGTGAGGCAACCGCATTGGTTAGAAAAGGCAGGGATTAATAGGATTAATTAACGCCTAACACTCCCCCTAATCCATGCTTGTTAGTGTAAGTATCATCATCTTGAAAAAAAAGCTCCTCCAAAAACCCTGTGGGAAAAATATGAGGAGATAGGTGTTTGATATGTTGCTAAAACTCCCTCAAACCCAGTGGGAAAATAAGGAGAAAATGATGCAACATATAATGGTTATTGTCTCTTTTAACTCAATACAAGAAAACTTATAGAGTTTAGAGGACAATAAATATGTCACATATACTTTCTTAAAAACCCCGGTGGGGAAAACAGAAAATATGACATATGGTCTTGTGTTGATATTACCTCATTAAAAACCTTTTTGAGAACCTATAAAATAAACTCATGAAGGGAAAAAGAGTATAATATTGATGCTTTTAATAGGAACAATTCAGGAAGATACTCCCCCTGATTCTTGCATATTCCGAAGTCGTCATATACCAATTCCATGAACACATTTCTGGAACATAGAAGTTGGTAGAGACCTGGTGAACAAATCAGTCGCATGATTTGACTTGCAAGATATGCAATATAGTGATATTGCTTATTATGTAACCTGTTTGCATCCGGGCAACACAAGAAACATTATCGTTGAGATAATGGTTGGTGGATTTAGGCATGAGGTCTGTTTCGAAGACTCTTCATGAGGGGGCTACCACACCTAGTAGGAACACTAAGTTTGTCTACGATCTGACATAGTGGGGATCTGATCGATGTATCCAATGATATCGGTGTTCACATTTCTGTGAAACTGAAAAAACCAGGACAAGATGTTTGATGCCTTGGAGATATCGAAAGATATTCTTGAGTACCAACCAATTGTGTTTGGTGGATCCAATCGCATTATGGAACGTTGAGTCCCAATATCTCATTTCCATCATCTCTTGGTCTAAATAGATCTTTCTCTACGTCTAGAGAATGAACTACCATCAGAGTTATGGATGGATAAGATTTGTCCACAATGAATTTCTCTAACATGTTATGGATATAGACAACATAGTATACCATAATGTATGAATGAAGGTGCTCAAGTTGTCGTAACGAGCGGTATTTTGGTTTACCCAAATCCTTCATTTTAAACTCTGTCATTTAGATGATTACATGTGTCGTCATAGCAGACACACAAACATGGATAATCATCATTGTAGGAGTAATCCTTGTGAATAAGGAACTCACTACATTGGTTGTACGAAATGTACCGACGATAATAATAAGTCGTATGACTTATTGATTTTACACAATGTATGTTGCATTTTGTACTTCGATTCAGAATTGAGGTTTCGTCGGGAGCCATCTATATCTGAATCTAGTGATCTACATGGATATGAAATCACTACATCTATCAACTGCAAAGATAGATGATTTTGAACTGCCAATGATATAAGTTATCGGAATGAGATTCCACCTCTGGAGAATAGTTGGGTATCTGCATGAACCCTTGTGCTACAATACTTGCTCTTTGTTTCACCACCTCGTTGTTCTCAATTATGTTTCCAGAAGAAAACTGGTGTAGGTATTGCTTGTGAATACCTTCCCATTATCGAGCAAGATCATTTCTACCTAGATTATACCCTTTGTTTGAGTTCAGTCCGAGTGTTGTTCACACTTTGCCATGGCCATGGTCTTTGGATCTGAATCACTTGAAAGGTTTTTTTTTCAATCTAGTTGAGAAATGTATGTCGACAATTGTAGGCTTCCGGTTATATGTTTCTCCAGAATCTATATATCAATATAGAGTTGATGGAAATATCGTTACCCATGCTAGCTGCTCGCGATTTCCCAATGCGGTTGAGTCGGGTATTCCGATGTCCCGGTCATTGTGTGCACTATCACCTGGGTTGGTGGAGGTTAGCCATCCACTGGGTGTATACTATCCATTAGGTGTCTGTCAACGTGAAGTTGACTTGCATTTACTTATTTAGAGGCCTTGATATCCTTGCTTGCAAGAAGCTGAATCCTGGTGTACTTTTGCCATACATCTCCCCTTGTTGCTTCGAACGGGGAGTGGAGTGGTTGGTATCTTCACTCTTTCAGGCAATTTTTTTGCAGGACTGTAGGATTGTGTGACACCCTTATAGTCAGTAAATGCATTTGGCAGGTTATTTGCAATGTGTTGCAAACCTTCTGAACGCATGGTTCAGATCTTTGAGTACATGGAATTGCGGCAGAAATGTGTTGAACATTCCACTAATTTCCTGGCATTCTTTATGGTACTTGAATTCTCCCCCTAATGCCTGGAAATATTCCTCATGAATCAGCATACTGGCCTTGAATAACTCCCCATGCGAGAGGCTCGAGGTATTGACGGAAATACAGTTATTCCTCACATAGATCCCAACTATATGTTGAGGGGCTAATGATGTATGTCGGGTGGTGATATCGGTATGCAACCGAATTACCGCAGATAGGAAATACTTGATAGATATCCACATATCAAAGATAGAGGGGAATAATATTATGCAGTTCTGTCATGAGCGTGTAAAACTGCATGACTCCAACGTAAAGTTGGTAAGTTGCAATTCCAAAGTAAATATAATGCAATGAGCTTAACTCTTTAGATAGGATTCTACCAAGCCATTTTGAATCTAGACATTAGGATAAATTGCTAAACTTCAATCCAAGGGCCATAGAGAAGGCACTCAAGGAGAATTCTGCAATGTTATCCATTCGATTTGCTTGAAATCGATGTAAGGATAATGAGCCAATGGTTTTGTGTGAATAAAGCACACAGTTAAGACCATCATGTAGATATGTCTTTTAGAACCATGGAATACCTGAATAGTCGAGTCAGTGGATGGGAAGAGCCACTTACCTCAACTTGATGCATTCAAGGAGTCTGAGTGGTTCATCGTAGACTTTAAGGTGTGTGAGCCTTAAAAATTAGCTTCCTTGTGTCACTTGTAGTGCACATAAAATCCAAATGTTGTTAGAATTTAGCATCATAATAATCATAAACTAATGGAATTGTTGATAGCTTCGGTTTCAACCCAATGTCTCGATGACCAAGGCGAGTATGCCAAGTTTGTCATGTACAAGACACTCTGGAAAACTATCTCGTACGCAACATGTGCTACGGGTTGCGTCGTATGTGTGGTACAATCCAGATGATACACAGGGAATGTGCTCGCCATATCCGTTGCATATGGTAAAGAGAAGTTATTTCTCTTTGTTGTCATCATAAGTTTCGCTATGGAAATTATTTTTACGGATACCTCCATAGTTTAGTAGGGTACGAGTTAAACCTGGGAAGCAATAAAGCATCCCGATGTTACTTGAGTACCCACAAGGATAGTAAATATGACTCGAGTTGAGCCAACAAATACCTCATCGCGTCTAGCGATTTTAAAATATCTCCTTTCTCTCAATGAGAGTGGAAACATTGGACTTCCCTGAGTATAGAGTTTGTGGTGCATATGTCCACAAGGCACATATCATTTTTCATCAGATTGACTCCCATAGAAATCTATATATAGACATGAAGATTCTCAATATGAAAATCACTGTCAGATATATAGAATACATACAAATGTATTTGTATCAAAGTGCTGATACAATATATTATGATATACAATATATGATGACAACAATAATCATGTTCATATTAGAACATCTGAAATGGACATGAATAAATAGATCACTAAGGAGATTGAGGGACTAAATGTAGTCTCCAAACATGTCGGTTGATGCATATTCAACCTTCATGTTCTCCATGCTCATAGGGTCCCGTGACAACTGGAGGGTCCCGTGACAACTGGATAGCCATTTCATTGCTCGGTTCTAGAAGAACATCATGCAAACAACTAACTTCCATGATGGTGTCAGGTTGAAGGTTTGAAGTGAGTTTCAAACCTTTACCCTTGAAGTCCTTTGCGTCCCGGTGGCGTGGCTTGGATTGCACGCGCTATCCCATGGGATGCAAGACTGATCTTGATGTCCATGACCCGCTTAAGTAAGTTGTGGCCATTGAGGGCAAGAGCCTCAAATTACTTAGCCATCGATTACTTATAGGGGCAAACCAGAGATAATTAATTTACGATTAGTAAATTAAAGACCATCATGGTTAGTGTTGTAATGAATTTTTTTGTTGTTGCAAAATTGATGGTTATTTCAAGAAGTTAGCTTGAAACCATTAGCATGAACTTCAAATTGCTAAGTATGACATCTGGAAGATAATCTCCGAAAGGGAGTAGATCTCGTAGCACTAGGGAGTATAATTTGATGAAATCAGTAGATACTCACTCCTAATGGCTTATGTCATGACTTAGTAAAATGCATGGGAGAGCACAATGTTGTGCAATCATAATGTCAAATATGACAAAATGTAGGCTTAAACAGTAGTGGTGATAATCTGCAAAGCAGTAGATCTACACACTACCTTTGGATCCCAATACATAAATTTGAAGAAATCACTAAGAATTTTGCATCTGTATTTGCAAGAAATTGAAAATCTCAATTGCAAATAGACGTATTAATTTCGACATGTGGCGACCATGGAGAAAATATACATCTTAGAAAGATTCCGGAATACATCGTACTCCTTAGAAAAACAATACTATAAATGTACTGAATATAGTTTGCAAGAGATTAAAAATCTCAATTGCAAATAGTGAAGGTAAATAATTTGAACATGTCGTGAACATGAAAATTATTTACATCACAATCTCATTCTGGAGTACTAATTACTCAACAGAGATTACAGTATTTGAAGGCACAAATACTGAAAAAGGTCTAAAACAAATTAATGCTAGTAAATAGCACTGTTAACATAACCAATTTGCGAAATCTTTGAAATTGAAGGCTGGGCAAATATTGGCCTGGACCATTGGCCGTTGCCGCCGCAGGAGGGGGCGTGGCCGTGGGCGCTGTTGTGACATGCCGTGGACGGCCGTGGGTGGCCTCAGGCGCCGCTGAGGTGCGCCGAGCGCTCGGGGTCATAGCACCGCCGCATCGCGAGGATGCAAACTATGGTTGCTAGTACCGCCACCGGGACGTCGAAGACACGGCACCGCGAGCTGAGCACCGGAGGGCGTCGCAGCCGGTGCCGCACCTGCGACTGTTTCCATCGCCAGCCGTATACCGCCTGGAGTCGCGCTGGGGGTGTCGGCGGTATCGCGCGCCAGGAGGCGCTGCCGATCGGAGCCGGCTGCCGTCGCTCCCTCGCGCTGGTGTACCGGGGGCGGCGCCGCTCCATGCAGACCGCTGGCCGCCGCGTGCGCCAGACACGTCTCTGCCGGGAGCACAGGCATCGGCGCCGGGGGCCACCACGCGCGCTGGCGCTAGCCGTGCCTCCAGTGGGTCGGTGCCGCCAAGGTCACCGTCGCGTCGAGGGCATCGTGCGCGCGTGTGCCGGAGGGCGACGCTGACGGGGTCAGACGAGGGCCATTGCCTCGGGCCCCGCCGATCTGCGCGGATGCGAGCCGAGGGCCGCATCGTTCGCTCGGGAGCGTCACCGGCCTCGGTCTTCCATGCCGCATCGTGGTTGGAGGCAGTCCTCACGGTCGCCGAGGCGACCATCTGCGGCGTGCGCAGTGGAACTGTGGGAGGGCCAAGCCGACGGCCATGCTCGCGCAACGCCGGTCGGGAGGACCAGTGGGCCGCAGCGCACCGAGCAGTCGGATGCCCCTGCTCCGTAGGGGTCGGTGCATAGCCGTCGCCTCCGTCTGGGAGGACGAGTTTGCGTCTCGCCGTGCGCTGGACGCTGAGCCGTGAGCCGCCGATGCGCGTTGCGCGCGTTGCGTTGAGGCCGCCGCTTCCACGACCTGCTTACGGTAGCGCTCCATCGCGATGGGTCGCCGTCCCGATCGGCAAACAACCAAGACTAGTATACGCAATGGTTAGTTCATCCATTCAAAACTAGTACGTGGTCAAAACAAATCAATTCATGCATTCATTTAGGGCATGTTTGGTTGGGTGGCTCACACCTGGGTCGCACTAGGCATGCAAAAGCCGGCTCGCTTGGTTACCTGTGCGGCCGCCTTGGCCTGGCTGGACTGATGCAAAACGAGGCCTCTCAGCCAGGCTGAGAGGTACGCAAGAATCGAGTGTTCCCTGATGCAGCCTCGCGCCTGCACCCGCGCTTTCACTTAAAACGAAGCGGTACATGGCATTGACCCCGACATTGACCGAAATTACATCAAAACTGCCACCGCAACCAACCTTATCTCTGTTTCCTCCCCCGTCTCACGCATCACAGCTCGGATCGAGCATGGTAACCAATCGCCGCGGCCGCCGTGGGGAGCTCCTTTTGTGCCGCCGGTCCAAGCCTGCAGCTGGTGAGAGCCCCCTTTTCCGCCTCAACCCCGCCATCTGAGCTCCCTCTTTCGCCACCGTTCGGAGCTCCATCGTCAGATGCGACCCGCCGCCGCACGTCCGTGCTCCTCTGCTCGCCGGCGCCTGGATGGTGAACGCGCATCCGATGTGTGTGCTTTGCAGGAGCTCCGTCGGAGGCGGAGGCGTGCCTGTGCCAGCTCGGCAAGACCGTCCGCGTTGGTGCCGGCTTGGTCTGGTAGAATTTTGTCGCCGTCGTGCTTTAGGCAGTACTTGGTTGATTTCTCATTCAGTCTACCAAACAATATCTCGCATTGGTCTGCCCCACAGCATGCACACAACCAAACATACATCTCAACTCAATTTTGCATCGGATTAGCCAGGCTTGACTCAGCCAGTATGATGGATGCGATGCAGTGTGAGGCTATGCAAGGAACCAAACACGCCCTTAGTGAGTGGATATGCAAACCGGGATAACCATCGATCCATTTGACGGATCTGATTCTGCATCTCTGTGAGGAGATCGGCCGTGCTTGCTGCCATCGCCGATTCCCAAATCTGGTGCGTAACTGCCGCCTCGCCCTTTTTTCTCTCCATGTACGCTGATCGAGTCCGGAGCCGCACCGGAGTCACCGCAGCAGCGCACCGGCCGCGTCCGGGAGGGATCGCGCCCAGCGCGTCGCACGCCGATGTCGATGCATCCGTGCTGCTGCGTGCGATGCAATGGCGAGAGCCAAAAGTACTAATTCCCGGGTTGAAGAAGACATTGAATTTGCTTTCTCCTTCTGCGCTGACCTTTATCCTGTAGCAATTGGATCAATTCGTGAGTCTTGCCATTGCTAACCGCCGCTGGCCGCAAAGGGCCTGTGCATGAACGAGGCCCTGTTCACTTCGCGTCGAGGATCGCGCAGCGCTGGGCTTCTGGTCGACGGCTGTGCCGTTTCCAGTTCTTTCCTCTTCGCCGAGTCGCTCAGGGAAGAGCGTGCTGATAACATGTTGAAAAGAAACGAGAGAGAGAGAGAGAGGAGGACAGAGAAGTAAAAGTGAATCGTTGTTCTCATTGATGATGGTATTTACACATATATATAGCCCCTGAAAGGATACGACCGAAGGGATATGAGGCAACCACCTCGATAAAAAAAGCAGGAATTAATAGGATTAATTAAATTATAACAATGAAGAAGGAGCCGAGGCGCATGGACGCGGGCGCCGCTAGCGATGTTGATGAAAAGCAGAAGCAGTTGCTGCCCGATCCAGTGCAAGAGAAATTGAACATTTTTGTACGCCATATTGCCATGGACTTGGCAGTTGGGCCGAGGGGCTCTGCGCTGGGAGCCATTCGGATGCAACGCCGGGAATGTCTTCGATTCCTTTTTCATCTGAATCGCCGAGACTTGAGCGTGCTGATAACATGTTTCAAGTAGAGAACCAAAAACAAGACTGGCCGATTTTCGTGTTTTGACCTTTTGCATAAAGTTTAGCCGGATCTGACTCCGGTTTAAAAATATTTTGGGATTGACCCTTTTTGCTACCGCCACAATCCTTGACGGTAAGGTATAACATGCTACCGCCACGGTATATGACGATAGAATTTAACTACGCCATCACGCCGTCGTAACGTGGAAAAAACCCTACCGCCAAGGTTTCTGGCGATAGGTCATTATACCCTACCATCAATGTTCTTGGCGGTAGGATCCCGGTCACACTGATCTACACCCCTGCCACTCCTACATGCATGCAGTGCGCCAGCTCTATCTCTGGACGAAGGGCCGGCCTTTGTCGTTGCCTCGTTGGCCTCCTCTCCTCTCTCTCTCTCTTGTCTCGGCCATGGCTTATTTATTAATGGACTACTGCTACAGTGCTACAGAGTATACTGCAAGTAGTATCTGGTAGTATTAAAAAAGTGCAATGCTTTGGAGTAGCTAGTCCTATCTAATCGGCAGTATATACTGCTAGTCTGCTATACCTATGCGGCAGTGGACTAACTACAGAAAAATGCAACGCAGCAATCCCGGACCCTCACTGAAGTTCACTTTCCTTACTCTGTGCATTGCGCCCTGGCAGCTTTTCTAAAAAAAGCTACTCCATACCGGGACGACAGTGATGCCCGCAAATTTGTATGTGTTGTAAGCCTATCGTCATGGACTCCTACCGCCAAGGACTTTGGCGGTAGAGTATTTTTCATATCTAACAGCCGTGGCGGCGCAGTAAAACCCTATCGTCATAGACCGTGGCGGTAGCAGATTATAACCTACCGCCAAGGACTGTGGCGGTCAGATCCGGCTAAACTTTGAGTAAAGGGTCAAAACACGAAGATTAGCCAGACAAGACACGGAACTGTAAAAGTGAACAGTAGTCTTTATTTATGATTGATTACAGGTACGCGATGGTCCGGAGAGATGCGAGCGAAAGTTTGGCGTCCCTTGTGCATGGCGGTTAGGGATAGTGGAGATAATTAACACATGGGATAATTAAATCTCAACAATAAGCGTCCCTACACCCAAATGCAACTTTGATCTGGTTATTCTTGAGCAAAAATGGCGTTTGACAATAGAGCAAATAACTGTGGCTTTCAAATACAATTAGCATTTCAAATCAAAGAGAGAAAGGGATATAAGCATGCCACAAAAGACAAACGAGACAACCATGCTTACTCCACAACAGTTCCCACGCTAATCTACTCCCTCCGTTTTATAATATTTAAGTTACTGCTTTGCCGAAGCCTTGTCAAATATAGATAAGTTTGACTTACGACAAAGGTCAAACTTCAAATAATATCCATTTGATAACAGCTGGTGAATTAAGCATTGTACTCTAAATATTGTGAAGATTGAGATCGAGAGAGAATCAATAATGAACAGTAATCTCAAAACACTTCCTTCATTGATGATGACGAATGTGTATATATATATATATATATATATATATATATATATATATTATATATATAGTGTGAGGAGTCGCAACCCGCGGAGGGGTCGCGTCGAGCGGACACAACAACACAGGCGGTAACTATGACGGTTGCTAAACTAAGCAGAGATTATTAGGATTATAATTAATCCTTAACACTCCCCCTATCTATGCTTGTCTTTGTGAATGCTCCATCATCTTGATAAAGACTCCTCCAAGTATGTATATCTTTAAGAATGTTCATCATCTTCAACTTGAGAAAGTATCCTCGAAAAACCCTGTGGGAAAAATGTGAGGAGATAGGTGTTTGATATGTTGCCAAAACTCCTTCAAACCCAGTGGGAAAAATAAGGAGAAAATTATGCAACATATAATGGTTATTGTCTCTTTCAACTCAATATGAGAAAACTCATAGAATCAAGAGGATAATAAATATGTCGTATATACTTTTCTAAAAACCCTGGTGGGGAAAACAGAAAGTATGACATATGATCTCATGTTGATATTACCTCATTAAAAACCTTTATGAGAACCTGTAAAGTAAACTCATGAAGGAAAAAAGAGTATAATATGATGCTTTGAACAGGAACAATTCAGGAAGATACTCCCCCTGATTCTTGCAAATTCTGAAGCCATCACATACCAATTCCATGAACATATTTCTGGAATGTAGAAGTTGGTAGAGACTTGGTGAACAAATCAATCACATGATTTGTCTTGCAAGATATGAAATATAGAGATATTGCTTATTACGTAACCTGTTTGCATCCGTGCAACACAAGCAACATTATCTTTGAGATAATGGTTGGTGGATGTAGCCACGAGGCTTGTTTTGAAGACTCTCATGAGATGGCTATCACACCTAGCAGGAACACAAACTTTGTCTACGATCTGACATAGTAGGGATCTGATCGATGTACCCAATGATATTGGTGTCCAGATTTCTCTGAAACTGAAAGACTAGGACAAAATGTTTGATGCCTTGGAGATATCGAAAGATATTCTTGAGTCCCAACCAATTGTGTTTGGTGGATCCAATGGCATTATGGAACATTGAGTTCCAATATCTCATTTCCATCATCTCTTGGTCTAAATAGATCTTTCTCTACATCTAGAGAATGAACTGCCATGAGATTTATGGATGGATAATATTTGTCCACAATGAATTTCTCCAATATATTCTGGATATAGACAACAGGTGTACCAAAATGTATGATTGAAGGTGCTCAAGTTTTAGTAATGAGCGATATTTTGGTTTTACCCAAATCCTTCATTCAAACTTCGTCGATTAGATGATTACATGTGTCGTCATTGCAGGAGTAATCACTGTGTATTACACACAAACATGGATAACCATCATTGTAGGAGTAATCCTTGTGAATAAGTAACTCTCTACGTCGGTTGTACCAAATATACCGACAACAATAAGTCATATGGCGACTTACTGATTTTTACACAATGTATGTTGCATTTTATATTTCGACTCAGAATTAAGATTTCATCGGAAATCAATCATATATGTCTGAATCTAGTGATCCACATGGATATGTAATCACTACATCTATCAACTGCATAGATAGATGATTTTGTACTGCCAATGATATAAGTTACCGGAAAGAGATTCCACCTCTGGAGAATAGTTGGGTATCTGCGTGAACCCTTGTGCTACAATACTTGCTCCCTGTTTCACCATCTTGTTGTTCTCAATCCTGTTTCCAGAAGAAAACTGGTGTAGGTATTGCTTATGAATACCTTCCCATTATTGAGCAAGATTATTTATACCTAGATTATACCCTTTGCTTGAGTTCAGTTCGAGTGTTGTTCACACTTTAGCATGGCCATGGTCTTTGGATCTGAATCATTTGAAAGGTTTTTGCAATCTAGTTGAGAAATGTATGTCGACAATTGTAGACTTCCGGTTATATGATTCTCCAGAATCTATATATCAATATATAGTTGATGGAAATATCGTTACCCATGGTGACTGCTCGCGATTTCCCAATGCGATTGAGTCGGGTATTCCGATGTCCCGGTCATTCTGTGCACTATGACCTGGGTTGGTGGAGGTTTCCCGTCCACTGGGTGTATACTACCCATTAGGTGTCTGTCAACGTGAAGTTGACTTGCATTTACTGATTCACAGGCCTTGATATCCTTGCTTGCGAGAAGCTGAATCCTGATGTACTTCTGCCATACATCTCCCCCTGTTGCTTTGAACAGGAGTGGAGTGGATTTGGTTGGTACCTCCACTCTTTCAGGCATACTTTTACAGGGTTGTAGGATTGTGTGACACCTTTATAGTCAGTAAATGAATCTGGCAGGTTATTTCCAATGTGTTGCAAATCTTCTGAACGCATGGTTCAGATCTTTGAGTACGTGAATTTGAGGCAGAAATGTGTTGAGCATTCCACTAATTTCCAGGCATTCTTTATGGTACTTGAAATCTCCCCCTAATGCCTGGAAATGTTCCTCATTGAATCAACATACTGGCCTTGAATAACTCCCCATGTGAGGGGCTTGAGGTATTGACGGTAATACATTTATTCCTCACATAGATCCCAACTATATGTTGAGGGGCCAATGATGTATGCTGGGGTGGTGATATCGGTATGCAGCCGAATTACCGCAGATGGAAAATACTTGGTATATTTCCACGTATCAAAGATAGTGGGAATAATATTATGCAGTTTGGTCATGAGTGTGTAAAACTACATGGCTTCAACGTAAAGTTGGCAAGTTGCAATTTCAAAATAAAGATCATGCAATGAGCTTAATTCTTTGGATGGGATTCTACCAAACCATTTTGAGTCTAGACATTAGGACAAATTGCTAAACTTCAATCCGAGGGCCATAGAGAAAGGCACTCAAGGAGAATTCTGCAATGCTATCCATTCGATTTGCTTGAAATCGATGTCGGGATAATGTGCCAATGGTTTCATGTGAATAAATCACATACTTAAGACCATCATGTAGATATGTCTTTTAGAACCATGGAATACCTGAATAGTCTAGTCAATGGTTGGAAGAGCCACTCTGGAAGTGATGTATTCAAGGAGTCTGAGTGGTTCAGCGTAGACTTTAAGGTGTGCGAGCCTTAAAATTAGCTTCCCTGTGTCACTTGTAGTGCACATAAAATCCAGATGTTGTTAGAATTTAGCATCATAATAATCATAAACTATTGGAATTGCTGATAGTTTCGGTTTCAACCCAATGTCTCGATGACCAAAGCGAGTATGCCAAGTTTGTCATGTACAAGACACTCTAGAAAACTATCTCGTACGCAACATGTGCTGCGGGTTTTGTAGTATGTATAGTACAATCCTGATGATGCATAGAGAATGTGCTTGCCATATCCGTTGCATATGGTAAAGATAAGTTATTTCTCTTTGTTGTCATCATAAGTTTCGCTATGGAAACTATTTTGACGGATACCTCCATAGTTTAGTAGGGTACGAGTTAAACCTGGGAAGCAATAAAGCATCCCGACGTTACTCGAGTACCCACATGGATAGCAAATATGACTCGAGTTGAGCCAACAAATACCTCATCGCGTCTAGCGATTTTAAAATATCCCCTTTCTCTCAATGAGAGTGGAAACATTGGACTTCCCTGAGTATAGAGTTTGTGGTGCATATGTCCACAAGGCACATATCATTTTTCATCGGATTGACTCCCGTAGAAATCTATATATAGACATGAAGATTCTCAATATGAAAATCACTGTCAGATATATAGAATACATACAAATGTATTTGTACCAAAGTGTTGATACAATATATTGTGATATACAATATATGATGACAACAATAATTATGTTGTTGTTACAACATCGTAAATGGACATTAATTATATTGACCACTCAGGAGATTGAAAGACTATTCATAGTCTGCAAACATGTCGGTTAAGGCATATTCAACCATCACATTCTCCGTGCCCATAGGGTCCCGTCACAGCTGGTAATGCCGGATTGAAGGTTGAAGTAAGATTCAAACATTTGCCCTTAAGGCTCATTGTATCCCAGGAATTGCTGATACAGAATAACCAGATGCTGAGATCTGAATCTAATGCCTTATGATATATAAGACACCATTTTTCTATAAGCAGTGTGATCCTGACTAGAGGTGAATCCAGGATTGCACACATTATCCCACGAGACACAAGAGCGATCATGATGTCCATGGGCCAGATATGGCAGTGGTGGCCATTGAGGGCGAATGCCTCAAACTCTATAGCCATGTGTTACCACTATGGGTAAACCAGAGATAATTAATTTACAACCAGTAAATTAAAGACCATCATGGTTGATGTTGTAATGAACTTAGCAAAATCAATGGGTATTTCAAGAAGTTATCTTGAAACCATTCGTGTGAATCTCAAATTGCTAAATATGACACCTTGAAGATAATCTCCAAAATGGAGTAGATCTCGCATCACTAGAGAGTATAATTTGATGAAATCAGTAGATACTCACTCGTAATGCCTTATGTCATGACTTAGTAAAATGTGTGGGAGAGCACTTTGTAAAGCAATTATAATGTCAAAATGACAAAATATAGGCTTTAACAGTAGTCACTGATAATCTGCAAAGACAGTAGATCTATATGGCTACCTTGTGATCCCAATACATCAATTTAAAGAAATCACTTTGAATTTTGCATTCTTATTTACAAGAAATTAAAAATCTCAATTGCAAATAGACGTATTAATCTCGACATGTAGCAAACATGGAGATACATACATTCCGGAATACATCGTACTCAACAGAAAAACACTACTAATGTAGTGAATAATAATGGTGTTGCAAACTTGATGCTCAAGTGAAAAACTTGAATTGTATAGACCTTAAATTAAATGAGATGATCTTGTATCAAGTTGCAAGATAATTCAACAGGGTGAATTAATATTTTGCGAGAGAAACTTAATCTCAATCGCAATGAGATTATTTTGCGAGAGAAGAAAATTCTCAATCGCAAATCAGTACTGTAGAGGTACTGAATTTATCTTTGCAGGAGATTAAAAATCTCAATTGCAAATAGATGTAATTAATCTCAACACGTGACAAACGTGGAAATATAGAATCTCGAATACATTGGTATCAGCAGAAAACAGTACTGAAATATATGTACCGAATTTAACAGACTAAAAACAGGGATAAAATCACTGTTAAAAGTTGTTGTTGGAATACTAATTTTCTGAAAGAAAAAGTAAACTAGTAAAGCAATTAAGCAAATACTAGTACAGGAGTGCTGATGACTCAACTAGTAAAGCAATTAAGCAAATGCTAGTACGGGAGTGCTGATGACTCAACTAGTAAAGCAATTAAGCAAATGCTAGTACGGGAGTGCTAATGACTCAACCGCATGCCGTTAGGCCACGTAGTCGGACACGCATGTGCGACAGTCCACGGCCTGGTCAATCGAGTAGATAAGGAGATCGACCAGGAATAGAAATCACCAGCAGCTGCGATCCCTTTCACACGCGAGACACAGGCGGATACCACCACGGCACCGCTGCCCATCACCACCATGCCGCACTGGAGGGGCCGGCGGTATCCCGTGCTAGGGGGTGCCGCCGGTCGGAGCCGGCTGCCGCGACTCAGTCCAGCGAGTCGGGTCGTTGCTCCCTCGCGCCGGGGGTCGGCACCACGCCGCGCAGACCACTGGCCGCCGTGTGCGCCGGGCACCGTCTCCGTCGGGAGCAGAAGCATCAGGGCCGGGGGCCACCGCGCGCTGTGCGCTAGCCATGCCTCCAGTGGGTCGGTGCCGCCAAGGTCGCTGTCGCGTCGGGGCATCGGCGATGCGAGTCAGGGGCCGCTCTCGCGGATGGCGCGGCAACGTTGCAATCGGAGGACCGCGTCGGCCGCCGCCGCTCGAGAAGCCACACCGGGCCACTGCATGTTGCCGTCGTGGATGGAGAACATGGACAGTCGTCGCATGTCCAGGCAATGTAGTTCTTACCGTTTTTAGCTGAACTTTCAATCTTCTCTTGATGATCTTGAAGCCCAGATGTTCGTTGCCCGTTCTTCTGTTCTTCTCGAGGCCAATCAATCCAGACGAAGCCGTGCCCATCGTCGGCGCCGCTGCTGGGAGATCGGGACCGTTTCGCCGGCCGAAGGCGGGCACCACCACCGCCACGCTTTGCCGAGACCCGAGAGTCGGGGCCGATGGCTGGGAGCACGCGTGTCCCCTTGCGCTGTTCAGCGCCGGGTCCGGGCTCACCACGCCGGCCGCTTAGGGCCGGTCTGAAGTTCGGCGACGGGGCTGCCTCCGCCTTATCCTATTGCTCTCGCTAAGAGCGTGCTGATAACGTGTGAAGACTGAGATCGAGAGAGAATCAATAATGAACAGTAATCTCGAAACACTTCATTGATGATGACGAATGTATATATATACAGTGTGAGGAGTCGCGACCCGCGGAGGGGTCACGTCGAGCGGACGCAGCAACACAGGCGGTAACTGTTGCTAAACTAAGCAGAGATTATTAGGATTATAATTAATCCTTAACAAATATAAGTCTTTTTAGATGTTCCACTATAGAGACTACATTTGAATATACAGATGACTTTTAAAGTATAAGTTAACTCATTTTCCTCCGTATGTAGTCTATAGTGAAATCTTTAAAAGGACTTATATTTAGGAACGGAGGGAGTACAAAATTACAGAAGGCAAACGCAGCTGCCAAAATTATTGTCACACGCATTTGCCAATATGAATCAGGCTGCCTTTCTTAAAACATTTGGGCTCATTCTAATGTCAAAAAGAAAAAGACACCAAACCCTACAAATAAACATTTTCGACTACACCTTCTCGCTGCGGAAGTTAACCAGAAGCCGCAACCTTCGCTGAGAAACAAAACAGTTCCCCCTTTGAGAAACACAGAAATAAAGGATCAACCTTCACATGGGAGATTCTAGAACTTTCTTAAGGGCCTTCAGACTTGGGTTGCAGCAGGAATGAAGGTAAGAAAGAGAGCCCGTCCCAGTGAAGCAAGCAACTCTTTCCAGGTTCTCAAGGAAGCAGTGCATTATACTAGGAGCCCAATGAAGGTAAGAGAGCCCATCCCAGTGAAGCAAGCAACTCTTTCCAGGTTCTCAAGGAAGCAGTGCGTTATACTAGGAGCCCAAAGAAGTGTTGATGAACAAAGTGACCCATGCCAACAAGATCTTATGTTGGTCTAACTGAGGGAAGTGCCATAGAACAGTACTAGAGCAAGCATTCGGACCCATGGTTGAACAGCAAAAAATTTAGCACTAAGCCAAGCAGACCAATATTAGGAACACAAAGGCCAAATGCCTGCGAAAAATTACTGTAAGAATCATAGCTTATTAAGAAGGAATAATTGAAACAAAAGGTTTTACCATTTGTTTCGTTGGTCACAGGTTTCTGATGGAATATTTTAAGGAGGGATGGTTGCCCCAAGCACAGAACGTTGATTCTTTCCTCAAGACCACAACGAGACTAAATAAAGAGCTGTAGTTCTTCAACATCCTTGACATCAAGACCGCAATTCCAAGCGATGCAATGCAAGAACAGCACCAAAGGCCACTATCATGACAGGACTTTTACCATCAGATCAACGCGGAAACATGGATCCCAAATATAACTCGGACAAAATAATGCAATCCACTGAAGCTCCCAAGGAACCAGTTACAAGCCAAATCCAGATAGGAACATTGGTAAACCGAGCACTAGCCAGCATGGATAACAAAAGCATTAAACTTCTCATAAGAGTACAACAGCAAACCATTTGCTGCCTTATGTGATAAAGCAAACATACCACTAGTATTATCCAATACCTTTCATACCTGAGACAGAATCTCCCCCATCAAGATCAGTATTCATCTCGGCTGCGACGATCATACGGTCCAGACCTGTCACGGCTGTATCGATCACCGCCACCACTGCTGCGGCTTCCTCCATCACGACTTCCAGAATAGCGATCACCACCACGGTCAGGCCCATAGCGACTGCTGCCGTTGCTTCCACCATACTTGTCATCCCTTCCACCATCCCTGCCACCATACCTGTCATCCCTACTACTATACCTGTCATCCCTGCTACTATACCTGTCATCCCTGCCACCATACCTGTCCCCACCATCACCAGAAGGGCACTCCCTTGCAAAATGACCAGGCTTGCCACATTTGTAGCAATCACCGCCACCACCACGACCACCACCATGACCGCCACCAAAATCACGGCCACCACCATAGCGGTCACCACCACCACGATAGTCTCGATCTCCATCACGGTCCCTGCCTGAACCTTGAGGTTGTGCTCTTTCAACAGTAATATTCCTTCCATCCAAATCAATTCCATTCATAGCCTCAACAGCTTCTTCCATGGCCTTCTTGTCATCAAAAGTCACAAATCCAAAGCCACGTGATCGGCCAGAGAACTTGTCAAGAACCACCTGCACATTGATAGACATGCGGCATATAAAACATAAGGAAAGTGGTGTATCAAACCATATATGCCACTGACTTGCAAAAGCTAGAAATGACGAAGACAACAACTATTGATGTAGGGTACAAATCAGTAGCATGAAATGCCAGTGTCTAGCGTCGCCATTCTCTATTATTTCCTTCAGCAATGTTTACAGATTCCTTACTCACATATCAAATAGATCCTGATTGTACCACACCACCATAAGATATGCATATATGCTACAATGTACTTTACCAACTACCATACCAAGGAATCATACTAAACCTAGTGCATGTTCATACTAAGCGTAATGTTCATACTAAGAAATTATTCCAGTTGATTACATATCTCACCATCAAAAGTGTTTAGTGGCAAAATTGTAATTATTGGTGAGGGAAAGCATATAATATGAAAGAAGATTGCTTGACTAAGAAGATCATGTGTATATTCCACCACACAAAGCTAAGCATTCCAGGCCCATATGAAAAGACAAAAAGTACCTTGGTCTCAGTAACTCGACCAAATTTCCCAAACGCATCCTTCAGATCCACATCAGTTGTGTTCCATGACAGACTCCCAACGAAGCAACGGTAATCATCGGCGTCCGACATCGGGAACTGTAAAACACAACTGTCAGTAGCTACAAGGGGGTTCAACCTGGCACAAAGTACAAGGGGTTCTTCAACCTAGCAAAAAGTACTAGCGCTTGTGAGGGAGTTATTTGCTAAAGCATAACCTAGTGCCAGCACCCCGGATTGATTAGTCGTCAAAAATAAGGCAGATCAATATATATTCAATAAAGGATTTACAACTAACTAACAAGATTGACTTCGGTCCTTGGCATCAGTTGGGAGGCAACCTAAGCATTATCCGCCTAAACATCTCAAGTTGACAACTGATTTCGAACGAGCAGAAGCACTTAGCTTCGTAGTACTAGTAGACAACCTAGAAGAATCTTGTTCTGGAATTGGGTCGTTCTTCTTGCTTTTGGTATCTGAAGGGGATTATTCTTCTTACCCGAATTGTAACTCAATCTACCACCGCAAACTAACTACAAAGAAAAAAAGTCTTCCGTCGTGACTAATCAGAACAAGAATATAGGCAAGCCACGAGAGATCCAGATCGAAACCTGGCGGAAATTAACTGGTGAAATCGAAACGGAAAGGAGAGCCCCTTCTTTATACCAGTTGAGCATCGCTATCCAAACCTATTTTAACAAACGGCGATCGAATTTCATAATACGCATCTGAGCATATAGAAGAAGAACAGCACATGGATCTGCCGCGGGGAAAAGCTCAGATCTAAACCTAGAAAGAATATCGATACGAGGACAGCTAGACGAAGAGGTTGACGCGGCGAGGAGGAACGTCGTATTACCTAGGTCAATAGGTCTCCGAGCTTGGTCGTCGGCGGCGAGAGGTTTTAGTCGGAATCGATCTCTCTTCTGTCTCTCCTTTTGCGAGACGAAGAGATAAGGCCTAGAGGCAAGGGTGGGGGCCAATATATACTGCAGGCTCCAGCCAATCTGAGAAAAAGACCGTCTGATCATAGATCAACGGTTCTTGTTGATCGTGCGCCCTTTGCCCTTTTAGAATCAAGCCCAAAGACGGCCCAATACGGCTGAGATTCCTCGCCTAGTAGGCTACTACTAGCAAAAGGGCCCGTGCGTTGCAACGGAAGAAAAAAATACCACACGCTCTTAATTTATAAAAATAATGTCTATAATCTGAGTATTTGTAGCTACGGCCCAAACAAAGATGGTTTTTGCCTATAAAAGCGCAAGTTCAAGATTTCACATGCATGTCTTCTATTTAAACACGACTTGCATGTAGATTTAATACGTACAAGAAAACGGGCAAGTGATCTTCAATTTCGTCTCCAATCCTGATTTTGCTGAGATGTTCATCCACAATCCGGATTAGTACCGATATGAAAGAAAGACGGATAATGCACTGTTGATTAAGATTGCACCCTAGATAGTATTTTTCTTTAATGGTTAACAGGTAAAATAACATCATATTCAGATTCTATATATTTTTCTAATCAAATTCCATATATAACATGTTAAATTTGAAGTTACGGTTTAGAAGATATGAGTATTTTAAAAAACATTTAATATGTACTACGGCTTTAATGTCGAAAACATTAGGGGGTTTTCTATAAAATAGCATGACGGACTAAGAATACTTATTTCTTATATTAGTAGAGAGATAACCAGCTTTGTTACCTAAAAAAAAATTACTATAACCAGCTTTGACCTTTTTATTGAGCTTTGCTAGAGTTATACGCTTTTAGAGCAAGTCTAGTTGCGAAAATTGCTTTTGGAGGCCGAGCTCTATGGAGGCCTGCTTTTGCAAAATTTAAAATTTATCAAAATTCATACTTTTATATTTGAAAAAATTCTAAAAAAAATACAGATATACATAGAGGCATAATGTACATGTGTGCAAATTTTCAGGACAAAATACGTTGAAACGAGGGTTGTGCAAAAAAAAATCTGGTGCTTTTTAACACATGATACTATTCATCCTCAAAGTCCAGAAATTTGTCTTTTTTTGTACAGGTCGCATTTTAAGGTATTACATCCTGAATTTTTACACACATATACATTTCATCCATGTATAGTTGCATAATTTTTTTCAGATTTTTTTGAATCGGGAAGTTTGAATTTTGAATTTTTCAAAAATAAAGAGCTCCATGGAGCTCGCTTACCAAAACGCCATACTCCTCTAGCTGAAGTTGTATATTTGGTCCCGCAAAATTGTTTTATGGTTCGCCCTAAAAAGATTTGGCGAGAAGTTATGCCTCGCCACATAATAGATCTCGCAAAAGAGTACTATAAATTTAAAAACTTAAATAAAGCATAGTTCCCGCTACATAGTTCATCATAGAAACACACCGGAGTTCATCATACAAACTAAACATAGATCTAACTGCGCCGGTGGCGGCAGCTCATGGCTTGACACCAAGGTGGAACTCCTTCGCTGACCTTCGGAGAGCATTGGAGGAGGCATGCTCTTCCTTGGCGGCGGCGAGACGCTTGTCGACGCCTTCTTCTCCGGCCGCCACCGCGCGCGGTGGCGAGGAGCTCCTCCTCTGCCTCGCGACACCTCTTGTTGTGCGGCCAAAGAGCATCGCCGAGCTCAAAGGAACGAGCCGACGTGCCCCGGCCGCCGCTGCGGGAGAGCCCACCATGTTCGCACGTCTGCTTTGAGTGCCACTGCTCGACGATAGCCTTCGGGTCATGCTGGGCGCGCTTGCGTGGTGGCGATTCACCTCGGCCCCCATGCCTGCGTGCCCTCCGGCCATGGAGCGTCGAGAAATGGACGAGACCGCGAGGAATCTCTTGCCGAAGAGAGTAAAGGAGACGACAGAGGGGGGATTGCGGCGGAGGGGGCAGATGATATGGAGCAAGCAAAACCTTAAACACGGTCCGTCCCGTAGGGTGGAGGGGGCAATATGCGGGCTGCTTGGTGTAGAACCTCTATGGATGACTTTTTGCCGCATGGGTCATGAATTCGTGGCGGTGGCTCATGTACCTCCGCAGGGCCATCTTCTTTGGCCCAAGCGGCGATGGTGTGCGCGTGCATGAGATGAGGTGAGGTGGAATCTCCTACAAACTTCTTGATACTCAGTCTCTTCAGCTCGCTCAGGAAGGGCATTCCTCGACTCCCACTTCGCTAGGCTTGCTTGGTCGGCTTGGGTTTCTGCTGTTGACGGAGGTAGCCTATAAAACAATAGCAGGGTAGCCTTAGGCCTACTTCCTCTACGCCTCCCTGTGGTGCCAAAGCATCCAAGACGACTTCTTCAAGCCACGAGGGTCGTGGTGTCAGCTTCTGTCCGCCTTTGGGGGCAAACAGTCTTCCTTGGTGTGTGGAGGGGCATGTCTTCCGGAGGTGTGCTCCGTGCTGATATCTTATGTGCTTCGTCGCCGGCTTGATGATGATATGATGAGGCAGATCCCTGAATGGTGGTTGATCCTTCAATCATCGACACAACTGTGGCGGGGGGAGGGGGCGACATGGCGTCATGGGTGGAACGAGCTTCATATCCCAATGAAGTGATGATACTGACCTTCCTTTGATACTGTGAGGCTTGTCACTGTGGCTTGAGGCAGGTCCAGAAGAAAGCAAAGCTTGTTGAAGTTGAAGCCGGCGAAGATGGCGACGATCCATAAGCTGTTGACGTCGTTGATACGTCCATTTTGCATCATGATTTCCTACTGTTATTTATAAAGTTTTTATGCATAATAATGCTTTTTGGAGTAATTCTAATGCACTTTGTCTTATAATATGCATGGTTTACACAAAGAGGGAGAATGCCGGCAGTTGGAATTCTGGACCTGAAAAAGCTATGTCAGAGTTACCTATTCTGCACATCTCCAAATGAGCTGAAAATTTACGGAGAATTATTTTGGAATATATAAAAAATACTGGAGCAAATAACTACCGGAGGGGGCCACCTGGTGAGCACAAGACACCAGGGCGCGCCAGGCCCCCAGGCACGCCCTGGTGGGTTGTGCTCAGCCCAACCCACCTCTGGTGCCCATCTTCTGGTATATAAGGCATTTTGACCTAGAAAAAAATAAGGGAAGGACTTTCGGGACGGAGCGCTGCCATCTCGAGGCGAAACTTGGGCAGGAGCACTTTTGCGCTCCGACGGAGCGATTCTGCCGGGGGAACTTCCCTCCGGGAGGGGGAAATCGAAGCCATCATCATCACCAACAACCCTCTCATCTTTGGGAGGCCAATCTTCATCAACATCTTCAATAGCACCATCTCCTCTCAAACCCTAGTTCATCTCTTGTGTTCAATCTTTGTACCGGAACCTCAGATTGGTACCTGTGGGTGACTAGTAGTGTTGATTACATCTTGTAGTTGATTACTATATGGTTTATTTGGTGGAAGATTATATGTTCAGATCCATTATGCTATTTAATACCCCTCTGATCTTGAGCATGAATATTATTTGTGAGTAGTTACTTTTGTTCTTAAGGTCATGGGAGAAGTCATGTTGCAAGTAATCATGTGAAGTTGATATGTGTTCGATATTTTGATGATATGTATGTTGTGATTCCCTTAGTGGTGTCATGTGAACGTCGACTACATGGCACTTCACCATCTTTGGGCCTAAGGGAATGCATTGTGGAGTAGTTATTAGATGATGGGTTGCTAGAGTGACAGAAGCTTAAACCCTAGTTTATGCGCTACTTCGTAAGGGACTGATTTGGATCCATATGTTTAATGCTATGGTTATATTTTATCTTAATACTTTTCTCGTAGTTGCGGATGCTTGTGAGAGGGTTAATCATAAGTAGGAGGTTTGTTCAAGTAAGAACAACACCTAAGCACCAGTCCACCCACATATCAAATTCTCAAAGTAGCGAACACGAATCAAACCAACATGATAAAAGTGACATGGTGAAATTCCCGTGTGCCCTCAAGAACGCTTTGCTTATTATAAGAGACCGTCTTGGCCTGTCCTTTGCCACAAAAGGATTGGGCTACATTGTTGTACTTTATTTACCGTTACCGTTACTTGCTCGTTACAAATTATCTTGCTATCAAACTACCTGTTACCGACAATCTCAGTGCTTGCAGAAATTACCTTGCTGAAAACCACTTGTCATTTCCATCTGCTCCTCGTTGGGTTCGACACTCTTACTTATCGAAAGGGCTATGATTGATCCGCTATACTTGTGGGTCATCAAGACTTTTTTCTGACGCCGTTGCCGGGGAGTGAAGCGCTCTTGGTAAGTGGAAATTGGTAAGGAAAAATTTATATAGTGTGCTGAAATTTATTGTCACTTGTTACTATGGAAAACAATCCTTTGAGGGGTTTGTTCGGGGTATCTTCACCTCGACCGAAAGCACAATTAGTTGCCCCTCAACCTACTGCACCTACTGAAAATATTGGTTATGAAATTCCTTTGGGTATGGTAGAACAAGTGCTAGCTAATCCTTATGCAGGAGACGGAATTGAACATCTTGATGTGCATTTGACATATGTGGATGAAATTTATGGATTATTTAAGCTTGTAGGTTTGCCTGGAGATGAAGCTAAGAAGAAGGTATTCCCTTTATCTTTGAAGGGAAAGGCATTGACATGGTATAGGCTCTGCGATGATATTGGATCTTGGAACTAGAATCGATTGAAATTGGAATTTCACCAAAAAAATTATCATATGCATCTAGTTCATCGTGATCGGAATTATATATACTAGTAGAACGCCCGTGCGTTGCCACGGGCCTTTTAATATATTTTTTCTGGTTACAAATATATACTTGTATTTGTTGTATAAAACTCAGTAAATTATTGGCCCTTCCAACAATATCATTGGGACCCTTGTTGATGAATTCTTCTTGAACATCGACATTATCCATCTTCATCTATCTCGTAACATGCAAAAATAAACAAATATAGAAAATCATATTTTGTTTTTATGTGGAACTTATATACAGAAGAAGAAGAATTATTTGTATGCATCTCTTCTGATTGTGTAAAACTCGATTAGTTTTCAGTCTGGTCCATCATAGTTACATCAGTAACTTTGTCAATCGACATTTTCAAAGCATTATCCGAAGCCATTGGTCTTTATCTCTAATCTACTCCCTCCGTTCCACAATATAGGACGTTTTTGCAAGCTATGTTAGCTTGAAAAAATGTCTTACATTATGGGACGGAGGGAGTACCAAAGTAAACATATAAACATATATTAAAAAAATAAGCTCGTATACCATATATATATATATATATTCATTGGTTTGTTGTTACATGCAAGTAGGTGACCATTTTTAATCAGAGTGAGTGGCATCATGCTTTTTAGTAGAGTGAGTTGGATCCAAATTTTAATAACATGTAGGCCCACCATGACGTCTCCCCTCCCCTCCACGACGTCCCCGGCCCCCTCCTCTCCCCTCTGCGTCCCAGGCTGACTCCCGGTGCCAAGGAGTGCACTCCATGTCCCGAGCTTATGTGTCCATCCTTTTATCAAGTTATTTATGTGTCTTTATGGGCCATCTTTTGGGTATTAATATGAAAAAATAAAAATAAAATCTGTAGTGTGTTTTTGCTTTCATGACATACACATGAGCAAGCAAGGCAATTAGTAATCGAAGCCCAATGGAAAGCAGCCACCGCCGGCCGAGCGAATGAGAGGGATCCAGTATTCCACCAACAAATAAGCTAGAGGTAGAATCAGTGCGTGCGAGAGCATGTAGTGCCCCAAAATAATTAAATACATATATCCACTTGAGCATTAACACAAACAAAAGACATGACCTGGATAGTAAGTGTCAAGGTCGAGCCCAGATTAAATCCATCCATGCGTGATTCCTAAATCTCAAATCAAGAAAAAAACATAATAAGAGATAAGTATTGCCATGTACTGCATGTGGGCTACTTCCCTGGTTCAGCACGACATGAAGAACACAAGAAGCTGCATCCATGTTCCTTAATTATTAATAATGCTACAATCTACAGAAAATAAAATCATCCATGATGAACACACGAGTCATCTTCTACCAAAATATATTTGAACAACAAGTGCAAAAGATGGATGGTTGATTCATATAGAAAAGACATATATTACAAGTAATTATTCAGGGAATAAATATTCATCATTTAGTAAATTGTTTACCCTGATTTGTATGAAATCAGCATTTGTGACTCCCACTATGACAACTAACAATGACAAATATCATGCCCTTACAATAGATTCTTTTGTTTCTTGGTCGTCAGTGAAACTCCATCCTGATCACAGTGCTAGGGTGAATTTTATGAACCTTAGTGGTCACATGAGGATATCTTATTATGTTTATTGCACATACAGTCTGGCAATTTGTAAGGCTTTCATGATCACAGGCACAAATAAGGGTTGCTCCAGCTATAAAGTGTAAGGAGTAAGCTGACATGACGTCTTCAACTCCAGCGACCAGTGATAGTAGGAATAGAAAAATCTGTAAACATAAGCGACACTCTAAGTGCTATCTCTATAAATATATAAAAGATGCATAAACTGATCTAAGCAATATTAAATACCATCGGTCATTCCGTACTATTATACATGTTGCTCTTATATGCTGGCAATGTTTCATGAGCAATACCTCACATCATATTTTCCATGCTAGTAGGAGACATTTGTGACTTATTACAAGATATGTTAAGAGTAAATATGTCGCTAACACCTAGTATTCCCCAGTGCATAAAATAGTTCAATAGCCTGCCTGTATGAGTTTGGTCTGCTCAAAGCCTCCTTCACTGTGAAAAGACTATAGAAAAGCAATAACCACGATATGTCCTGCTCAAAAACCTAAAAAGATGCGTCATTGCTATCAAGGACGGGCCTCAAGTTTCATATCCCTGTGTTGATATGCTCATCCAATGAATAATAAGATCTAATAACCCAGAAGATCATGATGACCATCCATATATGATGGGTTACATCACTCAAAACACCATCTAAGATCATGACGGCTTATGGTTTGTTGAATCGGTGGAGGAGATTAACTTAGTGAGGTATGGCTGGGAACCGCACTAGTAGATCACAAGGGAATCGAGTGTGCCACAAAAGTTGAGAAGTGCTCCCTTGCTACCCAAAACTTGCTGCAACGTTAGATCAATTTAACAGTTGACATGTGATAATTTTAAAGACCCTAGAAAGAAAACACCGAAATAACACCTCTGTACATAATATATCTAGTCCAAAGAGTCCAATAGGCGGTCCCCAGAAACAAGGATCATTCATCCCACATGAGTATGTCCGCGACGTTAAGCGGCAATGCCATGAGCACAGGAGGCCATGGGCACCGGCCTGCCGTCTGAGCTGATGAGGTCTGCTTCCTCCACTATTCTAGATTCTGTTCAGTTCAAACATGTATGGAAATTCTCTAATTCAGTTAGCAAGGGAGATAGTTAGAGAGTAAAATAAATTGTTCCGTGATGCATGTCTGGTTCAATTAAAGCCCTATTACCTCCAACCACTTGTCCATCAGGTCGCAGCTTGCAGCTAGCTAACCATGCTCCATCATACCACATCACAAGCAGAGTCTTCACAGTTTGCACACACCACCCAGGAAATCAGAGGCACTTATTTTTCCTTCCATCCCTTTATTCTACTATCGATCTTGTCAATTAGCAGTTAGCACTCTTCCCTTGTGAAGTCTTAGAATGTACTCCCTCTGTAAATAAATGTACAAGTCACTAAAACGTCTTATATTTATGTACAGAGGTTGTAGATGTTTTGTACTCCTTTTTTCAAAGTACATGAATATATATTTTTTGTATAATAGAGCGGTTGAATGATCATACCTTGATAAATCAGAATGCAAATATATAGTACCTTGTAGCTCCCTTGCGAAAAAAACTCTGAAGTACACATGAAATGCATATGTATCCTAGATGAATCTCCACATAGAATATACCCCTGTATGCCGATGAAAGCAATTATTTTCTCTAGATGAAGATTGCATTACAAATAAAAGATTATCTATCCGCACATAAGCAACATGTATATCGCTGGAGTACAAAGCTTGTAAACCTACTGCACCTACTAAAAATATTGGTTATAAAATTCCTTCGGGTATGATAGAACAAGTGCTAGCTAATCCTTATGCAGGAGACGGAATTGAACATCCTGATGTGCATTTGATATATGTGGATGAAATTTGTGGATTATTTAAGCTTGTAGGTTTGCCCAGAGATGAAGCTAAGAAGAAGGTCTTCCCTTTATCTTTGAAGGGAAAGGCATTGACATGGTATAGGCTCTGCGATGATATTGGATCTTGGAACTGGAATCGATTGAAATTGGAATTTCACCAAAAAACTATCCTATGCATCTAGTTCATCGTGATCGGAATTATATATATAATTTTTGGCCTCGTGAATGATAAAGTATCGCTCTACCTTGGGGGAGGCTTAAGTCAATGTTATATTCATGCCCCAATCATGAGCTCTCAAGAGAAATTATTATTCAGAATTTTTATGCTCGGCTTTCTCATGATGATCGATCCATGCTCGATACTTCTTGTACTGGTTCTTTTATGAAGAAGTCTATTGATTTCAAGTGGGATCTTTTAGAAAGAATTAAACGCAACTCTAAAGATTGGGAACTCGACAAAGGTAAAGAGTCAGGTATCAAGCTTAAGTTTGATTGTGTTAAATCTTTTTATGAATACCGATGCTTTTCAAAACTTTAGCACTAAATATGGACTTGACTCTGAGATAGTAGCCTCTTTCTGTGAATCATTTGCTACTCATGTTGATCTCCCTAAGGAGAAGTGGTTTAAATATCACCCCCCCTATTAAAGAAGAAATTAAAGAACCGGTGATAGCTAAAGATAAAACTATCATTTACAATGTCGATCCAGTTGTGCCAACTGCTTATATTGAAAAACCACATTTCCCTGTTAGGATAAAGGAACATTCTAAGGTATCAACTGTGGTTCGCAAAAGTAATATTAAAGCACCTAAACCCTCTGAACAAATTAAAGTAGATCCTAGTGTTGCTATGGTTAAAGATCTCTTGGTAGAAAATATTGATGGGCATGTTATTTACTTCTGTGATGAAGCTGCTAGAATTGCCAAACCTGATGAAAAAGATAAACATAGACTCGTAGTGGGCATGTCTGTTGTCTCAGTTAAAATTGGAGATCATTGCTATCATGGTTTATGTGACTTGGGTGCTAGTGTGAGTGCTACTCCTTTTACTTTATACCAAGAAATTATGAATGACATAGCACCCGCTGAAATGGAAGACATAGATGTTACTATTAAACTTGCTAATAGAGACACCATCACACCACTTGTGATAGTTAGATATGTTGAAGTCTTGTGTGGGAAAATAAAATACCCTACTGATTTTCTAGTTCTTGGTTCCCCACAAGATGACTTTTGTCCCATTATCTTTGGTAGACCTTTCTTGAACACTGTCAATGCTAAAATAGATTGTGAAAAACAAACTGTCGGTGTCAGTTTTGGTGATGAGTCTCATGAGTTTAATTTCTCTAAGTTTAGAAGATAACCTCGTAATGAAGAATTACCTAATAAGGATGAAATAATCGGCCTTGCTTCTATTGCCGTGCCTCCTACTGACCCTTTAGAACAATATTTGCTAGAGCATTAAAATGATATGCACTTACGTGAAAGAAACAAAATATTCTTTGAACAACAACCTATCCTAAAACACAATTTGCCTATTGAAACTCTAGGAGATCCTCCGCCACCTAAAGGTGATCCTATGTTTGAATTAAAACAATTGCCTGACACTTTGAAGTATGCTTATGTTGATGAGAAAAAGAGATATCCTGTTATTAGTAGTGCTAACCTTTCAGAACATGAAGAAGAAAGATTATTAAAAAAAATTAGGAAGCACTGAGCTGCTATTGTATATACTCTTGATGATCTTAAGGGCATTAGTCCCACTCTATGTCAGCACAAGATCAATATGGAACCTGATGCTAAACCCGTTGTTGATCACCAATGACGATTGAATCCTAAAATGAAAGAAGTGGTAAGAACTGAAATATTAAAGCTTCTGGAAGCAGGTATAATCTATCCCATAGCTGATAGTAGATGGGTAAGTCCTGTTCATTATGTCCCTAAGAAAGGAGGTATTACTGTTGTTCCTAATGACAAAAATGAACTTATTCCACAAAGAATTGTTACTGGCTATAAAGTGGTAATTGATTTTATAAAATTAAACAAAGCTACTAGGAAAGATCATTACCCTCTGCCTTTTATTGATCAAATGTTAGAAAGATTATCTAAGCACACACACTTTTGTTTTCTTGATGGATATTCTGGTTTCTCTCAAATACCTGTGCCACAACCTGATCAAGAGAAAACCACCTTTACTTGTCCCTTTGGAACTTATGCTTATAGACGTATGCCTTTTGGTTTATGCAATGCACCTGCTACCTTTCAAAGATGTATGACTGTTATATTCTCTGATTTTTGTGAAAAGATTGTTGAGGTTTTCATGGAGGATTTTTCCGTTTACGGAACTTCTTTTGATGATTGCTTGAGCAACCTTGATCGAGTTTTGCAGAGATGTGAGCAAACTAATCTTGTCTTGAATTGGGAGAAGTGCCACTTTATGGTTAATGAAGGTATTGTCTTGGGGCATAAAATTTCTGAACGAGGTATTGAGGTGGATAAAGCTAAAGTTGATGCAATTGAGAAAATGCCATGTCCTAAAGATATCAAAGGTATTCGTAGTTTCCTTGGTCATGCTGGTTTCTATAGGAGGTTTATTAAAGACTTCACTAAAATTTCTAGGCCTCTTACTAATCTTTTACAAAAGGATGTTCCATTTGTTTTTTATGATGATTGTGTAGAAGCCTTTGAAACACTTAAGAAAGCCTTAACTTCTGCACCTATTGTTCAACCACCTGATCGGAACTTGCCTTTTGAAATTATGTGTGATGCTAGTGATTATGTTGTTGGTGCTGTTCTGGGACAAAGAGTTGATAAGAAATTAAATGTCATCCATTATGCTAGCAAAACTCTAGACAGTGCCCAAAGAAATTATGTTACTACTGAAAAAAATAGTAGTTGTGTTTGCTTGTGATAAATTCAGATCTTACATTGTTGATTCTAAAGTAATTGTTCACACTGATCATGCTGATATTAAATACCTTATGGAAAAGAAAGATGCTAAACCTAGACTCATTAGGTGGGTTCTCTTGCTACAAGAATTTGATTTACATATCACTGATAGGAAAGGAGCTGAGAACCCCGTAGCTGATAACTTGTCTAGGTTAGAAAATATTCTTGATGACCCACTACCTATTGATGATAGCTTTCCTGATGAACAACTAGCTGCAATAAATGTTTCTCATAATACTCCTTGGTATTCTGACTATGCTAATTACATTGTTGCTAAATACTCCCTCCGTCCCAAAATAAGTGTCTCAACTTTGTACTAACTCTAGTACAAAGTTGTACTAAGCTTGAGACACTTATTTTGGGACGGAGGGAGTATATACCACCAAGTTTCACATACCAACAAAAGAAAAAAATTCTTTTATGATTTGAGACATTACTTTTGGGATGACCCACATCTTTATAAAGAAGGAGTAGATGGTATTATTAGACGTTGTGTACCTGAGCATGATCAGGAACAAATCCTAAGGAAATGTCACTCCAAAGCCTATGGAGAACATCATGCGGGAGATAGAACTGCTCACAAGGTATTGCAATCTGGTTTTTATTGGCCTACTCTTTTCAAGGATGCCCGTAAGTTTGTCTTGTCTTGTGATGAATGCCAAAGAATTGGTAATATCGATAAGCGTCAGGAAATGCCTATGAATTATTCACTTGTTGTTAAACCATTCGATGTTTGGGGTTTTGATTATATGGGACCTTTTCCTTCCTCTAATGGCTATACTCATATTTTGGTTGTTATTGATTATGTCACTAAGTGGGTAGAAGCTATTCCAACTAGTAGTGCTGATCATAACACTTCCATTAAAATGCTTAAAGAAGTTGTTTTCCCAAGGTTTGGAGTCCCTAGACACTTAATGACTGATGGTGGTTCACACTTTATTCATGGTGCTTTCTGTAAAATGCTTGCTAAATATGATGTTAACCATATAATTGCATCACCCTATCATCCTCAATCTAGTGGTCAAGTTGAACTTAGCAATAGAGAAATAAAACTAACATTACAAATGACTGTCAATAGATCCCGAAAGAATTGGTCTAAGAAATTGGATGATGCACTTTGGGACTACATATCAACTTATAAAAATCCTATGGGTATGTCTCCTTATAAAATGGTTTATGGAAAAGCTTGTCATTTGCCTCTTGAGTTAGAACATAAAGCATATTGGTCAATCAAAGAACTTAATTATGATTTCAAACTTGCCGGTGAAAAGAGGTTATTTGATATCAGCTCACTAGATGAATGGAGAACCCAAGCCTATGAAAATGCCAAACTATTCAAAGAAAAAGTTAAAAGATGGCATGATAAGAGAATCCAAAAGCGGGAATTCAAAGTAGGATAATATGTTCTTTTGTACAACTCTCGTTTTAGATTCTTTGCAGGAAAACTTCTCTCCAAATGGGAAGGACCATATATTATTGAAGAGGTTTATCGCTCTGGAGCTATTAAGATTAATAATGCCGAAGGTACTAACCCGAAGGTGGTCAATGGACAAAGAATTAAACACTATATCTCAGGTACGCCTATTAATGTTGGAAGCAATAGTATTCAAACCATGACACGGGAGGAACACATAAAAGAAACCTTCCAGAACACTCCAGAACCCTAAAAAAGAGGAGGTACATGATACGGTAAGTAATCGGACTCCAAAAAATCCGCAAAAATATTTTATCTCAGTTTTGGAATATTGCAAAAATTTGGAAAATAAGAAATAACCAGGAGGGCAGCCGAGGAGGGCACAAGACACCAGGGCGCGCCTGCCTTGCCTGGTGTGCCCAGGTGGGTTGTGCCCACCTCGAGAACCTTCCCGACTTCATTTTTCTTCCATATTCTTGTTTCCCAAGATAAAAAATGTCTATATATACTCCAGAACGATCTGACCACCGCATCGCAGAAAACCCTTCTATTCTTGTTTCGTGTTGTTTCTCTGTTAAATCTAGCAAGCCAGGCATCATGTCTTCTCCCTCCTCCAACAACATAGAAGAAGATGCTTGGTTGATGAAGATATAACTGAAAAGAGAGGAACCAAGGAGGCCATCAAGGAGAACAAGGGCAACGAGGCTACGGGAGGTCAAGCTCAAATAGGAGGACAAGCTATGCCGGCAGAAGAAGAAGATATCCTTCAACCTTATTACGATCATCTCACCCCTACTGAAATTGAAGCCTTTAGAGCCTTTGAGGCGGTTCGTGTTCAAAATAAGTATCTCACTCGTGAAAATATTCTGTTACAAGAGCACATCATCGCCTTCCGGAGCATCATCCGTAGATTGGAGTACCTGCTGAAGCTCGCTACTACCTCATCACCACCACCTTCATCATCTTCCCCACCAAAGGAGACTTGAGTACACGGGTATGGGCACTCCCCTTGGCTTGTGCCAAGCTTGGGGGAGGTGCCTCGGTATCGTATCACCATCACTTTTATTACCTTTACCTATCCTAATTCGACCCATAGTTATTTTGTGATCTAGTTGAATAAAGTTTAGCATGATCTATCTTTGAGTTTTAGTTTCGTGATCTATCCTTCTTTGTAATTGAGTGAGAGTTATATAATAAAATTTAGTTTGAGTTTTTGCTTCTTTACTTTTATGTTGCAATCAAATAAAAGAAATAAATAAATGAAAAAGATCATATGCTAATCTTATGGTAAGTAATGACATCACATAAAGAAAAGTATAAGTTGTAAAGTGTGTTGGAGATTAACAAACATAACATTGGTCAATGATGCAACTCATGAAAGAATTAATAAGGGAAGAGAAGGTTTACATGCAAATACACTATCTTGGACATCTTTTATGACTGTGAGCCCCCATTAATTATTATATGCCAAAATTGTTGACGTTGGACAAGGAAGACAACGTAATGAGTTATGTTTGTTCATATTCACATAGAAGTTATATGGTCATAGATCCTTCAACATGTGGTGCTTGCTCAATACCTTTGCTAGCCAAGAATTCCGCACTAAGTAGAGATACTACTTGTGCATCCAAAACCTTAAACCCAAATTCATGTTTTGAGAGTCCACCATACCTACCTAAGGATTGAGTAAGATCCTTCAAGTAAGTTGTCATCGGTGCACTAAGGAAATAAAAATTGCTTCTAAATGTGTTTGATCATTTAGTGTAAGAGAAAATTGAGCATTGTATGAACTTGTGATGGCAAAGTAATAAAAGCGACGGACTGCATAATAAAGGTTGCTATCGCAAGGGGCAATATAACATGACGTTCTTTTGCATTAAGGGATTTGACATACAAACCAAAAAGCGCATGACAACCTGTGCTTCCCTCTGTGAAGGGCCTATCTTTTAATTTTATGCATTTACTTTTATGTAAGAGTCAAAGTATTCTTCCCTATTCCTTTTTATTTTCTCTTTTTGCAAGCATCATGTGGTGAGGAAAGATCTAGGCACATATATCCAGTTGAATGTGAGTGATCATGAGTTATTATTGTTGACATCACCCTTGAGGTGAATACATTGGGAGGCAAAACTATAAGCCCCTATCTTTCTATGTGTCCGGTTGAAACTTTTTGTTCATGGGTATGCTTTGAGTGTTAGCAATCATAGAAGACTAAAAGATGGTTGAGTATGTGGACTTGCCAAAAGGCTCTGATACGAGACCCTTCCCGAAAATATGATGAATTGTAGTTGCAAAGTTGACTGGGAACATAGTTTGTTGGTTTTCAATAAGGTTTATGCTTTATACTTCGATGTTGTGATGAATTGTTACTTGCTCATGAGAAGTTATATGAAAAAGTTTATGATAAAGTTTATTGCTGTTATGATAATAAGCATGATGCTACTATGTCCGTATTTTGTTTTTATCGACACCTCTCTCTCAAAGCATGTGGTCATGTTTTTCGATATCGACTTTCGCTTGAGGACAAGCGAGGTCTAAGCTTGGGGGAGTTGATACGTCCATTTTGCATCATGATTTCCTACTGTTATTTATAATGTTTTTATGCATAATAATGCTTTTGGGAGTAATTCTAATGCCTTTTCTCTCATAATATGCAAGGTTTACACAAAGAAGGAGAATGCCGGCAGCTGGAATTCTGGACCTGAAAAAAGCTATGTCAGAGTTACCTATTCTGCACATCTCCAAATGAGCTGAAAATTTACGAAGAATTGTTTTGGAATATATAAAAAATACTGGAGCAAATAACTACCAGAGGGAGGCTACTTGGCGAGCACAAGACACCAGGGCGCGCCAGGCCCCCCAGGCGCGCCCTGGTGGGTTGTGCTCAGCCCAGCCCACCTCTGGTACCCATCTTCTGGTATATAAGTCATTTTGACCTAGAAAAAAAATAAGGGGAGGACTTTCGGGATGGAGCGCCGCCATCTTGAGGCGGAACTTGGGCAGGAGCACTTTTGCCCTCCGGCGGAGCGATTCCGCCGGGGGAACTTCCCTCCCGGAGGGGAAATCGAAGCCATTGTCATCACCAACAACCCTTTCATCTTTGGGAGGCCAATCTTCATCAACATCTTCAACAACACCATCTCCTCTCAAACCCTAGTTCATCTCTTGTGTTCAATCTTTGTACCGGAACCTCAAATTGGTACCTGTGGGTGACTAGTAGTGTTGATTACATCTTGTAGTTGATTACTATATGGTTTATTTGGTGGAAGATTATATGTTCAGATCCATTATGCTATTTAATACCCCTTTGATCTTGAGCATGAATATTATCTTGAGCATAAAATAATAGCCTGGGCTAGACGGGCCACAGCCCGCCCAGTTGATACCCTGCTCCTCTGAACAACTACAGAAACATCGCTCAAGAAAAACTCTGCTCACACATCAAAAACACAAATACTGCTCGAGCTGCTGGGTCCCAGCTGTCGGCCGCTCCTTGTGCAATTCTCTAGTTTGTTGACTACTAGCAAGATGCCCGTGCGTTGCACGGAACATCAAGATGCATTTGTATGAGTAGTTTATCTTGTGGGAGAAAAGGATGAACGAGGGAAGGCCTTATTTGCAAATGTGGAGAGGGGTGTGGGTATCTTTTTGCAAAATTGCCATAGTTTCCTTCCTATCCGTCAGATATAAATCGGACAACCTATATTGCAGGATGGCAGGCACACCATCATCACCAACTCTATTTTTTTATAAGAGTAGGGATATAGGTTGACAATGGTGTGGGACCGTGATGTCAGGAAACCAGGAGGAAGCAAAAAAATTATGGTTGTATATAATAAGAAGGCACTTGCGTACGTGCGGCTATGGCCCTGGTGGGTCCCCACTGTCATCCTCTCCAAGTAAAGTCATCTCCTGATTCCTCATGTTCGTTGACCATGTTGACAACGCGAGACGGCGGCGCCACGACGAGCGCAACAACTCGAAGGACGACGAAGAGGGTCTCGCGGGCCCTACGGATGGTCTGATACAGCGCCCACATGTCCACGACGGCATTGTCATTCGCTTGTTCGCTGGCGATTCGTCCTTCCGCTAGCCAGTGCTCGTTGAGGAGACGAAGGTTGCAGCACAGGTCCTCCTGCGCTGGTAGCTCTTCCGCCATTAGGTCGTCGAAGTGCGGCCGCACCTTCTCTATGGTGAACATGGCATGAACCGGCTTGGGCGGTGGCGCCGGCTCCTGGTCGGAAGCCACGTTCATCGTCTGATTGTCATCGCTGAGCTCGGTGAGTCTGACCGCCCTGGCCCACCCAGACCCCCTCCCTTGCCCGCACGCGCTTTTCGCTCGAAACGGTCAGCACCGCCCGCGCCGCTTCTCAATGCAAGCGATTGCTCCATGTTCAAATGACACAAGTGACGTTCGTCTGTCCGTCTGCCGCCTACATTAATGATACGTGGTTGCCGAGGCGGCTACTCCGACGCCACCCGTCCGTCCCTCTGCCGCCCACCATTGCTGTATAAACTGCTGCGCCGGCCATATCCGCAATCATCCGCCACCATTCCCTTTCTCCTCTCCACACCACTCCCACTATGGCTTCCTCGCGCTCCAGCGCTCTTCGGGATGGCCGGACGACGGACCAGAAGGATATGGCAGCCATTGCTGCCGACTGGCTGGCCGGCAGGCAGCCGAAGGACGACGACGTCCCAATGGAGAACATGGTAGTCGACGATCCGACGCCAACCCCCTCCTCCGCGCCATCCTTGCCGGTGCATTGCACCATGTCCATCGGCGAGGCCCGTGCCCAATACATGGACATGGTGAGGCAGAAACATGAGGAGCAGCTCCGGGAGGCGCAGGCCGACGCCGCCTACAACCACCATGTCCTCCAGGAGCACCTGCAGGCAGAGGAGCAGATCGCCGCAGAGCGGGCAGAGCAGGAGGCGTTGCTCGAGTCGTACCGCTCCGCCCGCGAGAGCCGCCTCGCGCGCTGGCGGTACCGCATGTGGGTGGCGGAGGTTGCGGCCGCCTACAAAAAGGGCGATGAAGCGGGCAAGGTGCTGTTTGGCAAGACCGATGACGAGGCGGAGGACAATGCCGGCTCCGCTGAGGCCCCGCCCCGCCGGCACCGAGGCGGAGGACATCACCGGCTCCGTCGAGGCCCCGCCCTATCGACAACAAGGGGGAGGATTTCCCCTGCTCCGCCGAGGCGCCACCCCACCAGCAACGAGATAGAGGACATCGCCGGCTTCGTCGAGGCCCCACCCCGCTGCCAACGAGGCCGCGTCACAGAGAAAACGAGGAAGAGTAGAACACGGTAGGTCACCGCCGCTCGGGTCCAAGTAAGGCCACCGCTGCTACCCTTCGGTTGAAGCCAAGCTTGGCGGGTTGAACATTGACGGCCAATTAGCTTCTTGGCAGCGACGTGGAGTCGGAGGGCTGTGCTGGAGAAGAAGCTTCTGTTCGGCTCAGCCGGACACAGGAAATGGGCACCAGAGATTATAGATTAGGTTAATTAATTATACCTCCAGCGCACCCCTTTTTAGTTGAAGAATGTATGAAATGTAATGAAATCCGGCATGTTTATATGAAATCTAGCCGTGTATGAACGAATTTAATTCGATTAGTTCGAATTCTTGTATCACTGGCATTGGATGAACATGCAAAACAATACGTACCAGCATTATTCCCAGGACACATGGTGCCTCGTTTGCAGCAGTTTCACACGTACAAAAAGTTTGAGCAGCTTTTTAGCGTGCCTGTACATTGCAATCAAACTCACAGGCCTGGCAATTCATAGAGAACATTCAAAACAATCAATGATTATGCATCTCAGTTATTCACATGTCAGAGCCAATATTTACTTCACAACTAAATAACAAAGAAAAATCGATCGATGCCGCTGACAGCAAAGGGCGTCCCATTCGAAAATATCAAACACATGTCTTCTTGCTAACATCAAAGGGCATCCCATTCCAAAATATCAAATGTGTGTCTTTGCGTACTCCCTCCATTCCCTTATACAAGGCCACAAACTCATATTATAGGTACCAAGATAAAATTTAATGACTCCTTTGCAAGTCAACTTTTCCTTTTGTTAACCGGGATCATTAATACACCACAAGCATGCAACGAATGAATGGGAAGGAAGTGGCTGAGTGTCATTATGACTACATGCATGTAAGTATTAAAAAGTTGCTAGTACGAGGAAACATCATTAATTTTTTGCCTCGGTTACTGTTGGTGGCCTTGTATTGATGTAAAATGTATTTTTGATAGTGGCCTTGTATAAGGGAATGGAGGGAGTACATAAATGAGCAAACTTTGACAAGGTTTTCCCATTCCAAAATATCAAATTCCTACGATTGTGGAATGGGCGGGGGTTGCCATCAGTTTGCACATCACCTCGTGCTAAATAAACCAGTTGTTCTTTTTGTGCAGTTCCACTAAAATCAACCAACTTCGCACGTAGCTTGTAGGATTTTGCCTTTATATGTTGCAATGCCTTGAACATATCGGCACCGCCTTTCTTGTAGCTAATTTTGTGGCTGGAGGTGTAAATGAATGATTCGAGAACATTCGATGTATTGTGCATGATTAAGTATAATGGAGGGCACGAACCATCAGAACATTTTGTGCAGTTCCCATTAAAATCAAGCTGAGCATCCCTGTTTGCATAAATACAAAAAAGGTGATTAGTATAAAGCAAACTGTATTATGAATTTACAGTTATGAATCTACAGTTTAAACAGGCACCTACATGATCCATGCAGAGCACACATTTAAAAAAAATGGAACTCACCGAAAAGAATCCTAAAACAACATTGTATTGGCCACCACAGCAACAAAGATGGAGATCTGTGAGTCCTTCTGAGCTGAAGTTAGTTTGTTCTTGTGGGCAATAATGTAACCATCCTTCAACTGCTCCTTCTGATAAGAAGAGAGGGTTGGCTTCTTCATCCTGGCATAATCGGAACTAGGCACTTCACGCACTCCATATTCTTCTTCAGAGGAGGATGATCCTGTTGTGCAAAGACAAGAGAACAACTAAATGCTAGCATCCCTGTTTGCTCGAAAAAAAGGAAAGGAAATATTTAAAACAACCATTACATTAACAATGGGAGTAACTGATGAAATGTATAGTCACAAAGAGATGCATCCTCATTATCCTCATAGGAAATGATATGATACCAAACACAGTAGCTCAACTTGAACTATATTATTACTTAATTTTATCAGTGGCTATAACGGTGGCAAACCGGTGCCTCAATTTATTAGCAGCCTTAGATTAACATGCGAAACAATACCACTTTCTCATGACAGTAGCTAAACAGTAGCACAACACCAATAGAGATGACAAAGCTCAACCATATGGATGGAATCTGTGGGCCGGTACCAACCTTTGTCAGGAGGCTTATTGTGTAGAGCATGCAGATGAAGCACTTCTCTGGAACCATCCGTTATTATCTGCCATGGTTGCCATGCTTACTATAAACTCCTCAATTAGTTTAATGTTTCCAACATCTTCTTGTGCAGTTCCACTAAAATATATGTTATCTTGAAACAAGATCCCTGTTTGCACAAGTATAGATAATTACATATTACATTAAGAGTGGCATCAAATCACAGTGGCAAAACAGTTGCTCGTTCCAGCCATAGCAATAAATTAAGATGCAAAACTATATCATTAGTTGTGTCATCACAGTTCCAGTGCTTCACTACAGCACCAGGAGTTGATTTTTGTTCTTCTTCTGCTTGTTCTTCCCCTTCATCACTTGGTTCAATAACAGACAAGCTTCGCCTTCAATGTAAGATTTGGCATGTCAATTAGGGATCACAAGTATAGCACTAAACAACAACATTACTTTTCTGATGACAGTAGCAAAATACAGGCCAACAGTTGCGAAATATCATTATCTTACCTCAATGGGATATTACGGTGCACATACAGATTAGAAGTCTGGTCTCCTTTTGTGTAGTTCACTAAAATCAAGCAACATTATTGTATAAGTAGCACAACATATGAAAGCACACTGCACAATCATGTGGAAGAAGGCCAGTACTGACCTCTCATCACACGGAATTCAAACAACTCACAAGAAGAAGATCTGAAACAAATTTGCCAACACGGATATGAAGTCAGATCTCCTCTTATGCAGTTCCACTAAGATCAAGCAATCAAGGAACAATGTCGGTGTGACATTTTGGTTGAACTGCACAAAACACTCTTAAACATAAAAGTGTTTTGTGCAGTGCAACAAAAGGTCGCAATAGCAATGAGGTGAAGTAGATAACTGATACGTCTCCAACATATCTATAATTTTTGATTGTTCCATGCTGTTATATTATCATTCTTGGATGTTTTACAATCATTTTATAGCAACTTTATATCATTTTTTGGGACTAACCTATTGACATAGTGCCCAGTGCCAGTTGCTATTTTTTGCTTGTTTTTTACTTCACAGAAAATCAATACCAAACGGAGTTCAAACGCAGCGAAACTTTTTGGTGATTTTTTCTGGACCAGAAGACACCTATTGGGCCAAAGAAGTACCAGAGGGAGGCTCCGAGGGGAGCACAACCCACTAGGGTGCGCCTGGGGGCCCAGGCACGCCCAGGTGGGTTGTGCCCACCTTGGCCGCCTCCCGCACCGCCTCTTTGCTCTATAAATACCCTGGACATCCAAAAACCCTAGGGGAGTTGACGAAAAACAATTCTAGCCGCCGCAAGTGCCAGAAACCACAGATCCAATCTAGACACCATCATGGAGGGGTTCATCATCCTCATTGGTGCCTCTCCGATGATGCGTGAGTAGTTCATTGTAGACCTATGGGTCCGTATTTAGTAGCTAGATGGCTTCCTCTCTCTCTTTTGATTCTCAATACAATGGTCTCTTGGAGATCTATTTGATGTAACTCTTTTTGCGGTGTGTTTGTTGGGATCCGATGAACTTTGAGTTTATGATCAGATCTATGTTTTTATCCATGAAAGTTATTTGAGTCTTTTGATCTCTTATATGCATGATTACTTATAGCCTCATATTTCTTCTTCGAATCTTTGGTTTAGTTAGGCCGACTAGATCGATTTTTCTAGCCATGGGAAGAGGTGCTTTGTGATGGGTTCGATCTTACGGTGCTCAATCCCAGTGACAGAAGGGGAAATGACACGTATGTATCATTGCTATTAAGGATAACAAGATGGGGTCTATTCCTACATGAATAGATCTTGTCTACATCATGTCATCGTTCTTATTGCATTACTCCATCTCTCCATGAACTTAATACACTAGATGCATGCTAGATAGCGGTCGATGTGTGGAGTAATAGTAGTAGATGCAGGCAGGAGTTGGTCTACTAATCTTGGATGTGGCGCCTATATAATGATCATTGCTCGGATATCATCATGATTATTTGAAGTTTTATTAATTTCCCAATAGTAATTTGTTTACCCACCGTATAATATTTTTCTCGAGAGAAGCCACTAGTGAAATCTACGGCCCCCGGGTCTCTTCTTTATCATATTTGCCTTCGAGATCTATTTTTATTTGCTTTTATTTTCAGATCTATTAATCCAAAAACCCAAAAATATCTTGCTGCAATTTATTGTTATTTATTTTATCTCGCGTTCCCGCGAGATCTATTTATCCGGTCTACTACAAATTTATCTATTTACCCTGGAGGGATTGACAACCCCTCTTTTACGTCGGGTTGCAAGTATTTGTTCTTTGTGTGCAGGTACCGTTCACGTAGTGTTGCATGGTTCTCCTACTGGTTCGATAACCTTGGTCTCATCACTGAGGGAAATACCTACCGTAGCTGTGCTGCATCATCCCTTCCTCTTTGGGGAAATACCGACGTAGTTCAAGCGACATCAAAAGGAATTTCTGCCGCCGTTGCCGGGGAGACATCATCAACATCTACCAGGTTCCTAATCACAAATATCATCTCCTTGCAATTTACATTATTTTCCATTTTCTCTTGTTTTCATCTCCCCCACTTCACAAAAATTTGCCGTTTTATTCGCCCTCTTTTTCGTTCACCGTTTTCTCGTCAGATCTGTTTTTGAGTGCAATCTTGTTGCGTAGTCACGATGACTCAAGAGAACACCAAGTTGTGTGATTTCTCTAACACCAACAACAATGATTTTATTAGCACTCTTATTGCTCCTCCCACCTCTAGTGCAGAGTCTTGTGATATTAATGCCGCTTTGCTGAATCTTGTTGTGAAAGATCAATTTTCCGGTACTCCTAGTGAGGATGCCGCGTCCCATCTTAACACATTCGTGGAATTATGCAATATGCAAAAGAAAAAACATGTGGACAATGATATTGTGAAGTTGAAATTATTCCCGTTTTCTTTGCGAGATCGTGCAAAAATTTGGTTTTGTTCTTTGCCTCGCAATAGTATCAATTCTTGGGATAAGTGCAAAGATGCTTTTATTACTAATTATTTTCCTCCCGCGAAAATTATTTCCCTTAGGACGCAAATCATGAATTTTAAGCAACTTGAGCATGAACATGTTGCGCAATCTTGGGAAAGAATGAAATTGATGCTAAGAAATTGTCCTACTCATGGTTTAAATCTTTGGATGACCATACAATTTTTTTATGCGGGATTGAATTTTGTTTTTAGAAATCTTTTAGATTCCGCCGCGGGTGGTACTTTTATGGAGATTACTTTGGGTGAAGCTACTAAATTGCTTGATAATATTATGGCAAATTATTCACAATTGCATACCGAAAGAGCTCCTACTAGTAAAAAGGTTAATTCGGTAGAAGAAATAAATTCTTTGAGTGAAAAAGTTGATGCTCTTATGAAGTTGGTTTCCAATAAAATGCTCCTATTGATCTTAATGATGTGCCTTTGTCTACTTTGATTGAGCAAAATAGTGATGCCATAGAAGTGAACTTTGTCTCCTGAAACAATTTTAATAACAATGCTTATAGAGGTAATTGTAATCCTAGACCTTTTCCGGGAAATTCCTGTAATAATTATGGTAATTCCTATGGTAATCCATCTTATAATAATAATAGGAGCACCTCTGATCTTGAGAATAATATTAAAGAATTTATCAATGCTCAAAAGAATTTTAATACTATGATAGAAGAAAAGTTGAGTAAAATTGATGATATGTCTAGAAGAATTGATAGAATTTCTCATGATGTAGAAAATCTCAAGATGAAAATTTTTATGCCTAAGGTTGAGGAATCAATTAAAGCTTTATTTGTTTCTATGGATGAAAGTAAGAAAAGAACCGCTATGCTTAGAGCAAAAAGAGATTTTTTTAGAAAAAGCGTTTTCTAGCGATTGCTTTCATAAAAATGATGAAGATCTTAAAGTGATTGGTGTTTCTTCTATTGATTCCTTGTTTAGTAAAATTAAGATTGATGATAAAGGGACTGAAGAAGAGTCAACTTTAGCTAGAAGGCGTCCCGATATTTTGGAGGGTGAAAATCTTGTTGAGAAAATTGATAAAAGTGGGTTTGGAGAGGTCAAAACTTTAACTAGTAGAAAGCACAAGTGCTCCTTGTAAACGCACAAGTGCTCCCTGGGTGATTTTGGTAATTAATGTCAACATATCTCTTGTTGGACTAATATTTTCATCTAGTATATTTCAGATAGTTTAGCAAAGGCGTGGCATGGACAAGAGGATGTGGAACCTCTTCAAGATGCTAAGGACAGAAGATTGGCAAAGGCTCAAGACTCTTCATTTCTATTTCAGTGATCCAAGATCACATTGAGTCCATAGGAAAAGCCAATACTATTAAAAGGGGATGAGGTGTTGCTTAATGGTCTACTTGCTCAAAGTGCTTAGTGATATGCTCCAAATCCCTCAGCCACTTTCTCAAATCCAAATATGTCCTAAACCTAAAGTCAAACTCGGCCCCACCGATTTGATTCATCCGGCGCCACCGAGTTTCCTTGACATAGCCACTGCCAGAAACCCTAATCAGTTCGGTCTCACCGATGGGATCTCGTTCTCACCGAGATGGGCTTGCAAACTCTGTGTTGCCTATTGCAACTATTTCGGTCTCACCGAAATATGCAGTCGGCCCCACCGAGTTTGCTTGACCAACTTTCTGCTTGCTTATTACTAAAATCGGTCACACCGAGTTTGTGTAATCGATCAAACCGAGATGAGGTTTTACCCTAACCCTAGCACATCGGTCCCACCGAGTTGATTATATCGGTCCCACCGAAAAGCCTAACGTTCACATTTTTGACTGGATCGGTCTCACCGGTTTACCTGTTCGGTCTGACCGAGTTGGCTCATTTGTGTGTAACGGTTAGATTTTGTGTGGATGCTATATATACCCCTCCACCCCCTCTCCATCAGAGAGAGAGCCATCAGAACGTGCCTACACTTCCACTACTCATTTTCTGAGAGAGAACCACCTACTCATGTGTTGAGACCAAGACATTCCAATCCAACCACAAGAATCTTGATCTCTAGCCTTCCCCAAGTTGCTTTCCACTCAAATCATCTTTCCACCATAGCCAAATCTGTGAGAGAGAGTTGAGTGTTGGGGAGACTATCATTTGAAGCACAAGAGCAAGGAGTTCATCACCAACACACCATCTATTACCTTTTGGAGAGTGGTGTCTCCTAGATTGGTTAGGTGTCACTTGGGAGCCTCCGTCAAGATTGTGGAGTTGAACCAAGGAATTTGTAAGGGCAAGGAGATCGCCTACTTCGTGAAGATCTACCCGAGTGAGGCAAGTCCTTCATGGGCGATGGCCATGGTGGGATAGACAAGGTTGCTTCTTCGTGGACCCTTCGTGGATGGAGCCCTCCGTGGACTCGCGCAACTGTTACCCTTTGTGGGTTGAAGTCTCCATCAACGTGGATGTACGATAGCTCCACCTATCGGAACCACGCCAAAAATCTCCGTGTCTCCAATTGCGTTTGCACACTCCAATCCCATCCCTTTACTTTCTTGCAAATTGCATGCTTTACTTTTCGCTGCTCATATACTCTTGCCATGCTTGCTTGAAATGTATTGTGAATGCTTAAACTTGTGCTAAAACTCCACCTCAACTTGAAGAACTTAAAAACTGCTACTTTTGCTTGTTGAGGGTCTAATCACCCCTCTCTAGACCCCTCTTCTCGATCCTTTCAATTGGTATCAGAGCATTGGTCTGCACTGCTTTGGTTTAATCACGATTGGAGGAAGATGGATGAGTCTACGATTGGGAGTATTAGATGTAGAGTACCTTTACTTGATGGAGAGTTCTATCATGATTGGAAAAATGAGATGCTTGCGATTTTCAATGAATATCACTTGAACAAGTACACTACTACCCCTTGTGCGCCTCCTATTGATCCTTTGCATCCTATCCCCGATGAGTCTCTTGACATGATCCGCAATCTTAGAACTGTTAATCTTATCATTAGAGGATTGCCTAGAAACTTGATTGTGTGCTTGCCTACACTTGAATGTGCTTACACTATATGGAGATATCTCGAGAAACGCTTTCCAAACTATTCCTTGAAAAATCTAGATGAGATTCTTCAAAAGTCCATTGCTTTAAATAAGATGAATTCTAGTGATCCTAAGTTTGGTGATTGTTTATTTGAGCTTCATGACCTCATGCAAGCCAAAGGAGATGTTGGAATCATTAGTGACATTATCTCTCAAGTTATTAGAATTCATAAATATGAACATTGTCATGGTCATAAATCTAATGAATTTCCTTCTCTAGGTAATGATCATTCATATGATGATGATGTTGAACATGGATATTATGACGAGGATGATGATAGTGACTTTGATCTTGATGAGTCTATGAGACACTTTGGTCTTATGGCTAACCTTCGCGGCTACACGGCCGGAGGAAAGGAATGGGTTCTTGATAGTGGATGTACCGATCACATGACCGGAGACAAGGATATATTTTGTGAGATTGCTGAAAATGACGGCCCTCGAAAGTATGTCACTTTTGGTGATAACTCAAAGGGTAAAGTGGTTGGCCTTGGTAAGGTGGCCATCTCACATGACAGCTCTATCCAAAATGTTATGCTCGTTGAATCTCTTGGCTACAATCTACTTTCCGTATCTAGACTAGCCGATTTCGGTCTCAATGTTCTATTCACTAAAGTAGATTGCCAAGTGTTTCGAAGAGATAATCATAATATGGTCTTTACCGGTATACATAGAGGTGATCTATACATTGTTGATTTCACTAAAAAGGCTCGACCTAGAACTTGCTTAATTGCTAAATCTTCTAAAGGTTGGTTGTGGCATAGAAGGTTAGGTCATGTGGGCATGCAAAATCTTGATAAGCTTATTAAAGGTGATCATATCCTTGGTGTTAAAGATGTTATATTTGACAAGGATAGACTTTGCAGTGCTCGTCAAGCAGGAAAACAAGTTGGAGGAAGTCATCCCATGAAGAACATTATGACCACGAGAAGACCGCTTGAGCTACTTCATATGGATATTTTTGGTCCCAATGCCTACAAGAGTCTCGGTGGTAACTCGTTTGGTTTGGTCATTGTTGACGATTTTTCATGATTTACGTGGGTGTTCTTTCTTGATGATAAATCACAGGTCCAAAAGATCTTCAAAAACTTCGCTAGGAAGGCCCAAAATCAATTTGAAGTGAAGATCAAGAAGGTTTGCAGCGACAATGGAACGGAGTTCAAGAACGCAAATGTGGATACCTTTCTTGACGAAGAAGGGATTTCACATGAGTTCTCGGCTACGTACACACCTCAACAAAATGGAGTTGTTGAGAGGAAGAACCGGACACTCATTGAGATGGCGAGAACGATGCTTGATGAATACAAGACACCAAAACACTTTTGGGCGGAAGCGGTTGAGACAGCTTGTCATGCAACAAACCGACTATATCTTCACAAGCTACTCGGCAAGACGGCATACGAGCTTCTCACCAGTAACAAACCCCAAGTTGGATACTTTCGAGTATTTGGCTCAAAGTGCTACATTCTTGATAAGCATCGTCGTTCGAAATTTGCTCCTAAATCTCATGAAGGTTTTCTACTCGGTTATGGCTCAAACTCTCACACTTACCGTGTCTACAACAATTTCACCCGAAAGGTTGAAGAGATGGTAGATGTGAAGTTTGATGAATCTAACGGCTCGCAAGTAGAGCAATTGCCAATTGATGTAGGTGACAAAGACCCTTCGGAAGTGATTCAAGACTTGTCTATTAGCAAGATTCGCCCAACGGAGGTGAAGGAGAGTACCTCGTCCGTTCAAGTGGAAGCCTCAACTTCACGACAAGGTGAACCACAAGTTGACTTGGAGGCATCCACAAGTGGAACACGGCAAGATGAAGGAAACGAGGATGTACAACAAGATGAACCTCATCGACCTCCTTCGCCACCTCCACAAGAGAACATCAACGCCAACAACAATGAAGAAAGACAAGAGGAAGAACAAGATGATGAAGAGGATGTTCCACCCCGACCCAAACAAAAGCTCTCGCGAATTAGAGCAAGAGTTTCAAGAGATCATCCCGTTGAACAAATCTTCGATGACATTCAAACCGGGAGAATTACTCGATCTAAGTCTCGCTTAGCTAACTTTTGTGAACATTATTCTTTCATCTCTAACATTGAATTTATGAAGGTTGAAGAAGCTCTTGATGATCCGGATTGGGTGAACGCTATGCATGAAGAGCTACACAATTTTGAGAGGAATCAAGTATGGACGCTTGTTGAACAGCCCGATGAAAAGCACAATGTCATTGGAACCAAATGGGTGTTTCGGAATAAGCAAGATGAAGATGGACAAGTTGTACGCAACAAGGCACATCTCGTCGCCCAAGGGTATACACAAGTCGAAGGTATGGACTATGGTGAGACATATGCCCCCGTTGCTAGACTTGAGTCCATTCGCATCTTACTTGCTTATACCAATCATCATGATATTACTTTATATCAAATGGACATTAAAAGTGCCTTTCTAAATGGAGAAATTAAGGAGGAAGTTTATGTTAAACAACCTCCCAGCTTTGTTAATCCTAAGAAACCTAATCATGTTTACAAACTTCACAAAGCTCTTTATGGTCTTAAACAAGCTCCTAGAGCATGGTATAAATGCTTGACAAAGTTTCTTATTGAAAAAGGCTTTGAGATTGGGAAGATTGATTCCACACTTTTTACTAAAAGGGTTAATGGTGAATTATTTGTATGCCAAATTTATGTGGATGATATCATATTTGGTTCAACTAACCCTCATTTTAGTGAAAAGTTTGGAAGGCTAATGTCGGAGAAGTTTGAGATGTCTATGATGAGTGAACTCAAGTTCTTTCTTGGTTTGCAAATCAAGCAAACTAAGGAGGTGTAACACCCCATGTACTTAACAACAGTATTCACCTTAGTTAATGCCATGTCAGCAGGGTTAACAGTGCATAGTCATCATTTGCATCATATTGCATTTCAACTCCTAGTTCAAACTTCAATTAAATTCAGAGTGGAAAATAAAAGTTGTTCAAATCAGAAACTAAAATGTTCGGGTCGTGTCAGATAATGCATAGGTGATTATGGTGGTGAAACCAAACTTTTATGAAATGCTTAAATGCACTAAAATGATTTAAATAGTAGCAAACCTAATTATTTAAATGCCTTTATTAATTAATAAAATATCAAACTGAATTATTTGGGGACTAGACTTTTTATGGCAGTGGACTAAATTGGAATACTAAATTAGATGCTAAGTATATATCTTACTAAAACTAAAATAAAAATGTAACTAAAATAAAACAGGAAAGAATAAATAAAAAGAAAAGAGATGAAACAAAAGAAAAAGAAAAACAGAACCCCCCCTGGCCAACTGGGCCAAACAGCCCAGCCGGCCAGCCCACCGTCCAGGCCGGCCCACCCCGCCTCCCTTATCCCCTGGGCACCCAAACCCTAGCACCCCGTCACCCCACTCCCCCCCCCACTCGCTCCCTCCTCTTGATCCGATCTGGATCGGAGGGGACGAACCCCCCTCAACGCCGTTCGCCCCTCGCCGCCCCGGACCGCCCTCGTCGCTCGCCGGAGCACCGCTACCTCGTCCCCGCCGACCCGTCCTCATCTCCTCCCCGACCGGCCCCCTCGTCGCCACGCCGTCGCTCGCCCTCGACGCCCGAAGCCACCTCGTCCCCGTCGCTGGACTGCCCTGCCCCGCCTCTCCATCACCGACCGACCCCGAGCCTCGCCGCCCCGATCCCCTGCAGCCGCTGGTGAGGACCCGTCCGCGCCTTCGCACGCGCGCCCGCGCCGCAGCTCGCACCGCCGCGTTCCCGCACGCACGCGCACTCGGCTCCCGCCTGCGCCACTCGCCCGCGGGCCTCCCCTGCCTCTGCTCCAGGCCCCGCCGCGCATGCGGCACTCCACTGCCGCCCCGCGCCGTGGCCTCGCGTTCGCCACCGCGCCTCCCCGCTGCTGCAACCGCCGCCCCGCGCCGCCCGCGCGCTCGCACACCGCTGCAGCCCCGCACAGCCCGTCCACCGACCGCCCCACTCCGGCCTCGACCCGCGGCCCTCCTCCTCGCCGGCGGCCAACCGCCCCGAGGTCGCCACCGGTCATGGCCGTGGCCTCGCCGCCCCTGCTGGGCGAGCTCCCGCTCGGCGCCCGTTCGAGCGGCGCCTGCGCCTGTTTGCCACTGCCCAGCGCCCGATTGGCCCCAGGGGCCAATGACGAATGGGCCCCGCCACGCTGGGCCAATGACAAGTGGGGCCCAGCCCCACAGAACGTTTAAAAGAAAAATGAAATGAAAATGAATTAAATAAAATCAATAATTAGTTAATTAATTAAGTTAATTAATTTTGTTTAATTAAACTAATTAATTAGTTAGTCTAATTAATCTGTAATTAGTTAAACTAAACCCTAATTAACCTAAATTGTGTCAGTGACAACCGGGACCCACTGGCCAAATTGACCAGTCAACAGTCATGTTGACTGCTGATGTCAGCACGACATCATTGCTGATGCAGTAAATGAATTTCTGAATTAAAATAAATAAAAATGATTAATAAAACTTCATAATTTAATATAAAATAAACCGTAGCTCCGATGAAAATACTTTGTACATGAAAGTTGCTCAGAACGACGATACGAATCTGAATACGCCCTCCGTATTCCTGTCAGATGCCCCTAGCTAGATGAACATGGAACTTTTAGACCGATTTCAATAAATGAATAGTGCCGAACTTTAATTAAATAAATTCGGATAAATTCCTAAATTAACTAAATCATTTAGTTAGGCAGTAGAACACCCCGGCATATCATTTAGACATGTCATGCATATTGTTTGCATTTTGCCGTGAATTTATTATTTCTCTCCCCCTTCTTCTCTCTCGATAAATGACGAGACCGATGCCGTTGCAGCTGGGTATGACTACGCTACAGACGAGCAGCCCGTTGACGACCCCTCTTTCTTGCCAGAGCAACCAGGCAACCCCCCCCCTGAGCATCCAGATATCGCCCATTCCATTTCTATTGCTTGCATTAGATTTTGTACTGTTAAATGTTTGCTCCTATTCTGATGCATAGCCTGCTTTTGTAACCAGTTTATTGTTACCTTACCCGCCTATGTTAAACTGCTTAGTATAGGTTGGTAGTGAACCATCAGTGACCCCCACCACCTTACCCTTGTTGCCCCTGCTTGATCATCGACGACTCGATCAATGTGATCGTCGACCAGAGACCGACACATCACTTCACCCCCTTAGTTGTACGACTCTGCATAGTTACTATCGAGTGCCGAGGGTGATACCTCGTAACGCACTCCTGATGAATACTCTGCAGTGTAGCTGTTCGGTCGTGGTCATCGAGGGTGATTCCTCCTTCTCCACTTTCGATACGACTCTGTCGTGCAACCCCTCAGTGTGAACCTCGAGGGTGATGCCTCCTACGTTCACCCTGATGATTTCATCGAGTGGATTCCACCGAGGGTGATTCCTCGAGGTCTCCCCCTTGATGTTATGACCACATGGTTACTTTGACCTCTGTTACAGGTGGGTCGACCCTGATGGGTACCCGTAGGGGATCTATGATGTCGGGTGTGCCGGAAGGGCACTTGAGTGTGATATTGTGGCGGAGCTTCAGAAACTCTGATCGTCTCCGCGTGTTACTAAATCAGCCTATCAGATTTGGGTATTTGATCTGAGTGGGTCGACGTGCCCTATACGCACTACCACCATGCGGGATTATGGTTTATGGGGCCCTCTACGTCGTACGTTTCCCCCGAAAGCTCTTCAGACGTCACGGTTCACCGTGCGGGCTGATTGCCGGGAATGGGCTGGATACTTCACTAACGAGTTCAGTGTCGCGCCTGCACCCCGGCCAGCCACGCAATGCGCAGGGTGCCCAGGGCGATGGCCCAAGACCTCTGGGTGCATAGGTTAGTCCGGCGTGCTGACCTCTCTGCTGAGCCTAGGTAGGGCGCTGCTTCGTGTTGATCTTCCGAGGCCGGGCATTACCCAGCAAGTGTGTCTGACCGGAGTTGATCGAGCGTGTTGGGTAATAGTAGTGCACCCCTGCAGGGATGAATAATCTATCGATAGCCGGTCCTACGGTAAAGGACGCTCAGTTTGTGTATCTCGATCTACTACTTGAACTGGATACTTGTTACTTAATTGAAGCTTCGGGATCGCTTTCTCGCAGGGAGTCGAGGAAGGATCTCTAGGCTTTACTTCAACATGATTGCTTAATAAAATGCTATTCTACTCTCTTCTATTGCTGCAAGATGGTGGCTTCGTGAAGATGTTTGAAGATGCTAGTCTTCGATAGGACTAGGCCTTCTCTCTATTCTGGCATTTCTGCAGCCCAGTCCACATATAGAGCCTTTCCCCTTTGATAATATTGCATATGTAGTGTAGATCCTTGCTTGCTGAGTACTTCGGATGAGTACTCACGGTTGCTTTGTTACTTCCTTTTCCCCATATCCCACTTTGATGATACATCAGACGATGGAGCCCCGGAGCTAGATGTCACCTCAGGAGCTTACTACCAGGAGGGTCCCGACGACACTTACTACTGGATCGAGCCAGCCGACCAGGAGTAGGATCGGAGGCTCCCAGGAAGGAGGCTTTCGCCTTTTGATCTAGAGTCGTTGTTTGTGCTAGCCTTCTTAAGGCAAAACTTGTCTAACTATGTCTGTACTCAGATATTATTTGTATGACTGACTTATGTATTCGGATCCTCGTGATCCCTGGTCTGTAATATTGTGGATCTCCGTTTATTTGTGTTAGAGTTGTGTTGTGATATCTTCCCGTGAGTCCCTGTGCTTGATCGTGCACGTTTGCGTGTATGATTAGTGCACGATTGAGTCGGGGGCGCCACAGGAGGGTACCTTTGTTTCCCAAACAAAGTATACCAAGGACTTATTCAATAAGTTCAGCATGCAAGAAAGCAAAGGTATGAAAACACCCATGCCTACTAGTGGACATCTTGACTTGACAAAGGATGGCAAACCTGTTGACCAAAAGGTTTATCGCTCTATGATTGGTTCATTGTTATATCTATGTGCCTCCCGTCCCGATATTATGCTAAGTGTGCGTGCATGTGTGCACGATATCAAGCGGCCCCTAAGGAATGTCATATTAAGGCTGTGAAAAGGATAGTGAGATACTTAATTCATACACCAAACTTTGGCATTTGATATCCTAAGAGGTCTTCTTTTGATCTTGTTGGCTACTCCGATTCGGACTATGCCGGTGACAAGGTTGATAGAAAGTCCACTTCGGGTACTTGTCAATTTCTTGGTAGATCTCTTGTGTCTTGGTCCTCCAAGAAACAAAACTTGGTATCCTTATCCACCGCCGAAGCGGAATACATTGCCGCCGGTTCATGTTGTGCTCAACTACTTTGGATGACCCAAACTCTTAAAGATTATGGGATATATGTGAAACATGTTCCATTGCTTTGTGATATGAAAGTGCCTTTAAGATTGCTCACAATCCCATGCAACATTCTCGAACTAAGCATATTGAAGTTCGTCATCATTTCATTCGAGATCATGTTGCTAAAGGAGACATCAATCTTAAGCATGTTCATACCGATAAGCAATTGGCGGATATATTCACCAAACCGCTTGATGAGAAAGTATTTTGCCGTTTGAGAGGTGAATTGAACATCATTGATGCCTCAAACTTTGAGTAGAAACTCCATTTGGATACATGCAAGGCATGAGCCTATGACAAATCCTTGATATTTCTCTTATGATGATGATCATATGTCTTGAATCTATACTTGTACCCTTGCATGCTATCTAACCCTTGTAGGTACTTGGATGAGTCCAAATCTATGAGATTGCAACTCACTCTCATCTTGAGCAATCTCTACATCACCAAGTCTCTACAATATGTTGTTGAAGACAAGGAAGCATGAATCCTTTCAACATATCCTTTGACAATTTCGATATATCAAGCTTCATGATTGTCATTTTGGATACACAAGTGCTCTTACTTGTAAAACTAACCCATGTAGGTAGATGAACTCAAATTACAAGTGGTGCTCCCAACTCATGATGAACTACATCAATCTTGAGCATCCTACACAAGTTCAACTACATGATCAAGGTCAACACCACCACTCAAGGTATGTTATTCCATCTTAGAGGAGCTTTACCCCAAGTCATGGGTCAAAGCATCTCAACAAGATGTGAAAACATCAAAATGCTTAAACGATAAATGGTAACCCCATTTTGAGCTTGAACGATGAGTATGACCTATGATCAAGTGTTATCACTTGACTCCTAAGTCAATATACTCTAACATAGGTGACTCTGTCGCCGACCAACTCTAGATGAAGTTCTCTAGTGTTTCTTTGTGTTCTTGCATTTGTCTCTTGCTTGCTTGTTCCCCTTTCAAAAAAAAACTTCATCTAGATTTCAACTCTTTTAGTTTGTTATTCTCTGCATTCCCTGCATCTAATTCATTGCAAATCTTTCAGTTAATTCCTTGCAAATCCTTGTGAGATCTTATTTGCCAAGTGAGCTGAGATGACAAATTTTTTCCTCCGTATTGAACTTGGCCTTACCGATTTCTGCCTATTGGCTAGACCGAACTGCAATTTACATTGTAGTTTGTTCATCGGTACAACCGACAAGGACAAACCCGGTCTGACCGATATGCATCATCTATGACACAGCTAACTCGGTGTCACCGATGAAAATGAATCGGCATTACCGATTTCACTACTAAGAAAACATTTTGCCATTACAATGTTAGTTCTTCTCCAGCTCCACTCGATGATTCTTTTCCTTTACTAGCATCTTAAACTACATGCTGCTCTGAACTGTGACTCAAGGATCAAACCTATTTGACTCATGCTCCAGAAGATCCCTTCTTGGAAATTGATGTCAAAGGGGGAGAGAGAGCACACATCAAAGCTTATCACATAAGAGAGAAGCACATCTAAGCTTCTCCAGATGCTTATTAACAATAGAGGAGAGAAGTCACATGTCTTTAAGAGGGGAAAGACATGTTAATACCTAGTTGATTGTACTATTTCTTGCTCTGATTTTCTTTTACCCTACCTTCTCCCATTATCCAATATCAGATTCAGGGGGAGAAATATCCAAGGGAAGAAAATCTTTGGAATTCATTGCATATCTTTAATCCTTGGGGACATGTCTATACTAAATTAAGAGTACTAAGTACTCACTCAATACATGTCATCCCAGTCTTGGCACTCTTGTGTTCTTCTGAGTTTGCTCTGTTTAGTGGTGCTTCTGTGTTATCTAACCCTGTTTTCTCAGAGTCATCTCTTCCAAAGCTAGCTCAAGACTACAAGGTAAGTATATGCATCACACTCATGTGCATGATGATCTCTTGCTGATGTACATATTGTTTGCAAGAAGGACTCATGAACATGAAGGTATACTCTCTGTATCTACATCTTTTGCTCTGATGCATATAGCCAAGATACATGTAACTCATTGCTTGCTCTGACATGTTTATGCACTCACATGTTCTTATATTCTATATTCACATGATTGCATACATGTAGGGGGAGTTTATGCATGTTACATGTCCTTCCAAAGCTTTACTTGTTACCTTTCTTATATTTATCTAAAGCTTTGATGTATGTTGTCATCAATTACCAAAAAGGGGGAGATTGAAAGCACAAGTGCTCCCTGGGTGATTTTGGTAATTAATGTCAACATATCTCTTGTTGGACTAATATTTTCATCTAGTATATTTCAGATAGTTCAGCAAAGGCGTGGCATGGACAAGAGGATGTGGAACCCCTTCAAGATGCTAAGGACAGAAGATTGGCAAAGGCTCAAGACTCTTCATTTCTATTTCAGTGATCCAAGATCACATTGAGTCCATAGGAAAAGCCAATATTATTAAAAGGGGATGAGGTGTTGCTTAATGGTCTACTTGCTCAAAGTGCTTAGTGATATGCTCCAAATCCCTCAGCCACTTTCTCAAATCCAAATATGTCCTAAACCTAAAGTCAAACTCGGCCCCACCGATTTGATTCATCTGGCGCCACTGAGTTTCCTTGACATAGCCACTGCGAGAAACCCTAATCAATTCGGTCTCACCGATGGGATCTCGGTCTCACCAAGATGGGCTTGCAAACTCTCTGTTGCCTATTGCAACTATTTCGGTCTCACCGAAATATGAAGTCGGCCCCATCGAGTTTGCTTGACCAACTTTCTGTTTGCTTATTACTAAAATCGGTCACACCGAGTTTGTGTAATCGGTCAAACCGAGACGAGGTTTTACCTTAACCCTAGCACATCGGTCCCACCGAGTTGATTATATCGGTCCCACCGAAAAGCCTAACGTTCACATTTTTGACTGGATCGGTCTCACCGGGTTTACCTATTCGGTCTGACCGAGTTGGCTCATTTGTGTGTAACGGTTAGATTTTGTGTGGAGGCTATATATACCCCTCCACCCCCCTCTCCATCAGAGAGAGCCATCAGAACGTGCCTACACTTCCACTACTCATTTTCTGAGAGAAACACCTACTCATGTGTTGAGACCAAGACATTCCAATCCAACCACAAGAATCTTGATCTCTAGCCTTCCCCAAGTTGCTTTCCACTCAAATCATCTTTCCACCATAGCCAAATCTGTGAGAGAGAGAGTTGAGTGTTGGGGAGACTATCATTTGAAGCACAAGAGCAAGGAGTTCATCACCAACACACCATCTATTACCTTTTGGAGAGTGGTGTCTCCTAGATTGGTTAGGTGTCACTTGGGAGCCTCCGTCAAGATTGTGGAGTTGAACCAAGGAGTTTGTAAGGGCAAGGAGATCGCCTACTTTGTGAAGATCTACCCGAGTGAGGCAAGTCCTTCATGGGCGATGGACATGGTGGGATAGACAAGGTTGCTTCTTCATGGACCCTTCATGGGTGGAGCCCTCCGTGAACTTGCGCAACCATTACCCTTTGTGGGCTGAAGTCTCCATCAACGTGGATGTACGATAGCTCCACCTATCGGAACCACGCCAAAAATCTCCATGTCTCCAATTGCGTTTGCACACTCCAATCCCATCCCTTTACTTTCTTGCAAATGCATGCTTTACTTTTCGCTGCTCATATACTCTTGCCATGCTTGCTTGAAATGTATTGTGAATGCTTAAACTTGTGCTAAAACTCCACCTCAACTTGAAGAACTTAAAAACTGCTACTTTTGCTTGTTGAGGGTCTAATCACCCCCCCCTCTAGACCCCTCTTCTCGATTTTTTCACTAGTGATGTGCCCACTATTTTGGATTACAAAGACTTTAATTATGATAATTGCTCTTTGATTGATTGTATTTCTTTGTTGCAATCCATGATAAATTCACCACATGCTTATGAACAAAATAAAGCTTTTACTAAACATATCGTTGATGCTATGATGAAAGCTTTGGAAGAAAAGTTGGAATTAGAGATTTCAATTCCTACAAAATTACATGATGAATGGGAACCTACTATCAAAGTCAAGATTAAAAATTACGAGTGTTTTGCTTTATGTGACTTGGGTGCTAGTGTTTCTACAATTCCGAAATCCTTATGTGATGTGCTTGGTCTTACCGATAATGAAGAATGTTCTTTAAATTTGCACTTGGCGGATTCTACTATTAAAAAGCCTATGGGAAGAATTAATGATGTTATTATCCTTGCAAATAGGAATTATGTGCCCATAGACTTTATTGTTCTTGATATTGATTGCAATCCGTCTTGCCCAATTATTCTTGGTAGACCATTTTTACGCACTATAGGTGCCATGATTGATATGAAAGAAGGGAACATCAAATTCCAATTTCCTTTGAGAAAGGGTATGGAACACTTCCCTAGAACAAGAATTAAGCCACCATATGAATCAATCATGAGGGCATCTTACGGATCTAGAAATAAGGATGACAACACTTAGATCTTTGCATTATGCCTAGCTAGGGGCATAAAACGATAGCGCTTGTTGGGAGGCAACCCAATGAATAAAATTTATTTTTGTCTTTTTCTTTCTGTTCTTGAGTGTTTGCACAATTATGCTACTGTTATGATTGTGTTTTTTATATTTTAATTAGTGTTAGTGCCAAGCAAAGCCTTTGGGATCATGTTGGGTGATAGTTGATTTGATCTTGTTGGAAGACAGAAACTTTTGCATTCAGTAAAATAGTTTTAAAACTTTACAGAAGCGACAAAAAATTCTGAATTTTTTACACAAGATTGATATACAAATTTCCTACGTGGACCAAAATTTTCAGAATTTTGGAGTTATAGAAGTATGAGAACAATTTGTATCTTTGCAGACAGTCCTGTTTTTGACAGATTCTGTTTTCTTTCCATTGTGTGCTTATTTTGATGAATCTATGGTTTGTATTGGAGGTTATAAGCCATGGTAAAGTTAGAATACAGTAGATATAATGCAATAACAGAATTTTAATGGTTTTCTATAGTACTTAAAGTAAAGATTAGTTTTCTTATACTAACGGATCTCACGAAGGTTTTGTTGAGTTTTGTGTGACTGAAGTTTTCAAGTTTTGGGTGAGATCATGATGGATGAAGGAATCAGGAGTAAGAAGAGCCTAAGATTGGGGATGCCCATGGCATCCCAAGCTATTATCTAAAATAGAAGCAAGTAACTAAGCTTGGGGATGCCCGAGTGGCATCCCCTCTTTCTTCTAACGACCATCGGTATTTTACTCGGGCGCTGTCCCGAAATGAAAAATGAATTTACTTTATGTTGTCAAATAATAAATTCCTTGGAAAGTGTTGGTATGGACGGCACCCGTGGATTCGGTTAGCCGTGGAATGTGAAAGTATTGTGGAAAAAGGAATAAACTTTATTTTCTGTTTGGGAACCGCCTATGATATATCTAGCATGGAAAGTATTGGGAACTACTCGATCGTTTTCGTTGACAGGAAAAGCATGCCACCCAAAATATTTTTTATCTCTATCTTTTTATGCTTTGAGCTCTGGCACCTCTACAAATCCCTACTTCCCTCTGTGAAGGGCCTTTCTATTTACTTTATGCAATTTTTATTTTTGAGTCTCCATCTTCTCTTATAAAGCACCAACTAATGAGCACTATGATCGTACTTGAGCATTGGGTGTAGCTAATATGCGAGTGTGTTTCATGAATGGATCAATGATTGAGCATAATGGGCTAGGGATAACTTGCTTTAGTGTTGATATTTTGAAAGACATGGTTGCTTGTTGATATGCTTGAGTATTGAAATCTTCATGTCAAAACTAGACTATTGCTTTGAATCATAGAAAAGTCCAAATGTCCATGGTACAAAGAAAAGATTATGTGATGAACATGTTAGGCAGCATTCCACATCAAAAATTTTGTTTTTATCATTTACCTACTCGAGGACGAGCACGAATTAAGCTTGGGGATGCTGATACGTCTCCAACGTATCTATAATTTTTTATCGTTCCATGCTGTTATATTATCATTCTTGGATGTTTTACAATCATTTTATAGCAACTTTATATCATTTTTTGGGACTAACCTATTGACATAGTGCCCAGTGTCAGTTGTTGTTTTTTGCTTGTTTTTTACTTCGCAGAAAATCAATACCAAACGGAGTCCAAATGCAGCGAAACTTTTTGGTGATTTTTTTTGGATCAGAAGACACCTGTTGGGCCAAAGAAGTACCAGAGGGGGGCTCCGAGGGGAGCACAACCCACTAGGGTGCGCCTGGGGGCCCAGGCACACCCAAGTGGGTTGTGCCCACCTCGGCCGCCTCCCGCACCGCCTCTTTGCTCTATAAATACCCTGGACGTCCAAAAACCCTAGGGGAGTCGACGATAAACAATTCCAGCTGCCGCAAGTTCCAGAAACCACAGATCCAATCTAGACACCATCACGGAGGGGTTCATCATCCTCATTGGTGCCTCTCCGATGATGTGTGAGTAGTTCATTCTAGACCTATGGGTCCATAGTTAGTAGCTAGATGGCTTCCTCTCTCTCTTTTGATTCTCAATACAATGGTCTCTTGGAGATCTATTTGATGTAACTCTTTTTTTTGCGGTGTGTTTGTTGGGATCCGATGAACTTTGAGTTTATGATCAGATCTATGTTTTCATCCATGAAAGTTATTTGAGTCTTTTGATCTCTTATATGCATGATTACTTATAGCCTCGTATTTCTTCTTCGAATCTTTGGTTTAGTTAGGCCGACTAGATCGATTTTTCTTGCCATGGGAAGAGGTGCTTTGTGATGGGTTCGATCTTACGGTGCTCAATCCCAGTGACAGAAGGGGAAATGACACGTATGTATCATTGCTATTAAGGATAACAAGATGGGGTCTATTCCTACATGAATAGATCTTGTCTACATCATGTCATCGTTCTTATTGCATTACTCCGTTTCTCCATGAACTTAATACACTAGATGCATGCTGGATAGCGGTCGATGTGTGGAGTAATAGTAGTAGATGCAGACAGGAGTCGGTCTACTAATCTTGGACGTGATGCCTATATAATGATCATTGCTTGGATATCATCATGATTATTTGAAGTTCTATCAATTGCCCAACAGTAATTTGTTTACCCACCGTATGCTATTTTTCTTGAGATAAGCCACTAGTGAAATCTACGGCCCCCGGGTCTCTTCTTTATCCTATTTGCCTTCGAGATCTATTTTTATTTGCTTTTATTTTCAGACCTATTAATCCAAAAACCCAAAAATATCTTGCTGCAATTTATTGTTATTTATTTTATCTCGCATTCCCGCGAGATCTATTTATCCAATCTATCACATTTAGTCTCCCGTGCACGTGACAATTTCTGGCACCGTCACCCGAAAGGGATTGACAACCCTTTAACACGTCGGGTTGCAAGTATTTGTTCTTTGTCTGCAGGTACCGTTCACGTAGTGTTGCGTGGTTCTCCTACTGGTTCGATAACCTTGGTCTCATCACTGAGGGAAATACCTACCGTAGCTGTGCTGCATCATCCCTTCCTCTTTGGGGAAATATCGACGTAGTTCAAGCGACATCATTTCGGCTCTCGCTCGAGTCCCTACTGCTGCTACCCGAGATGCTGCTACACGACCATTTGCCCCAGCTTTCGCATGCGCTGTTGCTGCTGCTGCAGGACCAGCTGCCCCGGCTGGTCTCTGGTAGTATGTTCCCTGTTGGAGCGGCTACCGATTTAGATCACTGCCCTTCTGCCACTAGTGCTCGAGTGGCCAAAACTATTAGTGCACTGCTTTTCTACTACTAGTGCATTCAGTTTCGACAACAAAATTCAGTTTCGACAGTTAAATTCAGTTTCGACAGTTAAGTTCAGAGATGAGCGGCTGATGTATTTTACATCTAGCACTTTTTGGTGATGTATTTTATTTACATCATCTGTTGCAGATGCTATTAGAATACCACTTCAGGTTAACATTGTCTCTCTTGTCCTGCTTCAGCCTCGCCGTCGTACACCTCATCGGAGTTGCTCCAACGACGAAACCCTCCATCACAGCGGAGCAGTACCCTTGACTCCATCTCCAGACGCCTAAGATCTTCTTCCCCTCCTCCGACAGCCACATCAGCCCCAGCATCCTCAGCATCCTCAGCTACCAACCCAATGATGCTGGGATCGACATGGCTTCGCCATAGAGGTTGTACACTTGTTGCATTGTTTTTTTTACTTTACAGGTTATACATATTGTCGACTGAGCACGCGTAGTAATGAGGAATACGATTAGTTTCTCCTATATAACAAGCAGTGGGTACTAGGCAAGTTAGCTATCCGTGATGGACTCTCTCAAAAGCCATCATTATTTATTTCTGCGCGTTGAAGCTGTGCATGTGTAGATGGGCCTGGGAGTTGAGCTAGTAGGGTAGTGGCCTGGGTCCAAAGTATTTCCTTTAGTGTCCCTTTCAAAGAAAAACCGTAGGAATTTTAATATCCACTTGGCCCTCCTTTTTAAATTCTTATTCATGAAGAACAAGACTAAGTGATAGTAGCATAATAGCATTATAATTGTACATTTTCTTGTGGTTTGACTTAATTTGACCATGCTTCTTTGCATTCCTGTGAACCAAACACCCAGATTGACAGAAATCCTGTATTTGCAAATGCTCTGTTTTGCACGTGCATTCCTATATCATTCCTGTGTATTTCCTATCCCTGCGTTGTTAGAATCCTCCAATTCAAACGAGCCCTTACAGAATTACTTCTGTTAGAGATAGGTGTCGAAGAAAACCTTGTGTGGTTTGTTTCGCTCCTGTCGTGCCGTCGTCCACCCCAGCTCAGCTGCTCCAACGATGGAAGGGTACAGCACAGCAGGGATCCGCCCTCCAGACTGTCTTTCGCCACCTCAGATTTTCTTCCATGCTACCGGCAGCCACCACAACAGCATTACCATGATCAACTGAGCAGATGACCTTGAGGACTACACGGGTCCGCAAGAGAGGTCGCACCCTTTCGTGTCTGCTTACGTTATGCATCGCTTAATATTACCTGCTACTTAATCATCATCTTCACCTGTTAGACTCCGAGTCAGCTCCAAACTAATGCTCAAACTTAAGTTTTTAAATGGTTGTGGGGTACATATCGGCACAGCAATGAATATTATCTGTTTACTACCTGGTTAATCTCGGGTGTCCACTATGAGTTTCATGTTGGGTGGGAAACAAATAGTAAAGGAGCCATTATCTGTATTTTTTAATGGCAGCTATTATCTGCCTGCTATCACTGGTTTTGGGTCTGTCCACAGGTTCCTACCATCACTCTAGATTTCTGCATGCACTCCTTACATAATCTCACTATGTTTTATTCCTATGCATGTCAGTTATTGTACACAATTGTACTGAACATATAGAGCAAAAGAGACGAGCCTTGCGTGGCAATAAAATTTCATGCAGACGTCGCTCCAAGGTGGGCGCAAAGGCAGCCCCGCCTCCCCCATTCCAGATTGTAATCAAGAGGAAGATAACTGTTCAGAGGGGGATTCAGAGGGAGCAGACCACTCCTATTTACCCGCTGATGTCTTTGCTCTAACTTGCCATGCTGATGTTGGTCATATCATGCATATGGCGCCATTGCTTACTTTATACATTAAAAATGTCATCTGCTTAGTTTAGACATGCTTTGTGTGAATGCCATCTGCTTACTTTCTATATCATATATGTGAATTATTCAATACCATCTTGTTTAGCCTGGCATCATATATGTGAATTTTGCAATGTCATCCTGCTTAGCCAGTCATCTTATATGTGAATTATATCATGCCATCCTTTTTTTTCATTACATAGTACATTTGTCAACAATGTAAGTACAATCAACTATTCTTCCTGTGCATCAGCCATTTGACACGGTGATGGAAAAATCTAGAGTGAAAACAAGGTCTTCAGAGCAAACAATGCTATCTCACGAAGCGCATATCTTGCTGGTTACGGATAGCTCCTCAGAGGAGGATTCAAAGACAGATGACCAGTCCTATTCCCCCCGAGGTGTATGCTCTTAACTTGGCATGGTTATCTTGCTCATATCGTGCATATGGTGTCTTGCCTTGCTATGTCATTTGCTTAGTTTAGACATTCTTTGTGTGAATGCCACATGTTTAGTGTCTAGCTACCATATATATGTGAATTATGCAATGCCATCTTGTTGTAAGGCATTATATATGTGAATTATGCAATGCTATCTTGTTGCAAGGCATTATGTATGTGAATTATGCAATGCCATGCTGTTTAGCGAAGCATCATATATGTGAATTATATCATGCCATCCTTTTTTGTATCACGTATTCCATTTGTCGACAATGTTCTTATATTGAACTACTCTTCCTGTGCATCAACCATTTGAGTTGGTGTGGAAAAATCTGGAGTGAAAACAAGGTTTTCAGAGCAGACAATGCTACCTGCTGAAGCAGATATCTTGCGGGTTACAGATAGCTCCTCAGAGGAGGATTGATACGTCTCCGTCGTATCTATAATTTTTGATTGTTTCATGCCAATATTCTACAACTTTCATATACTTTTGGCAACTTCTTATATTATTTTTGGGACTAACATATTGATCCAGTGCCCAGTGCCAGTTCCTATTTGTTGCATGTTTTTTGTTTCGCCGAATATCCATACCAAACGAAGTCCAAACGCGATAAAAACTTACGGAGATTTTTTTTGGATTATATGTGATTTTTGGGAATTGGAATCAACGCGAGACGATGCCCGAGGCGGCGGCAAGGGTGGAGGGCGCGCCCCAGGGGGTAGGGCACGCCTGAGATCCTTGTGAACACCCCGTAAGGCAGTTGGGGCCCTTCTTCGGTCGCAAGAAAGCTAATATCCGGATAAAAATCGTGTTAAAATTTCAGCCCAATCGGAGTTACGGATCTCCGGGAATTTAAGAAACGGTGAAAGGCCAGAATCTGAGAGCGCAGACACAGAAGGAAACAGAGAGAGAGATCCAATCTCGGAGGAGCTCCTGCCCCTCCGCCACCATGGAGGCCATGCACCAGAGGGGAAGCCCTTCTCCCATCTAGGGGGAAGGTTAAGGAAGAAGAAGAAGGAGGGGGGCTCTCTCCCCCTCTCTCCCAGTGGCGCCGGAACGCCACTGGGGCCATCATCGTGGCGACAATCTACACCAACAACTTCGCCGTCGTCATCACCAACTCTCTCCCCCTCTATGCAGCGGTGTAACACCACTTCTCCCCGCTGTAATCTCTACTTAAACATGGTGCTCAACGCTATATATTATTTCCCAATGATGTATGGCTATCCTATGATGTTTGAGTAGATCCGTTTTGTCCTATGGGTTGATTGATGATCGTGATTGGATTGAGTTGCATGTTTTATTATTGGTGCTGTTGTAGCGACCCGACCCGGATGGATTGAATCTCTGTGTTCAAGTGTCATCCCTGGATCGGTAATGCTGACACACACAGTACTCGAAGGATTTATAACAGAGTGCAATCACACACTTATTACATCGAATGTCTCCAAAGAGAACTTATTACACTAAATATGGCTTAAGGCCATCTAAAAAAGATAACAGCGGAAGGCTTGGAAGATAAAGTGAGTCCATCAACTCCAACGGCATAGCTGAGTGCACGACAACGACCTAGCACACCTTACTCTTCGTCTGAAAAGTCTGCAACATGATATGTTGCAGCCCAAAACGGGTCAGCACATGGAATATGCTGGCAATATATACAGTAGAGCAAAGAACAGATGAAAGCTATCACTACATGCATATATGGCTGGTGGAAAAGCTCTAGGGTTATATTGTTTTGCGAAAAGCCAATTTTCCCCTACATCAAAGGAATATGTTTTATTTTAACTATCATGGTAGTTGAAACATTGAGAAGGTAAATCCCCATCTCAATCCCAATTAAAAGTAATCATTAAACCCAACAAATTAATTTAGAGTGATGAGATCAAATCAATAATTCAAGTACCAGATACTCAAGATGTCCATAACCGGGGACACGGCTAACCATGATTAGTTTATACACTCTGCAGAGGTTGCGCACTTTTCCCCACAAGACTCGACCGCATCCATGATCGGAAGATCGAGACATAGTCTTTCTGAAGCATTAACTCTCTACTCCGGGTAGACCGGTACACCTACTTTCCCCTACATCTGCTAGTCTACCTCTTCGAGAGCTCACACAACTTACTCAACTATGCCAGAGCCCATAATGGCTTGTGGCTGCACACGGAAGTTTCTAGTCATGAAATATCATATGATCCCTTTGAGCCTGGGTGGCGGACCTAGGGTAATCACACGGGTACTCCGGGATTCCCATGGGCAAGCACTGGTTTCTCCAGGTGCCCCAAGCAATCCACCCAGATGTGTATTAAAGTTGCCACCTTAATGTTGTCCAAAATTATCATCTCTCACAACTTCCATGTACATCACGATCCAATCCCCGTCTATGAGCATGGCTAAGCAATTCATGAGCATAACGTATATATATCTCCCATGGTTTGATAATAAAGGGCAATAGGTTATACCTCATCATCTACTTCCCAATACCCACAAGTTAATCACATCCTAATCATGCAGTGTTTGAGGATTGTAACTAATGCATAAAAACTGGGTAATAAAGGGGTATGATCAAAGTGTAACTTGCCTTGCTGACGATCCGCAAAACCTAGGGACTCGTAGTAGCACGCTTCGCACTCCGGGAATTCTATCACAAACAAACAATAGCATACATAAGCAATCAAGCGAAGATGCACGGGTAAATCCCAAATAAGAAGATCTAACCAGAAAGTTCAACTGAAAAACTCCGGTTGCAAAAAGAATCAAAACAAACGGAGCAACGAAACTCAAACTGCGAAAGAAACAGGATCCGATTTACTAATCTGGACTAAGGTCAAATTTTACAGTACCAAAATCTTGTTCAAGTTGGTTAAACAGAAAGAGGGTTTCGAGACGAAGATCTAGGCGCTTGTTTCACCTGATTTGGATAAACGAGCGAAAAGATAAACTAAAACGAAAATTGGGTCAGAAATCGCGAACGAAAATAATCGCGAAAAACCCTGGAAAAAGAAAAACTGACGAACAGGCTAACGAACGAACGTTCGCTGTCTGTGACTAACGGGTGAACGGCGTTTGTTAAAACGACCGTACGGACGAACGTCCGCTAAATAACTAAACCGAGAAAACCAAACGAACCGATAAAATAAAAAAAATGCATCTAGGGTTTCAAAAAAAAAACCGATCGGTTTTTACCTAAACTGAAAAAAAAAAAGGGCGGCGGATGGATAGGAAAGAAGGAGCGGCTCGGTGAGGAGATGGCGGCGGTAGGGAGGTAGTGGGCGGTGGGGTGGGGCAGCGGTGGAGCGGCCGGCGGCAGGGCGAGAAGCGGAGGCGGTGGCGGTGGGCGCGGCGGCGGACGTGGCGGCGGCGGCGGCGGTGGTGGGGTGGAGGGGTCGGGGGCGGCGGCTATTTAAGAGGGGCTGGGGGCGGGGTGGCTTGGGGAAGGAGCAAGCGGCGGCGGGGGGGGGGGGCGTCCCAGACTCCGACGGAGTCCGGCTCGGGCACGGGGCGCACGCGAGCGGAGGCGGCGGCGGTGCCGGGCCGGCTGGGCTTCGGCCCAGTTCGGTCCGCGAAGTTTTTTTTTAATAAATCCTTACGCAGAAAAACAAAGAAAAGAAATACTAAACAGACTCCAAAAATCCTGAAATAAATTTTCCCCGTCCTCTAAAAATATAGCGGACAAAGTGAACATTTATTTGGGCCTCTAATGAAATTTTGAAAAACGAATATTTTTCCTAAATTCAAATAAAATTGCAATAAAAATCCAAATAAAATATTTATTTGATTTTAATATTTTTCCTCCAATATTCCATTTATTTTGGAGAAGTCATATTATCTCCTCTCATATATTTTTAACATGAAATATTTTCGGAGAGAAGAATAATTAAACCAAATTGATCCTTGTTTCAATATTTGAGAAAATTCAAATATGAAAACGGTGAAATCCCCAACTCTCTCCGTGGGTCCTTGAGTTGCTTAGAATTTTCGAGGATCGCAAAACGAAATGCAATAAAATATGATATGCATGGATGACCTATGTATAACATTCCAAATTGAAAATTTGGGATGTTACAAACCTACCCTCCTTAAGATGAATCTCGCCCTCGAGATTCGGGCTGGCTAGCAAAAAGGTATGGGTGGTCCTTTCGGAGGTCTTCTTCACGCTCCCAGGTAGCTTCCTCCTCGGTATGGTGACTCCACTGAACTTTGCAAAATTTGATGACCTTGCTGCGAGTAACTCGGCTGGCAAACTCGAGAATCTTGACGGGTTTCTCCTCGTAGGTCAGATCACTATCCAATTGAATTGCTTCTAGGGGCACTGTATCTCTCAGAGGAATATCGGCCATCTCTGCATGGCACTTCTTTAACTGGGAAACGTGAAACACATCATGAACTCCTGACAAACCTTCGGGTAATTCCAACTTGTAGGCAACTTCACCCGTACGTTCCAATACTCTGTATGGTCCCACAAATCGTGGCGCTAACTTTCCCTTGACTCCAAACCGTTTAACTCCTTGCAGAGGTGACACACGAAGATATGCTCTGTCTCCGATTTCATAGACTACCTCCTTGCGCTTCGAGTCTGCATAACTCTTTTGTCTGGACTGAGCTACCTTCAGTCTATCTCGTATTAACTTAACCTTCTCTTCAGACTCTTTAATCAAATCTGGTCCAAACAACTGAGGATCTCCAACTTCATCCCACATCAATGGTGTTCTGCACCTCCGTCCATACAAAGCTTCGAAAGGTGCCATCTTCAAACTGGCTTGGTAGCTGTTGTTGTATGAGAACTCCGCGTAGGGCAGATTGTCATCCCAACTAGATCCATAATCTAGCGCACAAGCTCTCAACATGTCCTCCAGAATCTGATTGACTCTCTCAGTCTGTCCATCTGACTGCGGATGAAAGGCTGTACTAAACTCTAGCCTGGTACCCAAAGTTTGGTGCAGCTGGTGCCAAAACTTTAAAGTAAACTGTGTTCCTCTATCTGATACGATGGTCCTCGGAACTCCATGCAGACATACGATCCTGGTCATATATATTCTTGGCCAACTTTGCACTCGTATAGGTGGTTTTTACTGGGATAAAGTGAGCCACTTTGGTCAAACGATCCACTACTACCCAAATAGAATCATATCCCGATCGGGTCTTGGGTAATCCGGTGATAAAATCCATGCCAAGCTTATCCCACTTCCATTCGGGTATCGGCATAGGCTGCAGTAATCCTGCTGGCTTCTGATGTTCTGCTTTTACTCTCTGACATACATCACATACGGCTACATACTCGGCAATGTCCTTCTTCATACCAGTCCACCAGAAACGCTCTTTTAAATCCAAAAACATCTTGGTGTTTCCGGGGTGTATCGAGTATGGCGAGTCATGAGCCTCCTGTAGTATCAACTTCCTGATCTCTGCATTATTGGGTACATAAACACGGTCCTCAAACCATAAAGTGTCGTGCTCATCCTCACGAAAACCTTTGGCTTTTCCTTTGTTCATCCTCTCCTTTATCTCGGTAATTTCTTTGTCATCCTTCTGAGCTTCTCGAATCCTTCCCAATAATGTTGACTGAACTTCCAATTCTACGACAAAACCTCTAGGGACTATCTCCAAACGAAGCTCCCTGAGATCTTCGGCTAACTCCTTTGGTAATCCTCCGCTTATGAGGGTATTGACATAACTCTTCCGGCTCAAAGCGTCTGCTACGACATTGGCCTTTCCTGGATGATAATGCAACTTCATATCATAATCCTTTATAAGCTCCAACCATCTCCTCTGCCTGAGGTTCAACTCCTTCTGTGTGAAAATGTACTTCAAACTCTTATGATCCGTGTACACATCACAACGGTTCCCAATAAGAAAATGTCTCCAAGTCTTGAGTGCATAAACTACAGCTGCTAACTCCAAATCATGCGTGGCATAATTCAACTCATGTGGTCGAAGCTGACGTGAGGCATATGAGACAACTCTTCCGTCCTGCATAAGTACACCTCCAAGTCCTAAGCGAGAAGCGTCGCAATACACTTGGAAATCCTTGCGTATATCCGACAGAATCAGCACTGGGGCTGTAACCAAATGTTTCTTCAGCTCCTGAAAACTTGCCTCACATTCATCTGTCCATTTGAACTTGGTGTACTTCTTCAGTAACTCCGTCATAGGCTTCGCAATCTTAGAAAAATTCTCGATGAATCTCCGATAATATTCTGCGAGTCCCAGAAAACTGCGGATCTCTCCTACTGAGGTGGGTGCTAGCCAGTCAGTGACTGACTTAACCTTGGTAGGGTCTAATGCTATACCTTCTCCTGATATAACATGTCCAAGGAATCCAACTTCCTTCAACCAAAACTCACATTTGCTGAACTTGGCATACAACTGATGTTCCCTGAGTTTCTCGAGAACTAAACGCAAATGCTCCTGGTGTTCTTCTTCATTCTTCGAGTACACCAAGATATCATCAATGAACACCACGACAAACTTATCCAAGAACTCCATGAACACTTTATTCATCATACTCATAAAATAGGCAGGGGCATTAGTTAATCCAAATGACATAACCGTATACTCATATAGCCCATACCTTGTGGTGAAGGCTGTCTTAGGTATATCCTGTTCTCGGATCTTCAGCTGGTGGTATCCTGATCTCAGATCAATCTTGGAGAACACTTTAGCTCCTTGCAACTGATCAAAAAAATCATTAATCATCGGTAGTGGGTACTTGTTCTTAATCGTCACTTCATTTAATGCACGATAATCAACAACCATTCTCAAGGATCCATCCTTCTTCTCAACTAAAAGCACTGGGGCTCCCCACGGTGATGAACTTCGTCAAATGTAACCTTTCTCCAATAACTCCTTGATCTGCTTCTTAATCTCCTCCAGATCATTTGCGGGCATCCGGTATGGTCTCTTCGATATCGGTCCGGTGCCTGGCAACAGCTCTATCAAAAATTCAATGTCTCGATCCGGCGGCATGCCTGGTAACTCCTCTGGAAATACATCTGGGTAATCCTTCACTACTGGCACTTCCTCCTAAACAACTCCTGAGAGGGAATTTATTTGGGTTCTCCTTGACGCATGCCTGGATACATACTTGATCCTTTTTCCCTCCGGGGTGGTGAGCAGAATTGACTTACTGGCGCAATCGATGTTTCCTCCATACATCGATAGCCAATCCATGCCTAGTATCACATCCAATCCTTGTGACTCCAAAATTATTAAGTCTGAGGGGAACACGTGCCTACCTATGGTCAATGGCATCTGAAAACAACCTTGACTGGCCATATACTCCGCTCCTGGTGAGCTTACTAACATAGGTGACTTAAGGGCTACAGTTGGCAACTGGGGGTGGTGGCGGTGGATTGTTGTTATTGTTGTTGCCTTGGTTCTGGACTAGTATCTGCATCAAGGCATTCTGCTACTGGATCAACTGTGTGATCTCCGGTGGGAAGACAAATCCAGTGTCGCGTCTCGGAGGCATCTGATGGGTTTAGAGGGAAGAGATTAGAATAGAGTAAGGTCTAGTGAGGTAGCACTACCCATATGCACATGAGACAAACACATTCATATCACACCAAAATCAATTCAAGCAAGGGCATACAATCGATCTAACTCTCGTTACAGTGCTCGGACTACTACTATATACATGGGGAAAGTACTAATGATAATATGGTGGTCATCTAGAAATTTTGATCGGTGGAAGACTCCATGATGTCCGCTCCAGCTTCGTCTTCATAATCATCATCACTACTGTCGGGGTCGGAGTCGGTGTCATCGATGAGGATGTAGTCTTCAGAACAAATGTCGTCGGAATGGTCGTCATCTCCTTCTGGCGCGGGGTCTCCCATGAATACTCCTAGCTTCCTTGTCAGGTCGTCGTTCTTCTCCACTAGTATTGCGATTTCCTCCTCATATCCATCACGTGTAAACTTGAGTTCCTCTTCTAGCTCCATGTTCCTGGTCATCACCTTCTTCAGGTCTATCATGCTTGCACACATCTGGTTCTCCTGTCGACGAATGTGCTGGTTTAACTCCTGGATGAAAGCTGCAATGGACCTATCCCTCCTTGTGCTGATCATCTCCCATTGCTCATCTCGGCGCCCACATATCTGGTAGATAGTGTCCTTAAGATCCTTGTGATACACTTCGCCGATGCGTCCCATGGCGATGTGGGCTGCCATGCTCTTTCCTAGACTCTAGTTTGGTGCATCAAAGGAAAACTCTATGGGCTCAGTAACTGGCGTGAATGTCCTTCCTGGAACTTGAACTCGAATCGTCCAACGCTCCTCTTCTGGTACAGTGGCGGTGTAGGTCCCGGTGAAGCTTGGTATTCCGATGTTCAGGTACCTAGTGACTTCCTTCAAGTGTCGTCCAAAAGGTGTGTCTTCATCCGGTTGTGCAAACTTGTTCCTTGAGTCCGCCATCCTAGAGAGTAGAAGATGGAGAGAGTCAGAAATGAGTAGAGAAGAGTGTCCTATGGCTTTTTCTTAGTGGTCTTGTCCTACAGTCAGCGTGTGCTCTGATACCATCTTTGTAGCGACCCGACCCGGATGGATCGAATCTCTGTGTTCAAGTGTCATCCCTGGATCGGTAATGCTGACACACACAGTACTCGAAGGATTTATAACAGAGTGCAATCACACACTTATTACATCGAATGTCTCCAAACAGAACTTATTACACTAAATATGGCTTAAGGCCATCTAAAAAAGATAACAGCGGAAGGCTTGGAAGATAAAGTGAGTCCATCAACTCCAACGGCATAGCTGAGTGCACGACAATGACCTAGCGCACCTTACTCTTCGTCTGAAAAGTCTGCAACATGATATGTTGCAGCCCGAAACGGGTCAGCACATGGAATATGCTGGCAATATACACAGTAGAGCAAAGAACAGATGAAAGCTATCACTACATGCATATATGGCTGGTGGAAAAGCTCTAGGGTTATATTGTTTTGCGAAAAGCCAATTTTCCCCTACATCAAAGGAATATGTTTTATTTTAACTATCATGGTAGTTGAAACATTGAGAAGGTAAATCCCCATCTCAATCCCAATTAAAAGTAATCATTAAACCCAACAAATTAATTTAGAGTGATGAGATCAAATCAATAATTCAAGTACCAGATACTCAAGATGTCCATAACCGGGGACACGACTAACCATGATTAGTTTATACACTCTGCAGAGGTTGCGCACTTTTCCCCACAAGACTCGACCACATCCATGATCGGAAGATCGAGACATAGTCTTTCTGAAGCATTAACTCTCTACTCCGGGTAGACCGGTACACCTACTTTCCCCTACATCTGCTAGTCTACCTCTTCGAGAGCTCACACAACTTACTCAACTATGCCAGAGCCCATAATGGCTTGTGGCTGCACACGGAAGTTTCTAGTCATGAAATATCATATGATCCCTTTGAGCCTGGGTGGCGGACCTAGGGTAATCACACGGGTACTCCGGGATTCCCATGGGCAAGCACTGGTTTCTCCAGGTGCCCCAAGCAATCCACCCAGATGTGTATTAAAGTTGCCACCTTAATGTTGTCCAAAATTATCATCTCTCACAACTTCCATGTACATCACGATCCAATCCCCGTCTATGAGCATGGCTAAGCAATTCATGAGCATAACGTATATATATCTCCCATGGTTTGATAATAAAGGGCAATAGGTTATACCTCATCATCTACTTCCCAATACCCACAAGTTAATCACATCCTAATCATGCAGTGTTTGAGGATTGTAACTAATGCATAAAAACTGGGTAATAAAGGGGTATGATCAAAGTGTAACTTGCCTTGCTGACGATCCGCAAAACCTAGGGACTCGTAGTAGCACGCTTCGCACTCCGGGAATTCTATCGCAAACAAACAATAGCATACATAAGCAATCAAGCGAAGATGCACGGGTAAATCCCAAATAAGAAGATCTAACCAGAAAGTTCAACTGAAAAACTCCGGTTGCAAAAGAATCAAAACAAACGGAGCAACGAAACTCAAACTGCGAAAGAAACAGGATCCGATTTACTAATCTGGACTAAAGTCAAATTTTACAGTACCAAAATCTTGTTCAAGTTGGTTAAACAGAAAGAGGGTTTCGAGACGAAGATCTAGGCGCTTGTTTCACCTGATTTGGATAAACGAGCGAAAAGATAAACTAAAACAAAAATTGGGTCAGAAATCGCGAACGAAAATAATCGCGAAAAACCCTGGAAAAAGAAAAACTGACGAACAGGCTAACGAACGAACGTTCGCTGTCTGTGACTAACGGGTGAACGGCGTTTGTTAAAACGACCGTACGGACGAACGTCCGCTAAATAACTAAACTGAGAAAACCGAACGAACCGATAAAATAAAAAAAACGCATCTAGGGTTTCAAAAAAAAACCGATCGGTTTTTACCTAAACTGGAAAAAAAAAACCGGGCGTCGGATTTGATCGGAATGGCGGCGGCTCAGGCGAGGTGTGGGGTGGGGTGTGGCGGCGCGGCGGCGCTGCAGCAGCGGCGGCGGTGGTGGGCGCGGCGGCGGACGCGGCGGCGGCTGCTGCTGCTTGCTGCTGCGGCGGCGGTGGTGGGGTGGAGGGGTCGGGGGCGGCAGCTATTTAAGAGGGGCCGGGGGCGGGGTGGCTTGGGGAAGGGGCAAGCCGCAGCGGCGGGGGCGTCCCGGACTCCGACGGAGTCCGGCTCGGGCACGGGGCGCGCGCGAGCGGAGGCGGTGCCGGGCCGGCTGGGCTTCGGCCTAGTTCGGTCCGCGAAGTTTTTTTTTAATAAATCCTGACACAGAAAAACAAAGAAAAGAAATACTATACGTACTCCAAAAATCTTGAAATAAAATTTCCCCGTCCTCTAAAAATATAGCGGACAAAGTGAACATTTATTTGGGCCTCTAATGAAATTTTGAAAAACGCATATTTTTCCTAAATTCAAATAAAATTGCAATAAAATCCAAATAAAATATTTATTTGATTTTAATATTTTTCCTCCAATATTCCATTTATTTTGGAGAAGTCATATTATCTCCTCTCATATATTTTTAACATGAAATATTTTCGGAGAGAAGAATAATTATACCAAATTGATCCTTGTTTCAATATTTGAGAAAATTCAAATATGAAAACGGTGAAATCCCCAACTCTCTCCGTGGGTCCTTGAGTTGCTTAGAATTTTCGAGGATCGCAAAACAAAATGCAATAAAATATGATATGCATGGATGACCTATGTATAACATTCCAAATTGAAAATTTGGGATGTTACAGCTGTCCTATGGTGCTCTCCGTGTCGCGCAAGCGTGACGGATCCCCGCTGTAGGGTTTGCAATATGCTCATGATTTGCTTATGGTGGGTGGCGTGAGTGACAGAAGCACAGACCCGAGTAAGTAGGTTGTTTGCGTATGGGAGTAAAGAGGACTTGATACTATAATGCTATGGTTGGGTTTTACCTTAATGATCTTTAGTAGTTGCGGATGCTTGCTAGAGTTCCAATCATAAGTGCATATGATCCAAGTAGAGAAAGTATGTTAGCTTATGCCTCTCCCTCATATAAAATTACAATAATGATTACCGATCTAGTTATCGATTGCCTAGGAGCAAATAACTTTCTTGTGACAAAAAGCTCTCTACTAAAACTAACTTAGTTGTTTCTTTATCTAAACAACCCCTAGTTTTTATTCACGTGCTCTTTATTACCTTGCAAACCTATCCTATCACCTACAAAGTACTTCTAGTTTCATACTTGTTCTAGGTAAAGCAAATGTTAAGTGCGCGTAGAGTTGTATCGGTGGTCGATAGAACTTGAAGGGAATACAAATCCTACCTTTAGCTCCTCGTTGGGTTCAACACTCTTATTTATCGAGAAAGGCTACAACTGCCCCCCTATACTTGTGGGTTATCAAGACCTTTTTCTGGCACCGTTGCCAGGGAGCAATAGCGTGGGGTGAATATTCTCGTGTGTGCTTGTTTGCTTTATCACTAAGTAGATTTTATTTGCTATTCTAAGTTGTTCTCTATCTTTAGTTTTGGATATGGAACACGAAATACCAAAGAAATTAGGTTTACTTGCTACTCATGGAGATGGGGAACCTCCTAAAACCCTCTATGCTCGTTATGTGGAAAATATTAAACACTACTTTGATAATCTTGAGAAAACCCCGTTCAACTTGATAATGGGAGACACGTTGGATCACCGTGAATACTTTAGGGATTATCGCTTGACTCAAAAAGGAAAACTATTATGGAATCAAATTGATATGTTGCATTGGTATGCTTGGAATTTATGCCAGAGATATGCTTTTACTTGTTGCTCTAGGATGAAGGCTCCACACCTTCCCTTTTCATGCAAATTTAATGATAATGAAACCTTGGCTTCTTATGCTAATGGTATATATGATTACTATGATGTGGAACAAATAAAAGAATTCGTTGCTTTTAAGGGTGCTTATGAAATCGAATCTTTGTTTGAAAAGTGTGAAAATCTTGATGATGCTGTTTACAGACCTGAAATTTTTGCTATATTGAAATATTGCTATGAGAATTATGAATACAATGCCGATATTGATGCATTTATTGACAAACTCTCCGCTATCCAAGAAGAGACTAATATTTTGCAGGAATCTAAGGAAGAAGAAATTGATGACACTATGAGCTCATTAGATGAAAAAGATGACGAGGAGAGCGAAGAACAAAAGGAGGAAGAGCAGATTGATCACCCGTGCCCACCATCTAATGAGAGTAACTCTTCAACTCATACATTGTTTAATTTCCCTTCGTTCTTACCGAAGGATGATTGCTATGATAATTGCTATGATCCCTTTGATTCGTTTGAAATATCCCTTTTTGATGAAATTGATGCTTGCTATGCTTGTGGCCATGATGCTAATATGAATTATGCTTATGGAGATGAAGTTGCTATAGTTCCTTATGCTAAGAATGAAATTATTGCTATTGCACCCACACATGATAGCCCTATTATCTTTTTGAATTCTCCCAACTACACTATATCAGAGAAGTTTGCGCTTATTAAGGACTATATTGATGGGTTGCGTTCTACTATTGCACATGATGAGTTTTATAGATATAATATGCATGTGCTTGCTGCTCCTACTTGCAATTATTATGAGAGAGGAACTACATCTCCGCCTCCAATGCATAGGAAGAGAGTTAGACTTCGTCGTTACTTGATATATGTTACTTTGTGCTCACTACTAAATCACAAATCATTGTTAATTAAAATTGGCTTTGATATACCTTGGGATCCGGGTGGATCCATTACTTGAGCACTTTATGCCTAGCTTAATGGCTTTAAAGAAAGCGCTAACAGGGAGACAACCTGGAAGTTTTAAGAGTCATTTTATTCTGTTGTGTGCTTTTATATAGTTTAAAAACAAAAAAATAAATAGGGGAACCTAAAACTTTTTCAAAAAGAAAAGCGAAAGTGAGAAAGACGAGCATTGTTAAAGTGGGAGCTAGCCTTGAACTTTGTTCATGCCCATGGAAACTTTGTGAACCTTGATTACAGAAACTTTTCAACAAAAATAATTATCCCCTTGTATAAATCCATTGTATTATAAAAATAATGTGCCAAGATTTGCCTTTAGGATGATTAGATTGCTTGTTTGGTATTAGCAATGGAAAAACAGAAACTTTGGCTGTAGCGCGTGAATTTACATTTTTTACTGGAAGGTCAAAAGATTCTGAAATCTTTGCATGGTACTGCTATACAAATTGTCTATTTTTTCCTAATGTTTCAGAATTTTTAGAGTTACAGAAGTATGGTGAATGTTCAGATTACTACAGACTGTCCTGTTTTTGACACACTCTGTTTTTGATGCATTGTTTTGCTCGTTTTGATGAAACTATCGATTTTATCGGTTGTCTAAGCCGTGGGGAAGTTATAATATAGTAGCTACAATGCAAAAACAAAATTTGAATGGGTTTGCAACAGTACTTAAAGTGGTGATTTGTTTTATTATACTAACGGATCTCACGAGGGTTTTGTTAAGTTTTGTGTGATTGAAGTTTTCAAGTTTTGGGTGAGACCACGATGGATGAAGGAATAAGGAGTGGTAAGAGCCTAAGATTGGGGATGCCCGAGGCACTCCAAGGTAATATTCAAGGACTCCCAGGCAACTAAGCTTGGGTATGCCCCGGAAGGCATACCCTCTTTCTTCTAACGATCATCGGTAATTTTACTTGGAGCTATATTTTTATTCGTCACATGATATGCGCAAATCTTTGAGTGTCGTGTGCTTTTTATTTTTCTTTTAATAATGCACCATGCTGGTATGAGATAGTCCTTGCTTGATTTATAGAATGCTTCATGCACTTCACTGATATCTTTTGAGTATGGCTTTATAGAATGCTTCATGTGCTTCGCTTATATCTTTTGAAGTTTGGATTGCCTGTTTCTCTTTACATGGAAAACCGCCATTTGTAGAATGCTCTTTTGCTTCACTTATATTTGTTAGAGCGCGTGCATATCTTTTGTAGAAAGAATTAAACTCTCATGCTTCACTTATATCTATTTAGAGAGTCATCAGGAATTGGTCATTCATTCACATGGTTAGTCATAAAATCCTACATAAAACTTGTAGATCACTGAGTATGATATGTTTGATTCCTTGCAATAGTTTTGCGATATAAAGATGGTGATATTAGAGTCATGCTAGTGAGTAATTATGGACTGGTAGAAATACTTGTGTTAAGGTTTGTGATTCCCGAAGCATGCACGTATAGTGAACCGTTATGTGATGAAGTCGGAGCATGATTTATTTTTTGATTGTCTTCCTTATGAGTGGCGGTCGGGGACGAGCGATGGTATTTTCCTACCAATCTATCCCCCTAGGAGCATGCGTGTAGTAATTTGTTTTAATAGCTAATAGATTTTTGCAATAAGTATGTGAGTTCTATATGACTAATGTTGAGTCCATGGATTATACGCACTCTCACCCTTCCACCATTGCTAGCCTCTTCGGTACTGTGCATTGCCCTTTCTCACCTCGAGAGTCGGTGCAAACTTCGCCGGTGCATCCAAACCCCGTGATATGATACGCTCTATCACACATAAGCCTCCTTATATCTTCCTCAAAACAGCCACCATACCTACCTATCATGGCATTTCCATAGCCATTCCAAGATATATTGCCATGTAACTTCCATCATCATCATATACATGACTTGAGCATTCATTGTCATATTGCTTTGCATGATCGTAAGATAGCTAGCATGATATTTTCATGGCTTGTCTGTTTTTTTTGATATCTTTGCTACGCTAGATCATTGCACATCCTGGTACACCGCCAGAGGCATTCATATAGAGCCATATTTTGTTCTAGTATTGAGTTGTAATATTGAGTTGTAAGTAAATAAAAGTGTGATGATCTTCATTATTAGAGCATTGTCCCAGTGAGGAAAGGATGATGGAAGCTATGATTCCCTCACAAGTTGGGATGAGTCTTTGGACTTTATGAAAAATAAAAGAGGCCAAAGAAGCCCAAATAAAAAAAAGAGAGGCCAAAGAAGCCCACCAAAAAGAAAAAAAGAAAAAAAAGAAAAAAAGAGAGAAAAGAGAGAAGGGACAATGTTACTATCCTTTTTCCACACTTGTGCTTCAGAGTAGCACCATGTTCTTCATATAGAGTGTGTCTAGAGTTATCACTTTCATATACTAGTGGGAATTTTCATTATAGAACTTGGCTTGTATATTCCGATGATGGGCTTACTCAAATGCCCGAGGTCTTCATGAGCAAGCAAGTTGGATGCACACCCACTTAGTTTTTAGTTTGATCTTTCATACACTTATAGCTCTAGTGCATCCGTTGCATGGCAATCCCTACTCACTTGCATCGATATCGATTGATGGGCATCTCCATAGCCCATTAATTTGCCTAGTTGATGTGAGACTTTCTCCTTTTTGTCTTCTCCACACAATCTCCATCATCATATTCTATTCCACCTATAGTGCTATATCCATGGCTCACGCTCATGTATTGCGTGAAAGTTGAAAAGGCTTGAGAACATTAAAAGTATGAAACAATTGCTTGGCTTGTCATCGGGGTTGTGCATGATGAAATACTTTGTGTGGTGAAGATGGATCATAGCCAGACTATATGATTTTGTAGGGATAAGTTTCTTTGGCCATGTTATTTTGAGAAGACATGATTGCTTTATTAGTATGCTTGAAGTATTATTGTCTTAATGTCAAATGATAGACTATTTATTTGAATCACTCGTGTCTTAATATTCATGCCATGATTAGATTGTATGATCAAGATTATGCTAGGTAGCATTCCACATCAAAAATTATCTTTTTTATCATTTGCCTACTCGAGGACGAGCAGGAATTAAGCTTGGGGATGCTAATACATCTCCGTTGTATCTATAATTTTTGATTGTTTCATGCCAATATTCTACAACTTTCATATACTTTTGGCAACTTTTTATATTATTTTTGGGACTAACATATTGATCCAGTGCCCAGTGCCAGTTCCTGTTTGTTGCATGTTTTTTGTTTCGCAAAATATCCATAACCAACAAAGTCCAAACGCGATAAAAACTTACGGAGATTTTTTTTGGAATATATGTGATTTTTGGGAATTGGAATCAATGCGAGACGATGCCCGAGGCGGCGGCAAGGGTGGAGGGAACGCCCCAGGGGGTAGGGCGCCCGTAAGGCGGTTGGTGCCCTTCTTCGGCCGTAAGAAAGCTAATATCCGGATAAAAATCGTGTTAAAATTTCAGCCCAATCGGAGTTACGGATCTCCGGAAATTTAAGAAACAGTGAAAGGCCAGAATCTGAGAGCGCAGAAACAGAAGGAAACAGAGAGAGAGATCCAATCTCGGAGGGTCTCCCGCCCCTCCGCCACCATGGAGGCCATGGACCAGAAGGGAAACCCTTCTCCCATCTAGGGGGAAGGTCAAGGAAGAAGAAGGAGGGGACTCTCTACCCCTCTCTCCCGGTGGCGCCGGAACACCGCCGGGGCCATCATCGTGACGGCAATCTACACCAACAACTTCGCCGTCATCATCACCAACTCTCTCCCCCTCTATGCAGCGGTGTAACACCACTTCTCCCCGCTGTAATCTCTACTTAAACATGGTGCTCAACGCTATATATTATTTCCTAATGATGTATGGCTATCCTATGATGTTTGAGTAGTTCCGTTTTGTCCTATGGGTTGATTGATGATCGTGATTGGTTTGAGTTGCATGTTTTATTATTGGTGCTGTCCTATGGTGCTCTCCGTGTCGCACAAGCATGAGGGATCCCCGCTGTAGGGTTTGCAATATGCTCATGATTTGCTTATGGTGGGTGGCGTGAGTGACAGAAGCACAGACCCGAGTAAGTAGGTTGTTTGCATATGGGAGTAAAGAGGACTTGATACTTTAATGCTATGGTTGGGTTTTACCTTAATGATCTTTAGTAGTTGCGGATGCTTGCTAGAGTTCCAATCATAAGTGGATATGATCCAAGTAGAGAAAGTATGTTAGCTTATGCCTCTCCCTCATATAAAATTACAATAATGATTACCGGTCTAGTTATCGATTGCCTAGGGACAAATAACTTTCTTGTGACAAAAATCTCTCTACTAAAACTAACTTAGTTGTTTCTTTATCTAAACAGCCCCTAGTTTTTATTCACGTGCTCTTTATTATCTTGCAAACCTATCCTATCACCTACAAAGTACTTCTAGTTTCATACTTGTTCTAGGTAAAGCGAACGTTAAGTGCGCGTAGAGTTGTATCGGTGGTCGATAGAACTTGAAGGGAATACAAATCCTACCTTTAGCTCCTCGTTGGGTTCTACACTCTTATTTATCGAGAAAGGCTACAACTGATCCCCTATACTTGTGGGTTATCAAGGATTCAGAGACAGATGACCAGTCCTATTTTCCCCCTGAGGTGTATGCTCAAACTTGGCAGGGTTATATTACTCATATCATGTGTATATTGTCTTGCATTGCTTAGTTTTTACATCATATACAAAATATTGAATGTCATCTGCTTAGTTTAGACATCATATATGCGATTGCCATCTGCTTACTTGCTTAGTACATAAATCATATACAGTATTTGAATTATATCATGCCATCATGTTTACATAGACAGCATGTATCTGAATTATGCCATGCCATCCCATTTAATAAAGACATCATATTAGTTATATCATCTCATCCTGTTTACATAGTCATCATATTTTGAATTTTGTCATTCTATCCATGAATTATATCATGCCATCTGGTTTCCATAGACGGCATGTATGTGAATTATAGCATGCCAACCACTTTAATAGACACATCATATAGTTATATCATGTCATCCTGTTTACATAGTCATCATATTTTGAATTATGTCATTCTATCCTATTTAGTTAGCCATCATATATGTGAAATTGTGTCATGCTATCCTGTTTAGTTAGCCATCATATATTTGAAATTGTGTCATGCTATGCTGTTTGATTAGACAACATAAATGTGAATTATTTCATGCCCTCTTTTATTCCCCACTATCCATTGCACCTGTCTATCATACAATGTCTGTACATTCAATTACTTTTCTTGTTTATCAGCCATTTGAATTGGAGGGGGTGATGGCAGTATGTAAGGGAGTAAAAACACGGTCTTCAGAAAAGATAGTGCTACCCGTCGATGCAGATAGAACCACGGTTGTACTTGCCCAAGAACCAGCCCCACCACACATAACCCAGACTCTTGCAGATTGTACCCCTACCCAGTTCGACAGACAAGCAGCTACACCTCTTCTAACCCCAACCCCAGCAGATAGTAACCCAGTTCTAGTTGACACAGCACCGTCTCCCACACAGAACACCCAAACACGAGCAGTTAGTAAGGCAACTGCAGTGCCCAAATCACGAGGACCACCACTCCGAACCCCAACTCAACGCTTAAAGCAGAAGAAGAATTGTTCTCAGGTCAGGTTCCGTAGCTATGGTTCATACTCCTTTGCTCTTGCATCACTGTATTTACTTATACCAACTAATTTCAAATTTGAAGGATGCAATTGAAACTCCAATGGCGCAACAGGTATGTTTTAAACCTGTTTCTTTAACTGGTTTGCTGTTGTAACTTGCTCTCTGTTGATTTCAGTTTCACTTGAATAAACAGATATGTTCTCATGTCATGCTGGGTGGTTTCTCGCACTTATATTCCGTCTATGCTACTTTGTCTTAAACATATATGATTTGAACTGTCTCTATCTTGATTTGACAACATACACTAGAATGATATAGACCATACAGTGACCATAGTACATAGATATATGTTTGTTTCATGCTATTACCCTATCCACCTTATTGCTGAACTGGTTTACCAAAATGAGTTTCATATACAACATGGTGAACCTGTGATGTGTCTGCTTGTTTCTCTTTTAGAATGCAGACAAAATATTGGAGAAGAGTACCCCGTTATGTAGTGGTAAAGGAAGTAATGCAGATAAGGTTCAAGATAGTGAGACATCCCTGTTGGTCTCCAAGAAAGCTGATAAAAACTACCATGAAGATAGTGAGACAACCCCAAAGTCCTGTCTTGATGTAGTGTTCGAGTTACTGGCCATTAAGGTTTGTTTCACCACGGGCCTTTAATGGGCTGTTAATGGGTGTAAAGTGATGCACTGTTCATTATAGGCCAGTTTCACCACGAGCCTTTAATGGGCCCAGAGTTACGAAGGGCCTCGTGTGGGCCGAAAGTCGTCACGGGCCATACATGGGCTGGAAGTTACAATGGGCTGGAATCATATTGGACGGCCCAGATGACGCTACTGGGCCCAATTTGGATAAGCCATAACGGGCCGTGAGTTAGCGGGCTGTAAATGGGCTATATGCGAAATAGGCCGTTAACAGGCTTTCCGTGGGCCGGCCCGCTACCTTTTGACCAAGTCAAACAGGCTGGCCTTTTCACCTGAATGGGCCTCTGTTCGGCCGAGCCACGTGTCGACTTATCATATCCGCGTCTCGTCCATTGGCTGGATGACATCTGTCCTAAGACTGAGCTGACACATGGATCCTCCGGCGAATCAGAATTTTACACGTGGAAAATCCACATTGGTCAGGGCTGTTAACGGGTTATCGGATCCAAACCGGAACCCGATAGCTTAACTACGACCCGTTACGGTGGATGCCACGTGTCGGTCACCCTTGACGAAAACACTTCCATGACGCGCCATTTATCATCATGGAAGTGGACACTTCCGTGATGATAATTTTGGTATTGTCATGGAACACTTCTACGACAGCACATGTATGACTATCTTGATTCTGTCATAAAATCGTCATGAATGTACATGCATGACAGAAAACGCGACCTACTATGACTAACACGTATCATCACGGAAGTGTATTTTTTTGTAGTGTTGTTTGCGTTGGGTGCAAGTATTTGTTTTTGTGTGTGCAGGTGCTGCTAACGAGGTTATGTGTGGTTCTCCTACTGGATTGATAACCTTGGTTCTTAACTGAGGGAAATACTAATGTCTACCATACTGCATCATCCTCTCATCTTCAAGGAAATTTCAACGCAGCTCACAAGTAGCAGCATCCATGTTGTTTTATCCACCCCGCCCATGGCACCGACATTTGCCATGTGCGATGGTATTTCCAGGCCCGCATGGGCTTGCACAGGATGACATGGTCATTCCTTCTTAGCTAGGCTCCTTCGGCACCTTCAGCTTTCTGAAATCGCCTGTCCAATGGCTTGACGATTCATGCAAGGAGGGCGTCTATTCTCTCAAGACTTGCCCTAAGGCAGGACTCCTATGAGGGTTTGCAGAGAGCCATGTCACCTTCCTTCTTTGGACTTGGCTTCTGGGAGCTTCAGCGTCCCTTGGTGCCTTTTACATACAAGGGAGTTGGGGAATTGAGGAGTATGTGCGAGTCCCGGTGGCCTCCATGGTGGTTTACCGTGGCACGACCTTGATGTGACAAGTTCTTGGCTAGATCTCATCTCATACTTCGGTGGCTCCCTTTTTGCCAATGAGCTTGTCTCATGGTCTCCTTAAAGTTAGCGGGGGCGTGGCAGTGTTGCGGCCCCTTTCGCATGGCTTGGCCATGGTAAGGAAGGCCAACTTGGCTGCGGATCCCACCATTTTCGCACATCGGCCAGCCACCGCGGGCTATCAGAGTAGCATGGGAAGGGGTTGATCCGTGTCTCCCTAAGCTCACCAGTTCCTCCATGGGGGTGGGTGCTCCTTTATTGTGAATTTCCTGCATGTGGTCCCCTTCTTGGGGAGCTGCAAAGAGGTGGTGTTCCTACATATGGTGGAAACGGGGAAAGGCGCGACCTACAATATGGGTGGTACCATGGGCTCCCGAAGGCAGGAAGGCTACCTAAGGGGTGAAGCCAACATGGTACAATTGTCCTCCGACTAGGGCTGACTCTCCACAGATCGTGCGGTCTGTACAGAGTGGGTGTGACGGCGGAGTCCATCCAATTGGATGCTCCCTCGGTTTTGGCGATGGAGAATTTACTGGCCGTGGACCGAGATCAGCGATGACGGTTTTGAGCGGGTCAACCAAAGCTCGGATGGAGTTGATGTTGACATCCCGAGTGTTGACAGGTGCTGACCAAGCAGAGGCGAGCAAGCGAGGATCCTATAGTCGGAGGGGTGGAGTTCTCCATGCACTAGTGGAAAAAGTGCTAGCCACAACTTTTGTTGGTGACGCGCCATTTTCAACCAACGCCAGCACTAGTTTTTTCAAATAGTGGCGGCGTTGGCTTATTTTGTACAACATTACTAGGGACATAGTGGTGGCACTGGATAATAGTTGAACGTCACAGGTATACTTTTCCCACAGATAGTAGAAGACATAATATAGTGCTGGCGTGGCATAACAGGGAACGCCAGGACAATTATGTTTAGTTGTGGCGTGCCACGGGTAGCCACATCAGCACTATATGACGCGGGGTTCCACTGGTACAGTGAGGTGCTATACAAACGGTTTTTAACCCCTTTCCACGATGACATTTTGAACCGTCGCCAAGTGAGTGTGTGCGATAGGGGGGTCCTTCCCACACGACCCAAAAACCGTCGGGGATAGGCCCTCCGGTCACACACGCTGGGCAAAATGAGCTCGTGTGTGACTGCCGAGCGATCAAATACGGTTATACATACAGTTGTGTTAAAAAAATTACAATTATACAGGCCCAATCGTTTTCGGTTGTAAGTACATCCCACACAGTCAGTCCCAGACAAACGTTTTCGTACGTATGTACATTCCACACAGTTAATCCAAGGAATACGTTTCCGTTCGTATGTATATCCCACACAGTCAATCCAAGAAGTACGTTTCCGTTTGTATGTACATCCCACACAGTCAATCCAGGGAAAACGTTTCCGTTCGTACGTACATCACACACAATTGTCCCCATTAAATCGTTTGTGATAGCGTTGTCATTGCAAACGATATTAACAATTTTACCGTTTACGTTATTGAATGCATCACACACGGTGCGTAGAAGAAACTGTGTGGCATCAGCTATCCATCACACACACTTTTTATGTGGTAAACGTTTGCGCATGGTGGCATAATGCAAACAGTTTTCAAGAGGAAGTCGTGTGCGATTGTTCATTGACCCAACCCGTTTTATTCCTAGAAACTGTGTGCGTTGTCTGAGGTCATCGCCCACGGTGTTTTCTCAATAACCGTTTGCAATATAAACCCGATTAGCAGGCTAATTAGCCCATTATTAATAATCCATTTATTAATCTAATTGACATTTCATATTAAGCACACAATATATTTCATTTTCGTATTAAGGACGCAAGATTTCATAATTGAAATACATTAGAGTACAACATCATATAGCTTCAGTACTCAGCTACCCCATTACACAACTGCACCAGCACCAAGTTTCACATGCAACATCTATAACCTTTCGAAATTAGCATCATAGACGGTACATAGACAGATGAATCTCATCTGGAAAACTGCTGAAGCGGAAGGCGAATGTTGAGCCTTCATTGATGTTGAAAGTCTTTGTAACTTTAGGCCAGTGCCTGTGGATGATTGACCGTCCATCCTTCATCCTCTTCAGGAAGACTTCAATATTGAACCGTGGGTGTTGTATGAATACCTTCCTCGCCTCCTGACCATACAGGTGGTTTGAGAGGTAATCATCAGTGAACTGCTTTGGAAAGGCCCGAGAACAAGGATATGCATAGATATCTTCTCTAGATTTGTAATGGCGCAAAGGAATTAAAAAGACAAGGTATAACAGTTAGTACCTTCCTGTAGTGAACTGATGTCTTCTTCATTGTGCAGACAAAGATCTTGTGTTTTTTGTCGCTAATTTCTTTATCCTAACAATCTTTCTGAGTTTCTTGACTTGACTGATATTCATGGACAACTCATTTCCCCGTATGCAAAAATGGTCGAACAGTGGGTCAAAACCTCTGACAGCTGGACCTACATGTGCAAGACCAAATTGTTAAAAACCTAATATTTAAAAACAAGAAGTGGAAAGGTGTGTTATTAACTGCAACAGGCATAATATTTAAAAACAAGCAAACATAGTCATTCAAACTTGTATTGTGCAGGTCTAAGTACACTAGTTATTGGCCCTGTTTGGATCCATGGGTTAGAGTTAGTTTGAGCTAGTTTGGTCTCAAATAGCCCTAAAGTATCCAAACATGAGGGCTAGTTTGAGCTAGCTGTGTCTAACCCACCCAAAACAACTATCCCACCCAAGAGGTGCTAATTGGGGCTAGTTCTCCTAGTGCATTTATTGGCCCTGTTTGGATACTCTAACTTAGCTAGAGGTTAGAGTTAGTTTTTAGCTCATGACTAACCCTAAACTAACTCTAGCCAAAGAGGTGTTTGGATGACACTGTTTGCTTGTTAGTTTAGGGTTAACCCTGAGCTAACTCTAACCTCTAGCTAAGTTAGAGTATCCAAATAGTGCCATTATTAAATCAAATGGAAAGGCGTATTAAATACTCCCTCCGGTCCTTTTTACTCTGCATATAAGAATTGTCTGAAGTCAAACTTCGTAAAGTTTGACCTTATTTATATGAAAAAATATCAACATCTACCATGCTAAAGTTATACAATATGAAAATTTAAGTCATAAAACATCTACTGATATTGATTTCATATTGTGAATGTTGTTTTTTTTCTATAAAGTTGGTCAAACTTTACGAGGCTTGAGTTTAGACAAATATTATATGTGAACTAAAAAGATTCGGAGGGAGTACAACATGCTTAACAACAACCAAATATAGTCATTCATAGAGCTATTGTTAAAATTGGTATTGATGAAATTGAACTGCACAGTTCATACTAGCACATATAGAACATCACACTGTGAATAGCTGAAATAAACAAGGCATACTACGAACAACCAAAGATGGCAATTGAAACTGGACATATGCTAACTACAAACAACCGAACAACCAAAAACCGTAGAAATAAACAAGGCATAATGCAAAGAACCAAATATAGCAGATACTGGACATGTTCTCACTACAAAAGGGGTTCGAGAAAACAAATCACGGGATTCCCCCGGTGAAGAGGCACGACAAAACAAATCATGGGTTTCCTCACTTGTCACAGATTGGCTCCTCCTCGTGGTTGCCGTCGATGAGGTCTGACTTGGCAGCTGAGGATCCCAAGCCAGCGTCGCAGAACGTGTCCTTCAGAAATGACAAAAGGGGCTCCATGGCGATGAAGGATGGAAAATTGTTCATTACGAGCCACAGGAGATCAACGGCAGGGCCATCGATGGCATCGACGGCTGTCGAACCCGAGGGGTTGGGGGTGGGCAACTTAACCTGTGACATAGCCTGGGTCAAGCCGTCACTGTCGACGACGTCGATGTCGTAGCCGGCATCCGCGACATGCCAGAATACTCTGGCCCGCTAATTCAAAGGCTGCGTCCAGTCATCGTCGTCAGCTTCCTCAGCAGCCACCTCGCCGATGTCGGGCGAAGAGGCCGCGGTAAAGCTCTTTCGGGCCATTCGCTCCTCGAGCTCCCCGGGAAGGATAGCCGGGCTTAGGCTGCGATGCTCTGGAGTGGGGGATGGGGTGGGGATGGGGATCTGTTGGAAAGAGGGCGTTTCGCAGGCATCATCTAAGAAACTCAAGGCGGGGAGGGTATGTATATCGGTGGGTAACCTGGACGGGCAGACCGGCAGAGGTTGAGGATGGAGGCGGCGCGGCAGCGGCAACGTAGCTAGATTTCGAGCGAGGGAGGGGTGGTGTGTGTGTGTGTGTGAGCGGGGGATTTGGGGTGTGTGTGGAGGGGATCCAAGGTGGTGTTTGAGGAAAGTCCGCGGGTACTGAGAATTTTACTAGGCGGGAGTAAAATGGCGGGCTACCAAAAATTTGGATCAAGGGATTGAAGCAGAGCGAGGCGGGAGTAACAAACATCACACGCGGTTAAAACATAATAATCGTGTGCTATCAAACGGAAAAACACTCCAGCCAAGCAGATATTTTTGAGATTGCGAAGGATGTAGGCGGGAGTAAAATGCTGGGGCTCCAGTTAAAAAAAATGCCGGGGCTATTGAAAATTTGGATCAACTGATTGAAGCAGAGCGGGAGTAACACACATCGCACACGGTCCACACATATGAATTGTGTGCTACCAAACAGAAAAACCCTCTACGCGGGTAGATATTTTCGAGATTGCAGGGAGTCGATATTTTCGAGAGCGGGAGGGAAGCCTCGTGGATCCCAATCTACTATGATGTTGTGGGTGACAGGGGCAGGGGCGCGGCACATGGGTAGTCCTAGGTAACCGTGTCTATTGCGTACCCGATCGCAGACGGTTGTTGTGTCCGACTCGTCTGTTGTTTATAAATTTGGCGAAAAAACGCGGGAAAGGGTCAGAACACGAACACACTTGCATGTGGACCAAATATATGTATGGAAAGGGTGGTTTGATGTTCAAATACCCAATTAACAACTTTGATGTGGCACCTGTCGCACAAAGCGCACGTTATTATTGCTAGACCCCCCAGACACACACACACACACACACACACACACGCACACACACACTTCATGTTGGCGAGAGGGGAATCCTAGCTATGAACGCATGCCCCCAAATAGCGAGGTCTGACATCTCACCCTACCGTAACACAAAACAGAAAGGAGTACATCATGGTCAACCCCCCCCCCCCCCCACACACACACTTCATGTTGGCAGGAGGGGAATCCTAGCTATGAACGCATGCCCCCAAATAGCTAGGTCTGACATCTCATCCTACCGTAACACAAAACCGAAAAGGAGTACATCATGGTCAACCCCCCTGCTTCTGATCAAATGTGGACCGTGTGCAGGGCCACAGATGTATTCTTGTGGCGTGAGATGGGTGAGACCACATATGAACCACACCTGTGGGTGGCCCGATGTGTGTGTGTGTGTGTACGGTGTGGTGTGATATTTAAATAACCAAATCACAAATTTGATGTGGCACATGTGCATCGCAAATTAACCGGACATCACCGACCCCACGGAGGTTCATCTAGTGCGAAGTAGTACTATATATGCCCCCCCACGCACACTTTGAGTCAGTGGAGGGGCATCTCACCAAGGCGTATTGTAACACTGACCAAGAAGAATCACCACCTTGGTCGTATAACCTCTCTCGTTGTTGGGTCAAAGTCATGCATGGACGTCCACACGCGGCCCCACAAATAGGCTAGCTTGTCACTGATAACCATGCGAGGGAGTGCCTGAAGACAACCACTACATGAATGTGGCCCAAACATATGTATGAAATGTTATGTGGTGTTTGAATATACCCAATGCACAACTTTGATGTGGTGGCACCATGCTTTTGGAACCAGAAAGTCCCCAGACGGAGTGAGGGTTCACGACACGTATACTACATATATAGGGATTCATGTGTATGCATGCAGGCCCTCAAACTTAGGTCTCCAATCTCACCATGATCGACGTACGACTATACGGTAACGCGGACCAAGAGAAGAAGAATCAACCCTGGTAACCTCTCCCGTGTTGTTGGTCGAAGTGATGGACGTCCACACGGGCCCATGAATATATAGGCCGTCGATGATAACCAAGTGAGGGAGAGTGTCCAAAGACAACCACTGCATGCATGTGCCCCAAACATATGTATGGACATGCGTGATGCATGCATATATGTTTGAATACCAAAAGCACAACATTTTGATGTGGCGCATGCATGCGTCACAAATCGCACAACCCACACAGATCTAGTTCATGACGCATCGCGTGCCCCCTCGATCCGGTGGGAGGGATTCATGCGTAAACATGCGCTCAAAGTATAATATGTTATCTCTCACATCATGACATGCATGTATCGTACCATAGAAGACGAACCAAAATTTAATCCCCACCTAATTATAAGTCAAATTAACCTCTATTGATGCCGGTCAAAGTGATTGGCCAAGCAGCGGGGACACACAGATGGAGGAAGCATCTCGCCGATAACCCTGTGAGTGAGTGCTAGAGGACAACGGCCATCACTTGCATGTGGGCCAAACACATGTATGGAGATGTGTGGTTGTGATGTTTGAATACCTAATATATATGCAGACCTTTGATGTGGCACCTGCCTCGGAAACCGAAAAGTCCCCCACACGAAGCGAGGTTCACGGCGCGCAGTATATGCTGGCCCCCTCCCCTCTTCGACGCGTAATATATACTCCTACGTACCGTAACACAACCCAAAAATAATCCTCCTTGTTCGTCAAATTACCTTTCTCGTTGTGTCATATATTAGATGGACGACGACCTCACGGGCCCATGGAGGGAAGCGTCGCAGGCGAGTGAGTGACAACCATCGTCTGCACATGGCCCAAGGTGTTGGTGATGTTTTTAATACCCAATATGCACAACTTCTTTGTGGCACCTGCCTCGGAAACCGAAAAGTCCCCACACAGAGCGAGATCGTTCATGACGTGTGTGTAGTATGTGCTGCCCCCTCCTCCCCTCTTCGACGCATACTATATACTCCTACAACAACACAACCAAAAAAGAAACCTCCTTGTTGGTCAAATTAACCTCTCTCGTTGGGTCAAAGTGATGGAGGACAAAACCTCACGGGCCCACGGATGGAAGCATCGCACGTGAGTGACTGTCCTATATGGCGCGTAGTATATGTTGCCCCCGGCCACCCTCTTCGACGTGTACTATATATACTCCTCCCGTACATAACAAAAATCAAAAAATGACCATCATTGTTGGTAAAATTAACGTCTCTCACCGCAAGTCATAGTGCTGGAGGACGACCTCGCGGGCCCACAAAGAGAGTCACACGCGAGTGAGTGTCCTAGGACCACCGCGTGCATGTGGCCCAAAGATGCATGTCAAATTTTTTCTGCAGTGAACATGCGACCAAAGGAGTTTTGTGTTAAAAAAACAGATAACATTTGTCCGTTTTTATACATTGATTGATTTCCCGGGGATTTAATGTGCAAAAATCAAATTTGATGTACATGTGACCCTTGATAGTGCACCAAAATGGATTGCAAAATCATATGTGTACGTGTCCCTGGGTGCATGTTTAGTCCCCATGCAAAAAATTTCTAACATCGAGAATCTTGATTTTAAAATCCAGTAAATCCAAAACTAACTTGAAATTCATGAAACTTATCGTGGTGTCATATGGACACCAATAGACTGTGATTTTTTTTTCAAATTTGAGACAATTTTTTATATAATCTTCTTACAGATAGGAAATTATCAATAATTATCAACCAATATCGTAAACTGACTCTTTATTCGAACCGTGTGCGTTAGACCAACAATGTACGTGCCGTGCTTCGGTTAAGCAATAAAGCGACATAATTAATCATCAAAAAGGAAAAATCAATATAATACGTGCCGCCACGCGTCCCGTGTGCCGTACGAGCATGCGTGAGTTGACGAGACGCATGCTAGCAGTCCGCCGCGCAGGCAGACCGGGAGACCGAGGCATGCGCGTGTTCGCTATGGACTCAATGCGAGGCGTGCTAGTAGCTGTGTGAAATGACGGTAGGCATGCCAGCAGTCCGCTGCGCAGGCTCATCGGGAGGCGAGCCAGCCCTTTGACCGCCGCCCACCTGCTCCCACTGCTCCATATTAATGGAGCGCCCGACCCGTTGGTCATAATAGGAGGCGGCACCCTCGTCCACAGTTGTCACCGCCGCATGGAGCGTATTAGGATTTTGGCGAAGCGCACCATCGGAGGGAGTGGCGACGCCGGGGCTGGTGAAGCACCTGTGCAATGCATGAAGCTGAGCACAGAGGTTGCTGTCGCCGCCGACGAGGTTTCGCGCGGGCAGCAGCGCGAACTTGGTCAAATGATCTATGTGCGAAACGACATACATTGTATCTTCCCGCCTTGATTTATTTTACAGAGGCAACATGCAACTGTGCTAAACATATGAAATTATTCAGGGTTCATTTCGCCTTTTTATACATTGATTTTCCTAGGCATTTTTAACAAATAGCACCACGTTATTATCGCAAACGGTCGTATTAGTCCAACCGTGGGCGTTCAACTAACCATTTACTACCGCGGACAGCTGTTTGATTAGACGGGACTACTGTGAGCAGTCCGCCGCGCACGCTCACCATACCGGGAAGCAAGCCGCGAGCACTGCAATGTATTGCTGGTTTTGGACTTTTGTTTCGGGCGCCTAGGGAAGGTACGTAGAACAGTCCTCCTGTCTCATCTACAAGCACCACCGCCGAGGTTCACCGCCTGCTGCGAGATGGAGGATGAGCCAGCCAACAAGTGGGGGCGGGTCGAGCCAGAACCACAAGAGCCTTCGGCGAACATGGACATCATCAGCAGCCTCCCCGACGAGATGTTGGTAACCATCATATCCCACCACCCCATCAGATCTGGCGTGCGGACCACTGTCCTCTCGCGGCGGTTGTGAGCAGCAACGCCTGGACGCATTGTCCCACATCCTCGCCACGCACCCTGGGCCAGTCAGACGCCTTGCTATCGGTAGGTTCAGTTCCCTCTGCAAGGCCGAACCCAGGTTTCACTACTGGTTCCTATCCCCAGCCCTAGATTGGCTAGAGGAGCTCAGCTTTATAGCTAGGCATCCGCGCTCACTGTCGCCATCCGTGCTCTGCCTCGCGCCCACGCTGCGCCGTGGTACATTCAGGAAGTGCATTTTCCCCCGGATTGATGCCGCGCACGCTCTTCATCTCCCTAAACTTAAGCACCTCGAGCTCATTGCCGTCCGCATCTCGAAGGAGGATTTGGAGCGCCTGCTCATCGGCTGTACAACGCTCGAGTACCTTCGTCTTCATGCGATGTATGGGTTGAGTAGCCTCCACATCACCTCGACGAATGTGCTAGCGATTTATGTGCATTGCTGGCGCCGCCCAAGGCTGTCAGTTGAGGTGTTTCATGATATGGTCATTGAGAATGCACCTTTCCTCGAGATATTGTATGTACTTGATAAATTAGGTCCAGCAAGAATCAGGGTCATTCACACACCGAAATTGACAGTGTTGGGCTATTTGTGTGCTGAATTCAACGAACTTGTTACTGGATCATTATCCGTTCAGGTACAACAGTCTTCTTCTTCTTCTCCTTCTTATATATTATTGGACAACACATTTTATGTAATTTTTGTTGATCTATATGTTTGCATGTCATCCAGAAAATGATTCCAACAAGCTTGACCCGGCCTCTGCACACAGTGAAGATCTTGGCACTACAGTCTGTCGGCCCCGATCTGGATGAAGTTGTTAGATTCCTTAGATGCTTTACTTGCACGGAGAAGCTATACATCGAGGTGATGCTCCTTTCCCGTTAATTGTTAACCACAACGAAGCTCAATTTTTTGTTACTTTTACCCATGATTACAATAACAAATGTAGAATGATTTCTAAAGGAAATTTGGAGGATTTCAATACATATATTTTTTGAGATGCTAGTGTTGTACGCGTTTTATTCCTTCGCCCGACATGCTTTCGTGATAAAAGTTTATCATGAAAGATTGAAGGTGGCATTTCACTCTTTTCGTGTATTTTAGAAATCCTGCAAATCAAAGAGGACCAAAGTGTTCAAATCTGCAGCTAGGCACTAATATGTTGTCTTTGTTTGCAAATACTAGCAGGCCCGAAAGTAGAAAATGTTGGGGAATATAACAATCCCATTGAATGCCTTGATCTTCATCTCACAGAAATTACTTTTAACGAGTACCGAGGCACCACACCAGAAATTAAATTCGCCAGGTTCTTTGTTGAGAAAGCAAGGTTGCTCAAGGTAATGAGGTTTGCCCTATATTTAATGCACAGAAGTGAATGGATTGCTTAAGAGCGCAGGCATCTACAGCTGAATGGAAAAGGCTCTGTGGAAGCGAATTTCAGTTTGTAACTTCATATGACAGATTATTCGGAAGTCACTGTATCGAGCCGTTATATGACTTCTCAGTGGCTGATCCTTTTGCAAAAATAATGCATGAAAAAGATTCTGAAGAAGATGAATTTTATGTGTCTGAATAGTTTGAACCTTGTAATCTTTGAATTTGGGCCTTGTAATGCTGGAATTTGAACCTTTCAATATTTATGGTATTTGTTATATAACGTAATTGGATGTTTAATTTGGTTTTGCAATCATGTCCTGTTATAAGTATATATATGTTGTTCTTTTGTAGATAGAGCATAGATGTTGTGCAGACAGAGCATATCACATCGAACACGGACCACACTAGGGAACCCGTTGGTGATGAATTCATCAATCGCAGATGGTTGTATACCAGCAAGCGTTTGCCCACAACACACACGGCTTATTCCATCACAAACAGCTCGAATGGATCAACTGTATGCCACGTATCGCACACGCAACTCTAATCTGATTCATGCTTGATGTCTCCGACATCGCTCGCACAGTTCATCGTATTTGCCACGTATCACTATGCCGGCCTCTGCTCGCGTCCCTCGGCGCGCTCTGCTCGTGTCTGTCGGTGCACTCCGTGTGGCACCCCGGCTCAGAGAACCAGTTTACCAGTGTTTCCAACCCAGAGTTCATGTCTTCTGGAAACACACAACAACTTGGGACAAAACATAGCTGAACTTTTATTGATAATAGTCTAGTACAAGCTTATATATTACATCATCATCGAGGCCAAAAGCACATCTAGTGCTATGACAATATCTACATTATTTATCTAACATATCAGGGCCTCGGTATTACTGCGGAATACTACAGCGGAAGACTACTGCGTAGCGGAACATGATAGTAACTCCATCCACAGGGACACTGCTGAGGACACATCCTAGGAATCGCAACACGGACATCGAGACTTCCGTCTCAGTCTTCTCCTGCATCTGGCATGATACGCCAGGTGAGTACTTTGAATGTACTCACAAGCACTTGACAACCAAATATGCAGCAAATAATAGCATGGCAATGAGCATGTTAAAACTTAAGTGATTCACTAACTGTCACCAACTTACTCATATCCGGGTTGTCTCACAACCCTCGGAATACTCAATCTCAACGAGTACTTTTGCTCATATGACAAGTTCTTCCATCATTACTATGGTTATTATGGTTGATCACCTAGAGAGGTCTGGACGGGCTGTCCAATACCGTGGATGCGGCTATTCGAATAGATTTTACACTCTGCAGAGGTTGCGCACTTTACCCACACTATGGAGCATCTGACCTCGTGATCCCATTCGGGTGGACCAGCGTTGCTCCAACGAAACCTGCCTGACCCGTGACTCTTCCATCGTACCACCGGCAATCACACTCCCCCGGAGTCAAGCCTTGGGTGGCCCCTGTGTCCTCGTGACACCTGCCACCGTCGTGGCCAAACTAACTGTCCCAAACAGGGACGTCGGCAAATAACTCAACTAGGCTCACAGGGTTATTGCCGTCTACCTGATCAGGGCAGCACGCGCATAACCCTCCCTAGACGGAGGTACCGGTGAAAGAGCACGAAGCCAGACCAAGTCAAGGCCGTCCCATACCGGCAAATGTGGCTGCACGGGTAAGCCCGGACAGGTGACTCTTGATCAACCATCTAAGTTTCATTTATCACGCATGGTGGTTTAACATTTCAGCTTGAGTTATCAACATAAGGCATTTGAATAATTTACTTTGAATTATCAATGATAATTTAAATGCAAGAATGAATATGAATTATGCAATGCTATGAAATGCTTCATAATATGGATGTCCTGGCTTGCCTTGATCAGTTGGGTTGTTCAGAAACTCCTGGTCTTCAAATCCACAAGAATCTCCTTCAGAAAACATTCTTAAATGGCAAAGGAAAATGTCACATAAAGCCTTTTTATTCACCAACAATTCTGTGGGTATTGGAAAAATACCAAACTTGGTGGAAAAATAAAGGGCTTCATTACAAACACAATGCAAAAAGAATCAGGTCAATTGGACCTTCCTGTAAAAAGTTTTTAATGGCCAAAGTTTCTGGTCAATTCTGTTTAATAAATAAAAATCAGAAAAACCAGAAAAACCTGGAGCGGGCCACGTCGAAGGCGTAATCGCCCGAGGCACCTCCACTTACCGCTTCGGTGAGTGGATGACGGGTGGGGCCCGGTTCGATTTAAAACAGAGAGAGGGAGAGAGCAGAGAAGAGGGGCGGCTCACCGGCGGCGATTGTCGGCGATAGCGACGGCGGTTGGGTTTGTGGATGGTGGGGATGGATCGGGCGCTCGACGGCGGTTCACCCTGTACCCGTAGCTCCTCCAGAGGTGGCCGGACGGCGCGGCGCCCTTCTTCTTCGGCGGACGAGCGCTACGGTGATCGGCGGAGGAGCCCAATTCGGCAGCAATCCGGTGAGGCGAGAGCTCAGGGAGGACCAGCGGAACCCACTGATCACGCTGAAGGGCTCAGGCGAGGCGGAGGTGGAGTGGAGGTGGCTGGATATGGAACGAGGGCGGTGGAGGAGCTCCGGTGAAGCTCGAGGCCAGAGGGCCTCTCGGCCTTGGCTCTTGCTTGGGGAGGCAGTGGAGGATGGAGGGTGAAGGGTGAGGTGCTAGGCGAGGCCGGGCGGGGCTTTATATAGGCAGGAGGGGACGCTCGGCGAGCTCTCTGGATACGGCTCGAAGCGGGCCATGGCGCCGGTGAGACATACGCCGCGCTGGCTAGATGTTTGCGGCGAAGGGACTTGAGAGGGCAGCAGCATTCAATGCGGGAGGCGACGGCTCGAGAGGAAACGACGAGCAGCGCCGCAACTATGACCGCATGGGTCTCACAGTGCGGCGATGGCGTGGCAGCCGGCGAGGGCAGCTCCGGTGAGGGCGAGGGTTCTGGAGGGGCTGCGTGTCGACCAGAGGCGATGTCGGCATGCCCAGACAAGCTGCTGCGGCGCCGTGGTCTCGCTCGGATGAGACCCGAGCCTGGCGCAGCACAGAGCGTGGCGACAAGCATGCCAGCGCCGTGCTCACCATGGTGCTTGGCACCAGGAGGCCACACAAGCCTGGCAAAACATGTCCAACATGTCGACCTTTGATCCCTCAGATCACCAACAACCTTGGTTTGGCTTGGTTCACGCAGAGATGAGAGGTAAAATCATCAACAGTCTCTGACAACCAACTTGGGGAGATTCCAGAGAAGAAATGAGGTGGATATTGAGCCAAAGATGGTGTCTGGAGTGATCCTCGTTAGAAAGACTCCAAATTGGCCAAGTTTGAGGTGGTTTGGTTGAAGTTTGAGGGTAGTTCATGTGTAACTTGCAAAACTGGTCCAGAATCAAAATGTTGAAGTACTGCTCACTTGGAAGATCTTCAGATGCTGAAACTTGGTGGAGGGAAGTCATTTGTAGTTGTCCTCATGCCACAAAAATTTGAGAGCAATTGGACAAACCTAGCATACACTTCCTTCACAAAGGTCCAGACTGACCAGAGACAAAAATGAATTGTTTTGCAAAAAAAATTGAACTAGGTCATGGAATATTTTTGGATATTGGAGCAAGATATAGCCCAAGGTATTTTAGGGAATTATTTGAGAATATTCTGGCCATCCAAACTATAGGTTGCTTCACAACCCATAGTAATGCCCTAAATCCTCAAATAAAAGAAAAGAGTTATTGAAAATAATTTAAATTGGAATTTGAGTCCTTGAGATACTTGGTAGGGTTTTGGCAAGGTGATGAGGCTTTGGATCACCTGGAAGAAGATTCAAGAATGTCCAAGACCAAGTGAAAGATTCAAAATCCATTCAAATTCCAAATAAAACCAGGAAAAGTTCGAAAAGAAAAAGTTGTCAAAATCAGGGTGTCACACTCTGCTCGCGTACCTCCACGCGCTCGGCTTGTGGACAACTTTTCCTTGCGTGTTCAACTGCTATATGCATATATATGGTTGCTCGCCGTTGAGGCGACCGCGGAGTGCTCTGCTCGCGTCCCTGCGCGCGCGCTCTGCCAGCGGTTGGGGCCTGCGCAAGATCACGTTGGGGGCCCCATATGCATGCGGTTGCACCGCGTGCGTCGCCACGATGTAGTTATGTGCGGCACGATGGAGTTACGTGCTGCAAATTAGAACTGCCATCCGGGCGTGCGGATATTCCGGGCCGTCCGGCTTCCCCATTAATTCCCGCGGCCATTATAACCTTAGTCTCTTCAACCTTTCGATCTTGCCCCACAACACAACAAGCACACCCACGACGACACATACAGAGAGGATATCTAGCGGCGCTCGAATGGAGTTCGGTGAGCATAAAGTGAAGACCCACGCAAGGGAGACGGATCTCTCGGTGGTGTACACCATCGACCCGGCCGTGGTGGAGGACTACATCAACACCGTGGAGTGGTTGCTTGCTCGAGACAATTACAAGGTGGTTGGCATCGACCTCCAGTACACCGGCGGTCATCCCGGCAAAGATCAAAAGGTTGCCGTCGCCCAGTTGTGCGTGTGCCATCTTGTCCTCATCTTCCACTACTGCATGGCCACAGAGCCTTGCGACCGTTTGGCCAGGTTTGTCAACAGCACCGACTACAAGTTCGCTACGGTGGAAACCTGCAATGATGTAAAGGCGCTCATGGTTACAGGCTTGGCCTGCAAGAACCTTGTCGAAATCCATGACCACTACAGGGTCTGAGGCAGCACGAAGAAGGACTCCCTAGTTGAATTCGCCTCGGCCATCATCGACCCCTACTACGAAAAGATGAAGCAGGATGCCAAGAGAACAAGTCCCGTATCCTGGCACGGGGCCTGGATGCAGTAACTGGATGAACCTCACGTCAGGTTCGTGGCCAAGAGCGTGTACATATGCTACGAGATGCACAGGCGGATCATTGACATGAGGAAGTGCCTCGTTAGCGAAATCGACGAGGCCGAATCGAGCCACAAGCAGAGTAGTAGCGGCAAGTATCACAAGAAATAGATGATGATCAGATGATCATTTATGCTAGTTAATTATGCATGTAATATATGTTTACTTTGGTGTGTGGAAATGTCATGTGTGTAGTAGCCACCTATGTAATTATGCATGTAATAGTTTACTTTGGTGTGTGCAAATGTCATGTGTGTAGTAGCCACATATGTAATTGGATGTGTAATTTGGGTATGCAACCATGTCCTTATAAGTGTGTGTATATATATGTTGTTGTTCTGTATGCAATCCCATCGCACAACACACACGTCTTATTAGCAGCAATCGTCTGTGTTATTATCGGTCTTCGCACACGTTTCTGATTACAGACCTGTTTGCCGCGTATCATACACATCTTGTTAAATTGAACCGTTTCTGTTCTCTTGGCTCAATGCAAACAGTTCATCCGAGTGAACTGTTTGCCCTCTATCACACACACCTTGATCTGGCTGACCGATTCTTTTGTTCCGCCTAATCACAAATAGTTCATCCGAGTGAACTATATGCCGGATATCACACACACCTTCATCTGGCTGCCCGTTTATGTTGTTCCGCCTCATCACAAACAGTTTATCCGAGTGAACTGTATGACGTATATCACACACACCTTCATCTGGCTGCCCGTTTCTGTTGTTCTGCCTCATCACAAATAGTTCATTGGACTGAACCGTATGCCCCGCATCGCACACGCAACTAAAATCCAAACCGTGTTTGATGTATCCACCATCGCAAACATTTTGCATCTTTTTTGATGGTTTTTTTACATCACCGTTTGCGATTATTGCATAGCACACAGTTTTGTCGAAGGGTCTCTGATTGTAGTGTCGCGTTAGCAGCATCCTGCAGTAGTGCTCATTTTTATATTATATTGTAGTTTAATTTTATTTTTGGAATTACTTTTATTTATAATGTTCATTCTTAATTGATTAGAATGTGTTTAATAATATTATTTTGTCAATGTGAACATTATTATATTATATTTAGAGACTTCATTTTTTTCCTTTTTATTTGTTGGTAGGTGGTGATCATTTTATATTATATTGTTCATTTTCTATTAGATTAAGAATATTGTTCTAAATTTATATTATTTTAGTATATTATTTGTTTTTAGTAAAGTAGAAATACTGTATTGCCTTTATTAAAGTAAGTAATTTTTATGTGTTTGGGCTAAATTAAATTGTTTTTTGCATATTGGGCCAAGCGCAAAAATTATTAGGAGACAGTTGGGTCAAAATCAAGGGGGGCAACGGCTACCTCGCCCGACTCCCCCCTCTCTCTGCCCCGCGCCCGTTCTCTCTCTCTGTTTCCTCTCTTGTTCCCCTTTCTTCTGTTGACATCGCCGCTCCGATTCTGGCCGATTCCGGTGGTGAGTAACAACTAATCTCCCTCTCTTGCCGCTTGTTGCCGTCCGATTTGATTTGATTTCATTTTGTTTTGATTTGCATAGCTAGGGTTTCAGCGACGACGGCGACGGAAACGATCCACGGCTAGGGTTCATCCCCCTTCACTAGGGTTTCAGCGGCGACGGTGGCGGAAACGACCAACGGCGGCAGAGGTAACAACTAATCTCCCTCTCTCGCTAGGATTTCATTTCGTTTTGATTTGCATTGCTAGGGTTTCAGTGATTTGACTAGGCCAAATTGAATTAGAATGGTAGGCAAAATTGAATTAGAGTGAGTAGGTCAAATTGAATTAGAGTGAGTATGCCAAATTGAATTAGAAACTACAATGTGTATGTTTGGTAGTGGAAGATAATTTTAGAAATGTGTGGTGGTGTTCTTCTGGGCAGTACAATATTGTTATTGTGATCATCTATGTTGTCGATGAAATGTGTTTGCCGTGGGCATTTTTACAAATGTGTTTGCTCTAGTGCATTCCCAAGTCAGTGGCACATTGTTGGCATTTTAGTTGATACAAATTTAGTGTAGTGTTTGCTCTAGTCCATTCCCAAGTCAGTGCCACATTGTTTGCTCTAGTGCATTCCCAAGTTAGTGCCAAAATAATTATGCTATGCCAAGTGAGTGTACTTGACATTTTTAGTGTAGTTGACAGAACAATTATGCTATGCCAATGTAACTAGATGACCACCTTTAATCATATTTTTGGTAAATTTATATCATTGCTTAGTTCTTACTATGCGACCTTCGTTCTTAAAATGCATCAGGTCTCATGGCCAATTCTGGAGGCAACATGGGGGAGGTTTATGATGTGGACTGATACGTCTCCAATGTATCTATAATTTTTAATTGTTCCATGCTATTATATTATCTATCTTGGATGTTTATATGCTATTTTATATGATTTTTGGGACTAACCTATTAACCTAGAGCCCAGTGCCAGTTTTTGTTTTTTCCTTGTTTTTGAGTTTCGCAGAAAAGGAATATCAAACGGACTCCAATTGGCCTGAAAATTTACGGAGAATATTTTTGGAAAATATGAAAAATACTGGAACGAAAAGATATCGGAGAGGAGTCCCGAGGCCACCACAAGAGTCGAGGGCACGCCCCCCTAGGGCGCGCCCCCCATCCTTGTCGTCGCCTCATGGGCCCCCTTGACTTGTCCCCGACTCCAACACCTCTTATAAATCCCAAAAACCCCAGAACAAAACCTAGATCGGGAGTTCCACCGCCGCAAGCCTCCGTAGCCACCAAAAACCAATCGGGACCCTGTTCCGGCACCCTGCCGGAGGGGAAAATCATCACCGATGGCCATCTTCATCATCCCGGCGGTCTCCATGACGAGGAGGGAGTAGTTCACCCTCGGGGCTGAGGGTATGTACCAGTAGCTATGTGTTTGATCTCTCTCTCTCTCTCTCTCTCTCTCTCTCTCTCTCGTGTTCTTGATTTGGCACGATCTTGATGTACCGCGAGCTTTGCTATTATAGTTGGATCATATGATGTTTCTCCCCCTCTACCTTCTAGTAATGAATTGAGTTTTCCATTTGAAGTTATCTTATCGGATTTAGTCTTTAAGGATTTGAGAACACTTGATGTATGTCTTGCATGTGCTTATCTATGGTGACAATGGGATATTCACGTGATCCACTTGATGTATGTTTTGGTGATCAACTTGCGGGTTCTGTGACCTTGTGAACTTATGCATAGGGGTTGGCACACATTTTCGTCTTGACTCTCCGGTAGAAACTTTGGGGCACTCTTTGAAGTTCTTTGTGTTGGTTTGACTAGATGAATCTGAGATTGTGTGATGCATATCGTATAATCAAACCCGCGGATACTTGTGGTGACATTGGAGTATCTAGCTGACATTAGGGTTTTGGTTGATGTGTGTCTTAAGGTGTTATTTTAGTACGAACTCTAGGGCTGTTTCTGACACTTATAGGAATAGCCCAATAGATCGACCAGAAAGAATAACTTTGAGGTGGTTTCGTACCCTACAATAATCTCTTCGTTTATTCTCCGCTATTAGTGACTTTGGAGTGACTCTTTGTTGCACGTTGAGGGATTGTTATATGATCTAATTATGTTATCATTGTTGAGAGAACTTGCACTAGTGAAAGTATGAACCCTAGGCCTTGTTTCGAAGCATTGCAATACTGTTTTCACTCACTTTTGTTACTAGTTACCTTGCTGTTTTATTTTCAGATTACAAAAACCTATATCTACCATCCATATTGCACTTGTATCACCATCTCTTCGCCGAAGTAGTGCACCTATACAATTTATCATTGTATTGGGTGTGTTGGGGACACAAGAGACTCTTTGTTATTTGGTTGCAGGGTTGTTTGAGAGAGACCATCTTCATCCTACGCCTCCCACGGATTGATAAACCTTAGGTCATCTACTTGAGGGAAATTTGCTACTCTCCTACAAAACTCTGCGCTTGGAGGCCCAACACGAGTCTACAAGAAGAAGGTTGCATAGTAGACATCAAGGTCTTTTCTGGCGCCGTTGCCGGGGAGGTGAGTGCTTGAAGGTATATCTTTAGATCTTGCAATTGAATCTTTTAGTTTCTTGTTTTATCACTAGTTTAGTTTATAAAAGAAAACTACAAAAATATTGGAGTTAAGGTTGCCTCATATGCTTCATCTTTTTAATGTCTTTCGTGAAAATAAGGATTCCGATAATTGTGCTCAAGTGTTAGAAGAAGAAGTCTATAAAATGTTTGGCACTAAATTTTTGAATGATGAGCATGATTGCAATGTTGTTAGTATGAATTCCTTGAATATCCATGATGCTAATGATATACAAAGCTACAAGCTTGGGGATGCTATGTTTGATGAAGATGATATTTTTAGTCCCCCAAGTTTTGATGAGAATATTTATTATGATGATAGCATGCTTCCTATTTATGATGATTATATTGATGAAAGTGGGTTTGGAAGAGTGTCAACTCTAGGTAGTATTGATCCCACTATTTTGGAGGGTGTTGAATCTTTTCGCAGTATTGATAAAAGTGGATTTGGAGAGGTCATGACTTTATTTAGTGATGAATCCACTATTTTGGAAGAAGTTTCAATTGATTATGAGAACAAAGTTGCTATCTATGATGATTATTGTGATGACATGTATGCTATAAAGAATAATGATAACCATGAAACTTGTCATCATGATTTTAATTTTCAATTGGATTATGCCTCACATGATAGTTATTTTGTTGAGTTTGCTCCCACTACTATTCATGAGAATAAATTTGCTTATGTGGAGAGTAACAAATTTTCTATGCTTATGGATCATGAAAAGAATGCTTTATGCGATAGTTTTATTGTTGAATTCATTCATGATGCTACTGAAAATTATTATGAGGGAGGAATATATGCTTGTAGGAATTGCAATAATACAAAGTTTCCTCTCTATGTATTGAAAATCTTGAAGTTGTGCTTGTTTTACCTTCCTATGCTAGTTGATTCTTGCTCCCATAAATTGTTTGCTCACAAAATCCCTATGCATAGGAAGTGGGTTAGGCTTAAATGTTCTAGTCATATCCTTCATGATGCTCCCGTTATGTTTCAATTCTTATCTTTTATGTGAGCATCATTGAAATCACTATGCCTAGCTAAAAAGGCATTAAAGAAAAACACTTGTTGGGAGACAACCCAACATTTACCCCTACTGTTTTTATGTGTTCACGTGATTAGGCTACTGTAGTAATCATTTTTTATAGCTTTTGTTTGAATAAAGTGCCAAGTAAAGCCTTTGGGATAGAGTGGTTGATAGTTGACTTGATCCTGTGCAAAAACAGAAACTTTTGCGCCCAGTCCAGGAATTTCTAAAATTCACTGGAACGTTATTTTGAGCTGAATTTTCTACACATGATTGATATGCAAATTTTCTACGTTGTCCTAATTTTTCAGAATTTTTTAAGTTACAGAGGTATGGAAAGTTTCCAGATTACTACAGACTGTTCTGTTTTTCACAGATTCTGTTTTCATTGTGTTGTTTACTTATTTTGATGAATCTATGAGTAGTATCGGAGGGTATGAACCACGGAGAAGTTGGAATACAGTAGATATAACACCAATATGAATTTAGAATGAGTTCACAACAGTACCTAAGTGGTGATTTATTTTATTATACTAACGGATCTCACGAAGGTTTTGTTAAGTTTTGTGTGATTGAAGTTTTCAAGTTTTGGGTGAGATATCGATATGAGGAGAATAAGGAGTGACAAGAGCATAAGCTTGGGGATTCCCAAGGCACCCCAAGGTAATATTCAAGGAATATACAAGCAACTAAGCTTGGGGATGCCCCGGATGGCATCCCCTCTTTCGTCTTCAACATTATCGGTAACCTCACTTGGAGCTATATTTTTATTCGTCACATGATATGTGTTTTGCTTGAAGCGTCATTTTATTTTATTAGTGTTTGCTTGCTGTTACTTAGAATAATGTTTTTCATCTTTTAGTTCAATAAAAGTGTCAAGTGTAGCCTTTACCATGCTTATTTCGCAAGTCTATATGTTGCTGATTTGAAAACAGAAAGTTTTCTATCATTGTCTGAATTCTTATGGAAATTAAGAGCGTGGTAAAATCTTAAAAGTTTTTCACAATGAGTAACAACAAATTTTCTACAGTGTGGTAGGTTTTCAGAATTTTTGGAGTTAGGGAAGTATGAGTTTAATTGCACTATTTACAGACTGTCCTGTTTAGACAGATTGCTGTTATGTTTGCATTGTTTGCATATGTTTGCTTGTTTAATGATTCTATTTGAGAATAGGAGTATTAAATATGCAGAGGAATTTAGTATGCAATGTTAAATAATATTTTTAGTGATTTTCTACAGTAGAGAATGATAAGGTTTTGCATTTGATTTATACTAACTTTTCTCACAAGTTCTTGTTGAGTTTTGTGTGCATGAAGTTTTTAAGATTTAGGGAAACCGTGATATAAAAGGAATTAAGGAGACACAAAAGCTCAAGCTTGGGTATGCCCAAGGAATCCCTAGTTAATATTTCAATAAGTCTCAAGCATCTAAGCTTGGGGATGCCCCGGTTGGCATCCCACCTTTCTTCTTCAACAGTGATCGGTTAGTATCGGTTGAGCCTAAGTTTTTACTTCTTCACATGATGTGTGCTATTTTTAGAAAGTTATTTTATTTTGTTTTGCTTGCTGTTTGAATAGTATCCCAAGATCTGAAATTCTTAAATGTTAGAGAGTCTTCACATAGTTACATAATTATTCGACTACTCATTGATCTTCACTTATATCTTTTGGAGTAGTTTGTCAGTTGCTCTAGTGCTTCACTTATATCTTTTTAGAGCACGGCGGTGGCTTTATTTTATAGAAAATATTGAACTCTCATGCTTCACTTATATTATTTTGAGAGTCTTTAAACAGCATGGTAATTTGCTTTGGTTATAAATTTAGTCCTAATATGATAGGCATCCAAGAGGGATATAATAAAAACTTTCATATAAAGTGCATTGAATACTAAGAGAAGTTTGATTCCTTATGATTGTTTTGAGACATGAAGATGGTGATAATAGAGTCATGCTAGTGAGTAATTGTGAATTTGAGAAATACTTGTGTTAAGGTTTGTGATTCCCGTAGCATGCACGTATGGTGAACCGTTATGTGATGAAGTCGGAGCATGATTTATTTATTGATTGTCTTCCTTATAAGTGGCGGTCGGGGACGAGCGATGGTCTTTTCCTACCAATCTATCCCCCTAGGAGCATGCGTGTAGTACTTTGTTTCGATAGCTAATAGATTTTTGCAATAAGTATATGAGTTCTTTATGACTAATGTTGAGTCCATGGATTATACGCACTCTCACCCTTCCACAATTGCTCGCCTCTCTAGTACCGTGCAACTTTCGCCGGTACCATACACCCACCATATACCTTCCTCAAAACAGCCACCATACCTACCTATTATGGCATTTCCATAGCCATTCCGAGATATATTGCCATGCAACTTCCACCGTTCCGTTTACTATGACACGCTTCATCATTGTTATATTGCTTTGCATGATCATGTAGTTGACATAGTATTTGTGGCAAAGCCACCATTCATAATTTTTATACATGTCACTCTTGAGTCATTGCACATCCCAGTACACCGCTGGAGGCATTCACATAGAGCCATATCTTTTGTTCTATTATCGAGTTGTAATATTGAGTTGTAAGTAAATAAAAGTGTGATGATCATCATTATTAGAGCATTGTCCCAGTGAGGAAAGGATGATGGAGACTATGATTCCCCCACAAGTTGGGATGAGACTCCGAACAAAAAAAATAATAAAAAAAAGAGGAAAAAAAAGAAAGAGCAAAAAAAGAGAGAAAAAGAGAGAAGGGGCAATGCTACTATCCTTTTACCACACTTGTGCTTCAAAGTAGCACCATGATCTTCATGATAGAGAGTCTCCTATGTTGTCATTTTCATATACTAGTGGGAATTTTTCATTATAGAACTTGGCTTGTATATTCCAATGATGGGCTTCCTCAAACTGCCCTAGGTCTTCGTGAGCAAGTGAGTTGGATGCACACCCACTTAGTTTCTTTTTGAGCTTTCATACACTTATAGCTCTAGTGCATCCGTTGCATGGCAATCCCTACTCACTCACATTGATATCTATTGGCGGGCATCTCCATAGCCCGTTGATACGCCTAGTTGATGTGAGACTATCTCCTTCTTTTTGTCTTCTCCACAACCACCATATTCTATTCCACCTATAGTGCTATATCCATGGCTCACGCTCATGTATTGCGTGAAAGTTGAAAAGGTTTGAGAACACCAAAAGTATGAAACAATTTCTTGGCTTGTCATCGAGGTTGTGCATGATTTGAATATTTTGTGTGATGAAGATGGAGCATAGCCAGACTATATGATTTTGTAGGGATAGCTTTCTTTGGCCATGTTATTTTGAGAAGACATGATTGCTTTATTAGTATGCTTGAAGTATTATCGTTTTTATGTCAATATTAAACTTTTGTTTTGAATCTTATGGATCTGAATATTCTTGCCACAATAAAGAAGATTACATGGATAAATATGTTAGGTAGCATTCCACATCAAAAATTCTGTTTTTATCATTTACCTACTCTAGGACGAGCAGGAATTAAGCTTGGGGATGCTTGATACGTCTCCAACGTATCTATAATTTTTGATTGTTCCATGCTATTATATTATCTATCTTGGATGTTTTATATGCATTTATATGCTATTTTATATGATTTTTGGGACTAACCTATTAACCTAGAGCCCAGTGCCAGTGCCAGTTTCTGTTTTTTCCTTATTTTTGAGTTTCGCAGAAAAGGAATATCAAACGGACTCCAATTGGCCTGAAAATTTACGGAGAATATTTTTGGAAAATATGAAAAATACTGGAATGAAAAGATATCGGAGAGGAGTCCCGAGGCCACCACAAGGGTGGAGGGTGCGCCCCCCTAGGGCGTGCCCCCCGTCCTTGTCGTCGCCTCATGGGCCCCCTTGACTTGTCCCCTACTCCAACACCTCTTATAAATCCCAAAAACCCTAGAACAAAACCTAGATCGGGAGTTCCGTCGCCGCAAGCCTCTGTAGCCACCAAAAACCAATCGGGACCCTGTTTCGGCACCCTGCCAGAGGGGGAAATCATCACTGGTGGCCATGTTCATCATCCCTACGGTCTCCATGATGAGGAGGGAGTAGTTCACCCTCGGGGCTGAGGGTATGTACCAGTAGCTATGTGTTTGATCTCTCTCTCTCTCTCTCTCTCTCTCGTGTTCTTGATTTGGCACGATCTTGATGTACCGCGAGCTTTGCTATTATAGTTGGATCTTATGATGTTTCTCCCCCTCTACCTTCTTGTAATGAATTGAGTTTTCCCTTTGAAGTTATCTTATCAGATTGAGTCTTTAAGGATTTGAGAACACTTGATGTATGTCTTGCATGTGCTTATCTGTGGTGACAATGGGATATTCACGTGATCCACTTGATGTATGTTTTGGTGATCAACTTGCGGGTTCTGTGACCTTGTGAACTTATGCATAGGGGTTGGCACACGTTTTCGTCTTGACTCTCCGGTAGAAACTTTGGGGCACTCTTTGAAGTTCTTTGTGTTGGTTTGAATAGATGAATCTGAGATTGTGTGATGCATATTGTATAATCAAACCCGCGGATACTTGTGGTGACATTGGAGTATCTAGCTGACATTAGGGTTTTGGTTGATGTGTGTCTTAAGGTGTTATTTTAGTACGAACTCTAGGGCTGTTTCTGACACTTATAGGAATAGCCCAATAGATCGACCAGAAAGAATAACTTTGAGGTGGTTTCGTACCCTACAATAATCTCTTCGTTTATTCTCCGCTATTAGTGACTTTGGAGTGACTCTTTGTTGCACGTTGAGGGATTGTTATATGATCTAATTATGTTATCATTGTTGAGAGAACTTGCACTAGTGAAAGTATGAACCCTAGGCCTTGTTTCGAAGCATTGCAATACTGTTTTCGCTCACTTTTGTTACTAGTTACCTTGCTGTTTTATTTTCAGATTACAAAAACCTATATCTACCATCCATATTGCACTTGTATCACCATCTCTTCGCCGAAGTAGTGCACCTATACAATTTATCATTGTATTGGGTGTGTTGGGGACACAAGAGACTCTTTGTTATTTGGTTGCAGGGTTGTTTGAGAGAGACCATCTTCATCCTATGCCTCCCACGGATTGATAAACCTTAGGTCATCCACTTGAGGGAAATTTTCTACTCTCCTACAAAACTCTACGCTTGGAGGCCCAACACGAGTCTACAAGAAGAAGGTTGCGTAGTAGACATCATGGACATGCTGAACGAAGATCTCCTACAGTCTCATCAGTATGTCATCAATAACCAGCAGGAGCTGAATGCCTCGCTGAAGGCGGAGATCGGTCAGCTGCACAACGAAAGGGTTGATCTCGTAAAGAACACTAATAAGCTTAGGGACGAGAGGGATGAGCTCATCAAGGAAAGGAATAAGCTGAAGCAGGAGAGAAAAATCCTAAAGGGTAGAGAAGATTAGCCTCAAGACGGACATAACTCGTTACAAAAAGTTGGAAAGGCCAACAGAAAGGAGCTTCGCCAGCTGAGCGTAATCCTTGATGAAAGTAGTTCTTTAACTAGGTAGAGTAGTTCTTCACTAGGTAGCTAGCTAGTCATGAGTTGATGAGTAACTTGAGTATAATGAGTAACTTTTGTGAAATTTATTGAGTTAATGAGTATCTATTGAGTAACTAGCTAGTAACTTTCCTGAAGTACAATTATTTAGTTTATGAAGTAATTTTTTATTACAAAAAAACAATTTGCTGGCGCTGGCCAACAGGGAACGCCAGTGGTAATATAAACTTAGTGCTGGCGTTGGCCACGTGGCACGCCATCAGCACGTGGAATACTACCGACGTGGGATCCAACGCCACCACTACATTCTAACAATGGGGCAATATTGGTGGCGTCGAGTGTCCACGGTAGCAAGGTTGTTTTTGGCATGCCATACCTAGGCTTTTCTGCACTAGTGATAGTGAAGCGGCCTTTAACTGTCATGCCTGAGGCAACCTCGACATTGGCGGTGAAGCCGGCGAGGTCGAGGGTGACCTGCAGAACATTTTAAGCGACAAGTTCTTTGTAGGGGCAGCGGCGATGGAGTGAGGGTCCTGCGCCGCTCCCGGATTAGGATGGGTCAGAACTTTGTGTTCCTGGGAGGACTTTTACTCCCATGGCTGGCACAATCACGACCTTGGCGGCGAAGCCCGTGAGGCCAAGAATAACCTGCAAAATTTTTGGAGCGGGAACTCTTAGTGTGGGGCTACGATGCCGTGGGCCTCTTCAAGGCTAACTTGGACGACCACCATGTCGAGGGGTTGAGCAGTGCGGTTGTCGGTCGCCCCTTCTTGGGCGTGAGCGAGGGTTCCAGACTCCACCTCTATCATGACCTACGAGACTTTAGGATCGGGGAGCCCTCTGTCGAGGGTGGCATCATCGAGGGCCTCCTCGGGTCCCACTTCCTTGACCACCACATCGAGCGTACAACGCCGACTGCCCATTCGAGTGCTTCAAGTTTCGCCTCTCCTGCAATGTCCTTGTTTGATATTGTCGTTGAACCTTTCTCATTGGATGTCGTGGCTTCTCCTAACATGATGACCTGCAAGTGCATAGGGTTGTTGTAGCACTTTCATGATAAGTAAGTGTCGAACCCACAGGGAGGGGAAAGGAAGGGACCACAAACCCTGTAACTACGTCGTTGCCACTTACCGCAATCACATACACACACAAACTGGTGTTTGGAAATAGTCTACTCTATAAGTTGCTAGGGAAATTGGATAAAGGGTTTTACTACACTAAGAACAAGAAGGTAAAAACAGAAATAAAAAGATACTACGTTAGTGGAGACGGAGCTTGAGAAGTAAAGTGTTCTCGAGTGTTCCGAAGTCATTACTACAAATATGACATGCACATCAAGTGTGGAGCAAACTCTCTATCATATCCTATATCCATCTTTCATATGCATAAGTGGGCGATTCCCGGTACAGAACATGTTCTACTCTAATGTAGACTTCATGCCACATACGCCACCGACCGTAGCTTCCCTAAGCAAGTTATCACATACGGTCAATTAAGAGTTTCCCCGTGGACGCAGCTAGATGTGGTTTTACCTATTACTCCCCAATCAATTGCAAAGACTAGGAATTGAGGATTTTACTATCACCTCAAATTAGCTCAACAGCCTAACCCGTACAACGACAATAGTTCCTCCATGACCAATCATGACGATAATGCGTTAGAGGCCTCCTCTCAACACTCGTGAGGAATACTAACACGAACATGAACAAAATCATATTGGACCACTTGGGAATAATAATTCTGATCATAAAAGAGTTCATGTGTATCCTCGAGAACAAATACAATTACTCAAACATAAAGGAGAGGATCAAGTTAGAAGCCGGCATCGAGCAGGTGAAGGGAGAAGGCGTGGTGGTGACGGCGGGGGCGGCGATGGCGATGGTGGTGATGATGATTGGTTCGGTGCGGTGGAGAGGGCACCGACCCGAAGGCCGATGCTCACGGTGGTGGTGCCTCCTCTTCTTCCCTTTTGCCTTGTCCCATCCTATATGGCGGTGGATGGAGAAGCAATGGAGATGAACTTGGATGTGTTGTTGATGAATGAGGATGATGGCGGCAGCTAGGGTTGGGGGCGCCTTCTTGGTCTCCTCCGTTGATGGGATGCATCCAAGGGCTCTAGATGAGCCCGAACCTCTCCCAAACCCTCCCTTATTGTCCAAGGATCTTGTGGGAATAAATGGGGACGGAATCTATGAAGGATCCCATCTGAAAGGGCAACTTTCGGAGCCAAAATCAAGTCATACGAGCATTCATACGACCATGTGTGGTCGTATGGAACGTCGTCGTTCATTCGGTCCTCCTTCGATGTTTTGGTTGCCATTTCTACATATGGACTCTTATTTGACGTTGTTGGTCTCGTTGGATTCGCGAGAGCGACGCAGATCCATTTCTGGTCTTAGATCTTGATTTGAAGCACTTTAGAAAAATCACTTTTTCCACCTTCCAAAACGCCTAAGTTTGGTACTGTAATGTCACATCCCTAGCTTAGCCTTTGCCTGTCATTGCATAAACATCCATGCATCATGTTTAAAATTTTGAAACTTGAAATGGGGATGTTCAAACCCTAGCACCAAATGGAATTCTACCAGGTTCAACTGAAAATTGTTTCAATGAACCCAAAATGCCCTTCACAAAAGTTCATCATTTTTGGATTGGTCTAGAACCTCTGCCAAAAATGGTGCACATTTTTCTAGGTCACTTTGGATTTTTGAATTAAATCATAAAGTATTTGCATTTGGACATTTAAATGCTATAAATATTTTTAAATGTCCAAATAATCTTGAAAGCATTTGAGGGCAGTTGGAAATAATTTCAGAAGTGCCCACAATTATTTTAATGATTTTATAATGTGGTTTAGCATTTTTACTAAACCAGAAACAAATAACAGAAAAAGAAAAAGAAAACTAAAACAGAAAGAGAGAAAGAGAAAGGCCAGACACCACTTACCCGGCTGGGCCGGCCCACCTGGCCCGCGCCAGTCATCACCTACCTCTGCCAGTAGGCACAGGAGGAAGACAACATGGCGCGCGCGCGGGCACCACGCCACCAGGCTGCCTACCTACGTCGCCTGGCCACCGCGATGCCTCACGTCTTCTCCTCGGCGCCGCCCCGACCGCCCTGACGCGTCCATTCCCCCCTGGCTCTCTGCCTCGCCTCTCCCCGCCTTGGCAGAAGCCGCCGTTCGCCCGCCGCCATCGCACGCGTAGCCACCGTCTCTCCCTCGCCCCTCGACGTGTCAACGAGCTCCGCCTCAACGTCCTTGACCTTCTCGCTGTGCCACCCATCGCCGTACGTGCTCCACTGCCTCCCCGAGCTCGTCCCCGACCGCCCATCTTCGGAGATCCCCCTCGCCGCCCCGACTGCTTCAGCCCCTCCCCGAGCTCGCCGTTCGCCTCGTCGCAACCACCATGAGCTCCTGCTCCTTCTCCCCCTCCCCGTTCACTCTGCCGCATGCCGTAGCTGCCACACCGCGTCCATCCGCATGCGCTGCCGCCTGTGCTCGCCGCTGACGTGTCCCCGGCCGTCATGCCTAGCTTGCTCCCCGCGCTGCGTAGAGCCCGTAGGTGCCCCGCACGAGCCGCCTCGCCCGCCGTAGCGTCGACTCCGAGCTCACCCGAGCTCCGGCAGCCATTGCGGTCAACGCCGGCGACAACTCCGGCCACCCTAGGCCAACCCAACACCACCACTCGATGCAGACGAGCGTCCGCATCATGTAGGTGTCCTCCGCCGGCCGTTTGGTCGTCGGAGACGCGAACCCAAGGCTCGCCGCTGCGTCTGGCCTCGCCGGTGGGTTTGATCCCATTTGACCAGGGTTTGACCGCCCTGGGTCACTGACGAGTGGGGCCAGCCCTGCTAATTAAGTTAGGTTAGCGTTAACTAAATCAGGTTAGATTAGTTAGACACTGACACGCGGGACCCACTGGTTAGTTTGACCTGGGCTGCCCCGTTGACTCGCTGACATCATGCTGACGCAGTAATTCCTTTTTCTGGAATTAGTTTAATTCCAATTAATCAGAAAATCCAAAAAAAAGTTTAAACTTCAAAAAATCATAGAAATTAATCTATAACTCAGATGGAAAAGATTTATATATGAAAAATGATCAGAAAAATCCAATCTATCCATTGGTACTGGTTTCATGCATGACAAAGCAACTTAACCTTGCTATTTAGATCAAAACATGATAATGCACTTTGTAAATTCATAGTTTGAGTTTGAATTTGAACCTTTGGTTCAAATTGACTCAAACCCCTCTGGTTTTAGTTGCATTAGCTCAACACACTCATTTTTGCCATGTCATGTGCATGCATCATATTGTTGCATATTGCCATGTATTGATTGTGTTACGGTGTGATCTCCGTGGTAGGTCCTGCACCCGAGGATATCCGTGAATATCCAACCGAAGGGCAGTGCCCTTCCACCACCCCGCCAGGCAAGCAAAACCCCTTTGAGTATTCCGATACAATCCCACTCTCTCGCTCCTGCTCTTTTTACTGCATTAGGACAACAACGATTCAACTGTTACATGCTGCGGTAGTTGAACCCCTTTCCTCTGCATGCCCTGTCTTTGCCACAGTAAATAGTTGAAACCCACTAGCATGAGTAGGAGTTGTTTGAGCCATGATGTGCCTACTCATTCACGCTTGCTTGTTATGCCTGCTATGCTTAGAGTTGCATCAGGTCTGATTCATCTGGGATGGATTGTAGTGGTGTGAACATGTCCTACTGTTGTGAGCTAAGTGTGTGAACATGATTTGGTAAAGGTAGCGATGAGAGGCCATGTAGGAGTACATGGTGGGTTGTCTCATTGAAATCGTCCTTAGGAACTGAGTTCCGTGTTTGTGCTCCAAGAACAGTTACTACCACGCGTTGGGCCCGAAACCAATGGACCCTCTCGGCTTATTAATCACCTTGTCCTTTGTCCAAGAGTTGCAAGTAGTTTATGGTGTTTGTAGTATGCTGGAGGCTGTGCGCAGCGCTGACCCTAGGGGTGGGCTGTGATGCGGTAGGCACGTGGCAAGGTGTACCGGGGCACCCGTTTGGTGGGCTCGGGAACCCTACACACATCGTTTGGGGCTGTAGTGGAAACCCCGGCCGGATTTCCTTGCGGATGGAATCCGAATAGGTGATAAACCTGGACTAGAGACTTGTGTGATTAGTCAGGCCGTGGCCGACACCCTCATTAGGCTTTCGCTTGAAGGTTGCCGAGTACATGTCGTGTAAACGGCGATAAGTGGTGAGAGTGTGTGTGAAGAAGTACACCCCTGCTGGGTTATATATGATCTATTTGAATAGCCGCGTCCGCGGATATGGACTACTTGGAACGCTTACATTGTTCATAGACAAGTGAAAGTGGATACTCTAAAATGCGCAAGATAAGCGTGAGTGCTATGTATGGCCTTCTCGTAGGGAGACAAGAGCGGATTCATAGTGGTGTATTGATATGGTGAATATGTGGACTCGTGTGCGCCACCTCAAAAGAGTTACCAGCAGTCGTAGTACAGGATAGCCACCGAGTCAAAGCTGGCTTGCTGCAGTTAAACTCCACCACCCCTTTGTTCATACTGATGCATATGTAGCTAGTTCTGATGTAAGTCTTGCTGGGTACATTTGTACTCACGTTTGCTTAATCTATGTTTTCGCAGAGAGACTTCAGTCTCACTAGTAGTTCCGCGTGGACTTCGACGTTTAGCTTGTTACCTCAGCTACGATCTTGTGCCCTTGGGAGGGTCTTGTAGATAGTCAGGCTTCTCAGCCTTCCTCCTTTTCAGATGTCTGTACCCAGACATGTTTATGCTTCCGATGCCTGTATGCTCTGTATGTTGGGTCATGTGACCCATGATTGTAATTCTTACTATGTATGGCTCTTTGGAGCCTTCTAAATAAATACTTTGAGTCATAGAGTTTTGTTGTGATGCCATGTTGTATTCGCACATATCGAGCATATTGTGTGTATGCTTTTGAAATGCTTGGTATGTGTGGGATCCGACAACCTAGTTCTTTATTCTTGGTAGCCTCTCTTATGGGGAAATGTCTCCTAGTGCTTCCACTGAGCCATGGTAGCTTGCTACTGCTCCAGAACACATGGGATGACCGACATGTGTCCTTCGTTGCTCCTGTGTCTGTCCCCTCGGGGAAATGTCACGCGGTGTCTACCGGAGTCATGCTAGCTTGCTACAGCCCGGATTCACTCGCTGTAGACCGACACGTGCATTGTTGGGTCATGTATGCCCATCCCTGTAAGTTAGTGCCACTTTGGGTTTACGACTAGTCATGTCGGCCTAGGTTCTCTGTCATATGGATGCTAGCGACACTATCGTATACGTGAGCCAAAAGGCGCAAACGGTCCCGGGCCAGGTAAGGTGGCACCCGTGGGGATACCGTGCGTGAGGCCACAAAGTGATATGAGGTGTTACATGCTAGATCGGTGTGACTTGGGATCGGGGTCCTGACATGTAAGTCCTGCGTATTGAGCCCATCCTTGGTCCTTTCAATGTGCTTGGTCCTAGGTTACTCCAAAACACCTGTAGACACAAGAAAACAAAGAAAACTAGTAAAAACCAAATAAAATACTAAATGTGTATTGCTCACAAGGAAAAGTGTAAAAACGGTAATCATGCATAATGGCAACTATTTGGTTCAATGGGACATAATATTAAACCCATTAAGCGTCGGGAGAAGGGTGGCCAACCAGCTATGCCACATGGCACAAGCTGGTTGGTCACAGTGAGAAAGCTTTTAGAATATATTTTTAGATGGAGGTGAGGATTTTTTAAATGCTTTTATTCTTTTTAGATGGAGGTGAAGACCTCACATACTTTTTTTAATTGCAGGGCTATGTAAAGTGGCGCTCGCTGGTAGGCTACGATGGTATTTTTTTTTTATTTTTTACTTCTATTTTAGATGGTGGTGAGGATTTTTTTTCTGAGATGTTTTTTTAGATGGAGGTGAGGATCTCATGTATATTTTTAAATGAAAACATGCACACAGCTTCCTCTCAAACGGCGCCACAGGGTGGCGCCCCAACCACTAGTATGAAGAGAACGTACAACAAATGAGCTATAAAAATGCTTAAAATATAGAGCCATCACGAGGATCCTTTTGGGCCCATCTAGTTGTGATGGTCGAGGTGACTTCTCACACACGGCGAGGATTCCCCACGGTCGGCGCCAATGTTAACGTTCGAGATCAACTTTCGACTAGGGGTATCCTAGGCAGCGTGTGGTCATAAATTAGCGAGGGTGTGTAGAACGGCCTTATATCAAAAGTCGTCGTACACTCGACAAAGTGGCACAACAATGTTTTTTAAAATAGGTTCAGTCCCATCATGGGAGCGCGACCTACGTCCTATGGGAGGGTCATCGAGAGTGGTGCCTGGGGTGCGGCGCAATTGGAGTGCGACCGTTTTTGGAGTCCCACAACTCCTGACTAGACTGATCCTTACAAGGTCCCTCATAATCTAAGCTCTAGCCCTTTGTCTGCCCTCCTGAAGGGGTTTGGAAGAACAAAGTGACCCACCACTTGAGTCTATTCAAGTGAGATGGGTGGGTTCCACGTCCAAGGGGGGCTTTATATAGCCTAGGGACCTTGACAAATGATCAAGGCCACCCTTGAATTAAGGAGGTGGGATGGTACACTACTGCAGGATGCTGCTAACGCGATACTACAATCAGAGACCCTTCGACGAAACTGTGTGCGATGCAATAATCGCCAACGATGATGTAAAAAAAGCATAAAAAAAGATGCAAAACGTTTGCGATGGCGGATACATCAAACACGGTTTGGATTTTAGTTGCGTGTGCGATGCGGGGCCTACGGTTCAGTACAATGAACTATTTGTGATGAGGCGGAACAACAAAAATGGGCAGCCAGATGAAGGTGTATGCGATATACGGCATACAGTTCACTCGGATAAACTGTTTGTGATGGGGCGGAACAACAGAAATGGGCAGCCAGATGAAGGTGTGTGCGATATACGGCATACAGTTCACTCGGATGAAATGTTTGTGATTAGGCAACACAAAAAAAAAACGGTCAGCCAGATCAAGGTGTTTGCGATAGAGGGTAAACAGTTCACTCGGATTAACTGTTTGCGTTGAGCCAAGAGAACAGAAACGGTTTAATTTAACAAAATGTGTGTGATACGCGGCAAACAGGCGTGTAATCAGAAATGTGTGCGAAGACCGATAATAACACAGACGATTGCTGCTAATAAGTGTGTTGTGTGATGGGATTGTAACCAGACCAACAACATATATATACACACACTTATAAGGACATGGCTGCATAACCAAATTAAACATCGAATTACATGGGTGGCTACTACACACATGAGACATGACATTTAATTACACACACCAAAGTAAACTATTACATGCATAATTACATAGGTGGCTATGATACGTCTCCTTCGTATCTATAATTTTTGATTGTTTCATGCCAATATTCTACAACTTTCATATACTTTTGGCAACTTTTTATACTATTTTTGGGACTAACATATTGATCCAGTGCCCAGTGTCAGTTCCTGTTTGTTGCATATTTTTTGTTTCGCAAAATATCCATTCCAAACGAAGTCCAAACACGATAAAAACTTACGGAGATTTTTTTGGAATATATGTGATTTTTCGGAATTGGAATCAAGGCGAGACGATGCCCGAGGGGCCCACAAGCCCTGGAGGCGCGCCCCCTACCCTGGGCGTGGCCAGGGGGCTTGTGGCCACCCTGTAAGGCGGTTAGTGCCCTTCTTTCGCCGCAAGAAAGATAATATCTAGATAAAAATCGTGTTAAAATTTCAGCCCAATCGGAGTTACAGATCTCCAGGAATTTAAGAAACGGTGAAATGGCAGATCTGGGAACGCAGAAACAGAGAGAGAGATCCAATCTCGGAGCGGCTCCCGCCCCGCCGCCGCCATGGAGGCCAAGGACCAGAGGGGAAACCCTCCTCCCATCTATGGGGGAGGTCAAGGAAGAAGAAGAAGGAGGGGGGCTCTCTCCCCCTCTCTCCCGGTGGAGCCGGAACACCGCCGAGGCAATCATCGTGTGACGGCGATCTACTCCAACAACTACGTCATCTTCACCAACACCTCCATCACCTTCCCCCATCTATCTACAGCGGTCCACTCTCCCGCAACCCGCTATACCCTCAACTTGAACATGGTGCTTTACGCTTCATATTATTATCCAATGATGTGTTGCCATCCTATGATGTCCGAGTAGATTTTTGTTGTCCTATCGGTGATTGGTGAATTGCTATGATTGGTTTAATTTGCTTGTGGTTCTGTTGCTGTCCTTTGGTGCCCATCATATGAGCGCGCGTGTGGATCACACCATAGGGTTAGTTGTATGTTGATAGGACTATGTATTGGAGGGCAAGGGTGACGGCAGCTTCAGCCTAGCATAGAAATTGATGCATACGGGATTGAAGGGGGGTCAATATATCTTAATGCTATGGTTGGGTTTTACCTTAATGAGCATTAGTAGTTGCGGATGCTTGCTAATAGTTCCAATCATAAGTGCATATAATTCCAAGTAAGGGATGACATGCTAGCAGTGGCCTCTCTCACATAAAACTTGCTATCGGTCTAGTAACGTAGTCAATTGGTTAGGGACAATTTCGCAAATCCTTCCACCACTTCTCCAGACCCATTAAAACTAACTTAATTGTTTCTTTATCTAAACAGGCCCTATCTTTTATTTACATGTTCTTTATCATCTTGAAAACCAATCCTGCAACACCTACAAATTACTTCTAGTTTCATAATTGTTCTAGGTAAAGCGAACAATAAGCGTGCGTAGAGTTGTATCGGTGGTCGATAGAACTTGAAGGGAATATAAATTCTACCTTTAGCTCCTCGTTGGGTTCGACACTCTTATTTATCGAGAAAGGCTACAACTGATCCCCTATACTTGTGGGTAATCAAGACCTTTTTCTGGCGCTGTTGCCGGGGAGCAATAGCGTGGGGTGAATATTCTCGTGTGTGCTTGTTTGCTTTATCACTAAGTAGTTTTTATTTTCTAGTCTAAGTTGTTCTCTATCTTTAGTTATGGATATGGAACACGAAATACCAAAAAAATTAGGTGTACTTGCTACTCATGGAGGTGGGGAACCTCCTAAAACCCTCGATGCTTGTTATGTGGAAACTATTAAACACTACTTTGATAATCCTGAGATAACCCCATTCAAATTGATAATGGGAGACACGTTGGATCAACGTGAATAATTTAGGGATTATCGCTTGACTCAAAAAGGGAAACTCTTATGGGATCAAATTCATATGTTGCATTGGTATGCTTGGAATTTATGCTTGAGATATGATTATACTTGTTGCTCTAGGATGAAGGCTCCACACCTTCCCTTTTCATGTAAATTTAATGATAATGAAACCTTGGCTTCTTATGCTAATGGTATATATGATTACTATGATGTGGAACGAATAGAAGAATTTGTTGCTTTTAAGGGTGCTTATGAAATTGAATCTTTGTTTGAAAAGTGTGAAAATTATGATGATGCTGTTTACAGTCCTAATTTTTTTGCTATACTTAAATATTGTTATGAGAATTATGAATATAATTCCGATATTTATAAGTTTATTGAGAAAGTCTCCGCTGTCCAAGAACAGACTAATATTTTGTAGGAATCTATGGAAGAAGAAATTGATGACACTGTGAGCTCATTAGATGAAAAAGATGAGGAGGAGTGCGAAGAACAAAAGGAGGAAGAGCAGATTGATCACCCGTGCCCACCTTCTAATGAGAGTAACTCTTTATCCCATACATTGTTTAATTTCCCTTCGTGCTTACCGAAGGATGAATGCTATGATGATTGCTATGATCGCTTGAATTCGTTTGAAATATCCCTTTTTGATGAACTTGATGCTTGCTATGCTTGTGGCCATAATGCCAATATGAATTATGCTTATGAAGATGAACTTGCTATAGTTCCTTATGTTAAGAATGAAATTGTTGCTATTGCACCCACGCATGATAGTCCTATTATCTTTTTGAATTCTCCCAACTACACTATACCGGAGAAGTTTGCGCTTATTAAGGATTATATTGATGGGTTGCGTTTTACCATTACACATGATGATTTTGATAAATATAATATGCATGTGCTTGCTGCTCCTACTTGCAATTATTATGAGAGAGGAACTACATCTCCGCCTCTCTATGTTTCCAATACGATAAAATTGCAAGAAGCTGTTTATGCTATGTATCGGCCTTTACTATGTGTGCATGAATTGTTCTTTTATGACATGCCGATGCATAGGAAGAGAGTTAGACTTCGTTGTTGCATGATATATGTTACTTTGTGCTTACTACTAAATCACAAATCATTGTTAATTAAAATTGGCTTTGATATACCTTGGGATCCGGGTGGATCCATTACTTGAGCACTTTATGCCTAGCTTAATGGCTTTAAAGAAAGCGGTGCCAGGGAGACAACCCGGAAGTTTTAGAGAGTCATTTATTTCTGTTGAGTGCTTTTAAAAAGTTTAAAAACAAAAAAAATAAAGTGGGGAACCTAAAACTTTTCAAAAAGAAAAGTGAAAGTAAGAAGGACGAGCACCGCTGAAGTGGGGGAACTCCTTGAACTTTGTTCATGCCCATGGAAACTTTGCAAATCTTGAATTACAGAAACTTTTCAACAAAAATAATTATCCCCTTGTACAAATCCATTGTATCATAAAAATAATGTGCCAAGATTTGCCTTTAGGATGATTAGATTGCTTGTTTGGTATGTGCAGTGCAAAAACAGAAACTTTTGCTGTAGCGTGTGAATTTACATTTTTTACTGGAATATGCAAAAATTCTGAAATTTTTACACAGTACTGCTATACAAATTTTTTATTTTTCCTAATTTTTCAGAAGTTTTAGAGTTACAGAAGTATGGTAAACGTTCAGATTGCTACACACTGTCCTGTTTAAGATAGATTCTATTTTTTATGCATTGTTTTGCTTGTTTTGATGAAACTACCGATTGTATCGGTGGTATAAGCCATATAGATGTTATAATACAGTAGCTACAATGCAAAAACAAAATATGAATGGGTTTGCAACAGTACTTAAAGTGGTGATTTGTTTTATTATACTAACGGATCTCACGAGGGTTTTGGTAAGTTTTGTGTGATTGAAGTTTTCAAGTTTTGGGTGAGATCACGATGGATGAAAGAATAAGGAGTGGCAAGAGCCTAAGCTTGGGGATGCCCGAGGCACCCCAAGGTAATATTCAAGGGCTCCCAAGAAACTAAGCTTGGGGATGCCCCGGAAGGCATCCCCTCTTTCTTCCAACGGTCATCGGTAATTTTACTTGGAGCTATATTTTTATTCGTCACATGATATGCGTAAACCTTGGAGCGTCATGTGCTTTTTATTTTTATTTTAATAATGCACCATGCTGGTATGAGATAGTCCTTGGTTGATTTATAGAATGCTCTTTGCACTTCACTTATATCTTTGGAGTATGGCTTTATAGAATGCTTCATGTGCTTCACTTATATCTTTTGAAGTTTGGATTTCCTGTTTCTCTACACATTAAAAACCGCCATTTATAGAATGCTCTTTTGCTTCACTTATATTTGTTAGAGCATGGGCATATCTTTTGTAGAAATAATTAAATTCTCATGCTTCGCTTATATCTATTTAGAGAGTTGACAGGAATTGGTCATTCACATGGTCATAAAATCCTACATAAAACTTGTAGATCACTGAATATGATATGTTTGATTCCTTGCAATAGTTTTATGTTATAAAGATGGTGACATTAGAGTCATGCTAGTGAGTAATTGTGTATTGGTAGAAATACTTGTGTTAAGGTTTGTGATTCCCGAAGCATGCACGTATGGTGAACCGTTATGTGATGAAGTCGGAGCATGATCTATTTTTTGATTGTCTTCCTTATGAGTGGCGGTCGGGGACGAGCGATGGTCTTTTCCTACCAATCTATCCCCCTAGGGGCTTGCGTATTAGTACTTTGCTTTGATGGCTAATAAATTTTTGCAATAAGTATGTGAGTTCTTTATGACTAATGTTGAGTCCATGGATTATACACACTCTCACCCTTCCATCATTGCTAGCCTCTTCGGTACCGTGCATTGCCCTTTCTCACCTCGAGAGTTGGTGCAAACTTCGCCGGTGCATCCAAACCCTGTGATACGATACGCTCTATCACACATAAGCCTCATTATATCTTCCTCAAAACAGCCACCATACCTACCTATTATGGCATTTCCATAGCCATTTCGAGATATATTGCCATGCAACTTCCATCATCATCATATACATGACTTGAGTATTCATTGTCATATTGCTTTGCATGAGCGTAAGATAGCTAGCATGATATTTTCATGGCTTGCCCTTTTTTTGATATCTTTGCTATGCTAGATCATTGCACATCCTGGTACACTGCCAGAGGCATTCATATAGAGTCATACTTTGTTCTATATATCGAGTTGTAAGTAAATAGAAGTGTGATGATCATCATTATTAGAGCATTGTCCCAGTGAGGAAAGGATGATGGAGACTATGATTCCCCCACAAGTCGGGATGAGACTCCAAATGAAAAATAAAAATAAAAAAATATAAAAAAGAGGCAAAAAAAAAAAGAGAGAGCCAAAAAAAAATGAGAGAAAAAGAGAGAAGGGGCAATGCTACTATCCTTTTACCACACTTGTGCTTCAAAGTAGCACCATGTTCTTCATGATAGAGAGTTTCCTATGTTGTCACTTTCATATATTACTAGTGGGAATTTTTCGTTATAGAACTAGGCTTGTATATTCCAATGATGGGCTTCCTCAAATTGCCCTAGGTCTTCGTGAGCAAGCAAGTTGGATGCACAACCACTTAGTTTTCTTTTGAGCTTTCATACACCTATAGCTCTAGTGCATCCGTTGCATGGCAATCCCTACTCACTTGCATTGACATCAATTGAAGGGCATCTCCATAGCCCATTGATTAGCCACATCGATGTGAGACTTCCTCCTTTTTTTGTCTTCTCCACACAACCTCCACCATCATATCCTATTCCACCTATAGTGATATATCCATGGCTCACGCTCATGTATTGCATGAAAGTTGAAAAGGCTTGAGAACATTAAAAGTATGAAACAATTGCTTGGCTTGTCATCGGGGTTGTGCATGATGAAATACTTTGTGTGATGAAGATGGAGCATAGCCAGACTATATGATTTTGTTGGGATAACTTTCTTTGGCCATGTTATTTTGAGAAGACATGATTGCTTTATTAGTATGCTTGAAGTATTATTGTCTTAATGTCAAATGATAGACTATTGCTTTGCATCACTCGTGTCTTAATATTCATGCCATGATTAGATTATATGATCAAGATTATGCTAGGTAGCATTCCACATCAAAAAATTATTTTTTTTATCATTTACCTACTTGAGGACGAGCAGGAATTAAGCTTGAGGATGCTGATATGTCTCCGTCGTATCTATAATTTTTGATTGTTTCATGCCAATATTCTACAACTTTCATATACTTTTGGCAACTTTTTATACTATTTTTGGGACTAACATATTGATCCAGTGCCTAGTGCTAGTTCCTGTTTGTTGCATGTTTTTGTTTTGCAGAATATCCATACCAAACGAAGTAGAAACACGATAAACACTTACGGAGATTTTTTTTGGAATATATATGATTTTTGGGAATTGGAATCAACGCGAGACAATGCCCGAGGGGCCCACATGCCCTGTAGGCGCGCCCCCTACCTTGGGTGCGGCCAGGGGGCTTGTGGCCACCCCGTAAGGCGGTTGGTGCCCTTCTTTCACTGCAAGAAAGATAATATCGGGAAAAAAATCGTGTTAAAATTTCAGCCCAATCGGAGTTACGGATCTCCGGAAATTTAAGAAACGGTGAAATGGCAGAATCTGGGAACGCAGAAACAGAAAGAAACAGAGAGAGAGAGATCCAATCTCGGAGGGGCTCTCGCTCCTTCGCCGCCATGGAGGCAAGGGACCAGAGGGGAAACCCTCCTCCCATCTAGGGGGGAGGTCAAGGAAGAAGAAGGAGGAGGGGGGCTCTCTCCCCCTCTCTCCCGGTGGCGCCGGAACGCCGCCGGGGCAATCATCGTGTGACGGCGATCTACTCCAACAACTCCGTCATCTTCACCAACACCTCCATCACCTTCCCCCATCTATCTATAGCAGTCCACTCTCCCGCAACCCGCTGTACCCTCTACTTGAACATGGTGCTTTATGCTTCATATTATTATCCAATGATGTGTTGCCATCCTATGATGTCTGACTAGATTTTTGTTGTCCTATTGGTGATTGGTGAATTGCTATGATTGGTTTAATTTGCTTGTGGTTATGTTGCTGTCCTTTGGTTCCCATAATATGAGTGCGCATGTGGATCACACCATAGGGTTAGTTGTATGTTGATAGGACTATGTATTGGAGGGCAAGGGTGACGGCAGCTTCAGCCTAGCATAGAAATTGATGCATACGGGATTGAAGGGGGACCAATATATCTTAATGCTATGGTTAGGTTTTACCTTAATGAATGTTAGTAGTTGCGGATGCTTGCTAATAGTTCCAATCATAAGTGCATAGAATTCCAAGTAAGGGATGACATGCTAGCGGTGGCCTCTCCCACATAAAACTTGCTATCGGTCTAGTAACGTAGTCAATTGCTTAGGGACAATTTCGCAAATCCTTCCACCACTTTTTCACACCCGTTAAAACTAACTTAATTGTTTCTTTATCTAAACAGACCCTATCTTTTATTTACACATTCTTTATCATCTTGCAAACCTATCCTACAACACCTACAAACTACTTCTAGTTTCATACTTGTTCTAGGTAAAGCGAACAATAAGCGTGCGTAGAGTTGTATCGGTGGTCGATAGAACTTGAAGGGAATATAAATTCTACCTTTAGCTCCTTGTTGGGTTTGACACTCTTATTTATCGAGAAAGGCTACAACTGATCCCCTATACTTGTGGGTTATCAGGCTACTACACACATGCAATTTCTACACACCAAAGTAAACTATATATTACATGCATAATTAACTAGGATAAATGATCATCTGATCATCATCTACTTCTTGTGACACTTGCTGCTACTGCTCTGCTTGTGGCTCGATCCAGCCTCGTCGATTTTGGGAACGAGGCACTTCCTCATGTCAACGATCCGCGTGTGCATCTTGTAGCATGTGTACATGCTCTTGGCCGCGAACCTGAGGTGAGGTTCATCCAGTTGCCGCGTCCAGGCCCCGTGCCAGGATACGGGATTTGTTCTCTTGGCATCCTGCTTCATCTTTCCATAGTAGGGGTGTCGATGATGGCCGAGGCGAGTTCAACCAGGGAGTCGCTCTTTGTGCTACCCAGTCCCTGTAGTGGTCATGGATTTCGACAAGGTTCTTGCAGGCCAAGCCAGTAACCATGAGCGCCTTTACATCGTTGCAGGTTTCCACCGTAGCAAACTTGTAGTTGGTGTTGTTGACAAACCTAGCGAAAAGGTCACAAGGCTCTGTGGCCATGCAGTAGTGGAAGATGAGGACATGATGGCGCATGCACAACTGGGTGACAGCAACCTTCTGATCTTTGCCGGGATGACCGCCGGTGTACTGGAGGTCGATGCCGACCACCTTGTACTTGTCTCGAGCAAGCAACTGCTCCATGGTGTTGATGTAGTCCTCCACCACGGCCGGGTCGACGGTGTACACCACCGAGAGATCCGTCTTCCTCGCGTGGGTCTCCACTTTATGCTCGCCGAACTCCATTGGAGCACCGCTAGATATCCTCTCTGTATGTGTTGTCGTGGGTGTGCTTGTTGTGTTGTGGGGCGAGATCGAAAGGTTGAAGAGAATAAGGTTATAATGGCCGCGGGAATTCATGGGGAAGCCGGACGGCCTGGAATATCCGCACGCCCGGATGGCAGTTCTAATTTGCAGCGTGTAACTCCATTGTGCCGCATGTAACTGCATCGTGGTGACGCACGCGGCGCAACCGCATGCATATGGGGCCCCCAACTTGATCGTGCGCGGGCCCCAACCACTGGCAGAGCACGCGCGCAGGGACGCGAGCAGAGCGCTCCGCGGTCGCCTCAATGGCGAGCAACCATATATATGCATATAGCGGTCCACAAGCCGAGCGCGTGGAGGCACGCGAGCAGAGCGCGCCGCGGCGCCTGACGGCAAGCAGAGCTTGCCGAGGGACGCGAGCAGAGGCCGGCACAGTGATACATGGCAAATAAGACGAACTGTGCGAGCGATGTTGGAGACATCAAGCACAAATCAGATTAGAGTTGCGTGTGCGATACGTGGCATACAGTCGATCCACCCGAGCTGTTTGTGATGGAATAAGCCGTGGGTGTTGTGGGCAAACGCTTGCTGGTATACAACCATCTGCGATTGATGAATTCATCACCGACGGGTTCCCTAGTGTGGTCCGTGTGCGATGTGATATGCTTTGTCTACAGAACATCAACATATATACTTATGAGAACAACATTGCATAACCTAATTAAGCATACAATTACATAAGTGACTACACACATAACATTTCCACACACCAAAGTAAGCAATTACATGCATACTAAACTAGGAGAAATGAGCATGTAATCATCTACATCTTGTTGCGACGACGCTTGCCATTGCTCTACTTCCGGCTGGATCCCTGGTCGTGAATGGTTAATAAAATCTAAGTCTATTGCATATTAAGGTCAAAATAGTACTACCAATATATGAGTCTCATACGATGCCATTTCAACAATTGTACCACAAAAGCCCGAAATATTACAAGGTTCAAATTCCAGAGTTACATGGCTCAAATTCGAAGATTACAAGGTTCAAACTGATATTACAAATGAAATTCAGTTCATTCAGCTGTAAACGCCCGTGCTGATCAGCTGAACATCGATATAAGAGAGGTTCAAACTAAAAATACAAATAGTAAGGCTAGTTTTGAAACCTCTTCATTTCTGCAAAGGGATCAGCCGCTGACAAGTCATGTATGGGGTTGACACAATGACTTCCAATTACTCTGTCATATGCAGTTCCAATACGAAGTTTAGCTTTTTTGGAGCCTCTTCCATTCTGCAGTAGCTGCCGGCTCTGATCAACAAACCATTCATATTTTCTATATAAATGCATGTTCAACCTCATTACCTTCAGCACCCTTGCTCTGACAACAAAGAACCTAGCGAATATAATCTCCAGTAAGGTCCCTTGGTAGGAGTTCAAAGTAATTTTTGAGAGATGCAGATCTAGGCATTCGATGTGATTGTTGTTATATTGTATCACATTATCCACCACCGAGCCTATTATTATCTACAAAAGAAGAGAACGTGTTAGTGCCTACATGCAGTTTTGAACACTACTACAGGCCTATTTGGTTTGCAGGATTTGTAAAATGCACCAACGTGCCATCTTCGATCTGACATGATTAACATGGGCATTTGATTACAATCTAGAAAAATGTAGCCTTCTTCACAAGAGGTTGGAGTGGATGAAAAATTCCCTAAGAAAACCAGTACAGATGAATCCAAAGGAGAAATGCTTATGGATTGTAACCATATGAATCAAGCAACCAATATGGGGTGGGATGTATGTCCTAAAATCCTCCAAAATTCCTTCAGAAATCATAGTACATTGTCATTGTAAACTTGGGAAAAGGTGCCCAAAATTGAACTCCCTTATGGTTAACATTTAACAGGAAAGGAACATCAGCTCGATATACAGCTTCTTCAGGCACGGAAAGCATCTCAGGAAACTGACAACTTCGTGCAGGTTGGGGCTGATAGATTCTAGTGCCAAGACCTTCACTGTGCGCAGAATCTAGGTCAAGCTTTTCTGGATGACAAACGAAGATACATCTTCAAAATTAGAAATAATGTTGATATCAAGAAGGAGAGGTAGAAGGTGACTGTTGTACCTGAACGGGTGTGGATCCAATAACAAGTTTGGAGTATTTGACAGACGAGTAGCCCATCACTGTCAATTTCGGTGTAGAAATGACATCGATTCTTGTTGGACCTTGTTGATCAACTACTAGTAATCTCTCAAGTGAAGGTGTGTCCTCAATGACCATATTGTGGTCCACCTTTTGTTATATCTTGTTGCAGCACCAGCAACACACATAAATAGTCCGGAGAGTCATGGAGGTGATGTGGAAGCTACTCGACCAATTCATTGCCTGAAGACGAAGGAACTCAAGTGCAGTACAACCGCGGAGCAGGCGCTCCATGTCATCCTTTGGGATGCAGACAGCAATGACCTCGAGGTGCTTCAGTCGTGGTAGAAAAAGAGCGGGCACGTCATTAAGGGGGGGATGGCAGTTCATGAACTTGGCGAGGTGCAGCGTGGGCGCGAAGCGGAGCGCGGACGTTGGCAGCGAGTGCATATGCCCATCATTAAAACTGAGCTCCTTGAGCTGATCTAGGGCGGGGGATCAGAACAACTCGTCAAGCTTGGCTCGGTCCTTGCCGTTGGAACAGAATTTGCCCGTGATAAGGCCTCTGATTGGGCCATGGTAACTGTCAAGGATCTGGGAGAACGCATCCAAGCTTTAGCGATAGCCATTGCAGAGCTCGTGGGCATAGAGGAGGTCGAGATGGGTGGAGAGCCATAGGGGGCGCCACTGCCGGGAAAGGACGGTTGTCCTCGCCCCATATTTGATTGGGAGGAGGGATATGAAGACTGTCAACTTATCATCGGGGAGGCAGCTGATGAAGTCTAGGCCTGCTAGAGTCGCTTGCGGTTCTTTCTCGACCCGCCTCTGCTTCTTGGCAGCCTCGTTCTCCACCTCGTCGGCGGCCACGAAAACTTTTGTCTCCATATTCACGCCGTGCTCCGGTGCTTCAACAGCCCTGGCGTCGCCACTCCCTCTGATGGGGCGCTTCAGCGGCATCCTCATACACTGACGGCTTTGAGGACTGAGAGCGGCGTCAAGGATGCAGGCGGAGAGAGAGGATTGTGTGTGTGGTGAGGATGGGGGGTGCGGCCGCTCGGGCGCGCCATTAATACGGACCAGTGGGAGCAAGGCGGGCGGCGGTCAAAGGCTGTCTTGCTTCCCGGTGAGCCTCCGCGGCGGACTTCTGACATTCCTATACCATCATTTAACATAGCTACTCGCACGCCTCCCGGTGACACTGCACAGCGAAAATGCCTCTCGTCAATTCACACACCTGCATGCACGCCTCCCGGTCTGCCTGCGCGGCGGACTGCTCGCATGCATCTCGTCAACTCACGCCTGCTCGCACACCACACGGGGCACGTGGCACGTATTTTTTTTTGATGATTCATTCTGCCACTTTACTGCTTAGCCGAAGCATGGCATGGTCTAACGCACACGGTCCGAATAAATATTCCATATGAGATATTGGTTGCCAATTATTAACAATCTCCCGTCTGTAAGTAGATTATATCAAAACTTGTCTCAAATTTGACAAAAAAATACAATATCACAGTCTACTGGTGTCCATATATGACACCACGATAAGTTTCATGAATTTCAGCTAAGTTTTGAATTTACTGAATTTTAAAAATCAATATTCTCAATGTTTTGAAATTTCTTTCACGAGGAAACATGCACCGATGGACACACATATGATTTTGCAATCCATTTTGGTGCACATGTAGCTCAAATTTGATTTTTGCACATTAAATCCCTAGAAAATCAATCAATGTATAAAACGGGTTGAGTGATCTTTGTTTTTTTTCAAACTTTAACACGACACTCCTTTGGTCATGCATGCCTCAGAGTGGAGGTGGTGGTGCGGGATGTGTGTCTGTGTGTGTGTGTGGGGGGGGGGGGGTCCATGAGTACACTACTAGTCGTGAGCCTCCGTGACGTGGGATTATTGATCATTTTGTGAGTCATGTATATATGCCACATCAAAGTCATGAATTGGTTATTTAAAGCTTCCCGCAAAGGTCTTCATCGATCAATTGAATGTACACCGAGAGAGAGGTTAATTTGATCAACAAGGATGGTTCTTTTTTTGTTTGTGTTACGTATATGCACAGTAGGAGTATGTAGTACATGTCAAAGAGGGGGCAACATATATACTCTCTCTCTATATATATATATATATGTGTGTGTGTGTCATAACCTCGCTCCATGTGGGAACTTTCCGGTTCCCGAGGCAGGTGCCACATCAAAGTTGTGCATTGGTATTCAAACATCACACAATACCATGCAGGCGGTGGTTGCCCTGTAGGAACTCACTCGCGTGCGGCACTTCCATCTGTGGGCCTGCGAGGTCGTCCTCCATCACTTTGACCCAACGAGAGAGAGGCACATTTGACGAACAAGGAGGATTAATTCTTTTAGGGCTGTGTTAGGGTAGAAGTATATATATAGTACGTGTCGAAGGGGAGATGGGACCAACATATACTAGGTGTCACACAGGAACCTCATTCTGTGTGGGGACTTTGCGGTTTTTGAGGCAAATGCCACATCAAAGGTTGTGCATTAGGTATTCAAAACATCACAACCACACCCTCTCCATATATATGTTTTGGCACACATGCAAGCGATGGTGGTTGTCCTGTGGCACTAACTCACGTGGTTATCGGCGAAGCTTCCATCTGTCGGCCCGCTTGGTCCATCACTTTCACCGACAACGAGAGAGGTTAATAATTTTGACTTAGGAGGGAATTAATTTTTTGTTTGTCTTGCGATATAGGTCATGATGTGAGATTACATATATAATAGCGCATGTGTACACATGAATCCATCCCGCTGGATCGAAGGGGGGGGGGGCGAGCACACGACACATCATGAACCTCTTGCTCTGTGTGGGGACCTGTGTGATTTTGAACGCATGCACCACATCAATGTTGTGCATTAGGTATTCAACACATATTCATGCATCACACACCTAGCTCCATAACTATCACTAGTACAGCGATGTGCTATACAAATGGTTTTGAACCCCTTTCCGCGACGGCATTTGGAACCGTCGCCTAGCGAGTGACTGCGATAGGGGGGGGGGGTCCTTCCCACACGACCCAGAAACCATCGGGGATATGCCCTCCTGGCACACACGCTCGGCAAAATGAGGTCGTGTGCGACCGGCGAGCGATCAAATACAGTTATACGTACAGTAGTGCTAAAAAATTCAATTATACAGGCAAAATCGTTTCCGGTCGTAAGTTCATCCCACACAGTCAATCCCCGCTAAACGTTTCCGTTCGTATATACATCCCACACACTCGCTCCAAGGAAAATGTTTCTGTTCGCAGGTACATCACACACAATTTTTCCCGTTAAATCATTTCTGATAGCGTTTCCATTGCACACGGTATTAACAATTTTATCGTTTGCGTCATTGAGTGCATCACACACGGTGCGTAGAAGAAACTGTGTGGCAAAGGCTGTCCATCACACACAGTTTTTATGTGGTAAATGTTTGCGCCAGGTGGCCTAACGCAAACAGTTTTCAAGAGGATGTCGTGCGTGATTGTTCATTAATCCAACACGGTTTATTCCTAGAAACTGTGTGCGTTGCCTGATGTCATCGCCCACAGTGTTTTCTCAATAACCGTTTGCAATAGAAAAACCCAATTAGCAGGCTAATTATCCTATTATTAATAATCCATTTATTAATCTAATTGACATTTCATATTAAGCACACAATATATTTCATTTTCATAATTGAAATACATCAGAGTACAACATCATATAGCTTCAGCACTCAGCTACCCCATTACACAACTGCACCAGCACCAAGTTTCACATGCAACATCTATAACCTTTCGAAATTAGCATCATAGACGGTACATAGACAGATGTATCTCATCTGGAAAACTGCTGAAGCAGAAGGCGAATATTGAGCCTTCATTGATGTTGAAGGTCTTTGCAACTTTAGGCCAGTGCCTGTGGATGATTGACCGTCCATCCTTCGTCCTCTTCAGGAACACTTCAATATTGAACCGTGGGTGTTGTATGAATACATTCCTCGCCTCCTGACCATACAGGTGGTTTGAGAGGTAATCATTAATGAACTGCTTTGGAAAGGCCTGAAAACAAGGATGTGCATAAATATCTTCTCTATATTGGAATTGGGGCAAAGGAATAAAAAAGACAAGGTATAATAGTTAGTACCATCCTGTAGTGAACTGATGTCTTCTTCATTGTGTAGACAAAGATCTTGTTGTTTTTTGTCGCTAATTTCTTTATCCTAACAATCTTTCTGAGTTTCTTGACTTGACTGATATTCATGGACAACTCATTTCCCCATATGCAAAAAGGGTCGAACAGTGGGTCAAAACCTCTGACAGCAGGACCTACATGTGCAAGACCAAATTGTTAAAAACCTAAATATTAGAATGGTTCCTGCAATTGCACAATAATGTGCTATTAGACAAAGGATGATGATTGGCTCCTTGGACATGGAAGAGGGCGAGGCCTCCGCATCGTGGGTGCCCTCATCATAGTGGTGAGTTGCCTGAGCCGCTCCGGGCACCAACCTGCTGGCTCTTGAGTTGAGGTAAGCACGTGCATGCTGAGAAAACACCTCGCAGTCTTCATCGAAGGCTCCGAGGGTGGCCTCGAGAAAACGCCACGAGCTGTCATTTAAAGCAACCAACCGCGTCGCGGCGTCGGCGCGCGAGGCGTTGATGGTGGCCTCGACGGCGAGGTGCTCCTCCAAGATCTAGGGGTCGGCACGAATGGCAGCCATCGCGACCTCATCCGCGCGTGCGGCCGTGATTTGTTTCTCCGCTGCCAAATGCTCCTTGAGCTACGGGCTATACTGCGTGCACCATGGCTTAGGGCGGCACTTATTTGGTGGAGGGGTCGGTGATTTGGGTGGAAGGTGTCGCGTCGGCGGTCGGGGCATGTGGGATGTGGAAGGAGGAGGATGGGGGTCGAGTGTGGATTACCTGCCTGGATAGACGAGGTTGAGCAGCGTGAAGGAGGGTCGCTGATGAGGAGGCAGCGCTGCATGCAAGGAGTGAAGGTTTCAACTTGGAAAGGAAGGCGGAAACAGGGGAAATGTGGCTTTTGGTAAGGGGGAGGGGGCGGGGAGGTAGATATTTTCGCGAAAGCCGAAATTTTTGAATCGGTTCAGCAAAAAAACTGGCGCGCAAAGTGTCATCAGACATGGTCCCTTATTCAGCACTGTGTATGATATGTGAACATCACAAACGATTCAGATAGCTTAACCCGTGTGTGATGAGTTTGAAAGTCAAAAATTTTGGTTCGGATTTCCCTGGTTACAGTGGTCATCCACGTCATTGCATAATTTGCCTACACAAAGGAGACTACAACACACCCACACTTCTTAATCAAGCAATTTCAACAATTAAACAGAGCTAGCTGACCTAAACATTACTCTAACAAATTAAAGACAGGTGCTCTTAATTAAACAAAACAAAGAGTACTACTATGGCTGGTGCTCGTCGATCTCCGCCGCCTCCTCCATGTCCAGCTCGTGCCCGACGATCTCCTGGGGAAGGGGCTCCATGGCATCCATCGCACCATACTCGGCAAGCATCTCGCCATCCGCATCCGCCATATCTTTGGAATAGGCCGCCACGAGCTTGGCGTGGGCGGCCGCGATCTTGGCTTGGGCGGGCTCCGTCGTGGCAAGGTATGCCACGCAGGAACGGACGGCTGCTCGAATGCTCTCGGCGATTGCCATGTTTTCGGCCATGGGTTGCCGACCGTTGTCGGAGAAGCTTCATTCGATTTGTGTGGTGACAGCCATGAGCTGGGCGTGGGTGGCCTCGACATGGTCGTGGGCGGCCTCCAACAAGGATAAGGCCGCCGCTGCGGAATGGACAGCTGCTGTGCCGCTCTCGCCAGTTGCTATACCCAAGGCAGATGTTGCTGCCGCCACCTGAGAAGCAACAATGGCCGTTTGGGCTGCCTTGGCCTTCCGGTCGCAGATTGCGGCCGCACTCATGAAGCTTGTTAGCATGCGCCTAGCGCCTGCGCTCTCGCCGGAGTGGGCCGCCGAAGTTGCCCTCATGAAGCGGGTCCATATCCCCATCTTTCACCGGCGATGATTGAACAGTGAAATGATATTTGGGGAGCGAGCTAGTGTGCTTGACACGCCGGCTGTGGACTGTAGCCGACGCACCTTTTTGCGTAAGCCGTATGCGTACTATACACCGGCGGTGCTCCAGGATATTTTGTACTGCATCTCACACGGTTGGTGATAATAAACTGTGTGCGATCTACTTGATTTTTCGTCTCGATTTGAATTACATAATGGGGTCACAGCTGCAAAGGATGGTGTTTGAATTGCTAGAACTTTTATCTGCAGTGAACATGCAACTATAGGTGTGTCATCAAAAAAATTTGAATTATTCAAGGTTTGTTTTGACATTTTTATACATTAACTTGGTTTTCTAGGCTTTTCAGGTGCACAATTCAAAATTAAACTACATGCACATGCTCCGGTGCACCAAAATGGGTTGTAAAATGATATATGTGTCCATGGGTTGATGCTTGTGTCCCATTCAAGAAATGGGGATGAATTTCAAATACCACGGCACCGTGGCTCTCCAGCAAACATTGAGGTGCTTGCTTTTGTAATTCTAGTAAATACAAAACTTGTCTAAAATTCATAAACCTTGGCATGCTATCATGGAATGGCATCAACATGCTGGGGTAAAAAAATATAGTCCCATTTGGGACAGGTTATGGTATAAGCTTCTCGCAAACCAGAGCTTCTCTCACAACAAGCATGATGGTTTTGGTAGGGAACGTGCCACCTTGGGGGACGAAACGATATCTGTTGCCTCTTCCTACTTTCAAAATTTTTCTCGTGTCAACAAAGAACAACAGGAGTGTTGTGCAATTTTTGGGATTTTTCGGGGTTCGCTTGGACATTTTTATACATTAACTGAGTTTTCTATGCATTCATGTGCATAATTCAAATTTGAACTACATGCACATGCTCCAGTGCATATAAACGGGTTGAAAAATCAAATGTGTGTCCTTGGTTGCGACCTTAGGTCCCATGCAAGAAATGGGAATTAATGTCAAACACCTTTGCCACCGTCGCTTGGCCGCTAACATTGAGATACATGGTTTTAAAATTCTAGTAAATCGAAAACTCGTCTAAAATTCATGAAACTTGACGTGCTATCATGGAACGGCATCAACATGCAGTGGTAAAAATATTGTCCCATTTGGGGCAGGTTGGGGTATAAGCTTCTCACAAACCAGAGCTTCTCGCAACAAGCCTCATAGTTATGGTAGGGAACGTTTCACCTTTCTGGACGAAACGATATCCATTGCCTCTTCTTGATTTCAATTTTTTCTCTAGTGTCAACATAGAACAACAGGAGTGTTGTGTTAAATTTTGGAATTTTTCGGGGTTCGTTTGGACATTTTTATACATTAATTGAGTTTTTAATGCATTTATGTGCATAATTCAAATTTGAACTACAGGAACATGCTCTAATGCATATAAATTGGTTGAAAATTCAAATCTGTGTCCTTGGATGCATGCTTAGGTCCCATGCAAGAAATGGGAATGAATGTCAAACACCCTGCCATCGTCACTCGGCCGCAAACATTGAGATACCTGGTTTTTAAATTCTATTAAATCCAAAAATCATCTGAAATTCATGAAACTTGGCATGCTATCATGGAGCGGCATCAACATGCCGTGGTAAATTTTTTGTCCCATTTGGGGCAGGTTTGGGTATGAGCTTCTCACAAACCAGAGCTTCTCACAACAAGCCTGATGGTTTCGGTACGGAACATGCCACCTTTGGGGACGAAATGATATCCGTTGCCTCTTATTGCTTTCAAAATTTTTCTAGTGTCAACATAGAACAACAGGAGTGTTGTGTTAAATTTTGGAATTTTTTGGGGTTCATTTGGACATTTTTATACATTAACTGGGTTTTCTAGGCATTTTATGTGCATAATTCAAATTTGAACTACATGCACATGCTCCAGTGCATATAAATTGGTTGAAAAATCAAATCTGTGTCCTGACATGTAAGTCCTGCGTATTGAGCCCATCCTTGGTCCTTTCAATGTGCTTGGTCCTAGGTTACTCCAAAACACCTGTAGACACAAGAAAACAAAGAAAACTAGTAAAAACCAAATAAAATACTAAATGTGTATTGCTCACAAGGAAAAGTGTAAAAACGGTAATCATGCATAATGGCAACTATTTGGTTCAATGGGACATAATATTAAACCCATTAAGCGTCGGGAGAAGGGTGGCCAACCAGCTATGCCACATGGCACAAGCTGGTTGGTCACAGTGAGAAAGCTTTTAGAATATATTTTTAGATGGAGGTGAGGATTTTTTAAATGCTTTTATTCTTTTTAGATGGAGGTGAAGACCTCACATACTTTTTTTAAATGCAGGGCTATGTAAAGTGGCGCTCGCTGGTAGGCTACGATGATTTTTTTTTTATTTTTTACTTCTATTTTAGATGGAGGTGAGGATTTTTTTTCTGAGATGTTTTTTTAGATGGAGGTGAGGATCTCATGTATATTTTTAAATGAAAACATGCACACAGCTTCCTCTCAAACGGCGCCACAGGGTGGCGCCCCAACCACTAGTATGAAGAGAACGTACAACAAATGAGCTATAAAAATGCTTAAAATATAGAGCCATCACGAGGATCCTTTTGGGCCCATCTAGTTGTGATGGTCGAGGTGACTTCTCACACACGGCGAGGATTCCCCACGGTCGGCGCCAATGTTGACGTTCGAGATCAACTTTCGACTAGGGGTATCCTAGGCAGCGTGTGGTCATAAATTAGCGAGGGTGTGTAGAACGGCCTTATATCAAAAGTCGTCGTACACTCGACAAAGTGGCACAACAATGTTTTTTAAAATAGGTTCAGTCCCATCATGGGAGCGCGACCTACGTCCTATGGGAGGGTCATCGAGAGTGGTGCCTGGGGTGCGGCGCAATTGGAGTGCGACCGTTTTTGGAGTCCCACAACTCCTGACTAGACTGATCCTTACAAGGTCCCTCATAATCTAAGCTCTAGCCCTTTTTCTGCCCTCCTGAAGGGGTTTGGAAGAACAAAGTGACCCACCACTTGAGTCTATTCAAGTGAGATGGGTGGGTTCCACGTCCAAGGGGGGCTTTATATAGCCTAGGGACCTTGACAAATGATCAAGGCCACCCTTGAATTAAGGAGGTGGGATGGTACACTACTGCAGGATGCTGCTAACGCGATACTACAATCAGAGACCCTTCGACGAAACTGTGTGCGATGCAATAATCGCCAACGATGATGTAAAAAAAGCATAAAAAAAGATGCAAAACGTTTGCGATGGCGGATACATCAAACACGGTTTGGATTTTAGTTGCGTGTGCGATGCGGGGCCTACGGTTCAGTACAATGAACTATTTGTGATGAGGCGGAACAACAAAAATGGGCAGCCAGATGAAGGTGTATGCGATATACGGCATACAGTTCACTCGGATAAACTGTTTGTGATGGGGCGGAACAACAGAAATGGGCAGCCAGATGAAGGTGTGTGCGATATACGGCATACAGTTCACTCGGATGAAATGTTTGTGATTAGGCAACACAAAAAAAAACGGTCAGCCAGATCAAGGTGTGTGCGATAGAGGGTAAACAGTTCACTCGGATTAACTGTTTGCGTTGAGCCAAGAGAACAGAAACGGTTTAATTTAACAAAATGTGTGTGATACGCGGCAAACAGGCGTGTAATCAGAAATGTGTGCGAAGACCGATAATAACACAGACGATTGCTGCTAATAAGTGTGTTGTGCGATGGGATTGTAACCAGACCAACAACATATATATACACACACTTATAAGGACATGGCTGCATAACCAAATTAAACATCGAATTACATGGGTGGCTACTACACACATGAGACATGACATTTAATTACACACACCAAAGTAAACTATTACATGCATAATTACATAGGTGGCTATGATACGTCTCCTTCGTATCTATAATTTTTGATTGTTTCATGCCAATATTCTACAACTTTCATATACTTTTGGCAACTTTTTATACTATTTTTGGGACTAACATATTGATCCAGTGCCCAGTGTCAGTTCCTGTTTGTTGCATATTTTTTGTTTCGCAGAATATCCATTCCAAACGAAGTCCAAACACGATAAAAACTTACGGAGATTTTTTTGGAATATATGTGATTTTTTGGAATTGGAATCAAGGCGAGACGATGCCCGAGGGGCCCACAAGCCCTGGAGGCGCGCCCCCTACCCTGGGCGCGGCCAGGGGGCTTGTGGCCACCCCGTAAGGCGGTTAGTGCCCTTCTTTCGCCGCAAGAAAGATAATATCCGGATAAAAATCGTGTTAAAATTTCAGCCCAATCGGAGTTACGGATCTCCAGGAATTTAAGAAACGGTGAAATGGCAGATCTGGGAACGCAGAAACAGAGAGAGAGATCCAATCTCGGAGCGGCTCCCGCCCCGCCGCCGCCATGGAGGCCAAGGACCAGAGGGGAAACCCTCCTCCCATCTATGGGGGAGGTCAAGGAAGAAGAAGAAGGAGGGGGGCTCTCTCCCCCTCTCTCCCGGTGGAGCCGGAACACCGCCGAGGCAATCATCGTGTGACGGCGATCTACTCCAACAACTACGTCATCTTCACCAACACCTCCATCACCTTCCCCCATCTATCTACAGCGGTCCACTCTCCCGCAACCCGCTATACCCTCAACTTGAACATGGTGCTTTACGCTTCATATTATTATCCAATGATGTGTTGCCATCCTATGATGTCCGAGTAGATTTTTGTTGTCCTATCGGTGATTGGTGAATTGCTATGATTGGTTTAATTTGGGGCAGGTTTGGGTATGAGCTTCTCACAAACCAGAGCTTCTCACAACAAGCCTGATGGTTTCGGTACGGAACATGCCACCTTTGGGGACGAAATGATATCCGTTGCCTCTTATTGCTTTCAAAAGTTTTCTAGTGTCAACATAGAACAACAGGAGTGTTGTGTTAAATTTTGGAATTTTTTGGGGTTCATTTGGACATTTTTATACATTAACTGGGTTTTCTAGGCATTTTATGTGCATAATTCAAATTTGAACTACATGCACATGCTCCAGTGCATATAAATTGGTTGAAAAATCAAATCTGTGTCCTTGGGTGCATGCTTAGGTCCCATGCAAGAAATGGGAATGAATTTCAAACACCAGGGCACTGTTGATTGCCAGCAAAACGTTGAGATACTTTGTTTTTAAATTCTAGTAAATCCAAAAACTCGTCTGAAATTTATGAAACTTGGCATGCTATCATGGAATGGCACCCGACATGTTGTGGTATTTTTCTTGTCCATTTTGAGAGAAGGCACACTCGAATAACAGCCAACAAAGGCATTTTGAAACAAATAGCTGCCACTCTAACATCGCAGACATTTTAGATAGAACACCCGTATGTAAACCGACAGCTTCCCCAGTAAGCCAAGGGAAAATGTGCCGAGCAGGATTTGTGCAGCTCTTCATCACAAACGTTTTAGATAGAACACCTGTATGCAAATTGAGAGCTATGGTCTTCCGTAGTAAGCCAAGGGAAAATTTGCCGCGCAGGATTTGTGCATCTCTTCAACACAAACGGTTCAGATTGAATAAGGTATGCAAAGCGAGACTTCGGCGCTAAGCCAAGAGAAAATTTGGCAAGCAGGATTTGTACCTCCCTTCAACGCAAACGGTTTTTTCGGATGATCCATGTGCAACCACGTACAGACAATTTGGTAAGATTTGCATCTATCATATTGGGTATATTGCCATTTGCCAAACTGGAAAGATTGACATTTGTTGATCTAGTAACATTGCCATTTGTCACTCCTTGTAACACTGCGATTTGTCAAAATATGCACCTAAAAATGACTAGCACTATCTAATTTTTGCAACTAATCACTAGCAATCGTCTGTGTTATTATCGGTCTTCGCACACATTTCTGATTATAGACCTGTTTGCCGCGTATCACACACATCTTGTTATATTGAACCGTTTCTGTTTTCTTGTCTCAACGCAAATAGTTCATCCGAGTGAACCGCATGCCGTATATCGCACACACCTTGATCTGGCTGACCGTTTCTTTTGTGTTGCCTAATCACAAACAGTTCATCCGAATGAACCGTATGCTGTATATCGCACACACCTTCATCTGGCTGCCCGTTTCTTTTGTTCCTCCTCATCGCAAACAGTTAATTAAACTGAACTGTATGCCCTGCATCGCACACGGAACTAAAATCTGAACCGTGTTTGATGCATCCGTCATCTCAAACATTTTGCACCTTTTTTGACAGTTTTTTTACACCACCATTTGCGATTATAGCATCGCACACAGTTTCGTCGAAGGGTCTTTGATCGTAGTGTCACGTTAGCAGCATCCTGCAGTAGTGTATGTTTGGGACACATGCATGCAATGGTTGTCTTTGCACACTCTCACTCTCTTGGTTATGGGCGGCAAGCCTATATATATTTGTGGGCTCGCGTGGACGTCCATCATTTCGACCGACGACGAGAAAGGTTACCAGGGTGGATTCTTCTTCTTTGGTTCGTGTTACCGTATAGTAGGTCGATCATTCTAGGCCTAATTAAGTTTGAGCGCATGCATGCTACGCATCGTGAACCCTCGATCAGTGTGGGGATTTTACGATTCCAAAGCATGGTGCCACATCAAATTTGTGCATTGCATATTCAAACACCACACACACCACTTCCATATACATAATTGGGTCACATGCACAGAGTGGGTTTTGTCTTCAGACAGTACTCCCTCACGAGTTTATCAGCGACAAGCTAGCCCATTTGGCGGGGCCGTGTGGACGTCCATCACTTTGACCAACAACGAGCAAGAGAGGTTGTACGATCAAGTTGGATTCTGTTTGGTCCGTGTTACAGTACGTCTTGGTGAGATGCCCTCCCCCCGACACGTGTGTGTGTGTGGGGGGGGGGCTACTTCGCACTACCCACAACCTCCGTGGGGTCGGGGAAGTCCGGTTATTTTGCGAGGCACACATGCCACATCAAAGTTGTGAATGGTAGTTAAATATCACACCACACCCTTTTCATACATATAGTACAGGGCCACCCGCAGGTGGTTCGTATGTGGTCTCACCCATCTCCCGCCACAAACACACATTTGTGGGTCGGCACACGGTCCACCTTTGTCCGGAAGCGAAAGGAGGAAGTTTGACCATATATATGATGGACTCCTATTGGTTTTGTGTTACGGTAGGGTGAGATTTCAAACCTAACTATCTGGGGGCATGCAATCGTAGCTAGGATTCCCTTACCGCTGACACGAAGTGGGGTTCATAGGGGGTGGCTGACTAGCAATACTATGCGCTTTGTGCGACAGGTGCCACATCAAAGTTGTGCATTGGGTATTCAAACATCAAACCACCCTTTTCATACATATATTTGGTCCACATGCAAGTGTGTTTGTGTTCTGACCCTTTCCCGTGTTATTCTTTTTGCCAAATTTATAAACAACACACGAGTTGGATGCAGAAACCGTCTGCGATTGGGTACGCAACTGACACGGTTCGGTCAGACTACCCGTGTGCCACGCCCGTGCCCCTGCAGTCACTCACATCAGCACAGTAGATGTGGCTCCACGAGGCTTGCCTCCCGCTCTCGAAAATATCTACTGCCTCGTAATCTAAAAAATATCTACCCGCGTAGAGGGGTTTTCTGTTTGATAGCACACGATTCATATGTGTGGACCATGTGAGATGTCTGTTACTCCCGCTCTGCTTCAATCACTTGGTCCAAATTTTCAGTAGCCCCGGATTTTTTTTGAACTGGAGCCCCGGCATTTTACTCCCGCCTGCATCCCTTGCAATCTCAAAAATAGCTACTCAGCTGGAGTGGTTTTCTGTTTGATAGCACACGATTATTATGTTTTCACCGTGTGTGATGTTCGTTACTCCCGCCCCGCTCTGCTTTCAATCCCTTGATCCAAATTTTTGGTAGCCACGCCATTTTACTCCCGCTTAGTAAAATTTTCAGTACCCGCAGCATTTCCTCAAACACCACCTTGGACCCCCTCCACACACACCCCAAATCCTTCGCTCACCCCAAATCCCCAGCTCACACACATACACACCACCCCTCCCTCGCTCGAAACCTAGCAAGGTCACCGCCGCCACCGCGCCGCCTCCATCGTCAACCTCTGCCGGTCTGCCCGTGCAGTTTAACCACCGATATACATACCCTCGCCGCCCTATGTTTCTTAGATGACGCCTGCGAAACGCTCCCTTTCCCAGAGATCCCCATCCCCATCCCCTCCCCCACTCCAGAGCGTCGCAGCCTAAGCCCGGCTACGCTTCCTGGGGAGCTCGAGGAGCGAATGGCCCAAAAGAGCTTTACGGCGGCTTCTTTGCCCGACGTCGGCGAGGTGGCTACCGAGGAAGTTGACGACGATGAATGGACCTGGATGGAGCCTTTCAATCAGTGGACTAAAGTATTCTGGCATGTCGCGGTCGCCGGCTACGACATCGAGGTCGTCGACACCGACGGCTTGACGCGGGCTATGTCACAGGTTAAGTTGCCCACCCCAACTCTTTGGGTTTGACAGCCGTCGATCTAATCGATGGCCCTGCCGCTTATCTCCTGCGGCTCGTTATGAACAATTTGCCATCCTTCATCGCCATGGAGCCCCTTTTGTCATTTCTGAAGGACACGTTCTGCGACCCTGATACGTCTCCAACGTATCTATAATTTTTGATTGTTCCATGCTATTATATTATCTGTTTTGGATGTTTTATATGCATTATATGCTATTTTATATTATTTTTGGGACTAACCTATTAACCTAGAGCCCAGTGCCAGTTTCTGTTTTTTCCTTGTTTTTCAGCCTCACAGAAAACGAATACCAAATGGAGTCCAAACGGAATAAAACTTCACGATGATTTTTCTTGGACCAGAAGACACCTAGGGGCCTTGGAGTCCAAGTCAGAAGAGCCACGAGGCAGCAACAAGGGTGGAGGGCGCGCCCTAGGGGGGGGGGCGCCCCCTACCTTGTGGGCCCCTCGGGACTCCCCTTACCTAGCTCTTCCTCCTATATATTCACAAATATTCCAGAACCACCAGAGGCATCCACGAAAACACTTTTCCACCACCGCAACCTTCTGTTCCCGTGAGATCCCATCTTGGGGCCTTTTCTGGCATCCCGTCGGAGGGGGAATCGATCATGGAGGGCTTCTACATCAACTCCTTTGCCCTTCCATGATGCGTGAGTAGTTTACCTCAGACCTATGGGTCCATAGCTAGTAGCTAGATGGCTTCTTCTCTCTCTTTGATTCTCAATACAACGTTCTCCTTGATGTTCTTGGAGATCTATCCGATGTAATCTTCTTTTGTGGTGTGTTTCGAGATCTGATGAATCGTGGATTTATGATCAGCTTATCTATGAATATTATTTGAATCTTCTCTGAATTCTTTTATGCATGATTTAATATATTTGTATTTCTCTTCGAATTGTCCGTTTGGTTTGGCCAACTAGATTGGTTTTTCTTGCAATGGGAGAGGTGCTTAGCTTTGGGTTCAATCTTGCGTGATTTCACCCAGTGACAAAGTAGGGGTAGCGAGACACTGTTGGTGCAACAGACCCTGGGTCCATTGCACGGACTGTGCACAGGCCAGAGACAAGATTACAAGACCAAGATCATACGAAACAAGGAGGATCAATGCTTTGAAGGATCCAAGTGCAAGTCAAGAAGGCCAAGGTGAGCCAGAGGAACAAGGCATCAGTAAGGGAAGGACCTACCTTGCCAGGCAGGCGAGCCTGGCAGGGTTGGGTTTTGCCCCCGGAAGCAAGCTCCCAGATCGTCCCGGCGAGCCTGCTGGGGCTGGCGGAGCAAGCCACTCCACCGCTCCACCTCACAAGCGATGCAAGTCATTAATCAAAAGCGGTGTCGAGCTCCAAGGTGACTAAGTGGCTGCTTTCTGCCACATGGCAGCCACTTCCTACAACAAACACCTCCATATGACACCCGTCCTGAGACGTGTCAAGCGAGCAGGCCCGAAGCTGGCAAAACAGCCCGGCAGGGCATACCGGGCGAGCTGTGATGTGACACTGAGCAGTGCATTTAATGCGCTCTGTCAGCCTGCAGAGTTAGATATGATAGCACTGTTAACTATCTAATCAGTACACAAAGACTGATTTGCCACTATGGTGTCCCCTTAATCTATAAAAGGAGGTCCATGGTAATGATAGAAAGGGTTGGACCCTCGCATATCCATACGCGCGTAGCCACTCTCGCCCCCAGAGCGACCTTGCCGGGCGAGTGTGCTACATTCACCACCATTATCCACCATTAATCCATCAAAGCAGGAGTAGGGTTTTACGCCTCACGGCGGCTTGAACCTGGGTAAAGACTGCCCGTGTGATCTCTACCATGCTGCGTGACGCTTCTCCGCTCTTTGTGCAACATGCCCATCCCCCCGCCGAACCAAAAGGGGCTCATGGCCCCATAGGTGGCCGTGGTTTCCCACGACATCTTTGGCGCGCCAGGTAGGGGGATCACTTGAGCGAAACTGAGAGCGTACGCTGCGCGTCATCTTCATCAACATTCTCGTCGTCGACGGCATCATCGACTATGGCGCCCAAGAGGAAGCCCGGAGCTGCAAATCACCCGTCCACCTCGAAGGCTCCGCCGCCCGCGACCGCCCACGTCGCGGGGAATGCGGTGGCTCACGAGGGTGTGGATGCTTCAGGGAACGTGGTTAGCGCAGGCGGCGCCGTCACCACCTCCCCCACGGCCGAAGCAGGAACGGGAGGTACCAAGGAAGGACAACATCAGCAACAACCTGACAACCATGCTCCACGAGGTACGGTTGGAGGGATCGTTTCGCCTGAACCCCTTCTCCTCGCCAACAGGCACAGCTGCAGTGATGATGCTCGTTCTGGGGCGAATCGCAACCCTCCGGCCGCCCCCGCTGCGGGCGTGACCGCAGGGCACGCGCCATCCCCGGGGCGAGCTGACCCAGCTACTGTGCCCAATGGAGCCACTGGCCCTTAGGCGCCTCAGCCGCGTCACCATGCCGTCCAAACGGCTGGTTCGCAGCAGCAAGGGCGCGGTGCAGTCGCCACCGGCAACGTCAGGAGCCGAGCGACACTACAATCTACATCGTCATCACCTATGCCAAGCACTGCCTCAGAGGCCATGGCGCGAGCCCAACTGCTGTTGAGATTTCCACCGACGGTAGACCAGATGGATGAGTGGCAAGCCACCATCCAAAGTTTGATTGGGTTCGCCGAGGCGGAAGGATCACAGCGGGCCGAACTGCCACGGCCTTCCCAGGCAGCAACGACGGCTCGTGCGACTGGTCGTGTGGGAGGGGCCACCCTCACGGTGCAATCCCCAGCACGGCAAGCCGCCCGGGAGCCGCAAAACCAAGCGCCCAATGACATCTCGATGGCCTCGTCAGATCCTCGAGCGCGTCAAAGACGACAGCGTGCCCCGGAGGGCAGGCGAAGGGAAGGCGCACGCATCATCGACGAGCGGCGCTGTGACAACCCCCGCCGTTCCAATGGGTGTGATGGCCCCGACGTCGACGAGCCCGCGCTCGGAGATGGCAGGTGCCTGCCTTTAGAGGTTGGGTGCCCTGCCTTCACCCGTGAGCTGCAGCAAGTCCGTTGGCCATCCACTCGCATGTTCAAGCCAGAGATACCCAAGAACTATGATGGGAGACTAAACTCGGCAAAGTTCTTGAGCATCTACACCATCGCTGTTCAAGCTGCTGGGGGAAGAGATGAGAAGGTGTTCGCCAACTACTTCCCTTTGGCCCTCAAGTCAAATGTGAGGTCTTGGCTGATGCACCTGCCGGAGAACTCCATTTCGACCTGGGCTGACCTGTGCCACGAGGTCATTGGTGCCTTCACGGGCGGCCATCAAGAACCAGGGTGGCCTAGCGATTTGCAGCTTCTCCAGCAGAAAGAAGGAGAAACTCTGCGGAAGTACTTGCAGAGATTCAGTCGAGTCCACAGAAATATCCCAGATATCCACCCAGCTGCCGTGATAGCTGCCTTCCAATCCAACATGCGCAACCGCAGGATACATTCCAAGATGAATGTTTGGTTGCCCAAGACTGTGAAGGAGCTCTACACTTTGGTGGACAAATGTGCTTGGGTGGAGGAGGGGAGGAAACTTCCTGGAGAGGTAGATTGCGTCGACATCGACTCAGAAGATGACGACGAAACCATCAATAAGAAGAAGAAGAACAAGAAGCACAACAAGAAGCGCAAGGATAAGACAGTGATGGCTGTTGAGGGGCCAGGCACATCAAGTACCGGCAAGGAGGCCAAGGCTGAAGCCCCCGTCAAGGAGGCTACCACATGCGTTGACTGCCGGGAGGCGGCGGCTGCTGAGAAAGCTGGCCCATCATCTTTGATGAAGATGACCACCCCGACCCCATTACTGCGGTAGGGTGCTTGGCGTTGTTGGTCTCACCAACAATTCGCAACCTCAAGGTCACAAAGATGCTGGTTGACGGCGGGGCCGGGTTGAATCTGATTTCCCCAAAGGTTATCAGCAAACTCCAGATAGCAGAGGAAGAACTTAAGGCCACAGGCACGTTTCAAGAAGTCAATCCCGACAGGAGCCGTCCTAAGGGAAAGGTTATGTTGCTAGTGACATTTGGAGGAGAGTTGAACTACAGGACTGAGAAAGTTGTGTTTGATGTGGTTGACCTTCCTCTGCCGTACAACGGGATCCTTGGGCGCCCGGCCCTGGCCAAATTCATGGCGGCATCCCACTATGCCTACAACACCTTGAAGATGCCAGGGCCGATGGGCGTCATTTCCATTCCGTCGGACAAGAAAGACGCAATTATTTGCGTGGATAAGATGTACCGGGACGCGGTTGCGGCAGAGGTCGCGGAAGCCATAGTTCCCGCCAAGGAAAAGCATAGCAGAGGCACTGGCAAGGAATCCGGGAAGCGTACCTCTATGGAATGTGCCGTGCCCGTTGATGACACGCCAGAGAGTTCCAACAGCAAGAGATCCAAGGCTGCTCCACCCCAAGTGAAAAGGTCGCGGCAGGGCTGGCTGGCGCTGATGGTACTTTCACTATCAGTGCCACCCTTGATAACAAATAGGAAAGCGCGCTTGTTGCCTTCCTGCGGGTGAATATCGATGTGTTTGCCTGGCAACCATCTGATATCCCCGGTGTTCCCAGGGAGGTAATCGAGCACCACCTTGCTGTCTGCCCACATGCCCGGCCCGTCAAGCAGAAGGTTCGGAAGCAGGCCTTGGAGTGGCAGCAGTTTATTGCCGAGGAAATCAAGAAACTCGAAGCAGCTGGTTTGGTCAGAGGAGTACTGCAGCCAACATGGTTAGCAACCCCAGTGGTTGTGCGCAAGGCTAATGGAAAATGGAGGCTTTGCATAGATTTTACGGATCTGAACAAGGCATGCCCAAAGGACCCATTTCCCTTGCCGCGCATCGACCAGATCATGGATTCTACTTCAGGATATGAGTTGCTCTCTTTTCTGGATGCATACTCTGGATACCATCAGATTTTTATGTCCAAGGAAGACGAAGAAAAGACCTCATTCATCACCCCATGCGGCATGTACTGCTTTATGCGCATGCCTTTCGGGTTGAAGAGTGCCGGGTCCACTTTTGCAAAAGCAGTCCAGATTGGCTTTGAACCAGAGTTGCACAGAAATATTGAAGCCTATATGGATGATATTGTGCTCAAGACCAAGGACAGATCAACCCTCATCTAGGATTTAGAAGAGACATTTGCTAATCTGCGCAAGATCAACTTGAAACTGAATCCGGAGAAGTGCGTGTTTGGCGTTCCCTCCGGCAAGCTACTTGGTTTCTTTGTGTCCCACCGTGGGATAGAGGCCAACCCCGATAAGATCAAGGCTATTGAGCAGATACAGGCACCCAAGACAGTTAAGGATGTGAGGCGTTTGACAGGATGCGTTGCCGCGCTTAGCAGATTCATCTCCAAGTCTGCCGAGCGCGCCCTGCCGTTCTTCAAGATTTTGAAGAGGGTAGGACCCATGAAGTGGACCCCGGAAGCAGATGCAGCACTGCAGGATTTGAAGGCCTACTTGTCTTCTGTGCCTACTTTGGTCGCGCCCAAACCACAAGAGCCGTTACTGCTATATCTGGCAGCAACTAATCAAGTGGTTAGTGCGGTCCTAGTAGCGCAGCGGGAAGTAGAAGAAGTAGCCACCTCAGCAAGTGTCCCGCCCGGGGAAGAGGAAGAGAGCAGCCCGGCAAGACCAGATACGGACCAGGACAAAGAAGAGCACGACAGCGGAAACAACCCCAAGGACACGGCAAGGAAGAAGGTGGTGCAACGCCGATTATACTTTGTCAGCTCCCTGTTGCAGGGGGCTAGATCCAGGTACTCTGGCGTGCAAAAATTGATCTTTGGCCTTGTCATGGCCACAAGGAAACTGTGCCACTACTTCCAAGCCCATGAGATCACGGTTGACACCCGCTTCCCGTTGCAAAGGATACTTCGAAACCCAGAGGCTACCGGCAGGATAGTGGAGTGGGCATTGGAGTTATCCAGCTTTGGCCTGAAGTTTGAAAGTACATCAACAATCCAGAGCAGGGCGTTGGCAGAGTTTATTGCAAAATGGACGCCAACCCCTGATGAAGAAGTACAGGAAACAGTTATCCCCAGCAAGGAAGCGCCCCAAGAATGGATCATGTATTTCGATGGTGCCTTCTCCCTACAAGGTGCAGGGGCTGGCGTGCTTCTCGTGGCTCCCACTGGAGAGCACCTGAGGTACATCGTCCAGATGCACTTTCCCCGGGAGGAGGCAACCAACAATACAGCAGAATATGAAGGGCTTCTTGCCGGGCTCAGGATTGCCACAAAATTGGGAATCAAGAAGCTGATCATTCAAGGAGATTCACAACTAGTGGTGAGACAAGTCAACAAGGATTACCAAAGCCTATTGATGGAGGCATACGTTGAGGAAGTGAGAAGATTGGAGGAGCGCTTTGACGGGTTGCAAACAGAGCACGTACCCCGTGCGGAAAACAGCATTGCTGATCACCTGTCAAAGTGCGCTGCGCAGAAGCTTCCTGTGGAACCAGGGACTTTTGTTCTCCATCTTACTCAGCCCTCCGTATCCCCAGTAACAATGGCCTGAAAGAGGAGGAAATTGGACTCTGGTAAGCCTCTCCCGGTAGAGCCTTTCGGGGCTCCTGGCAGGGACCCTGCCGGGAACAACTCCCCTTCGCTTGCCGGGCTGCGCCATCCTGCTGGGCCACTGGTCCCCGCAGCCAAGGGATGCGCCCCCACGAATGAGGAGGTGCCGCTAGTCCTCGTTGCCGAGCCTCAGGCTCCAACTTGGGCAAGGCACATAGTCCATTTCCTCCAAACCGGAGAACTTCCCGAAGAGCAAGAAGAAGCTGAAAGACTAGCCCGGAGGGCCAGTATGTATCAGTTTGTCAATGACACACTATACAGAAGAAGGCCCAATGGTGTGAAATTGAAGTGCATTTGCCGGGAAGGAGGAAAGGAACTGCTGGCAGAGATACACAAAGGCATGTGCGGCTCCCACATTGGATCAAGGGCTTTGGTTGGGAAAGCATTCCGGCAAAGATTCTATTGGCCCACAGCCCTCCAAGATGCGGTTGAGCTCGTCACCAAGTGTGAAGCCTGTCAGTTCCATTCCAAAAATATCCATTTGCCTGCCCAAGCACTCCAGACAATCCCTTTGTCATGGCCGTTTTCTATCTGGGGGCTCGATATCCTCGGCCCTTTCCCCCGAGCTGCCGGGGGCTTTGAATTCTTGTTCGTTGCAATCGACAAGTTTACAAAGTGGCCGGAAGTAGATGCCGTGAGAAAGGTGACTGCTCAGTCAGCTATCAAGTTCTTGAAAGGATTGGTGTGCCGCTTCGGGGTCCCTGCCCGGATCATCACCGACAACGGCACCCAGTTCATGAGCCGCACCTTCATGCAATATGTTCATGACCTCGGAAGCAAGATCTCATTTGCCTCTGTTGCACATCCCAGAAGCAATGGACAAGCTGAGAGGGCGAACGCTGAAGTGCTGCGGGGACTCAAGACAAGAATGTTTGATAAGCTGTGGAAGCATGGCAGGCAATGGATCAATGAGCTGCCGGTGGTTCTTTGGTTCCTCAGAACGACACCAAACCGAGCTACCGAGCAGACTCCCTTCTCCCTAGTCTATGGGGCAGGAGCAGTTATCCCCACGGAACTCATTTACGGGTCACCTCGAGTGCTTGCCTATGAATGAAGTAGCGCAGGAACAGGACATGCGTGACGACGCCGTGCTTCTCGAGGAGAACCGTCTCCGGGCTGCTACGTGTGTTGCACGCTATCAGCAAGCCCTGCATCGCTATCATAGCCGCAGGGTTCATGCCCAGTGTTTTGAGGAAGGCGACCTTGTCCTTAGGCGCGTTCAGTCCGCCAAGGGTACAAACAAGCTGTTGCTGAAGTGGGAAGGCCCTTACCGGGTAGTACGAGTCACCAGACCTGGCGCAGTCCGTCTGGAGACTAGAGATGGCATTCAATTGCAAAACTCATGGAATATTGAGCATCTCCGCAAGTTCTACCCATAAGGCGCGGCTGTCGGGCCCTGCCCAGCAGCCACCCTTTTGTACAGGCCTTGACTCAGCTACATGTAACCCCTTGTACAAAGCCAGACACAGACCCTGAGCAACAGAGAAATAAATGAAGCACTGGGGGCCCCCGACAAATTGCATGCATGCATAAGCATTTCATAAGCATTGCATGATTCATGTAGATAGGTTGCATGATCATGTAGATAGATTGCATCTGGCATCATCTTCATTTGCATAAACTGCAGGCTCCTGCCGTGGACTTAGTCCTAGGAAGAGGATGCGAAGACAAGCCAGCACTGCGGTCTCCGGCAAGCCAAATAGATAAGTTCCATCTCTTATCCATACATATTCCGTGAGTAGGACTTGTGCATATGAAAACCTCGCCGCCTCAGAAACAAAGGTGCTCCCATCTACTGACACGAACGCTGCTTCGGTCAGGATGGTCGTAGTGGCCTTTGGCTGAAAGGGGTTGGCAGGGGGCTGGTCCCCCCCCAATGGGTTCTGCGCCCGGCAGGCTCAACCTCATGGCAGCAATCCTATGGGGTACCGGCAGGGTAGCTTACCGGGATCAACTTGTTTACATGAAAGTATGGAGGCGTTTCACCTCTGCATGGATATCGTACATGCACAAGTACCCGACAAAGCTTATCTTTTTCATTAATATGCAGATCAACAAGTACAAATCTCACGGAACATAAACATGGATACAAGAGATTACATTATTTGAACTAAAATTTGGCAAATGCCTACACATTTAAGACTGAAAAAAGATAAGTGCCCCGTGATTTCCTCTTTTCGTTTTCCCTCCACCAGGTATTGCGATGGGAAGAGAAAACGGCTGAAAGAGCACCCAAGCAGGAGCCCACCCCCGATCCCGTCGTGGCCTACCGGGCACGGCCTGACAAGATCGGGAGTGGCGAGGCTGCGAAGGAGGGGCACAAAGAGCAGCACGGTGGTGCCCTGGTCACCACCTCCAGGACCATCAAGAAGCCCCAGCTCGAGCACCGGAGGGATCAACCACCAACGCCCAGCTGGAAGACTGCTGGAGGAGGGGGAAGGCACCAAGGGAACATCCCTCCCTAGCTATCACCCGAAGAGACTGGTGATGATGGTGCCGGGGAGGGAGGGGAAGAGCGGAAAGACGAGGCAGCAGGTCGCCAATACAAGATGAAGGCGTCGGTGCCATCGTACTCCGACCTGACGCCCTGCCTCCTGCCTCCCCCGCCTTCCCTCGATCTCTCTTCATCACCGCCGCTCCAGGAAGACGCCGGGCCCCCAGCCCGGCACCTCCCCCGAAGAGACGGCGGGCGACTGCGACGAGCAGGACACTCGAGGCGTGCCGGTCCCCACCTTGGCAGGCAGGAAGACGCCGCCGTCCTTAGCAAGAATGCGAGGTCCGCCAGAAGGAGCAGTGCTGGGATTACCAAGGACCCCATATACTGCATCCCAGGCGAGCATCAGGAGCCCCGGACACCTTGCCAACAGGGTGGCGACCCCCGGCGACGCGCGGCACCGGACCAGACTCACTCCCCAAGCATCAGCACGAGCATTTGACATCATCGGCAACTCCAAGCTAGGGCCCGGGGCCCGGCCCCGGGCTCTTCCTTTCAGCATACCCGAAAGAAGCAGAAGGCGGAGGAGGGGAGGAACGTGGATGAATGCCTCCGCTCCTCCCCCGCTCCTCCTTTTATAGGCGAGTTGGGAGTGGGGGCTGATTCCCCGGCGAGTACCCGCCGTCCTCCTCCACCAATCCAAGAAGATCGGGCTCCTGCCTTGATGCTCTCCCGCATCACGCACCTACATTTACCTACCCCACTCAATGCATGCGGCATACGTGGCTGAGGATAAGGGCGCGGATGGGAAGGGTGAATTGGCAGTTACCCGCCCATGCGTTAAAGTCATTCACGGGCGTTTACAAGAATGGCCCCACCACAATTGGCATTGCACGACATGCGGGAAAACCGGAAACTGACCCGAGCTCAGGTTAATGAAGAAGCAAAGAAGATCTCAAAGGGCGGAGCCGCCCTTACATTTCTACTTGTGCACTGGTTAGGGCCTACCCCGACGACGCCCAGCGGCGCGTCCATGCCAGGCCCGGGGGCTCCTGTCAGTGCAACAGACCCTGGGTCCATTGCATGTACTGTGCACAGGCCAGAGACAAGATTACAAGACAAATATCATACCAAACAAGGAGGATCAATTCCTTTGAAGGATCCAAGTGCAAGTCATGAAGGCCAAGGTGAGCCAGAGTGCCAAGGCATCGCTAAGGGAAGGACCTACCTTGCTGGGCAGGCGAGCCTGGCAGGGTTGGGTTTTGTCCCGGAAGCAAGCTCCCAGATCGTCCCGGCGAGCCTGCCGGGGCTGGCGGAGGCAAGCCACTCCACCGCTCCACCTCACAAGCGATGCAAGTCATTAATCAAAGCGGTGTCGAGCTCCAAGGTGACTAAGCGGCTGCTTTCTGCCACATGGTAGCCACTTCCTACAGCAAGCACCTCCATATGACACCCGTCCTAAGACGTGTCAAGCGAGCAAGCGCGAAGCTGGCAAAACAGCCCAATAGGGCCTGCCGGGCGAGCTATGATGTGACACTGAGCAGCGCATTTAATGCGCTCTGTCAGGCTGCAGAGTTAGATATGATAGCACTGTTAACTATCTAATCTGTACGCAAAGACTGATTTGCCACTGTGGTGACCCCTTAATCAATAAAAGGAGGCCCATGGCAACGATAGAAAGAGTTGGACCCTCGCATATCCATACGCGCGTAGCCACTCTTGCCCCCCAGAGCGACCTTGCCGGGCGAGTGTGCTACGTTCACCACCATTATCCACCATCAATCCACCAAAGCAGTAGGGTTTTATGCCTCACAGCGGCCTGAACCTGGGTAAAGACTGCCCGTGTGATCTCTGCCGTGCTGCGCGACGCTTCTCCGCTCTTTGTGCAATGTGCCCATCCCCCCGCCGAACCAAAAGGGGCTCATGGCCCCATAGGTGGCCGTGGTTTCCCACGACAGACACGCATTGCATTGTTGCCATCGAGGATAAAAAGATGGGGTTTCATCATATTGCTTGAGTTAATTCCTCTTCATCACGTCATCTTACTTAAGGCGTTACTCTGTTCTTTATGAACTTAATACTCTAGATGCATGCTGGATAGCGGTCGATGTGTGGAGTAATAGTAGTAGATGCAGGCAGGAGTCGGTCTACTTGACACGTACGTGATGCCTATATGCATAATCATTGCCTTGGATATCGTCATAACTTTGCGCTTTTCTATCAATTGCTTGACAGTAATTTATTCACCCACTGTATTATTTGCCTTCATGAGAGAAGCCTCTAGTGAAACCTATGGCCCCCGGGTCTATTTTCCATCATATTACTTTCCGATCTACTATTTTGCAATCTTTTATTTTCAGATCTATATACCAAAAAACCCAAAAATATTTTATCTTTTGTTTATCTATATCAGATCTCACCTTTGCAATTGACCGTGAAGGGAGACAACCCCTTTATCGCATTGGGTGCAAGTGTTTGATTGTTTGTGCAGGTGTTGGTGATTTGTGCGTTATTCTCCTACTGGATTGATACCTTGATTCTTAACTGAGGGAAATACTTACCTCTACTATGCTGCTTCACTCTTTCCTCTTCAAGGGAAAAACCAACGCAGGCTCAAGAAGTAGCAGGAAGAATTTCTGGCGCCGTTGCCGGGGAGATCTACGCCAAGTCAAGCCTACCAAGTACCCATCATAAACTCTCATCTCTTGCATTACATTATTCGCCATTCGCCTCTCGTTTTCCTCTCCCCCACTTCTAAAATGATTTTTGAAAAGATTTGCCTTTCTATTCGCCCTTCTTCCGTTCGTCTCCTCGTTTGTCTTTATGTCTTACTTGGCTCGTTTGCTTGTTTGCTATAATTGTGTGTTTATTGAAAATCAGAAACAAAGTTTATGGATCCACTTAAAGTTTTCTACTTGGATCATCTTCGATCCATATGTGCTCGTGCTGAAACCCCAACTAGTTTAGTTGAGGGAAAATCTTTAGATGAGCATGCTCATTTTGTGCGTCACCATTTTTCTGAAAAAGGGAGACTCTTATGGAATCAAATAAATTGTTTGCTATGTTATGCTTGGAATCTTTGTGAACTTTGTGATTTTACTTGTTGCTCTAAGGACCCTAAAAAACACCTTCCCTACCTACGTAAGTTTTATGATAATGAAATCTTATCTTCTTATGAAAAGGGTGTTTATAGTTACTATGATATCAAGCGAATTGGAGAATTTGTTGCTTTTAAGGGTGCTTATGAAGTTACTTCTTTGATTGAAAAGTATGATATTACTCTCTACAAATCTGAAATTTTTGACATACTTAAATATTGCTATGAAAACTATGCTCATAATGTCTATGTCAAAGAATTTATTGAAAGAATGACCATTGCTTTGGAAGAAAATAATGATATGCATGAATCTATAGATAATTATGATTCCGATGATTTTATTGAAATATCCCTTGATGAACATGATGCTTGCTATTCTTATGGCCATGATGCCAATATTTATGGAGACGAATTTGCTATAGTTCCTTATGTTAAACATGAGATTATTGATATTGCACCCATACTTGATAGTTCCTTGAATCAAAAGCATGATTGCAATGATGTTATTATAAATTCTATTAGTGTCAATTGTGCTAATAATATGCAAAACCCTAAGCTTGGGGATGCTAGTTTTGCTATGTCCTCTACTTATTGCAATGATCATGATTGGGGTGATAATGCTTCTTATGATCTTGAAAATTTATTTAAGCCTCATGATGAATTTGGTTGCTATAATATTGAAAGTGGGTTTGGAAGAGTGTCAACTCTAGGATATAATGATCCCACTACTTTGGAGTATGATCAATCTTATGAAATTTTTGATAAAAGTGGGTTTGGAGAGGTCATGACTTTAGTTAATGTTAATCCCACTATCTTGGAAGAGTGTCAACTTTGCATGCATGTGGATCATCTAGAAAATGTGTTATGTGCTAGATATATTGTTGAATTTGAATATGATCCCACATGTAATTATTATGAGAGAGGAAAATTTGGTTGTAGAAAGTTTCATGTTACTAAATTATCTCTCGTTATGTTGAGATTGCTATTGTTTCTTTCTTCTTCCTTGCATAAGCTAGTCTTTGCTTGTCTTGATAATTTGTTTGCTTATAAAATGCCTATGCATAGGAAGTATGTTAGACTTAAATGTGTTTTTCACGTACTATATGATGCTCTCTTTGTGTTTCAATTCTTGTCTTTCATGTGAGCATCATTAAAATTATCAATGCCTAGCTAAAAGGCTTTAAAGAAAAGCGCTTGTTGGGAGACAACCCAATATTTTTCTTTACTGTTTTTCAATAAATTTTTCATCTAGCCTCTGGTTAGATGTGTTTTGGTGTTTTAATTAGTGTTTGTGCCAAGTAAGACCTTTGGGATGGCTTACGGTGATAGTTGATTTGATCTTGCTAAAAAACAGAAACTTTTGCGTCTGGTCACAGAATTTTATTAATTCACTGGAGCGTTGAAAAACCTGAATTTTTTACACTATATTTATATACAAATTTCCTATGTTTAAATAATTTTTGAGAATTTTTGGAGTTACATAAGTATTAGAAAAATTCAGATCTTCGCAGACTGTTCTGTTTTTGACAGATTCTGTTTTCTTTGTGTTGTTTGTTTATTTTGATGAATCTATGGGTAATATCGGGGGGGGGGGGTATGAACCATGGAGAAGTTGGAATACAGTAGATATTACACCAATATAAATAAAGAATGAGTTCAAAACAGTACCAAAAGTGGTGATTTTATTTTCTTATACTAACGGATCTCACGAGTTTTCTGTTGAGTTTTGTGTTGTGAAGTTTTCAAGTTTTGGGTAAAGATTTGATGGACTATGGAATAAGGAGTGGCAAGAGCTTAAGCTTGGGGATGCCCAAGGCACCCCAAGGTAATATTCAAGGACAACCAAGAGCCTAAGCTTGGGGATGCCCCGGAAGGCATCCCCTCTTTCATCTTCGTCTATCGGTAAATTTACTTGAGGCTATATTTTTATTCACCACATGATATGTGTTTTGCTTGGAGCGTCTTGTATGGTATGAGTCTTTGCTTTTTAGTTTGCCACAATCATCCTTTCTGTACACACCTTTTGAGAGGGACACGCATGAATCGTGATTTATTAGAATACTCTATGTGCTTCACTTATATCTTTTGAGCTAGGCAATTTTGCTCTAGGGCTTCACTTATATCTTTTTAGAGCACGGCGGTGGTTTTATTTTATAGAAATTATTGAACTCTCATGCTTCACTTATATTATTTTGAGAGTCTTTCTAAACAGCATGGTAATTTGCTTTGGTTATAAATTTAGTCCTAATATGATAGGCATCCAAGAGGGATATAATAAAAACTTTCATATAAAGTGCATTGAATACTATGTGAAGTTTGATTCCTTATGATTGTTTTGAGATATAAAGATGGTGATATTAGAGCATTGCTAGTGAGTAATTGTGGATTGTAGAAATACTTGTGTTAAAGTTTGTGATTCCCGTAGCATGCACGTATGGTGAACCGTTATGTGATGAAGTCGGAGCATGATTTATTTATTGATTGTCTTCCTTATGAGTGGCGGTCGGAGATGAGCGATGGTCTTTTCCTACCAATCTATCCCCCTAGGAGCATGCGCGTAGTACTTTGTTTTGATGACTAATAGATTTTTGCAATAAGTATGTGAGTTCTTTATGACTAATGTTGAGTCCATGGATTATACGCACTCTCACCCTTCCACCTTTGCTAGCCTCTCTAGTACCGCGCAACTTTCGCCGGTGCCATACACCTACCTTTTACCTTCCTCAAAATAGCCAACATACATACCTATTATGGCATTTCCATAGCCATTCCAAAATATATTGCCATGCAACTTTCCACCGTTCCGTTTTATTATGACACGCTCCATCATTGTCATATTGCTTTGCATGATCATGTAGTGGACATAGTATTTGTGGTAAAGCCACCGTTCATAATTCTTATACATGTCACTCTTGAGTCCTTGCACATCCCGGTATACCGTCGGAGGCATTCATATAGAGTCATATTTTGTTCTAAGTATCGAGTTGTAATTCTTGAGTTGTAAATAAATAAAAGTGTGATGATCTTCATTATTAGAGCATTGTCCCATGTGAGGAAAAAAATAAAAGAGGCCAATGAAGCCGACAAATAAAATAAAAGGGGCCAAAGAAGCCCACCAAAAAAATGAGAGAAAAGAGAGAAGGGGCAATGTTACTATCCTTTTTCCACACTTGTGCTTCAAAGTAGCACCATGATCTTCATGATAGAGAGTCTCCTATGTTGTCACTTTCATATACTAGTGGGAATTTTTCATTATAGAACTTGGCTTGTATATTCCAATGATGGGCTTCCTCAAATTGCCCTAGGTCTTCGTGAGCAAGCAAGTTGGATGCACACCCACTTAGTTTCTTTTTGAGCTTTCATAAACTTATAGCTCTAGTGCATCCGTTGCATGGCAATCCCTACTCACTCACATTGATATCTATTGATGGGCATCTCCATAGCCCGTTGATACGCCTAGTTGATGTGAGACTATCTCCTTTATTTTGTCTTCTCCACAACCACCATATTCTATTCCACCTATAGTGCTATGTCCATGGCTCACGCTCATGTATTGCGTGAAAGTTGAAAAGGTTTGAGAACATCAAAAGTATGAAACAATTGCTTGGCTTGTCATCGGGGTTGTGCATGATTTGAATACTTTGTGTGATGAAGATGGAGCATAGCCAGACTATATGATTTTGTAGGGATAACTTTCTTTGGCCATGTTATTTTGAGAAGACATGATTGCTTTATTTTTATGCTTGAAGTATTATTGTTTTTATATTAATATTAAACTTTTGTTTTGAATCTTATGGATCTGAACCTTCATGCCACAATAAAGAAAATTACATGGATAAGTATGTTAGGTAGCATTCCACATCAAAAATTCTGTTTTTATCATTTACCTACTCGAGGACGAGCATGAATTAAGCTTGGGGATGCTTGATACGTCTCCAACGTATCTATAATTTTTTATTGTTCCATGCTATTATATTATCAGTTTTGGATGTTTTATATGCATTAATATGCTATTTTATATTATTTTTGGGACTAACCTATTAACCTAGAGCCAAGTGCCAGTTTCTGTTTTTTCCTTGTTTTTGAGCCTCGCAGAAAAGGAATACCAAACGGAGTCCAAACGGAATAAAACTTCACGATGGTTTTTCTTGGACCAGAAGACACCCAGGGGCCTTGGAGTCCAAGTCAAATGAGCCACGAGGCAGCGACAAGGGTGGAGGGCGCGCCCTAGGGGGGGGGCGCCCCCTACCTTGTGGGCCCCTCGGGACTCACCTGACCTAGCTCTTCCTCCTTTATATTCACAAATATTCCAGAACCACCAGAGGCATCCATGAAAACACTTTTCCACCGCCGCAACCTTCTGTTCCCGTGAGATCCCATATTGGGGCCTTTTTCGGCATCCCGCCGGAGGAAAAATCGATCACGGAGGGCTTCTACATCAACTCCATTGCCCTTCCGATGATGCGTGAATAGTTTACCTCAGACGTACGGGTCCATAGCTAGTAGCTAGATGGCTTCTTCTCTCTCTTTGATTCTCAATACAACGTTCTCCTTGATGTTCTTGGAGATCTATCCGATGTAATCTTCTTTTGCGGTGTGTTTGTCGAGATCCGATGAATTGTGGATTTATGATCAGCTTATCTATGAATATTATTTGAATCTTCTCTGAAATCTGTTATGCATGATTTAATATCTTTGTATTTCTCTTCGAATTATCGGTTTGGTTTGGCCAACTAGATTGGTTTTTCTTGCAATGGGAGAGGTGCTTAGCTTTGGGTTCAATCTTGTGTGATTTCACCCAGTGACAAAGTAGGGGTAGCGAGACACGTATTGCATTGTTGCCATCGAGGATAAAAAGATGGGGTTTTCATCATATTTGTTGAGTTAATTCCTCTACATCATGTCATCTTACTTAAGGCGTTACTCCGTTCTTTATGAACTTAATACTCTAGATGCATGCTGGATAGCGGTCAATGTGTGGAGTAATAGTAGTAGATGCAGGTAGGAGTCGGTCTACTTGACACGTACGTGATGCCTATATGCATAATCATTGCCTTGGATATCGTCATAACTTTGGACCTTTCTATCAATTGCTCGACAGTAATTTGTTCACCCACCATATTATTTGCCTTCATGACAGAAGCCTCTAGTGAAACCTATGGCCCCTGGGTCTATTTTCCATCATATTACTTTCCGATCTACTATTTTGCAATCTTTTATTTTCAGATCTATATACCAAAAAACCCAAAAATATTTTATCTTTTGTTTATCTATCTCTATCAGATCTCACCTTTGCAATTGATCGTGAAGGGATTGACAACCCCTTTATCGCGTTGGGTGCAAGTGTTTGATTGTTTGTGCAGGTGTTGGTGATTTGTGCGTTCTTCTCCTACTGGATTGATACCTTGGTTCTTAACTGAGAGAAATACTTACCTCTACTGTGCTGCATCACCCTTTCCTCTTCAAGGGAAAAACCAACGCAAGCTCAAGAAGTAGCAGACCCTGGCTTGGGGTCCTTAGCTGGCAAGTCAGACCTCATTGACGGTGACCACGAGGAGGAGCCAATATGTGACAAGTGAGGAAACTCATGATTTGTTTTCTCGAACCCCTTTTGTAGTGAGAACCTGTCCAGTATTTATTGCTATATTTGGTTGTTTGCACTACGCCTTGTTTATTTCTATGATTTTTGGTTGTTCGGTTGTTTGTAGTTAGCATATGTTTAGTTTCAATTGCCATCTTTGGTTCTTCGTAGTATGCCTTGTTTATTTCAACTATTAACAGTGTGATGTTCTATATGTGCTAGTATTAAATGTGCAGTTCAATTTCATCAATACCAATTTTAACAATAGCTCTATGAATGACTATATTTGGTTGCTGTTAAGCATGTTGTACTCCCTCTGAATCTTTTTAGTTCGCACATAAGATTTGTCTAAAGTCAAGCCTCGTAAATTTTGACCAACTTTATAAAAAAATACCAACATTCACAATATGAAATCAATATCAGTACATGTGTCGTGACTTAAATTTTCATATTGTATAACTTTAGCATGGTAGATGTTGATATTTTTTCATATAAATAAGGTCAAACTTTATGAAGTTTGAGTTCAGATAATTCTTATATGCAGAGTAAAAAGGGCCGGAGGGAGTATTTAACACGCCTTTCTATTTGATTTAACAATGGCACTGTTTGCACTGGTACAGCGAGGTGCTATACAAATAGTTTTTAACCCCTTTCCACGACGGCGTTTTGAACCATCGCCTAGTGAGTGACTACGATAGGGGGAGGGTCCTTCCCACACGACCCAGAAACCGTCGGGGATAGGCCCTCCGGTCACACACGCTCGGCAAAATGAGGTCATGTGCGACGGGTGAGCGATCAAATACGGTTATACAAGCCCAATCGGTTCCGGTCATAAGTACATCCCACACAGTCAGTCCCAAACAAACGTTTCCGTTTGTTATGTACATTCCACACAGTCAATCGAAGGAATATGTTTCCTTCTTATGTACATCCCACACAGTCAATCCAGAGAAAATGTTTCCGTTCGTATGTACATCCCACACAGTCAATCCAGGGAAAACGTTTCCGTTCGTATATACATCCCACACAATTTTATGTATAGCCTCGTGTGTGATAGGTGTAACTATCACACACGCTCTGCCTCGATTAACCGTTTGCTTTTGTTCAACTACATCACACACGATTTGATGAACAAAACTGTATGGCATTGGGCTATCCATCACAAGCGCTTTTACTGCTAGAACCGTTTGCAAAGTACCATGACCCATTTAGCAGGTTTATTAGTTTACAATTAATAATTCTAGTATTACGCAAATTCACATTTCATATCGAACAGCTGTTTGCCAATTTCATATCAGGCGCATAAATATATTTTAACATCATAGTACGATAGCTACCTGAAAACATCACAGTACAGCATATAGCTAGTTCACCTTCATAAGAACAATATTAGAACAATATATTCATTTCCCTAATCTAGATCATCCAGGCTCGTCTTATCCACCTCTGCTTTCTGTTTAGTAAGAACCTATTTGCACTGGCCAACTGGGAAAGTGCCTCCTCCTTCGCCAACACCATCTTAGCAAAGTCTAATTTAAAAAATCTGAGCTCATTCTCCATCTTCCTCTTTTTATCCTGCATCTTCAAATATTCTTCAGCGTTGATAACACTTTCTCTAAGCCTACCTCTGTTCTTTTCCTCATACATGCTCCAGAGCTTTGCTAGGCACATCTTCAAAGACTATGGCCACTCTTGATCAACCCACTCCAGGTAAGAACACTTCTGTTCATCCTATAATATTTAAAACTATATCAGTAACAATTGTAGGGGAAATGGGTTTCTAGCAACATAGAAAATCACCAAATACATATTTTGAAAAACTGAAGAAACAGGTTAATTATGACATATCTTCTAAAAAAGATCAATGTGCAAATGAATTAATTGCTACTAAGACAACAACCAATTTTTGAAACATCAGAAGCTTAATTAACTACAACAACGCTACACTAGTCGTGTACTATAAATAACAAATTGAACATTTTATGAGGAAGCTAAATATAACTGCAACAGCATAGCGACAGTGTTTGGATGACAACAAATTGATACTAACAGGTGTGTACATGCACAAATTTAGTAACATAGAACTAATAGCACTAAGGCCATCCACTATGTATGCCAAAGCCGGTGTAAAGACAACTGTTGCTACATTTGGCACCAGTGCCCTGCACTGGCGGGCCGATGCAGCGAGAAAAAATCAGGGACCCGAACTCCGGAGCACCTAGTTGCTCCGATGCCCAGTTCCTTCGTGCCATAAAGATTTAGTATTTTACCACTTGGCTGCTCGGATGTGTGGACCAAAGTTGGCTGCAGAAACTGTTGAAGCGGTGCCAAATAATTTTCTAATGGCACCGCTGATGAGATGGCAACATTTTTAGATACTCGGTACAAACTGTGACACTGTCTTAACATCCAGAATAACATAGCACAGTGACAGTGTTTGTATCACATCTAACAAATGATTTGTAACAACGAAAGTGGGGCTAACCTTCTCTGCACATGCCAGAAACTTCCTCCCACTGTCCACAGATTCAAACGCAACTAGCTTCACGCATGGATATTGATGGTGACAACGAGCAGGCAGATCTTCAGCCACCCTGCTCCATTCGTTGCAATTGATGGTCTTAGGGATCTACAAGAGGAAGAAATGACTCAAATCGACCACCGGGTTAAAATCCTTCATTCCAAGTCATAACCTGAGAGAGAGAAGAGAGGCATACCCGGGTGCTGAAAAATTCGTCGTCGGAGGAGGAACCACTGGAGAGGTCATTGAAGAAGACCATGGCGACCCCGGCGGTAGGATGCGAGACGGCGAGAGCGAGGAAGCAAGCGAGGAAGCGGCTATAGCTTCAGAAGGAAGGAAGGAGGAAATAGGGAAAATGTGACTTGTGGTCGGGGAGAAAAGGGGGTGGGGAAAGGGGTGGGGGTGGGGGTAGATATTTCGGCGGTAGGCTAGAAATTTCAAAATGTGGAGGGAAACTTTGCGCGCGGTGCCGCCGGACACCATTCACTTTGAACGATGTGTGCATCGCAAATGATTCTTCTGCTTTACGCGCATGGGATGAGTTTGATAATTCAAATTTTGGTGGAAATTTCCCTGGGTACTGTCCTCATCCACGTCATTGCATAATTTAACATCGCTTGCTAATTTGGGCACACAAAAGAGCGTACAACACACAGACCACACTTACTGAATCGAGCAATTTTAGTAATTAAACAGAGCCAGTTGACCTAAACATTGGTCTAACAAAATACCAGCATTAAAAACAAAGCCTAAGTACACATAATTTTAACAAAGCCGCCGCCGAGCCGGCCTATGCATCGTCAGTGTGAGATGAGACGTCGATGACTTGTCCTGGCAACATGCTGCCGTTGGTGGACTCCGCGTCCCCCCTGCTGAAGTCGACCGCGTCCTCGTCCTCGTCCTCGTCCTCATCCTCGGTGCCGCCCTCAAGGTTGTAGTACTCATAGTAGTGGTTGCGCCAGAGCTCGCGTTGGTACTCCACCGCCGATTCCTCTACGGACAGACTCTTCTCTACCTCGACCTCGACCACGTGCAACTCCTCCTCCCGGCGCTCCTTGATCTCTGGCGCCTCCTGCATCTCCAGCTCCCGCTAGGCGATCTCATGAGGAAGTAGGTGCTCCATGGCCACCGCCGCCTTTTTGGAGGTGGGTTGCATGCTGGATTCCGAGGTGGCCTGGAATATCTTGGTGTGTGCGTCCTCGATCTTGGCGTGGATGCCCTTGACCCGGGCCAGGGCGGCATCGGTGGCACGGATGGCAGCTCGAACGCTCTCGACGTTTGCAGCCATCATCGCAGCAGCTGCAGCCATCTCGGCTGCTGCATCTGCCCTGTCGGCTGCCGCTGACGCCCTCTCGGCGGATGCGGCCATGCTCAATGCGGATGCGGCGGCACTCTTGGCTTAGGCGGCTGCACTCTTGGCATAGGCGGCGGCGCTCAGGGAGGATGCGGCCACCGTACGGGTCCTCATGAAGCGTTTCCATGGCATCATCTTTGCAAGAAGGGGTCGCAGGAATGGGGATCAGGATTCGTGGATTCGGGGGTTGCCGGACTGGAGCAGACGAGTCGGCGAAGCTTAAGGAGGAAGACTTAAATAGACCCACAAATTTTCATCGCAAACGGTTCCTACAAAAAAACTATGTGTGATGTTGTTGATATTTTTTATTAGCTGTGAAAGACGAATTTGGAGTAAAGTGGCAACGGATGGTGTTTTAAATGTATGAGAAAATTTGTAGTACTAATACGACTATCATGTCAAAAATTGTAAAATTTCAGGGGTCATTTGACCTTTTAAGACATTTTAAGTGATTTTCTAGGCATTTAATGACCGTAATTCAAATTCGAACTACATCTACATGCAACGGCTAACCATAATGGTTGGAAAAATCATATTTGTGTACTTGTGTGCGAGTTAATTCCATCTGTAGTAAATTGGAAGGAATTTTCAAACATATTGGTGTCACGGCCTGGACACATGCATGGAGTGCCATGGCATTTAAATTCCAAAAAATTAAAAAAAAATCAGAAACACATGAAACCTTGCTTGATGTAATGTCATGCCACCAAGATGATGTGGTAAATTTTTTGGCATGTTTGACGAAAGTTTGGACACACACCCCTCACAAACCGGAGCAACTCACTAGAAGGCTCGTGGTTCCGAGAGGGAACAATGCATGTTTGATGACGAACGGGAGATAGCTTCCTCTTACGGCCTTCAAATTTTTTCTACATTTAACGTGCACTAATACAACTGTCATGTGAAAATTTGGAAAATTCTAGGGGTCATTTGACCTTTTTAAGACATCTAAATTATTTTCTAGCCATTTAATGACCGTAATTCAAATTTAAACTACATCTACATGCAATGGCTAACCATAACGGTTGGAAAAATCATATTTGTGTACTTGTGTGCGAGTTAATTCCATGTGCAGTAAATTGGAAGGAATTTTCAAACATATTGGTGTCACGGCCTAGACACATGCATGGAGTGCCATGGCATTTAAATTCCAATTTTTTTTAAAAAGATCAGAAACACATGAAACCTTGCTTGATGTAATGTCATGCCACCAAGATGACGTGGTAAAAAATTTGGCATGTTTCAAGAAAGTTTGGACACACACCCCTCACAAACTGGAGCAACTCACTAGAAGGCTCGTGGTTCTGGGAGGGAACAATGCATGTTTGATGATGAACGGGAGATAGCTTCCTCTTACGGCCTTCAAATTTTTTCTACATTTAACATGCACTAATACAACTGTCATGTGAAAAATTGAAAAATTCTAGTGGTCATTTGACCTTTTAAAGACATTTAAGTGATTTTCTAGCCATTTAATGACCATAATTCAAATTTGAACTACATCTACATGCAACAGCTAACCATAACGGTTTGAAAAATCATGTTTTTGTATACTTGCGTGTGAGTTAATTCCATGTGCAGTAAATTGGAAGGAATTTTCAAACATATTGGTGTCACAGCTTGGACACATGCATGGAGTGCCATGGCATTTAAATTGCAAAAAATGTAAAAAAGATCAGAAACACATGAAACCTTGCTTGATGTAATGTCATGCCACAAAGATGATGTGGTAAAAAATTTGGCATGTTTGACGAAAGTTTGGACACACGCCCCTCACAAACCGGAGCAACTCACTAGAAGGCTCGTGGTTCCGAGAGGGAACAATGCATGTTTGATGATGAACGGGAGATAGCTTCCTCTTACGGCCTTCAATTTTTTTCTACATTTAACATGCATTAATACAACTATCAGGTGAAAATTTTGAAAATTCTAGTGGTCATTTGACATTTTAAAGACAGTTAAGTGATTTTCTAGCCATTTAATGACCGTAATTCAAGTTTGAACTACATCTACATGCAATGGCTAACCATAACGGTTTGAAAAATCATGTTTTTGTGTACTTGTGTACGAGTTAATTCCATGTGCAGTAAATTGGCAGGAATTTTGAAACATATTGGTGTCACGGCCTGGACACATGCATGGAGTGCCATGCCATTTAAATTCCAACAAATTAAAAAATGATCAGAAACACATGAAACCTTGCTTGACGTAATGTCATGCCACCAAGATGATGTGGTAAATTTTTTGGCCTGTTTGACGAAAGTTTGATAGACACCCCTCACAAACCGGAGCAACTCACTAGAAGGCTCATGCTTTCGAGAGGGAATAATGCATGTTTGATGACAAATCGATGATACCTTCCTCTTATGGGCTTCAAAAAATTTCTACAGTTAACATGCACTAATACAACTGTCATGTCGAAATTTGGAAAATTTCAGGTGTCATTTGTCCTTTTTAAGACATTTAAGTGATTTTCTAGCCATTTAATGATCGTAATTCAAATTTGAACTACATCTACATGCAACGGCTAGCCATAACGGTTTGAAAAATCATATTTTTGTTTACTTGTGTGCGAGTTAATTCCATGTGCAGTAAATTGGAAGGAATTTTCAAACATATTGGTGTCAGGCCCTGGACACATGCATGGAGTGCCATGCCATTTAAATTCCAAAAAAATTAAAAAATGATCAGAAACACATGAAACATTGCTTGACATAATGTCATGCCACCAAGATGATGTGGTAAAAAAATTGACATGTTTGACGAAAGTTTGGACACACACCCCTCACAAACCGGAGCAATTCACTAGAAGGCTCGTGGTTTCGAGAGGGAACAATGCATGTTTGATGACGAATCGACGATAGCTTCCTCTTATGGGCTTCAAAAAATTTCTACAGTTAACATGCACTAATACCACTGTCATGTCAAAGTTTGGAAAATTTCAGGGGTCATTTGACCTTTTTAAGACATTTAAGTGATTTTCTAGCCATTTAATGACCGTAATCCAAATTTGAACTACATCTACATGCAGTGGCTAACCATAACGGTTTGAAAAAAAAATTGTACTTGCGTGCGAGTTAATTCCATGTGCAGTAAATTGGAACGAAGTTTCAAACATATTGGTGTCACGGCTTGGACACAAGCATGGAGTGCCATGGCATTTAAATTTGAAAAAATTAAAAAATGATCAGACGATGTAAATATCTATTGTTCAAAAAAGAAAATGTAAAGATCTGGCAAGACAACCGGGCCCCACATGATTGGCACTGGTTATTAATGAGACACGATTCTGTATTGGAAACCGTCAGCTATTAAGTTCACACACGACTTTTGCTGCGGGAATCGTGTGTTATTCAAACTACAGTACTCATAAATTCTGGCGACCGGCGTGTGTATTGTTCCCGTCGATCTAGATTTTGGCCACCAATAAATACTACCTTCCTCATGTCGTCCCACCTGCATTCTCATCTACATCCTCCCCTCGCTCGCCCTCTCTCTCTCTCTCTCAAATCTCTACCATGGTGTCGCCCATCTGCCCACGCGCCGACGAGGAGGTGCCGCCCCCCGAGGATGCTCAGTCGAAGAGAAGCGACGAGGGGGACCCCTACGCGCCGCTGGACGAGGTTGCGCCGGACCCCCCAACTTTGGAGTGGTTTTGGGGCCAGTACAATCTTTCTCTGTGGAAGTCGCTGCCGCCGGCTGAGAAAGCCAGGCAAGTGGCGTTCAACAAGGAGATGGCGGAGGAGGAAGCCAGGTACCAGGTGGCCTGTGAAGCCCGTGATGCCGCCTGGAAAAAGGAGGCGGTGGAGCTTTGGGGGCGGGCGCGTCGTCATGCGGAGGAGGTGTACGAAGACGGGTACTTCGCGAGGAAGGTCAAAGACGCTAGGCGCCTCATCGCTGCGTGGAGGTGGGCCGATATGCTCCAGCGTGCCACCGATGAGGAGCTCCGGTGGGCGCCCAATGAAATGGCAAGATCGTTCGCGCTCGTGCGCGAGCAAGAGGCAGATCGGCACATCAAGCGCTGCGAGGCGGAGGAGGTGGAGTACTGCCTCCGCTCTAGGAAGACGCCGCGCACCAGGGAGCTGCTGGCGAGGGGCTGCCGGAATGCTGCCCCTAGGAGGGATTATTAGTTTTAGTATTGTTAGTTTTCAATTTTATGCATTGTAACTAGTAGTTAAGTATCATCACGTATATGTGATGATATTATATATATTCTGTGATGAACTAATGAACAATTAATATATATTATGAATTCCATTTTCTATCTATTTTCGTATACTAATTTGTATCTGGCTGTTATCATCCACATATATAAAATGGAAAGCATATACACACATATTGAAATAGAACATATAATAACGGAAAACAGAGTACACACATTGAAACAGAGCAATAAACAGAGCAATATTATGATTGCTGTGAATACATAGCGATCCAAGTCGAAACGACTCAACAAAAAAAAACGCATCCATGAGACCATGACCAGCAGCCCTTGCCTATGGTAGCTCTTCGCTCTGCCTGAACTCGTGCAGGCATTCATCCAAGCGGTCGACACGCTCGCGATATATCTAGAGCGCGATCTCAAGCTCCAAGTTGGCTATTTCATCGGAGATCACCAGCTCGAGGATGCAATGGCCATGTTCCTCTACCGCGCCCAGGTGGACACCTGGGCCAAGGAGGCGGTCGAGCCTAGCGACGAGCGCGTTGGCATTGAGCGGGCCGCAGACAAGGCGAACGGCGTGACCCATGCGAACTGCGCGGCAGGTGTCCGGTGCAAGTACGGCGCGGCCGGCCTCTGGTGCAAGTATGGCGCAGACGGCCTCTACCCACTCCTGGCGAGGAATGGGGGTACTGACGGTATGTGTACCCAGCTACGACGCCATGTCGACAGCAGGCAAGCACCGATGGATCCGCTCTTGTTGTGCGGCGCACCGCGCCTCTCGCTCTACGGCGCTCCAACGGTCTTGCTGTGCGGCGAGCTATAGCCTATCGGCGCGGACGCGCCTAGCTTGCTCTGCGGTGCGCCATCGATCATGTTGTGCGGCGAGCTGCAGCCTCTCGGCACTAACATGCCTATCTTGATCCGTGGCGCTGAAGCGCCATGCGCCAAGGGTCTGCTCAACCCTGGCGATGCCGCGCATCACGACGTCATCCATCGCGTTGCCGGGGAGCGCCTCAGCCTCGACGGGCCATGGCGCCTTCTTGTTTTCCTCGTCGAGGAGGTTGATGGCAGAGGCGGCGCTTTGGTGGGTTGGCATGCTTGGAAAAGGTGGATGTGCTACAGGCTACGCTTGTTGCCTCCGTGCGTCGCGCGCCGCCTAGGTTTATGTGCAATATCGCTGGGTGGCGGCGGGAAACCGGTGAGGAAATGGCGGGAAACGGTGGCGTGTTCATAAAACGCCATCAATTAATGGAAACTTTAGCATAGAAGGAACATCGAGCTAGCACAACACGTGCGGGCACATTTCTCAGCCAAGGCTATGATCCATATACTTGTGTGCCCAACAGAGCACATTATTCACAGTAAAGAATACGGTTCCATTTATCCTAGTAGAGCAGTGGCGGCAAGCGTCACAAGAAGTAGATGATGATCAGATGATCGTTTATCCTAGTTAATTATGCATGTAATAGTTTACTTTGGTGTGTGGAAATGCCATGTGTGTACTAGCCACCTATGTAATTGGATGTTTGCCGCGTATGACACACATCTTGTTTATGTGAAACGTTTCTGTTCTCTTAGCTCAACACAAACAGTTTATTGGAATGAAGTGTATGCCCTCCATTGCACACACCTTCATCTGGCTAAACCATTTCTGTTGCGTTGCCTAATCGAAAACAGTTCATCCGAGTGAACCGTATGCCGTATATCACCCACACCTTGATCTGGCTGACCATTTCTTTTGTGTTACCTAATCACAAACAGTTCATCCGAGTGAACCGTATGCCGTGTATCGCACACACCTTTATCTGGCTGCCCGTTTCTGTTGTTCCGCCTCATCACAAACAGTTTATCCGAGTGAACTATATGCCGTATATCGCACACGCCTCCATCTGGCTGCCCATTTCTTTTGTTCTGCCTCATCACAAATAGTTCATTGAACTGAACCGTATGCCCCGCAACGCACACGCAACTAAATTCTGAACCGTGTTTGATGTATCCTCCATCGTAAATGTTTTGCATCTTTTTTGACGGTTTTTTACATCACTGTTTGTGATTAATGCATCGCACACAGTTTCGTCGAAGGGTCTCTGATCGTAGTGTCGCGTTAGCAGCATCCTGCAGTAGTGTTGGATACTCTAACTTAGCTAGAGGTTAGAGTTAGTTTCTAGCTCATGACAGTTAAAAGGGAGAGAGAGAGAGAGATTGGTGGAATAGTTGATTGTATTGCTTGAGCCTCGTGGGCATATATATAGGAGTACATGGTCATCTTGGAGTACAAGTCAAGGTAGAATAAATCCTACGCTATCCTACGTTTCCTAAATAACAATGATACTCAACAATGACTAACCCTGAACTAACTCTAGCCAAAGAGGTGTTTGGATGACAGTGTTAGATTGACAATAAATGCACTAGGAGAACTAGCACCAATCAGCACCTCTTGGGTGGGATAGTTGTTTTGGGTGGGTTAGACGCAACTAGCTCAAACTAGCCCGCATGTTTGGATACTTTAGGGCTATTGGAGCCCAAACTAGCTCAAACTAACGCTAACCCATGGATCCAAACAGGGCCAATAAGTAGTGTACTTAGACCTGCACAATACAAGTTTGAATGACTATGTTTGCTCGTTTTTAAATATTAGGCCTGTTGCAGTTAATAACACACCTTTCCACTTCTTGTTTTTTAAATATAAGGTTTTTAACAATTTGGTCTTGCACATGTAGGTCTTGCTGTCAGAGGTTTTGACCCACTATTCGACCCTTTTTGCATATGTGGAAATGAGTTGTCCATGAATATCAGTCAAGTCAAGAAACTCAGAAAGATTGTTAGGATAAAGAAATTAGCGACAAAAAACAACAAGATCTTTGTCTGCACAATGAAGAAGACATCAGTTCACTACAGCATGGTACTAACTGTTATACCTTGTCTTTTTAATTCCTTTGCGCCATTTCAAATCTAGAGAAGATATTTATGCATATCCTTGTTTTCAGGCCTTTCCAAAGCAGTTCACTGATGATTACCTCTCAAACCACCTGTATGGTCAGGAGGCGAGGAAGGTATTCATACAACACCCACGGTTCAATATTGAAGTCTTCCTAAAGAGGATGAAGGATGGATGGTCAATCATCCACATGCACTGGCCTAAAGTTGCAAAGAAGTTCAACATCAATGAAGGCTCAATATTCGCCTTCTGCTTCAGTAGTTTTCCTGATGCTAATTTCCAAAGGTTATAGATGTTGAATGTGAAACTTGGTGGTGCAGTTGTGTAATGGGGTAGCTGAGTGCTGAAGCTATATGATGTTGTACTCTGATGTATTTCAATTATCAAATCCTGCTTCCTTAATACGAAAATGAAATATATTGTGTGCTTAATATGAAAGGCCAATTAATAAATGGATTATTAATAATAGAACAATTAGCCTGCTAACGGCCAATTAGCCTGCTAATTGGGGTTTTCTATTGCAAACGGTTATTGAGAAAACACCGTGGGCGATGACCTCAGACAACGCACACAGTTTCTAGGAATAAAACATGTTGGATCAATGAACAATCACACACGACTTCCTCTTGAAAACTGTTTGTGTTAGGCCACCTTGTGCAAACGTTTACCACATAAAAAGTGTGTATGATGGACAACCTATGCCACAGAGTTTCTTCTACGCACCATGTGTGATGCATTCAATAACGCAAACGATAAAATTGTTAATATCGTGTGCAATGGCAACGCTATCACATACGATTTAATAGGGAAAATTGTGTGTGATGTACCTGCGAACGGAAACGTTTTCCTTGGAGTGACTGTGTGGGATGTATATACGAACGGAAACTTACTTCTTGGATTGACTGTGTGGGGTGTCCATACTAACGAAAACGTATTCCTTGGATTGACTGTGTGGAATTTACATACGAATGAAAACGTTTAGCCGGGACTGACTGTGTGGGATGTACTTACGACCGGAAATGATTTGGCCTGTATAATTGTATTTTTTTAGCACAACTGTACATATAACCATATTTGATCGCTCGCCCATCGCACACGACCTCATTTTGCCGAGCATGTGTGCCAGGAGGGCCTATCCCCGACGGTTTCTGGGTCGTGTGGGAAGGACCCCCTATCGCACACACTCACTCGGCGATGGTTTAGAATGCCGTCGCGGAAAGGGGTTAAAAACCGTTTGTATAGCACCTCGCTGTACCAGTGGTAGGACTATGTAATTTTCCATCTTTTGGCCCATGCGCTTCTTGTTGAGCTAGGAGGTGGGTTGTAGCCCATTAGGGGAGAAAATTCCTGCAGTAGGATAGGCCTTCTTGCTTGGGCTTGTGCCTCTTTGCTCCCTTGTCTTCTCCTTTGACTTATTATTTCATGTTGTCTTCCTCCTTTGACTTGTTGATCATGAAGCCTTGCTTGAACTTTCATCGACCGGAGTAGTGTGCTTGGACCCATTGGGGTGGCTTGGATGATTGTTGAGTGCCTTGACCTATGTTGACCTCTTGTGTGGCACTTCATGTAGGATAGGGGGTGAGACCATAAGTATAAAATCCATTACAACGAGAAAATTCAACTTAGAATGTTACATAGTGTAGATTAAGAGGTTAAGTGAGATGGTCTTCGACAACTCTTTTGTCGGACGATGAGGAAGAAAATGATGACAATTCAAAATGGACATTGCAGTGATATTTAAGAAGGACTTTTGGAGACGAGACTAGGATCACAGTTCGGCTGCTTGTACATCAATCAAGATAAGCAGAGGGCTATGAGAAGATTATGAAGGATTATTTCAACCCCAATGCAACATATGCGGAGTAGTATTTTCATCAGCAGTTTTGGATGCACCAATGTCTCTTTCTCACCATTGCAAAAGTTATAGAGAAGCATGATAATTGGTTTAAATTGAGAAGGAGTGCATCATGGGAGATAAGTGTGAGCCATTCGATGAAGTTATCGTGACTGTTCGAGTGCTTGCCTATTGGTTTTCGTCCGACACCATTGATGACTATGTCCAGATCAGGGAAGATTTAATCTTGGAGGCCGCTCGAAGATATACACAAGCCGTGATTCCAACCTATGGAGCAGAGTACTTGAGATCACCCAATGATGAAGATACTGAGAGGCTTTTAGTTTGAGTGAAAAAGAGGATTGCCTGGTATGCTTGGATCACTTGATTGCATGCACCAGACACAGAAGAATTATTCTGTGGGATGAAAAGGTTAGTACAAATGGCACTCCAATGAACCAACAATCATTCTTGAGGCAATTGCATCAGAGGATATATGGATTTGACATTCATTCTTTGGATTGTCTAGCTCTCATAACAATCTTAATGTGCTGTCGAGATCACCATAGTTCGCAAGTCTTGTTACCGGAGATGCTCCTCCTGGCAACTATGTTGTGAATGGACGTCAGTAAACGATGGGTTACTACCTTGCAGATAGCATATATGCTCCATGGGCCACTGATGACCCACAAGTATAGGGGATCAATCGTAGTCCTTTTGATAAGTAAGTGTGTCAAACCCAACGAGGAGCAGAAGGAAATGACAAGTAGTTTTCAGTAAGGTATTCTCTGCAAGCACTGAAATTATAAGTAGCGAGTAGTTTGATAACAAGGTAATTTGTAACAAGCAAGCAATGGTAACGGTAACAAAAGTGCAGCAAGGTAGCCCAATCCTTTTGAGGCAAAGGACAGGCCAAAATGGTCTCTTATGATAAGTAAAGCGTTCTTGAGGGTACACGGGAATTTCATCTAGTCACTTTCATCATGTTGGTTTGATTTGTGTTCGCTACTTTGATAATTTGATATGTGGGTGGACCGGTGCTTAGGTGCTGTTCTTACTTGAACAAGCCTCCTACTTATGATTAACCCCCTCGCAAGCATCCGCAACTACGAGAAAAGTATTAAGAATAAATCTAATCATAGCATTAAACTTTTGGATCCAAATCGGTCCCTTATGGAATAGCGCATAAACTAGGGTTTAAGCTTCTGTCACTCTCGCAACCCATCATCTAATAACTACTCCACAATGCATTCACTTAGGCCCAAATATGGTGAAGTATCATGTAGTCGATGTTCACATGACACCACTAAGGGAATCACAACATACATACCATAAAAATATCGAACACATATCAAGTTCACATGATTACTTGCAACAAGATTTCTCCCATGACCTCAAGAACAAAAGTAACTACTCACAAATGATAATCATGCTCAAGATCAGAGGGGTATTAAATAGCATAATGGATATGAACATATAATCTTCCACCAAATAAACCATATAGTAATCAACTACAAGATGTAAACAACACTACTAGTGACCCAGAAGCAACAATCTAAGGTTCCGGTACAAAGATTGAACACAAGAGATGAATTAGGGTTTGAGAGGAGATGGTGCTGTTGAAGATGTTGATGGAGATTGCCCTCCCCAAGATGGGAGAGTTGTTGGTGATGATGATGACGATGATTTCCCCCTCCGGGAGGGAAGTTCCCCCGGCGGAATCACTCCGCCGGAGGGCAAAAGTGCTCCTGCCCAAGTTCCGCCTCGAGACGGTGGTGCTTTGTCCCGAAAGTCCTCTCTTTATTTTTTCTAGGTCAAAATGACATATACCAGAAGGGGGGCACCGAAGGTGGGGCGAGGAGGGCACACCTGGGCTCCCTGGCGCGCCCAGGTGGGTTGTGCCCACCTGGTGGGCCCCCTCTGGTACGTATTTGCTCCAATAATTCTTATATATTCCATAAAAATTCTCTGTGAAGTTTCAGCTCATTTGGAGTTGTGCAGAATAGGTAGCCTGACGTAGCTTTTTCAGGTCCAGAATCCCAGCTGCCGGTATTCTTCCTCTTAGTGTGAACCTTGCATATTATGAGAGAAAAGGCATTAGAATTACTCCAAAAAGCATTATTATATCTTAAAACAATATAAATAACAGTAGGAAAACATGATGCAAAATGGACGTATCAACTCCCCCAAGCTTAGACCTCGCTTGTCCTCAAGCGAAAACCGAAATCGAAAAACATGTCCAGATGCTTAGAGAGAGAGAGGTGTCGATAAAAACAAAATACGGACATAGAAGCATGATGTATATTATTATAACATCAACAAACTTTAACATAAAATTTATTATAGAACTTTTATCATATAACTTCTATCATAGACTTCTCTGAATAAGTAACAATTCGTCTCAACATCGAAGTATAAAGCATAAACTCTATTGAAAACCAACAAACTATGTTCTCAGTCAACTTTGCAACTACAATTCATCATCTTTTCAGGAAGAGTCACGTATCGGAGCCTTTTTGGCAAGTCCACATACTCAACCGTCATATAGTCTTCTATGATTGCTAACACTCACCGCATACACATGAGCAAAAAGTTTCAACCGGACAAATAGAAAGATAGGGGCTTATAGTTTTCGCAACCCAACATATTCACCACAAGGGTGATGTCAACAATAATAACTCATGCTACCCATATCCAACTGGATTTATGTGCCTAGATCTTTCCTCACCACATGATGCTTGCCAAAAGAGAAAAATAAAAAGGAATAGAGAGAAATACTTTGACTCTTGCATAAAAGTAAATACATAAAAGTAAAAGATAGGCCCTTCGCAGAGGGAAGCAGAGGTTGCCATGCGCTTTTCGTTTGTATGATCAATCTCTTAGTGCAAAAGAACGTCACGTTATATTGCCCCTTATGATAGCAACCTTTATTATGCAGTTTGTCGCTTTTATTCTTTGCCATCACAAGTTCGTACAACGCTCAATTTTCTCTTACACTAAATGATCCAACACTTTTAGAAGCAATTTTTATTGCCCTTTTTGCACCGATGACAACTTACTTGAAGGATCTTACTCAATCCATAGGTAGGTATGGTGGACTCTCAAAACAAGATTTGGGTTTAAGTGTTTTGGATGCACAAGTAGTATCTCTACTTAGTGCGGAATTTTTGGCTAGCAAAGATGGGGGGCAAGCACCATATGTTAAAGGATCTATGACAATATAACTTCTATGTGAATATGAACAAACATAATTCATTACGTTGTCTTCCTTGTCCAACGTCAACAATTTTGGCATATAATGTTTTGATGGGGACTCACAATCACAAAAGATGTCCAAGATAGTGTATTTGCATGTGAATCTTCTCTTCCCTTATTAATTCTTTCATGAATTGCATCATTGACCAATGCTATGTTGGTAAGTCTCCAATAAAATTTTCTACTTATACTCTTCCTTATGTGATGTCATTACTTACCATAAGATTAGCATATGATCTTTTTCATTTATTTCCTTTCTTTTTATTGAGCATGAAAGAAAAAGAAAACAAAACTCAAACTAAACTTTATTATATATCTCGCACACAATTACAAGGATAGATCACTAAGCAAACACTCGAAAAGAAAAGGATCGAACTAAACTTTTATTCATCTAAAGCAAAAGATAACTATGGATCGAACTAAGATAAGTAAAGGCAAAAGATAGTGGAGGTGATACGATACCGGGGCGCCTCCCCCAACTTTGGCACAAGCCAAGGGGAGTGCCCATACCTGATACTCAGGTTTCCTTTGGTGATGAAGAAGGAGGTGGTGGTCATGAAGTAGTAGCAATCTTATCCTCAGGTTTCCATGGCAAGGGTTCACCATCATAAGAGGAGGAGTGAGTCTCGCGGGTCCTACAACTGGCAGCCAAACTCATACCTTTAAACCTTGCCTCATATTCAAAGACTTGGTTTTGGAGAAAGTTGATTTGCTTGTTGAAGGTGAAGACGATGTCCTTCATGGACTTGCCATCCACCTTGAGATCACGGGTGTAGTCCGCAATCATGAGGTGATTGGCATTGAGTCCACGTTCCACCATCCCCTTGCACCGAAAGACCTCCTGCTCCATAGCTTCAAGCCTGGCCTCCACGGTTCCCGTCCCTTTGGGACCTTGCACATCGCGGATGTGGAGCACCCCCTCACGCATCTCGATAGCTTGATGGTGCTACATCACCTCCCGTAAATATGGGTTGATGACATTCTCGAAGAACTTGTCCTTGGAGGAGCTCGAAGCGGCCATGGTGAATTAGATCTGTCAGAAAACAGCAAAAAAAAGAAAACAGAAGATTTCTTCGCGATACGGTGTTCAATAGATTCGGGGGGTATATAAAGATTTTTTATCTTGGGAAACAAGCAAACGGAAGAAAAACGGAGTCCGGAAGGTACCCGAGGTGGGCACAACCCACCTGGGCGCGCGTGGCAAGCCAGGCGCGCCCTGGTGTCTTGTGCCCACCAGGGGTGCCTTCCTGGTTGTTTCTTATTTTCCTAGTTTTTGATATATTCCAAAATTGACAGAAAATATTTTTGCGGATTTTTCGGAGTCCGTTTACTTACCGTATCACGTACCTCCTCTTTTTTTACGATTCTGGAGTATTCCGGAAGGTTTCCTTTATGTGTTCTTCCGGTGTCATAGTTTGGATAATATTGCTTTCAACATTAATGGGCGTACCTGAGATATAATGTTTTATTCTTTGCCCATTGATAACCTTCGGGTTAGTACCCTCGGCATTATTTATTTTGATAGCTCCAGATCGATAAACCTCCTCGATAACATAGGGTCCTTCCCATTTGGATAGGAGTTTTCCTGCAAAGAATCTGAAATGAGAGTTGTACAAAAGAACATATTCTCCAACTTTAAACTCACGCTTTTGGATTCTCTTATCATGCCATCTTTTAACTTTTTCTTTAAACAACTTAGCATTTTCATAAGCTTGGGTTCTCCATTCATCTAGTGAGCTGATATCAAATAACCTCTTTTCACCGGCAAGTTTGAAATCATAGTTGAGTTCTTTAATTGCCCAATATGCTTTATATTCTAACTCAAGAGGTAAATGACAAACTTTTCCATAAACCATTTTATAAGGAGACACACCCATAGGATTTTTATATGCTGTTCTGTAAGCCCAAAGTGCATCATCTAATTTCTTAGACCAATTCTTCCTAGACCTATTGACAGTTTTTTGTAAAATTAATTTTATTTCTCTATTCCTAAGTTCAACTTGACCACTAGACTGAGGATGATAGGGTGATGCAATTCTATGGTTAACATCATTCTTAGCAAGCATTTTACGGAAAGCACCATGAATAAAATGTGAACCACCATCAGTCAATGAATATCTAGGGACTTCAAACCTTGGGAAAATAACTTCCTTAAGCATTTTAATAGAGGTGTTGTGATCAGCACTACTAGTTGGAATAGCTTCTACCCACTTAGTAACATAATCAACAGCAACCAAAATATGAGTATACCCATTAGAGGAAGGAAAAGGTCCCATGTAATCAAAACCCCAAACATCAAATGGTTCAACAGCAAGTGAATAATTCATAGGCATTTCTTGATGCTTACCAATATTACCAATTCTTTGACATTCATCACAAGATAAAACAAACTTACGGGCATCCTTGAAGAGAGTAGGCCAGTAAAAACTAGATTGCAATACCTTGTGAGCAGTTCTGTCTCCCGCATGATGCCCTCCATAAGCTTCGGAGTGACATTTCCATAGGATTTGTTCCTGTTCATACTCAGGTACACAACGTCTAATAATACCATCTACTCCTTCTTTATAAAGATGTGGGTCATCCCAAAAGTAATGTCTTAAATCATAGAAGAATTTTTTCTTTTGTTGGTATGTGAAACTAGGTGGTATGTATTTAGCAACAATGTAATTAGCATATTCATCATACCAAGGAGTGTTATGAGAAATGTTTATTGCAGCTAGTTGTTCATCAGGGAAATTATCATTAATAGGTTGTGGGTCATCAAGGATATTCTCTAACCTAGACAAGTTATTAGCAACGGCGTTCTCAGCTCCCTTTCTATCAGTGATATGTAAGTCAAATTCTTGTAGCAAAAGAACCCACCTAATAAGTCTAGGTTTAGCATCTTTCTTTTCCATAAGATATTTTATAGCAGCATGATTAGTGTGAACAGTCACTTTAGAATCAACAATGTAAGATCTAAATTTGTCACAAGCAAACACAACTGCTAAAAATTCTTTTTCAGTAGTAGCATAATTGCGTTGGGCATTGTCTAGAGTTTTACTAGAATAATGAATAACATTTGATTTCTTATCAACTCTTTGTCCTAGAACAGCACCAATAGCATAATCACTAGCATCACACATAATTTCAAAAGGCAAGTTCCAATCAGGTGGTTGAACAATAGGTGCAGAAATTAAGGCTTTCTTAAGTGTTTCAAAGGCTTCTACACAATCATCATAAAAAACAAATGGAACATCCTTTTGTAAAAGATTTGTAAGAGGTCTAGAAATTTTAGAGAAGTCTTTAATAAATCTCCTATAGAACCCAGCATGACCGAGGAAACTACGAATACCTTTGATATCTTTAGGACATGGCATTTTCTCAATTGCATCAACTTTAGCTTTATCCACCTCAATACCTCATTCAGAAATTTTATGTCCCAAGACAATACCTTCATTAACCATAAAGTGGCACTTCTCCCAATTCAAGACAAGATTAGTTTGCTCGCATCTCTGCAAAACTAGATCAAGGTTGCTTAAGCAATCATCAAAAGAAGTTCCGTAAACGGAAAAATCATCCATGAAAACCTCAACAATCTTTTCACAAAAATCAGAGAATATAGCAGTCATACATCTTTGAAAGGTAGCAGGTGCATTACATAAACCAAAAGGCATATGTTTATAAGCATAAGTTCCAAAAGGACAAGTAAAGGTGGTTTTCTCTTGATCAGGTTGTGAAACAGGTATTTGAGAAAAACCAGAATATCCATCGAGAAAACAAAAGTGTGTGTGCTTAGATAATCTTTCTAGCATTTGATCAATAAAAGGCAAAGGGTAATGATCTTTTCTAGTTGCTTTATTTAATTTTCTAAAATCAATTACCATTCTGTATCCAGTAATAATTCTTTGTGGGATAAGTTCATTTTTATCATTAGGAACAACAGTAATACCTCCCTTCTTAGGGACACAATGAACGGGACTTACCCATCTACTATCAGCTATAGGATAGATTATACGCGCTTCCAGAAGCTTCAATATTTCAGTTCTTACCACTTCTTTCATTTTAGGATTTAAACGTCGTTGATGATCAACAACGGGTTTAGCATCAGGTTCCATATTAATTTTATGCTGACAGAGAGTGGGACTAATGCCCTTTAAATCATCAAGAGTATATCCAATAGCAGCTCGGTGCTTCTTCAGAACCTTCAATAATCTTTCTTCTTCATGTTCTGAAAGGTTAGCACTAATAATAACAGGATATATCTTTTTCTCATCAAGATAAGCATATTTCAAAGTGTCTGGCAATTGTTTTAATTCAAACACAGGATCACCTTTAGGTGGAGGAGGACCTCCTAAACTTTCAATAGGCAAATTATGTTTAAGCAGAGGTCGTTGTTCAAAGAAAATTTTATCTATCTCATTTCTTTCATGCATATGCATATCATTTTCATGGTCTAGCAAATACTGTTCTAGTGGATCTGTAGGAGGCACGGCAATAGAGGCAAGACCAATTATTTCATCCTTACTAGATAATTCTTTCTTATGATGTTTTCTACTAAACTTAGAAAAATTAAACTCATGAGATTCATCACCAAAACTAACATCGACAGTTTGTTACTCACAATCTATTTTAGCATTAACGGTGTTCAAGAAAGGTCTACCAAAGATAATGGGACAAAAGTCATCTTGTGGGGAACCAAGAACAAGAAAATCAGTAGGGTATTTTATTTTCCCACACAAGACTTCAACATCTCTAACAATCTCAAGTGGTGTGATGGTGTCTCTATTAGCAAGTTTAATAGTAACATCTATGTCTTCTATTTCAGCGGGTGCTATATCATTCATAATTTCTTGATATAAGGTAAAAGGAATAGCACTCACGCTAGCACCTATGTCACATAAACCATGATAACAGTGATCTCCTATTTTAACTGAGACAACAGGCATGCCAACAACAGGTCTATGTTTATCTTTTTCATCGGGTTTGGCAATTCTAGCAGCTTCATCACAAAAGTAAATAACATGCCCATCTATATTTTCAACCAGAAGATCTTTAACCATAGCAACATTAGGTTCTACTTTGATTTGTTCAGCAGGTTTGGATGCTCTAATATAACTTTTGTTGACCACAGTTGAAACTTTAGCATGTTCCTTTATCCTAACAGGGAAAGGTGGTTTTTCAATATAAGCAGTAGGAACGACTGGATCAACATTATAAATAATAGTTTCATCTTTAGCTATTACCGATTCTTTAATTTCTTCTTTAATAGGTGGGTGATATTTAAACCACTTCTCCTTAGGGAGATCAACATGAGTAGCAAATGATTCACAAAAGGAGGCTACTATCTCAGAATCAAGTCCATATTTAGTGCTAAACTTTTGAAAAGCATCGGTATTCATAAAGGATTTAACACAATCATACTTAACCTTAATACCTGACTCTTTACCTTCGTCGAGTTCCCAATCTTCAGAGTTGCGTTTAATTCTTTCTAAAAGATCCCACCTGAATTCAATAGTCTTCTTCATAAAGGAACCAGTACAAGAAGTATCAAGCATGGATTGATCATCACGAGAAAGCCGAGCATAAAAATTCTGAATAATAATTTCTCTTGAGAGCTCATGATTGGGGCATGAATATAACATTAACTTAAGCCTCCCCCAAGCTAGAGCGATACTTCCTCCTTCACGAGGCCAAAGATTATATATATAATTCCGATCACGATGAACTAGATGCATAGGATAAATTTTTGGTGAAATTCCAATTTCAATCGATTCCAATTCCAGGATCCAATATCATCGCATAGCCTATACCATGCCAATGCTTTTCCCTTCAAAGATAAAGAGAAAAGCTTCTTCTTAGCTTCATCTTCGGGTAAACCTGCAAGCTTAAATAATCCACAAATTTCATCCACATATATCAAGTGCATATTAGGATGTTCAGTTCCATCTCCTACATAAGGATTAGCTAGCAGTTGTTCTATCATACCCGAAGGAATTTCATAACCAATATTTTTAGTAGGTGCAGTAGGTTGAGGGTTAGCTAATTGTGGTTCCAGTCGAGGTGAAGATACCCCGAACAAACCCCTCAAAGGATTATTCTCCATAGTAACAAGTGACGATAAATTTCAGCACGTAGTAATAATTTTTTCTTACCGATTTCCACTTACCAAGAGCGCTTCACTCCCCGGCAACGGCACCAGAAAAGAGCCTTGATGACCCATAAGTATAGGGGATCAATGGTAGTCCTTTCGATAAGTAAGAGTGTCAAACCCAACGAGGAGCAGAAGGAAATGACAAGTAGTTTTCAGTAAGGTATTCTCTGTAAGCACTGAAATTATAAGTAGCGAGTAGTTTGATAACAAGGTAATTTGTAACAAGCAAGCAACGGTAACGGTAACAAAAGTACAGCAAGGTAGCCCAATCCTTTTGAGGCAAAGGACATGCCAAAACGGTCTCTTATGATAAGCAAAGCGTTCTTGAGGGTACACGGGAATTTCATCTAGTCACTTTCATCATGTTGGTTTGATTTGTGTTCGCTACTTTGATAATTTGATATGTGGGTGGACCGGTGCTTAGGTGCTATTCTTACTTGAACAAGCCTCCTACTTATGAGTAACCCCCTCGCAAGCATCCGCAACTACGAGAAAAGTATTAAGAATAAATCTAACCATAGCATTAAACTTTTGGATCCAAATCGGTCCCTTATGGAATAGCGCATAAACTAGGGTTTAAGCTTTTGTCACTCTTGCAACCCATCATCTAATAACTACTCCACAATGCATTCTCTTAGACCCAAATATGGTGAAGTATCATGTAGTTGACGTTCACATGACACCACTAAGGGAATCACAACATATATACCATCAAAATATCAAACACATATCAAGTTCACATGATTACTTGCAACAAGATTTCTCCCGTGACCTCAAGAACAAAAGTAACTACTCACAAATGATAATCATGCTCAAGATCAGAGGGGTATTAAATAGCATAATGGATCTGAACATATAATCTTCCACAAAATAAACCATATAGTAATTAATTACAAGATGTAATCAACACTACTAGTCACCCACAAGCAACAATCTAAGGTTTTAGTACAAAGATTGAACACAAGAGATGAACTAGGGTTTGAGAGGAGATGGTGCTGTTGAAGATATTGATGGAGATTGCCCTTCCCAAGATGGGAGAGTTGTTGGTGATGATGATGATGATGACGATGATTTCCCCCTCCGGGAGGGAAGTTCCCCCGGCGGAATCGCTCCGCCGGAGGGCAAAAGTGCTCCTGCCCAAGTTCCGCCTTGAGACGGTGGCGCTTCGTCCCGAAAGTCCTCTCTTTATTTTTTTTTAGGTCAAAATGACTTATATATCAGAAGAGGGGCACCGGAGGTAGGCCGAGGAGGGCACAACCCACCAGGGCGCGCCCAGGTGGGTTGTGCCCACCTAGTGGGCCCCCTCTGGTACTTATTTGCTCCAATAATTCTTATATATTCTATAAAAATTCTCCGTGAAGTTTCAACTCATTTGGAGTTGTGCAGAATAGGTAGCCTGACGTAGCTTTTTCAGGTCCAGAATCCACCTGGTGGGCCCCCTCTGGTACTTATTTGCTCCAATAATTCTTATATATTCCATAAAAATTCTCCGTGAAGTTTCAACTCATTTGGAGTTGTGCAGAATAGGTAGCCCGACGTAGCTTTTTCAGGTCCAGAATCCCTGCTGCCGGTATTCTCCCTCTTAGTGTGAACCTTGCATATTATGAGAGAAAAGGCATTAGAATTACTCTAAAAAGCATTATTATATCTTAAAATAATATAAATAACAGTAGGAAAACATGATGCAAAATGGACGCATCAGCCACATTTGTGAAGACAATCTTGTGTCCTCAAGGCAACATGAGATCTCACTTTGCAATGCTCCAAGAGTCGACAAGGAAGGATGTTGAGACAACATTTGGTCTACTTCAGAAGCGCTTTGCCATTGTTCGTGGCCCTGCCGAGTATAGAAACCCATAGGTCCTATGGCCAATAATGACATGTTGTATCATCTTGCATAACATCATCATTGAAGATGAGAGGCATGCTAGAGAACTTTCAGTACGTAACCAATGGGGATCCTGTTGAGGCGGAACACGGTGCGTACGGGATATAGAGATTCCACACGGTGGGTCGAAGCATCGGGAACCGAGAAGTTCATACCCAACTCCAAGATGATCTTGTTGAGCATTAGTAGCAACTCGATAGCACCACTTGATTGATGTGCTTCTATCATGCTCTTTACTTCATTTGGACCCTTTCGTGTGTTTGAATTTGAATAATAATTTGATTTGTGAACTTTAAATTAATTGTAATATTTGTGAATTGTGTGAACTTTGATTATTAAATTCTGATTTAACATGTGTGCAAATATATTGTTGAAATTTAGTGCGCGTACATAAAACTAAGAAGAATTGACGAAGGTTTTTTTTAGGTAGTTAAGTTTTAGGGGTTCGGCTAAGAACCATTTTTTAGCTGATCAAATATAATGAGTTAAGATGTAAGGGACTAAATTATAAGGGGATCGGCTAGAGATGTTCTACGAATATATCAATCGTGATCATGCACGCGTAAACATGAGGTAATTACTTTATGAAAACCGTGAATATTATTATAGAAAATCAAACCCATTTCTGTTACAAATGAATGACATACTAGCACTGAGCATTATGTATGTATGTCTTTAATTATGTATTAGAAATAATGATAAATCAGTTGAGAGTCTTCCATATGATCTCTATCTCTATCTAATTCTCTACCATGGATCACCTCCAAAGTTGGGGCGCAAACATATACCAGCTGACTAAGGTAGCCAGCAGACATGAGCTTGCTAGCTTGGATGAAGCTTCGTTGCAGCTAGCATGCATGCGGGTAATGAGCAGTACCAGCTAACTTACGCTATCTCTCTCTCTAACTTGCTCTTAATGTCTTCGCTCCTATCACATCTCATCAATGCCAAATGTATACATAGCTACTAATCCTGTTTCTCTCCCCCAAAAAACTACTAATTCTGTCAGACGGCGACGTATATGCATGGAGATGGAAATCAATCGATCATATACTACTATAGAGTAGTGGAGTAGTAGCCACGCGTGTAACTAGCTGACCACACGCAGTCTTGCAGATGCATTTATAGGTGGTTTGGGTGGTTGTTGAAGAGATCCCAATAGTACGGGGTCGACGGCGACGGCGCAGCTGCAGCGGGGAAATACTGTAACGACATTGGTGTAGGACTTGCACCGGCGGTGGTGCCGGTTAACGCGCCGTGGCCATGGAATGCCGGGCTGATCAGCTCGCCGAACAGGTTGATGCCACCGCCAGCTACGCCGGACGGCGGAGAGAAGAAGCCCGGCGGTATCGCCGGGAGAGATCCCGGCACGGGAGATAGGATGCTCGGCAGCGGCGGCAGCCCTCCACGATGAACACCGGTGCTCCGTCCGGCCGGCGCCGACGCCTGCTCGACGGCAGCGAGGCGCGCGGCAGGCGAGTGCTGATGCTGCAGCAGCGCGTCCTCGTGCGCCTGCGGCCCAGATGCTTGGAGCTGGAACGGGAACGGCAGCGTTTGCGGCAACGCCGGCGGGAGCATGGAGGACGACGACTGCTTCGGGAAGAACGGGAACGGGAGCGACGACTGCGGCGGCGGCGGGAGTGAGGAGGATGACGAGGAGGCGCCGGTGAGGCGCTGCACGACGGACATGAACTCGCCGGGGTTGGCGTGCACGACCTTGGGCGACACCGTGTAGATGATGACCGGCTGCCGCACCTGCGAAGCGGGCGGCTTCTTGATCCTGTGCGAGTCCTTGTGGACCCTGAGCGGCGCCGGGCGCGGGCCCTGCAGCTCCCCGCGGCCGCCACCGCGCTGGGAGGAGGACGCTGAGTACTCCTCCATGATCGATCGCTCGATCGACGCCACGAGCTCGCTAGCTAGATATCGATAGCTGGTCGACGTCGCCGGCCGGCGTTGAATCGAGAGCAGAGATAGATCGACCGATCGGTCAGTGAGAAACGTTCTTCAAGTGTCAAAGTTGAGCGGCAGTAGTACGTACGTGTCTCCTCTCCTCTCTAGTGGAGCCATGTATATATAGAGGTGGCAGCTGAAAGGAGATCAGCCACGACGGCGACCAAGTTCGGGATGGACTGCGAGCAGGGAGACGAAAAACCTAGAAAAGGTGGGATTCATTAGGATTTTGTACTGCGAATTATGGGCGTGTAATAGGTCAAGAAAGCACTCGATTGCAATATCATATAAAGAAACCTTTTTTTCACCTCACACTAGCTAACTTTGAAGTTTGAACACGTCCAAGCAAGGCAGCCAAAAGGTGACGGAGGTGACGCACGCATGCATGGGAAGGCGCCAATTCCGGATTGCTGCGGTGCAATCCCCCTCTGTTTCTTGTCTATCTGAGATTTGACTAACACTGACGACCAAAGAACCGGGTCAGATATATTCATGCATGTCTCTTGCGATTTGCGATGTGTGTGTATACTGCGGCTAGTTGCTCTGTCGTTTTCTAGCTCCAAGAGCAGAAGAAGCTTCTTCGGTTGATTAATATTTAATTATTAAAAATTTCCAGGATTAGTCGAGCATAGACATAAACAACGGTTGTTATTGTAATACATTTTTAGTGGCGGTTGGTGAGGTGCAAATTTCATTTGGCTAAACTAAGAGTTAACATATTGCAGATAGTACCTTTATCCAAAAAAAAAACATATTGCAGATACTCTCGGTATCTGTAACCTGGGTAGCTAGGTTTTGATTAATTTTTTATTCGAAGGTGTGTTGTTGCAGGATTATGAAAGTGCAAAGGTGGAGGAACGGGCCCGTGTAGCTAGATTAACTGTACCTTCTGGAATATGCATCGATGGATCTACCTGCAGATTCTGACTTGAGCGAGTCTTGTCTAGTTGTCTTGACCACATATATGTCTACGGTAGGGGGTTGGACCTCATTCAAGACCCCGACTTTGGGATGTTTTGATAGTGTCAACCCTCCTTTACCAGCTAGTACTAGCTAGCTAGCTAGAACTATTGGCTAACTGTGATAGTAGTAGTAGTATATTAGCAACATAAAGGGCAGGTTTTGTATTATCATTTCACCGTTGGTTACAGAGAGATTTGGACCAATTCATCGGAACGACCTTTCTGATATGTGACGGTTACGAGTTAAACCTAAACGACAACTAGTAACTAACGTATAGGTTAGCTCGAATAATAAGTGCTTGACAATAACACATAACACTTAACACAGCCATGAGCTCTAGCGAGCGAGAGAAGAGTCAAGGTGGTAGCCGGCCGGTATTCAGAGGTATAGAAGACGCAGTCAAGGAGAGTGGAGGGACGTAAAGGTGTTGTTGAGTCGTACGGGTGTGCATGAGCTCCTCGATCTGCCTGCCTGACTCCTTCACAGATCGATCAGTTTCTCGCGCCATCTGACGACCGAGCGAATGAGTAGTAGCAGCAGGGCTGCTGCTTATGCTGAGACATTCCTAGTTTGTAAATAATCAATCTGGTACATTTGCAAAAGCTAAGAAAACTGCTCTCACTAGTGCCATAAACGCTCTTATATTATGGGACGGATGGAGTATTAATCTACCCCCACCCACACACACAATGTCATAATTAATAAAGTAATACTTAATATAGTAACCAGGAACTTACTAGTGTAGTGTTCTAGTAGTACAAACTTTTCTTGTTGGAGAAAAATTCTAGCAGTGCTACACACCAACCTCCCTTGGTCGTCCTCGGCCGGATCAGGGCATCTCACTGTTCGATCTGCCGGTCCGCCTTCCCCTCAGTCATGATCTGGATGTCCCCTCCTCAAGTCGGCTCGTCCTCCTGGGGATGGCAGGGGCCAATGGCAGAAGCAAGATTCCAGCCAACCCCGGGCCAGAAAGTAAGTGGTTGTTTGGACGCCAAGAATTGGATGTGAGATTTCAGAAAACCAGTTTTTGGAGGATTTTTAGGAAACCAGTTTTAGTTAGTTTTTTTGTTAAACTAAATCTGCGGAATTCCATGTTAGTTGTACTATTATGTTTTTTCAAGTGTTTATCTGTTTTTTTTCAAGTGCGTATATGTTGTATATGGAGTAACAAATAAGAGCTCTTTGGTTGAATTTTCATTTTTCTTACTTATTTATATAATATTTGGTTCATTTATGGTGAAAAATTGCCAACTATTGGGTAATCTCACCGTCTCAACAGAAAAGGTCACCACAACTTCTATCTGGTACTCATCCTGTGAACCAAACAAAAGAATGGTTATCTTTAGCCACTTGGACCACTTGACATCTTGTCCAACAAAAAATAGACTATCCTTAGCTAGGTGGTTGGTGATGTCCACGTCCACTCAAACCTATCCTCCGAACCAAACGCACCCTAACTGCATATAACCATCCAACAAATGTCTTGTGAAAAATACGAACATGTGGCCCAATTACACTATAAATGCAGAATTTAAACTTAATGTCTGCAATCCATTAAGTTAGATGAAATATGAAAAAAACTGCAAAACAATAGTACGATAAAAAATACAAAATTGATGGTTTGGTTCATGTGCGTCTCCCATAACATCTAATCATTGAACCAACACCTTCAAGACATCAAAACATGGAAATATTTCTTCATCCTCTATTCGAAACATGAAAATGATTTTAAAATGCATAAGTTTAAGTATTCAATTCAACATACACAAAAGAAAAGAAAAATATACCTAATCACTACTGCGGAACTGGTTACTAGTGGCAGGCGCAAATTGTTGGAATTATTGGACATCTTCCAACCCAGCTTGTAGCCCTCGCTCACCAGTTTCCACGGCTTCATGCTGGGCGGGCCAGTACGGCCCCCTCGGACGGCTCGATCTGGGGGTCGTCTTCGAGGACGAGGAAAATTTCAGATCTGAACGATCCAGTTTGAGGTCGCCCCATTCCGAACCGGCTACAGCACCCTTGGCAGGCCAGCTGATGAGGAGCATCCTACGGTTACCCCAATGGACCTCCCTACGTCTCCCATGACACCGCTTGGACCAATGACAAGAGCTCGAGTAAGGGCTATCGAAACTAAGGTGAACTCGCTCCTCTCCGAACTACCACTTTCTACATGTGAGACATGGCTACTACCTCAAGCGGAAACACTATGTGTGATCAGGTACTTGGAGGAAAGCTACGGAGCAGCTACACCCAACGGACAAGACGGCAAGGACACCAAGTACAAGGACTAAGAGGAAGAGCTGCCAGGAAGCTACAGCCACTGGACGACCGACACTTGTCGGACGTCCGACGCCTTGAGGCACCAGCCGACCCGCCGAGTCCCAGCCTGTGCACGCTACAGCGGACGGACGACCGACACCGACCGGATGTCCGACAAATCCCAGCGACCGGACGACCGAGCCCCTTCGGACGATCTGTGTCACATCACAGAACGGAAATTAACGGAAATCCGAGACCTCCGTACGACCGATGACCGGACGACCGACGGCCTCCGGATGTCCGCCGCCGTCTGATCAGAGCCAAAACACTGGACATCCGACACCTACCGGACGTCCGACACCTACCGGACGACCGGACCCTCGCGAGCCACCGGACGTCCGGTAGCTGTCGGACGACCGACGCCTGTATGTGCACAGTGTGTTGGCCCGAGGCCCATGTACCCTTTCGTGACCCTAGGCTATATATATTTCTCCTCCTCCCTCTTTTCAGGGTTAGCATTGTGATAGCTCATTTTGGAGATAGAGCTTTGGTCATCCACTTGATACTTTCTCCATCGGAGACCGCGGCCTCTACGGAGAAGATCCCCCAAGTGGATTCAAGACCCCTCACGGGAAGACCACTCAAGACCTCCTCACGGAGAAGAACTACTGCCCCTTGTATCGTCCTTTGTTGCGTTTGAATCTTGTATCACTCTTTATGTTCATGGATCTAGCACATGTGTGATCGTCCCCGTTGATTTGAGTGTTTCCCCTCGTGTTCCTCACGTTCTTCGTAGGATCCCCTCCATTTCATGAAAGATCGGCCTTGGGGTATCCACCCTACATCATCTTGTGTCGGTGCAACAAACCCCAAGCGTGTGTTGCCCGGACAGTACACACACTCAAGAGCAAGGTTGCAACATCCAAGACGAGACCAAGCTGAAGAGATAGCTCTTTGAGAAATCAAAGGGAGGATCAAGAAGACCAAGACCAACCAAATGAGCAAGATACCACCAAGGAAAAACCTCCCTTACCGGGCAGGTGAGCCTGGCGGGGTCGAGGTTACCCCAAAGACAAGTCTCAAGACTTCCCCGACAGGCTTGCCGGGAACGCCGAGGGCGGACTACCCCGCCAAGGCGCCACCGCTCCACCTCACAACAACGCAAGTCACCTATCAGTGCGGTGTCGAGCCCCCAAGTGATTAAGTGGTTGTTATTTGGCACGTGGCAGCCATTTCCGAGGAAGATCACCCCTAAATGACACCCGTCCAGGAGACGTGTCACGCAGACAGGCGAAAAGGTGGCTGAATGGCGCGGCAAGGCTGACGGGCTACACCTACAATGTGACACTAAGCGGTGCATTTAATGCGCCTTGTCTTGTCTGCAGAGTTAGGTATGATAATATTGTAGCTATCTAATCGCTGGATAATGACTATTTTTCCATTGTGGTAACTCCTTGACCTATAAAAGAAGGTTCGTCGCTATCTTAGAGAGGATTCAGACCCCTGTACACTCATACATGCGTAGCTGCTCTAGTCCCAAGGCGACCTTGCCGGGCTAGAGCGTTGCGTCTCCACCACGGTCCTTCCATCAATCCACCAAAGCAGGAGTAGGGTTTTACGCCTCGCGGCGGCCCGAACCTGGGTAAAAACTGCTCGTGTCATCGCTGTCGTGCTGCTCTACGATCTTCGCTCTTTGTGCAATGTGTTCTTCCCCTTTGCCGAACCACAAGGGGTCGATGGTCCCATAGGTAGTCGTGTTATACCATGACATCTTTGGCGTGCCAGGTAGGGGGAAGCACTTGCGCGAACCCGAGGGTGTAAGCAGCGCGTCATCTTCATCATCGTTTTCTTCATCAACGGCTTCATCATCCATGGCGCCCAAGAAAAAGTCCGGTGCTGCAGCTCACCCGTCCACCTCGAGGGCCCCTTCGCATACGGCCACTGATGCCGTGGGGGCTGCGGAGGCGCATGTTGGGAACGTAGCATGCAATTTCAAAAAAATTCCTACGCTCACGCAAGATCTTTCTAGGAGATGCATAGCAACGAGATGGGAGAGTGTGTCCACGTACCCTCGTAGACCGAAAGCGGAAGCGTTAGGTTAACGCGGTTGATGTAGTCGAACGTCTTCACGATCCAACCGATCCAAGCACCGAACGTACGGCACCTCCGTGTTCAGCACACGTTCAGCTCGATGACGTCCCTCGAACTCTTGATCCAGCAGAGGGTCGAGGGAGAGTTCCGTCAGCACGACGGCGTGGCGTCGGTGTTGGTGATGTGATCCGCGCAGGGCTTCGCCTAAGCACTACGATGCTATGACCGGAAGAGTAAACTGTGGAGGGGGGCACCGCACACGGCTAAGAGAATAACTGATGTGTTCTAGGGTGCCCCCCTGCCCCCGTATATAAAGGAGGGGAGGAGGAGGCCGGCCACCAAGGGGGGCGCGCCATGGGGGGGAGTCCTACTAGGACTCCCAGTCCTAGTAGGATTCCCCCTTCCTTTTTCCGGAGTGGGAAAGGGAGAGAGAAGAGGAGAAGGAAAGGGGGGCGCGCCCCCTCCCCTAGTCCAATTCGGACTCCCCATGGGAGGGGGAGCAGCCACCCCTTGTGGGCTGCCTCCCCTCTTCCCTATGGCCCATGAGGCCCATTAACTCGCTTGGGGGGTTCTGGTAACCTCCTGGTACTCCGAAAAATACCCGAAACGATCCGGAACTATTCTGGTGTCCGAATATAACCTTCCAATATATCAATCTTTACCTCTCGACCATTTCGAGACTCCTCGTCATGTCCGTGATCTCATCCGGGACTCCGAACAATCTTCGGTCTCCAAAACACATAACTCATAATACAAATCGTCATCAAACGTTAAGCGTGCGGACCCTATGGGTTTGAGAACTATGTAGACATGACCGAGACACATCTCCAATCAATAACCAACAGCGGAACCTGGATGCTCATATTGTTTCCTACATATTCTACGAAGATCTTTATTGGTCAAACCGTAATGACAACATACATTATTCCCTTTGTCATCGGCATGTTACTTGCCCGAGATTCGATCGTCGGTATCTTCATACCTAGTTCAATCTCGTTACCAGCAAGTCTCTTTACTCGTTCTGTAATGCATCATCCCGTAACTAACTCATTAGTCACATTGCTTGCATGGCTTATAGTGATGTGCATTACCGAGAGGGCCCAGAGATACCTCTCCGATACTCGGAGTGACAAATCCTAGTCTCGATCTATGCCAACCCAACAAACACCTTCGGAGACACCTGTAGAGCATCTTTATAATCACCCAGCTACGTTGTGATGTTTGATAGCACACAAGGTGTTCCTCCGGTATTCGGGAGTTGCATAATCTCATAGTCAGAGGAATATGTATAAGTCATGAAGAAAGCAATAGCAATAAAACTTAACGATCATTATGCTAAGCTAACGGATGGGTCTTGTCCATCAAATCATTCTCTAATGATGTGATCCCATTCATTAAATGACAACACATGTCTATGGTCAGGAAACTTTAACCATCTTTAATGAATGAGCTAGTCAAGTAGAGGCATACTAGGGACACTCTGTTTTGTCTATGTATTCACACATGTACTAAGTTTCCGGTTAATACAATTCTAGCTTGAATAATAAACATTTATCATGATATAAGGAAATATAAATAACAACCTTATTATTGCCTCTAGGGCATATTTCCTTCAGTCTCTCACTTGCACTAGAGTCAATAATCTAGATTACATAGTAATGATTCTAACACCCATGGATTCTTGGTGCTGATCATGTTTTGCTCGTGGAAGAGGCTTAGTCAACGGGTCTGCAACATTCAGATCCGTATGTATTTTGCAAATCTCTATGTCTCCCTCCTTGACTTGATCGCGGATGGAGTTGAAGCGTCTCTTGATGTGTTTGGTTCTCTTGTGAAATCTGGATTCCTTCGCCAAGGCAATTGCTCTAGTATTGTCACAAAAGATTTTCATTGGACCCGATGCACTAGGTATAACACCTAGATCGGATATGAACTCCTTCATCCAGACTCCTTCATTTGCTGCTTCCGAAGTAGCTATGTATTCCGCTTCACACGTAGATCCCGCCACAACGCTCTGCTTGGAACTGCACCAACTGACAGCTCCACCATTCAATATAAATACGTATCCGGTTTGTGACTTAGAGTCATCCGGATCAGTGTCAAAGCTTGCATCGACGTAACCATTTACGGCAAGCTCTTTGTCACCTCCATAAACGAGAAACATATCCTTAGTCCTTTTCAGGTATTTCAGGATGTTCTTGACTGCTGTCTAGTGATCCACTCCTGGATTACTTTGGTACCTCCCCGCTAAACTTATAGCAAGGCACACATCAGGTCTGGTACACAGCATAGCATACATGATAGAACCTCTGGCTGAGGCATAGGGAATGACTTTCATTTTCTCTATATCTTCTGCAGTGGTCGGGCATTGAGTCTTACTCAACTTCACACCTTGCAACACAGGCAAGAACCCTTTCTTTGACTGATCCATTTTGAAATTCTTCAAAACTTTATCAAGGTATGTGCTTTGTAAAAGTCCTATTAAGTGTCTCGATCTATCCCTATAGATCTTGATGCCCAATATATAAGCAGCTTCACCGAGGTCTTTCATTGAAAAATTCTTATTCAAGTATCCTTTTATGCTATCCAGAAATTCTATATCATTTCCAATCAACAATATGTCATCCACATATAATATTAGAAATGCTACAGAGCTCCCACTCACTTTCTTGTAAATACAGGCTTCTCCAAAAGTCTGTATAAAACCATATGCTTTGATCACACTATCAAAGCGTATATTCCAACTCCGAGAGGCTTGCACCAGTCCATAAATGGATCGCTGGAGCTTGCACACTTTGTTAGCACCTTTAGGATCGACAAAACCTTCTGGTTGCATCATATACTACTCTTCTTTGAGAAATCCATTAAGGAATGCAGTTTTGACGTCCATTTGCCAGATTTCATAATCATAAAATGCAGCAATTGCTAACATGATTCGGACAGACTTAAGCATCACTACGGGTGAGAAGGTCTCATCGTAGTCAACCCCTTGAACTTGTCGAAAACCTTTCGCAACAAGTCGAACTTTGTAGATAGTAACATTACCGTCAGCGTCAGTCTTCTTCTTGAAGATCCATTTATTCTCTATGGCTTGCCGATCATCGGGCAAATCAACCAAAGTCCACACTTTGTTCTCGTACATGGATCCCATCTCAGATTTCATGGCTTCAAGCCATTTTGCGGAATCTGGGCTCAACGTCGCTTTCTCATAGTTCGTAGGTTCATCATGGTCTAGTAACATGACTTCCAGAACAGGATTACCGTACCACTCTGGTGCGGAACGTATTCTGGTTAACCTACGAGATTCGGTAGTAACTTGATCTGAAGTTTCATGATCATCATCATTAGCTAGCTCACTAATTGGTGTAGGCATCACGGGAACTGTTTTCTGTGATGAGCTATTCTCCAATTCGAGAGAAGGTATAATTACCTCATCAAGTTCTACTTTCCTCCCTCTCACTTCTTTCGAGAGAAACTCCTTCTCTAGAAAGGATCCATTCTTAGCAACAAAAACCATGCCTTCAGATCTGTGATAGAAGGTGTACCCAACAGGTTCTTTTGGGTATCCTATGAAGACGCACTTCTTCGATTTGGGTTTGAGCTTATCAGGCTGAAGCTTTTTCACATAAGCATCGCAACCCCAAACTTTAAGGAACGATAGCTTAGGTTTCTTGCCAAACCACAGTTCATACGGTGTCGTCTCAACGGATTTAGATGGTGCCCTATTTAACGTGAATGCAGCTGTCTCTAATGCATAACCCCAAAACGATAGTGGTAAATCGGTAAGAGACATCATAGATCGCACCATATCTAATAAAGTACGGTTACAACGTTCGGACACACCTTTACGCTGTGGTGTTCCAGGTGGCGTGAGTTGTGAAACTATTCCACATTGTTTTAAATGAAGACCAAACTCGTAACTCAAATATTCGCCTCCGCGATCAGATTATAGAAACTTTATTTTCTTGTTACGATGATTTTCCACTTCACTCTGAAATTCTTTGAACTTTTCAAATGTTTCAGACTTATGTTTCATTAAGTAGATATACCCATATCTGCTCAAATCATCTGTGAAGGTCAGAAAATAACGATACCCGCCGCGAGCCTCAACACTCATCGGACCGCATACATCGGTATGTATTATTTCCAATAAGTCATTTGCTCCCTCCATTGTTCCAGAGAACGGAGTCTTAGTCATCTTGCCCATGAGGCATGGTTCGCAAGTATCAAGTGATTCCAAAAGCCCATCATCATGGAGTTTCTTCATGCGCTTTACACCAATATGACCTAAACGGCAGTGCCACAAATAAGTTGCACTATCATTATTAACTTTGCATCTTTTGGCTTCAATATTATGAATATGTGTATCACTACAATCGAGATTCAACAAAAATAGACCACTCCTCAAGGGTTCATGACCATAAAAGATATTACTCATATAAATAGAACAACCATTATTCTCTAATTTAAATGAATAACCGTCTCGCATCAAACAAGATCCAGATATAATGTTCATGCTCAACGCTGGCACCAAATAACAATTATTCAGGTCTAAAACTAATCCCGAAGGTAGATGTAGAGGTAGCGTGCCGACGGCGATCACATCGACTTTGGAACCATTTCCCACGCGCATCGTCACCTCGTCCTTAGCCAATCTTCGTTTAATCCGTAGCCCCTGTTTCGAGTTGCAAATATGAGCAACAGAACCAGTATCAAATACCCAGGCGCTACTACGAGCATTAGTAAGGTACACATCAATAACATGTATATCAAATATACCTTTCACTTTGCCATCCTTCTTATCCGCCAAATACTTGGGGAAGTTTCGCTTCCAGTGACCAATCCCTTTGCAGTAGAAGCACTCAGTTTCAGGCTTAGGTCCAGACTTGGGCTTCTTCCCGGGAGTAGCAACTTGCTTGCTATTCTTCTTGAAGTTCCCCTTCTTCCCTTTGCCCTTTTTCTTGAAACTAGTGGTCTTGTTAACCATCAACACTTGATGCTCCTTCTTGATTTCTACCTCCGCAGCCTTTAGCATCGCGAAGAGCTCGGGAATTGTCTTGTCCATCCCTTGCATATTATAGTTCATCACGAAGCCTTTATAGCTTGGTGGCAGTGATTGAAGAACTCTGTCAATAACACTATCATCCGGAAGATTAACTCCCAGCTGAGTCAAGTGGTTATGGTACCCAGACATTCTGAGTATGTGTTCACTAACAGAACTGTTCTCCTCCACCTTGCAGCTATAGAACTTGTTGGAGACTTCATATCTCTCAACTCGGGCATTTGCTTGAAATATTAACTTCAATTCCTGGAACATCTCATATGCTCCATGACGTTCAAAATGTCTTTGAAGTTCCGATTCTAAGCCGTAAAGCATGGCACACTGAACTATCGAGTAGTCATCAGATCGAGCTTGCCAGACGTTCATAACATCAGCATCTGCTCCTGCAACAGGCCTTTCACCTAGCGGTGCATCAAGGACATAATTCTTCTGTGCAGCAATGAGGATAATCGTCAAGTTACGGACCCAGTCCGTGTAGTTGCTACCATCATCTTTCAACTTAGCTTTCTCTAGGAACGCATTAAAATTCAAGGGAACGGTAGCACGGGCCATTGATCTACAACATAGATATGCAAATACTATCAGGACTAAGCTCATGATAAATTAAGTTCAATTAATCATATTACTTAAGAACTCCCACTTAGATAGACATCCCTCGAGTCATCTAAATGATCACGTGATCCATATCAACTAAACCATGTCCGATCATCACGTGAGATGGAGTAGTTTTCAATGGTGAACATCTCTATGTTGATCATATCTACTATATGATTCATGTTCGACCTTTCGGTCTCAGTGTTCCGAGGCCATATCTGCATATGCTAGGCTCGTCAAGTTTAACCCGAGTATTCCGCACGTGCAAAACTGTCTTGCACCCGTTGTATGTGAACGTAGAGCTTATCACACCCGATCATCACGTGGTGTCTCGGCACGACGAACTGTCGCAACGGTGCATACTCAGGGAGAACACTTGTGCCTTGAAATTTAGTGAGGGATCATCTTATAATGCTACCGCCGTACTAAGCAAAATAAGATGCATAAAAGATAAACATCACATGCAATCAAAATATGTGACATGATATGGCCATCATCATCTTGTGCCTTTGATCTCCATCTCCAAAGCATCGTCATGATTTCCATCGTCACCGGCTTGACACCTTGATCTCCATCGTAGCGTCGTTGTCGTCTCGCCAACTATTGCTTCTACAACTATCGCTAACGCATAGTGATAAAGTAAAGCAATTACATGGCGATTGCATTTCATACAATAAAGCGACAACCATAAGGCTCCTGCCAGTTGCCGATAACTTTTACAAAACATGATCATCTCATACAATAACGTGTATCACATCATGTCTTGACCATATCACATCACAACATGCCCTGCAAAAACAAGTTAGACGTCCTCTACTTTGTTGTTGCAAGTTTTACGTGGCTGCTACGGGCTTCTAGTAAGAACCGTTCTTACCTACGCATCAAAACCACAATGATTTTTCGTCAAGTGTGCTGTTTTAACCTTCAACAAGGACCGGCCGTAGTCAAACTCGATTCAACTAAAGTTGGAGAAACAGACACCCGCCAGCCACCTGTGTGCAAAGCACGTTGGTAGAACCAGTCTCATGAACGTGGTCATGTAATGTCGGTCCGGGCCGCTTCATCCAACAATACCGCCGAATCAAAGTAAGACGTTGGTGGTAAGCAGTATGACTATTATCGCCCACAACTCTTTGTGTTCTACTCGTGCATATCATCTACGCATAGACCTGGCTCTGATACCACTGTTGGGAACGTAGCATGCAATTTCAAAAAATTTCCTACGCTCACGCAAGATCTTTCTAGGAGATGCATAGCAATGAGAGGGGAGAGTGTGTCCACGTACCCTCGTAGACCGAAAGCGGAAGCATTAGGTTCACGCGGTTGATGTAGTCGAACGTCTTCACGATCCAACCGATCCAAGCACCGAACGTACGGCACCTCCGTGTTCAGCACACGTTCAGCTCGATGACGTCCCTCGAACTCTTGATCTAGCAGAGGGTCGAGGGAGAGTTCCGTCAACACGATGGCATGGCGATGGTGTTGGTGATGTGATCCGCGCAGGGCTTCGCCTAAGCACTACGACGCTATGACCGGAGGAGTAAACTGTGGAGGGGGGCACCACACACGGCTAAGAGAATAACTGATGTGTTCTAGGGTGCCCCCCTGCCCCCGTATATAAAGGAGGGGAGGAGGAGGCCGGCCACCAAGGGGGGTGCGCCATGGGGGGGAGTCCTACTAGAACTCCCAGTCCTAGTAGGATTCCCCCTTCCTTTTTCCGGAGGGGAAAGGGGGAAAGGGAGAGAGAAGAGGAGAAGGAAAGGGGGGCGCGCCCCCTCCCCTAGTCCAATTCGGACTCCCCATGGGAGGGGGTGCAGCCACCCCTTGTGGGCTGCCTCCCCTCTTCCCTATGGCCCATGAGGCCCATTAACTCTCCCGGGGAGTTCCAGTAACCTCCTGGTACTCCGAAAAATACCCGAAACGATCCGGAACTATTCCGGTGTCCACATATAACCTTCCAATATATCAATATTTACCTCTTGACGATTTCGAGACTCCTCGTCATGTCCGTGATCTCATCTGGGACTCCGAATAATCTTCGGTCACCAAAACACATAACTCATAATACAAATCGTCATCAAACGTTAAGCGTGCGGACCCTACGGGTTCGAGAACTATGTAGACATGACCGAGACACATCTCCGATCAATAACCAACAGCGGAACCTGGATGCTCATATTGGTTCCTATATATTCTACGAAGATCTTTATCGGTCAAACCGTAATGACAACATACGTTATTCCCTTTGTCATCGATATGTTACTTGCCCGAGATTCGATCGTCGGTATCTTCATACCTAGTTCAATCTCGTTACCGGCAAGTCTCTTTACTCGTTCCATAATGCATTATCCCGTAACTAACTCATTAGTCACATTGCTTGCAAGGCTTATAGTGATGTGCATTACCGAGAGGGCCCAGAGATACCTCTCCGATACTCGGAGTGACAAATCCTAGTCTCGATCTATGCCAACCCAACAAACACCTTCGGAGACACCTGTAGAGCATCTTTATAATCACCTAGTTACGTTGTGATGTTTGATAGCACACAAGGTGTTCCTCCGGTATTTGGGAGTTGCATAATCTCATAGTCAGAGGAATATGTATAAGTCATGAAGAAAGCAATAGCAATAAAACTTAACAATCATTATGCTAAGCTAACGTATGGGTCTTGTCCATCACATCATTCTCTAATGATGTGATCCCATTCATTAAATGACAACACATGTCTACAGTCAGGAAACTTTAACCATCTTTAATGAATGAGCTAGTCAAGTAGAGGCATACTAGGGACACTCTGTTTTGTCTATGTATTCACACATGTACTAAGTTTCCGGTTAATACAATTCTAGCATGAATAATAAACATTTATCATGATATAAGGAAATATAAATAACAACTTTATTATTGCCTCTAGGGAATATTTCCTTCAGCGCACGGGGACGTGGGCGCTGCGGGGGACGTGGCCGGCGCAGGCGGCGTCGTCACCATTCCCCCTGCAGCCGAAATGGGAGCGGGAGGCGCCGGAGAAGGACAGCATCAACAGCATCCCAGCGGCCATGGTCCATAGGATGCAGGTGGAGAGATCATTCCATCTCCACCTCTCTGCCCCACTGTGGAACGCAGCCGCAGGGATGGCGCTCGCTCTGGGGTGAACCGCAACCCTCTAGCCGCCCCCGCTGCGGGCGCGGCTACAGGGCACGCGCCACCCCCAGGACAAGCTAGCTGAGACGATGCGCTGAATGGGGTCGCCAATCCCCGAGCGCATCCACCTCGTCGCCATGCCACCCTTGCGACCGGCTCACGGCGCTGTCACTACCGGCACCGTCAGAAGCCAGGCGACGTCGCGATCTACGTTGTCGTCTATGCCGAGCACCGCTTCAGAAGCCATGGCGCGGGCCCAACTCCTGTTGAGATTCCCGCCGACGGCTGATCAGATAGATAAGTGGAGAGCCACCATTCAGAGCTTGATTTGTTTTGCTGAGGCGGGAGGATCATAGCAAGGAGGCCCGCCACGGCCTCCACAGGCGGCGACGACAGTCCGAGCCACTGGCCATACCGAAGGGGCCACCCCCATGGTGCAATCGCCTCCGCGGAAGCCAGCGCAGGGGCCACAGCCAGAGCCACACAGCCAAGAACCCGACGACGTATCGATGGCTTCGTCTGATCCCCGGGCATGTCGAGACCAGCGACGAGTCCAGGAAGACGGGCGGAGGGAGGACGCGCGCGTCACCATCGAACGACATCGCGAAACCCGCTGCCAGTCTGATAGGTGCAATGGCCCCGACGTCGATGAGCCCGTGCCCGATGGAGACGGATACCTGCCTTTCGAGGTTGGGTGCCCCGCCTTCACTCGTGAGCTGCGGCAAGTCCGTTGACCATTTGCCCGTACGTTCAAGCCAGAGATACCAGAAAAGTAAGATGGAAGATTAAACCCGGCAGAGTTCTTGAGCATCTACACCATTGCCGTGTTCAAGCCGCCGGAGGAAGAGATAAGAAGGTATTCGCCAACTACTTCCCTTTGGCACTCAAGCCAAACGTGAGGTCGTGGCTGATGCACTTGCCGGAGAACTCCATCTTGACCTGGGCTGACCTGTGCCATGAATTTGTTGGCGCCTTCATGGGCAGTCATCAAGAACCAGGGCGGCCCAGCGACTTGCAGCTCCTCCCACAGAAGGAAGCAGAGAGTTTGCGGAAATACATGCGGAGGTTCAGCCGGGTGAACAGGAACATTCCGGACATCCACCCGCTAGTTGTGATAGCTGCATTCTAGTCCAACGTACGCAACCGCAGGATACGTTCCAAGATGAACGTCCGGTTTCCCAAGACTATGAATGAGTTGTACACTTTGGCGGATAAGTGTGCCCGAACAGAGGAGGGGAGGCATCTCCCCGGTGAAGAAGATGGCATCGACGTTGACTCAGAGGATGACGATGATGCCACCAATCAGAAGAAGAAGAACAAGAAACGCGACAAGAAGCGCATGGATAAGGCAGTGCTAGCTGTTGAAGGATCGAGTACTCCTAGTACCGGCAAGAAGGCCAAGATCGAGGCTCCCGGCAAGGAAGTTGCCGCGTGCACTGATTGTCGGGAGGCCGCGGCTGCCGAGAAGGCTGGGAAGGCCGACGGGCCGTACTGCAAGATCCATCGGACCAAAGGCCACGATCTTCAAGAGTGTCATCAGGTTGAGCAACTCATCAAGAAGCAGAAGGCTGAGTACGAGAAGCGTGACAAAGAGAGAGATCAAGATGGCGTTGGCGGGAAGGGCCGAGACGGCAGAGGAGGTCGCCCCGGCAAGGCCCCTCAGTATCAAGGGAAACCTGTCAGAGGCCGTGAGAAGAAGGAATGTGATGACGAGAGTGATGAAGGAGATGAAGAGGAAACCAGTGAGCAGGAGTTCCAGAAGGCTACTGACGCCCTATGTATTGACGGAGGTGCATCCTTGCATTCCTCTCACCGCCAGCTTAAACAGTGGGCCCGTGAGGTCAATGCTGTGGAGCCAGCGGCAGATTCTCGGAAGCCACTCAAGTGGTCCTGCACGCCCATCATCTTTGATGAAGAGGATCACCCTGACCGCACCATCGCGGTAGGGTGTTTGCCGTTGTTGGTTTCACCAACAATCCGCAACCTCAAAGTCACAAAGATGTTGGTTGACGACGGGGCCGGGTTGAATCTGATTTCTCCCAAGGTCATCAGCAAGCTCCAGATAGCAGATGAAGAGCTCAAAGTTACTGGTACTTTCCAAGGGATCAACCCCGGCAGAAGTCGTCCTAAGGGGAAGATCACACTGCCGGTAACATTTGGGGGGAGTCAAACTACCGGACTGAGAAGATCGTGTTTGATGTGGTTGACCTCCCCCTGCCATACAATGGAATCCTTGGTCGTCCAGCCCTGGCAAAATTCATGGTGGCATCCCACTATGCCTACAACACGCTGAAGATGCCAGGGCCAATGGGCGTCATTCTCATTCCATCAGACAAAAGGACGCAATTATATGTGTGGATAAGATGTACCGAGAAGCAGTCGCTGCAGAGGCCACGGAAGCTACCGCTCCCGGCAAGGAAAGCAAGAAAGGGAAGAAAGCTAGCAAGGATGCCAACAAAGAATCCGGGAAGCACGCCTCTTCGGAGTACGCTGCACCTGTTGATGACTTGCCGGAGAGTTCCAATAGCAAGAGATCAAAGGTTGCTGCGCCCGCTGTGAAGAAGGTCCCGGTAGGGCTGGTTGGCGCTGATGGTACATTTACTATCAGCTCCACCCTCGACGACAAATAGGAAAGCGCGCTCGTTGCCTTCCTGGGGGCGAATGTTGATGTGTTTGCTTGGCAACCAGCTGACATCCCCGGTGTTCCTAGGGAGGTAATTGAGCACCACCTTGCTGTCTGCCCACATGCCCGGCCCGTCAAATTAAAGGTCTGAAAGCAAGCTTTGGAGCGGCAGCAGTTTATTGCCGAAGAGAACAAGAAACTCGAAGCTGCTAGTTTGGTCAGAGGGGTATTGCATCCAACTTGGTTGGTGAATCCAGTGGTGGTGCGCAAGGCGAATGGGAAGTGGAGGATTTGCATAGATTTCACAGATCTGAATAAAGCATGCCCGAAGGACCCATTCCCCTTGCTGCGCATCGATCAGATTGTGGATTCCACCTCTGGATGCGACCTGCTTTCCTTCTTGGATGCCTACTTCGGGTACCACAAGATTTTCATGTCCAAGGAAGATGAAGAGAAGACCGTGTTCATAACCCCATGTGGCACGTACGTTTTGTACGGATGCCCTTTGGGTTAAAAAGTGCTGGATCCACTTTTGCAAGAGCAGTGCAAATTGGTTTTGAGTCACAGCTGCATAGGAATATTGAAGCTTACATGGATGACATAGTGGTCAAAACCAAACACAAATCAACCCTCATTCAGGACCTGGAAGAGACCTTTGTGAATCTTCGCAAAGTCAACTTGAAGCTGAACCCGGAAAAGTGTGTGTTTGGCATTCCTTCTGGCAAGCTACTTGGCTTCTTCGTGTCCCATCAGGGGATAGAGGCCAACCCCGACAAGATCAAGGCAATCGAGCAGATTCAAGCACCCAAGACAGTTAAAGATGTGATGTGTTTGACTGGAGGTGTTGCTGCACTGAGCAGGTTCATTTCCAAGTCTGCCGAACGTGCTTTGCCGTTTTTCAAAATCTTGAAGAAGGCAGGGCCCGTGGAGTGGACCCCGGAGGCGGACGCTGCACTGCAAGATTTGAAGACTTACCTTTCCTCTGTTCCCACCCTAGTTGCTCCTAAACCACAAGAGCCGTTGCTGCTATACCTAGCGGCAACCAATCAAGTGGTTAGTGCGGCACTGGTGGCCCAGTGGGAAGTAGATGAAGGAGCCGCCATGGCAGCCATCCCCTCCAGAGAGAAAAGTGAACTCGTCCCGGCAAGTTCAGGAACAGATCAGAACAAAGAAGGGCAGGGCAACAGAGACAATTCCAGAATCGCGGCAAGGAAGAAGGTGGTGCAGCGGCCAGTGTACTTTGTCAGTTCCCTACTGCAGGGGGCTAGATCAAGGTACTCTGGCATGCAAAAGTTGATCTTTGGCCTCATCATGGCCTCAAGGAATTGCGCCACTACTTCCAAGCCCACGAAATCACGGTTGTTACCCGCTTCCCCTTGCAACGCATACTGAGGAACCCTGAGGCCACTCGCAGAATAGTGGAGTGGGCTTTGGAGTTATCAAGCTTTGGTTTGAAGTTTGAGAGCACATCAACTATTCAGAACATAGCATTGGCGGATTTTATTGCAGAATGGACACCAACTCCAGATGAAGAGACGCCGGAGACAATTATTCCCGGTAGGGAAGCGCCCCAAGATTGGATCATGTACTTTGATGGTGCCTTCTCCCTACAAGGTGCGGGAGCTGGCGTGCTTCTCGTCGCACCCACTCGGGAGCACCTCAAGTACATAGTTCAAATGCATTTCCCCCGGGAGAAGGCTACCAACAACATCGCAGAATATGAAGGACTCCTTGCCGGGCTCAGTATCGCTACAGAACTGGGAATCAAGAAGTTGATCATTCGTGGAGACTCACAACTTGTGGTGAGGCAAGTAAACAAGGATTATCAATGTCCATTGATGGAGGCATACGTGGAGGAAGTGAGAAAGCTGGAGGAGCGCTTTAACGGATTGCAAACAGAGCACGTACCCCGTGCGGAAAACAACATTGCTGATCATCCGTCAAAGTGCGCTGCGCAAAAGCTTCCTGTGGAACCAGGGACTTTTGTTCTCCACCTGACTCAGCCCCCCGTATCCCCAGCAACAATGGCCAGAAAGAGGAGAAAACTAGACTCCAGCAAGCCTCTCCCGGCAGAGCTTCCTGAAGCCCCCGACAGAGAGGTTGGCGGGAACAACTCCACTTCGCTTGGCAAGCAGCACCCTCCCACCGAACTTCCAATTCTCGCAGTTGAGGCGTGCGCTCCCACGAACGAGGAGGTGCCGTTGATCCTTGTTGTCGAGCCTCAGGCTCCAACTTGGGCATGCCACATAGTCCGTTACCTCCAAACAGGAGAACTTCCCGAAGAGCAAGAAGAAGCTGAAAAAGTAGCCCGGAGGGCCAGTATGTATCAGTTCGTCGATGACATACTATACAGAAGGTGGCCCAACGGTGTGAAATTAAAGTGCGTTTGCCGGGAAGAAGGGAAGGAACTGCTGGCGGAGATACACAAAGGCATGTGCGACTCCCATATTGGATCAAGGACCCTGGTCGGAAAGGCTTTCCGGCAAGGTTTCTACTGGCCCACGGCCCTCCAAGATGTAATCGAGCTAATCACCAGATGTGAAGCCTACTAATTCCACTCCAAGAATATCCATCAACCTACTCAGGCTCTCCAAACGATCCCTTTGTCATGGCCCTTTTCGGTCTGGGGGCTCGACATTTTGGGCCCCTTCCCCCGTGCTACCGGGGGCTTTGAGTTCTTATACATCGCCATCTACAAGTTCACAAAGTGGTCGAAAGTGGAGCCCGTGAGGAAGGTGACCGCACAGTCAGCTATCAAGTTCTTGAAAGGATTGGGGTGCCGTTTCGGAGTACCCGTCATAGTCATCACTGACAATGGCACCCAATTCACAAGCCGTGCCTTCATGCAATACATTCATGCCCTCAGAAGCAAGGTCTCATTTGCCTCTGTTGCTCATCCCAGAAGCAATGGACAAGCTGAGAGGGCGAACGCTGAAGTGCTGCGAGGACTCAAGACAAGAACATTTGATAGGCTGCAGAAGTGCGGCAGGCGATGGATCGACGAGCTACCGGTGGTTCTTTGGTCCCTCCGTACGACACCAAATCGAGCTACCGGCCAGACTCCCTTCTCCCTAGTCTATGGGGCAGAAGCAGTGATCCCCACGGAACTCATATACGGATCACCTCGAGTACTTGCCTACGATGAAGTAGCGCAAGAACAGCACTGGCGTGACGATGTTGTGCTACTTGAGGAGAACCATCTCCGGGCTGCTACGCGTGCTGCATACTACCAGCAAGCCCTGCGTCACTATCACAGCCGCATGGTTCATGCCCAGAGCTTTGAGGAAGGCGACCTTGTCCTTAGGCGTGTTCAGTCCGCCAAGGGTGCAAACAAGTTGACGCTGAAGTGGGAAGGCCCTTACCGGGTAGTACGAGTCACCAGACCCGGTGCAGTCTGTCTGGAGACCGAAGATGGCATTCAGTTGCAAAACTCATGGAACATTGAGCATCTCCTTAAGTTCTACCCGTAAGGCGCGGCTGTCGGGCCCTGCCTGGCAGCCACCCTTTTGTACAAGCCTTGCCGATGTTGCATGTAACCCTTTGTACAAAGCCAGGCGCAGACCCTGAGCAACAGATGAATAAACGAAGCGCTGGGGGCCCCTAAAACTTGCATGCATGCATAAGCATAACATAAGCATAGCATGATCATGTAGATCAGGGCACATGTAGCATTGTTTTCCTCTGCACTAAAACTGCAGTGTTCTTGCCGTGGACCTGGTCCCGAAGAGAAGAAATGAAGACAAGCCTACATATCAGTCCCCGACAGGCCAAGCAAATAAGTTATTTCTTATCCATGCATGTTCTGTAAGGTGAAAACTTGTGCATATGAAAACCTCTTCACCTTCGAAGCATGTGTGCTCCTGTCCTCTGTCCCGAACGTTGCTTCGGTCAGGGTGTTTGTAGTGGCCTTTGACGAAGGGGGTTCGACGAGGAGTTTGTCCCTTTCCATGGTTTTGTGCCCGGCAGGTCAAGCCCCGCGGCAACAAACGAAAGGCACTAGCACGATAGCTTGCTGGAGAAAACTTGTTTACTTAAACGTATAGAGGCATCTCGCCTCTGCATGGACATGACACATGCACAAGTACCCGACAAGGCTTGTCTTTTTCATTAATATGCGATAATCAAGTTCAGATCTTACAGGACACAAACATGGATAAAGCAGATTACATATTTTAGACTAAAGTTTGGCAAATACCTACATATTTGAAACTGAAAAAAGTTAAGTGCCCCGTAATCCCTTTCTTGTCCCTCTCCTCCTAGGAACTACCGCGGGAGGCGAAGAGGGTAAAAGGGGTGCTTGGGTAGAAGCCCAGTCTGACCCCATCAGGCCCCATGACAAGGAGCCTGACAAGATCGAGAGGGCGCGGGCGAAGGTGATGGTGAAGAGAGTGGCGGAGACGACCCCCTGGCCACCGCCACCAGGGCCAGCAGGACACGGCAGGGCGAATGAAGCCGTAGCCCATGAGGAAGCCTGCCGGGGCCCAGCTGGAAGGCCGTTGGAGGAGCCAGAGACACCATCCACACCTCCACATCCAACTCCCCGGCAAATCGCCTTGCCGAAGAGGAGATGCAGGTGCAGATGATGGTGCTGCCGCCTGACGGTGATGGTGCGGCTGGTGTTCAGCCGGAGTCGGAGCCGTTGTCCTCTCTGTCAGCGCCGTCGTCATCACCGTCACTGTCCTCCTCATCGATGTCGCTCGAGGAGGAGCTTTCGTCGTCGGTCGAGCTCTCCGCGCAGCACCCTAAGCGAGCACCTGAGTGTCCGAAGACCTTGACGGAGAGCAGGGTGGCGTCCATTAACTTGAAATGGAGGACGTGCCCGACTGCCAAGCTATGGGCACGAGCAAAAGTCTTCGAACCACACCGGAGAAGCATGACATGAGGAGCGGGGAACTCTACGTCCGCCCGCATGCTGCCATTACAATAGCCTCTCATGTGCAGCCTCAACCCCGGCGGCTGCTCGATCTCCATCATACTTTTGAATGGAGTAGGAAGCCGAAGGTGACTGCGCAGGGGTCCCCGCAGCTTGACGATGAACTCTAGCGTCTGGTTCCCGACGTGGCCTTCATTAGGATCTTGAGCAGCAGGAGGCGGTGCGATCAAAGCCCCACCTCGTCCTCCACGTCCCCGAGCGCCGCGGCGACCACGATCTCGTCCTCTCCCGCCTCCCCTCACAGCGGGCTCCGCTTCCGCGTCCCCAAGGGGAGGAGGGAGGTGTTGTCGAGCAGAAGCCCTTGTCGCCACTACTGGAGTACCGCTGCGCCCTCTTCCCCTCACCATGATGAAGGAGCAATGTCAGAAGAAAGAAGGAGGAGATGGGTGTGAGCCAGCACCTCGCCCGCGTCCCCTTTTATAGGCAAACAGGGCCGGGGGCTGGCTCCTCACTCAGGGGAGGCAACCGCCCCTCTCTGCAAATCCAGCTCCCCCGCACCATCAGCAGCCCGTGGAATCAAGGCCATGGCACTCATTTCCGCGCTCCCCGCGTACGCCACCAACCCTGTGCAATGCATGCAGCATACATGGCGGAAGCGCCAGAAGCGGAGAAGCTAGTGGAATGGCAGTTACCGCCCCGTGAATGTGGGATGTGGGTAGCCCATGGATCGTGGCTCGCAGCTCCCTCATAACATCTTGCATGACACGCGGAAAAACCAGAAACTGACTCAAGCACAGTTTAATGAAGAAGCAAAGAATATCTCGAAGGGTGAGCTACCACGACCCCCTCGCCTGTGTACTAGACAGGGCCTACCCCGACGATGCTCGGTAGCGCGTTCGGGCCAGGCCTGGGGGCTCCTATCGGTGCAACAAACCCCAGGCGTGTGTTGCCCGGACTGTACACAGGCTCAAGAGCAAGGTTGCAACATCCAAGACGAGACCAAGCTGAAGAGATAGCTCTTTGAGAAATCAAAGGGCGGATCAAGAAGACCAAGACCAACCAAATGAGCAAGATACCACTAAGGAAAAACCTCCCTTGCCCGGCAGGAGAGCCTTGCGGGGTCGAGGTTACCCCAAAGACAAGTCTCAAGACTCCCCCGGCAGGCTTGCTGGGGACGCCGAGGGCGGACTACCCCGCCAAGGCACCACTGTCGTGGTTCTAAGTCTGACAGTAGAATAGGGGTAAGTATGAGGAGGCGAGATCCTAGCTACGGTGAGGTTATGCACGCAAGATTTACGAGTTCAGGCCCTTCTCGGAAGAAGTAACAGCCCTACGTCTCGATGCCCGGAGGCTCGGTCGATTGGATTATGCGTGAAGTTACAGGCTGTGCAAACCCTTGTGCCAGTGGAGGGGGGTGGCTTATATAGAGTGCGCCAGGACCCCAGCCAGCCCACGTTACAAGGGATTCAATGTACATAAAGATAGGACGTTACTGATAACGCCAGCAATAAAGGCAAATAAATGATCATTAACATTACGGAGTGAACGCCTGACCGTTGCCATTCTGAGTGACTTTAGATCTTGTGTCTTCCGAGTGATTTCTGATGTGGTCGAGTGAGTACACTCCGGTCGAATGGAATTGGGCTTTCCGAGTGGAATGCTTCTGGTCGAGTGGACGGTATTGTCCTTTGAATATCCTTGGCTTTAGAGCAGTGTCGTCGGGAAGGGTGTCTAGGTCAGGCCTATTACCCTACCCTAGGTACATGTCATCGTCATTAGCGCCCGAATGGATCTGGGTCCGAGTGGAGAAGGGGTTGAAGATGGTTCCGACCCGATTTATATGCTTCAGAGGCATTTTAACTGGGCCGGTGATCTATGTAAAAACTTCAACTTCATTTTCAGTCATCTGGGTCCATTCAGAGGTTGTCGAGTGAATTTTGCTGATAAGCTCCGAGTGTTGGTATGGTATAAAATCCTCAGCGCGATTGGTCGCACTGCTACTCCCGGATCTCACGGGATTCGAAATTTGGTGAAGCGCACGGGACGGAGAGTACCGCAGTAAACGGAGCAGATTAGGCAGGGACGCCTCGATTCTCGCGCCACCTTTTTCACCACGTATCGAGCGCGCGACTGTTGCGGGATTTGACAGGATTGCTTGGGCCCACGAGTCAGCCACTCGGAAGCAGGCCCATATAAGGCATCCGGGCCGATGCGTCTGGCACTGTGCTCTTCATCCCCTTCTTCTTCCCCTGTTTCTCCACCGCATTCACCACCACCTTCGACGCCGCCGCCCCGTCCAAGCGCAGCCTGCTGCGATGGGGAAGGAGAAAACGACGGCCCTTGAGCATGCGAAGAAGGCGACGGCGGCAGCGAAGGGCAAGAAGATGAGTCGGGGGGATCGTCGTCGAGATCTGGCCTGCCGCCCGGCTGGATCCAGGGCGACTGGAGACGATCCATGATTCAGCAAGAGGATCTGGAGGATCTGGTCGAGGGGGGCTTGATTGCTCATGGATCCTGGAGGCTGCCAGGTGATGAGACCGAGCCGCAGCCGCAGGAGGGTGAGTGCGTCCTCCTCGCGCCCCACGTCGACCGTGGTTTTTCTCTGCCTCCTCATCCTTTTTTCTGAGGTTTTCTGAACTTTTTTGGAGCCCAACTTCATCACTTTTCCCCGAACACCATCACATACCTCGCTGTGTTTGTCTCCATGTGTGAGAATTTCCTTGGTTGTCGACCGCATTGGGGTCTCTTCAAACACATCTTTACTTGCCGCTCTCAGTCTATGAAAAAGGCTAATCCGAGTGATGAGAGGACGCATGTGATCCAGATGTGCGGAGGTCTAGGGATCCAGATGAGAGGTAAAAGCACTTTTCCACCAATGACTCTTCCCGATTCAGTCAGAGGGTGGCAGTCGACTTGGTTTTATTGTAAGGACAAACCAACCCCTGGCCAGTCGACTGGCCTTCCCCCCTTCACCATGGGGCGAATTGAGAAGCCCTCTTCCTTGAAAGTGACTCCAGCAGAAAAGGTGGAGGTGACTATGTTGGTTGAACGAGTAATCCAACTTGTCCGCGATGGTGTGACTGGCATGGATTTGCTAGAGGTGTTTCTCAATCGCCGCATCCAGCCGCTCCAGGCCCGCGATCATCCTATGTGGATGTACTCGGGTGCTGATGATACCACTCGGATCCACCCGGAGGAAGTTGCCAAGGAGACGGTGGCGCAGTGGCTGCATGGCATCACTGGAAACAAAGACAATCCCAGGGGGTCCAGGAGAATTCCACCACTCGACGCTGATAATGAACCAGACAAGGTCTGACCTTTGATGCCGAGTGACTTTTACTCTGATTTGTAAACTGTCTTTGGAACCGACTGATGCTTGTTCAATTCTTTGCCTCGCAGATATATACTGAGATGTACTCGATGCCCAACGGGGAGCAGATCCAGGAAGGAGAAGAGAGCGGAGGCGACAGCGGCGATTGGAACTCTGATGACGAGAGTGATGAAGAGCACGAAAACTCGAGCAGTGGTGAGGAGGTCGATTCTCCACCTCGCGTGGAAAAGCGTTCCAAGCAGAAGCACAACCCAGCAAGTATCCGGGGTAAAGTGGCAGCACCGACTGGACAGACTTCGAAGTGCACTCGGACATCTTCTCCGGTGCCGACTGAGAAGGCTCCGAAGCAGCTCAAGACCGCGCCGTCAAAGCCACGGAAGGCCTTGCCCAAGATCAAGGTTGATGTTCCCGTCGCCTCTGCGTAAGTGTTTCGTTTTCACCCTTTGCTCCAAGAATCTTATATCAGTTGTCGACCCATTCTCTTGCTTGACCGAGTGAACCTTGAGATTTGCAGTGCTGCTACCTCTGGGACTTCTGCTTACAAAGATGATGGTGACGAGGAGATGGAGGACGCGGTCACATCCAAAGCGGGTATGACCCCTGTTACTTCGTCTTTTCTTTGCTAACCACTTCTACAGTTGACTGAACTCTTGTGGTCGATTCTTTTGCAGCTCCGCAAAATGTTATTGAACTTCCGGATGATGATGAAGATGTGCCACAGAAGCTCGTGGGAAGGAGGAGCAGGACCTCGGCCAAAAAGGTACCAGCTAGCAAGACGCCTCAGTCGACGCCGGCGACGAAACCAGTTATCCAGCAATCCGGGGACTTCAACCATGCTTCTGTTACTTTTGCGAATCCCTTGTCGAGTGGTCGTCCTTCAACGTCGACTGAATAGGCCCCTGCTTCATCTGTGCAACTTCATGCCTCAAGCTCTCAAGCTACTGCAACTGATCCACCGTCTCCACTTTTCACCGCCCATCACGTCCCAGAAGACCAAGTGAGTGCTGCCAAGGAAGCTATACGCCAAGCAGGCATTATGATGGAGCAGATGAAAGTGGTGCGCGAGGCCAGTCAAGCTGCCTATGATGCCAGCTCAGCACTCCAGGCCAATGTCCAGGTTAGCTTACTTCCGACTGAACTCCATCTTGACGCTTGTTCTGCTAGGATATGATATTTATAAATTGCTGCTTTATTATCTGCAAGACGTCCGTGGATGAGCGTTTTGGAACCTTAATTGCACACCCATTGTCAGTCTGTACACCCACTGGGTGTTTTAATTTCCGTTGAGTAGTTTTTCCACTTGAGTCGACTAGGCTGTGTCGATTGAATCTCTGAACCAGTGGGGGCACGCTGAGTGCACCCACTGGGTGTAGCGCCGTTGAATGTTTGATTCGGCGGGGGTCTTTGAACAGAATTTTTCCACTCGGTCTGAGCAGATCATGTCGAGTGGAACCTGGACCAGTGGGGGCATGCTGAGTGCACCCACTGGGTGTAGTCCCCGAGACCATAGTCAACTGCGGGCAGTCGGCTATGGTCTGAGTTTTTTTTTTTGACTGGACGGACCAAGTCGATTGAAAAAGTCGAACCAGTGGGGGCACGCTGAGTGCACCCACTGGGTTTAGTCCCCGAGACTATTGTCGAATGTTTGATTCGGCAGTAGTCTTAGAACTACTTTATTGCTCGGAAGCAACCAATCTTTGTGTCTGCCGACTGACTATCTTTTGAACATAGAAATCTTGTGATCTTGGAGCCCGGTTCGCTGACTTGGAGCAGAAGCAAATCCAGCTCAATCTTGATCTGGAGTTGGCTCAGAATAACTTGCAGAAGGCTAAGGATGACGCTGCTGGTAAGGAAAGCTTGTTGACTGGTTCTCTTGCCATCTTTTCTCCTCCTTTTTCTGATTCGAATGTTATTCTTTCTAGAAACAATGAGACAGGCTTTGGAGAAGAAGGACCTTGACCTTGCGGCTGCGAAGAAAACCGCAGAAGAAAAAACGGCACTTGCTGACCAAAAGATGGCCTCAGTCGGAAAGTTGGAGGAAGAGAATACCAAGCTGAAGGCTGCTCTTGATGAAGCCAACAAAGAGGTAACTCGACTAAAGAAGGATAAAGGGACCCTGACCGACAAAGTGGAAGACATCACCCGCAAGAGGGACGAGCTAGAGAATTATCTGGGAGGACTCACCAAAAAATTATTCCTCATGTTTGAAGGTACTTTTCTCTGTCCGATTGATTTGCTTTCGTTGACTCATCATACTACTGTCGACTCATTATTTCTCTGTGAGTGCAGAATTCTGTCAAAACTTCGAGGAAGAGACTGGGCGAGTCGAGACGAGCTTGGACCCCATCAACTCCCCTGTTAAAGATGAAGCTACCATGAACGTGCTCCGACTGGAGTCTCGCCTTGCCAGTGCCATGGATTATCTTGCTCGACTGAAGGTTGCGGTGTCGCGGATCGACACAGCGCTCTGGCCAAGGGAAACGCTCCAAAATGACCTCGAGTCTTTGATGACTCGACTTAATGAGATTCCTGGTCGAGTGCAGGGATGGAAGAAGTTCTCTGCTCGATACGGTGCTGACGTAGCTCTGTCCCTGGTTCGTGTTCATTGCAAGGAAGCCAGAGAAGAGAAGCTAGCAGCAATCAAGGTTGCCAATACCAAGAAACTTGACTTCCAGTCCTTCATGGAGACTTTTATTGCTGCTGCCACTCGAATTGCAGATGGAATCGACCTGGATGAGTTCGTTGAGCCTGCCAGCCCTCCTGCGGAGTGAACAAAACTTTTATGATCCGATTCAATTTGCCTCGGTATGCCGAGTGATTTCGTAACCGTTAAACTCCTTCGGGCCTGATGCCCGAGTACTTTAATCTACGGTCCGGAATCTCATGGGGTTCGTCCGAACTTAGTTTTCCCTTAAATATGCTTGTTTTTATTTCCGAGTTGAACTTGTATCTTCACTCGGAATAGACTTTTATTCTTGTGATGCAATTCTGAGGGGAGGATCGCGGACGACCTGCACCTCGTCATCCTTGCAGATCAGGATGGAGCACACATTGTACTTGTGGCGTAGCTCCGAAGAGAAGGTCGTAGTCGACCTGCACCTCGTCGTCCTTGCGGATCAGGATGGAGCGTGTTTTACACTTAGGCGAGTACAGGACCACAGCTAAGCCCCCGAGTGAGAGGGTTGCTCATCACTCGGTAGGATTTTACAAACTTAGGCGAGTACAGGACTGCAGCTAAGCCTCTGAGTGAGAGGGTTGCTCATCACTCGGTAGGATTTTTTAAACTTAGGCAAGTACAGGACTGCAGCTAAGCCCCCGAGTGAGAGGGTTGCTCATCACTCGGTAGGATTTTTACAAACTTAGGCGAGTACATGACTGCAGCTAAGCCCCCGAGTGAGAGGGTTGCCGTCATCACTCCGTAGGATTTTTTAAACTTAGGCGAGTACAGGACTGCAGCTAAGCCTCCGAGTGGAAGGTTGCTCATCACTCGGTAGATTTTTAAACTTAGGCGGTACAGACTGCAGCTAAGCCTCCGAGTGAGAGGGTTGCTCATCACTCGGTAGGATTTTTTAAACTTAGGCGAGTACAGGACTGCAGCTAAGCCCCCGAGTGAGAGGGTTGCTCATCACTCGGTAGGATTTACAAACTTAGCGAGTACAGGACTGCAGCTAAGCCTCCGAGTGAGAGGGTTGCTCATCACTCGGTAGGATTTTTAAACTTAGGGAGTACAGGACTGCAGCTAAGCCCTCCGGTGAGAGGGTTGCTCATCACTCGGTAGGATTTTTAAACTAGGCGAGACAAGACTGCAGCTAAGCCTCCGAGTAGAGGGTTGCTCATCATTCGGTAGGATTTTTAAACTTAGGCGAGTCCAGGACTGACGCAAGCCCCGAGTGAGAGGGTTGCTCATCACTCTAGGATTTTTTTAAACTTAGGCGATCGGATTCGCGGCTAAGCCCCCGAGTGAGAGGGTTGCTCATCACTCGTAGGATTTTTTAAACTTAGGCGAGTACAGGACTGCAGCTAAGCCCCGGAGTGAGAGGGTTTGCTCATCACCGGTAGGATTTTTTAAACTTAGGCGAGTACAAACTGCAGCTAAGCCCCGAGTGAAGGGTTGCTCATCACTCGGTAGGATTTTTTAAACTTGAAGGCGCGTACAGGACTGCAGCTAAGCCTCCGAGTGAGAGGGCTGCTCATCACTCGGTAGGATTTTTTAAACTTAGGCGAGTACAGGACTGCAGCTAAGCCTCCGAGTGAGAGGGTTGCTCATCACTCGGTAGGATTTTTTTAAATTTAGGCGAGTACAGGACTGCAGCTAAGCCCCCGAGTGAGAGGGTTGCTCATCACTCGGTAGGATTTTTTAAACTTAGGCAAGTACAGGACTGCAGCTAAGCCCCCGAGTGAGAGGGTTGCTCATCACTCGGTAGGATTTTTTTTAACTTAGGCAAATCGGATTCGCGGCTAAGCCACCCACTGGGGGATTTTGGACACATGTATTAGTAACAACAATCATTTAGGAGACTGTAAAACCATGTCTTTGATAAACGAACTGAAAGGTACTCCTTATTACATCTCATCAGTCTAAACACTTAAGTATAAAAACGGCGGAGTAGCTCCTCATTCCAAGCACGTGGCTCGTCTTTATTATGCTCCACATTGTAGAGGTGATACACTCCGTTGTGGAGCACCTTGGTGACGATGAAGGGACCTTCCCAAGCGGGGGCAAGTTTGTGAGGCCATTGCTGGTCCATTCGGAGCACAAGGTCCCCTTCCTGAAATGCTTGACCCTTCACATTTCTGGCAAATAATCGACGAAGGTCTTGCTGATAAATGGTCGATCGGATCAAGGCCATCTCTCTTTCTTCTTCCAGAAGATCAACAGCGTCTTCTCGAGCCCGTTCTGCTTCGGCTTCTGAAAAAAGTTCTACTCGGGGTGCATTGTGAAGCAAGTCACTCGGCAGCACTGCCTCCGCCCCATAGACCATGAAGAAGGGGGTTCGACCAGTCGACCAATTTGGTGTTGTTCTTAATCCCCAAAGGACTGATGGTAGCTCATCTACCCAAGCGCCGGCTGCATGCTTGAGGTCGCACATCAATCGAGGTTTCAGCCCTTTGAGAATCAAACCATTCGCTCTTTCTGCTTGTCCATTCGACTGAGGGTGGGCGACTGAAGCATAGTCGACCCGAGTACCTTGGGACGCACAGAAAGCTCGGAACTCATCAGAATCAAAGTTCGACCCATTATCCATGATGATGCTGTGTGGAACTCCATATCTAAATGTTAACCCTCTGATGAAGCTGACAGCAGTACTTGCATCCAGGTTTTTGATAGGTTTAGCTTCAATCCATTTAGTGAACTTGTCGACTGCTACAAGCACATGGGTGAAACCACTCCTGCCAGTCCTTAGAGGTCCGACCATATCTAATCCCCAAACAACGAATGGCCAGATGAGTGGAATGGTCTTCAAGGCTGAAGCAGGTTTGTGGGACATATTGGAGTAGAACTGACAGCCCTCACACTTGTCAATTATTTCCTTTGCCATCTCATTTGCCCGTGGCCAATAAAACCCTGCTCGATATGCTTTGGCCACGATGGCCCGAGAAGACGCATGGTGACCACAGGTCCCCGAGTGGATATCATTGAGGATCATTTGGCCTTCTTCCAGAGTGATGCATTTCTGAACGACCCCAGTAACACTCTCTCTATAGAGTTGCCCACCCATTACTGTGAAGGCTTTGGATCGACGGACAATCTGGCGAGCCTCTTCTTCATGCTCTGGAAGCTCTTTCCTGAGAATATATGCGATATACGGCACTGTCCAATCAGGAATAACGATCAAAACTTCCATGATCAAGTCGACCACAGCTGGGATTTCAACTTCAGTCGGATCAGTGGAACATTTAGGCTGTGGGGGCTCTTCAGTGAAGGGATCATCTTGAACTGATGGTGCGTGAATATGCTCCAAAAACACATTGCTGGGAATAGGCTCCCGCTTGGAACCTATTTTCGCCAAGTCATCCGCTGCTTGATTCTTTAGTCGGGGTATATGGTGGAGCTCCAGCCCTTCAAACTTCTTTTCTAGCTTTCTCACTGCATTGCAATAACCAGTCATCGCTGGGCTCCTGATGTCCCACTCTTTCATCACTTGATTAACCACTAAATCTAAGTCACCGTAAACCATCAGGCAACAAACGCCGAGTGAAATGGCCATACCCAACCCGTATAGAAGCGCCTCATATTCAGCTTCATTGTTGGAGGAATCAAAGTGAATCTAGAGAACATATCTGAGGTTGTCGCCTCATGGAGATATCAAGACTACCCCAGCGCCTCAACCATTCAACATCTTGGACCCGTCGAAGAACATAGTCCAATGTTCTGACTGTATCTGAGTCGGTAGCTGCTATTCAATCCACTCGACGAGGAAATCTGCTATTGCTTGAGACTTGATCGCTTTCTTCGCCTCAAACCTGATATCCAGCGGAAGGAGTTCAATCGCCCATTTTGCCACTCGACCAGTTGCATCTTTGTTGTTCAAAATCTCTGACAAGGGAGCGTCGCTAATGACCGTAATTGAATGATCTAAGAAGTAATGTGCAACCTTCTTTGTGGTCAAGTAAATTCCATAGACAAGCTTTTGATAATGTGGATATCTCTGCTTGGATGGGATTAAGACTTCAGAAATATAGTACACTGGGCGTTGGACCTTGTAGGTTTTACCTTCTTCTTCTCGCTCGACCGTGAGTACTATACTGACAACCTGTCCTGTGGCTGCTATATAAAGCAGTAAAGGCTCTTTGCTGATTGGAGCAGCAAGCACTGGACGGGTGGAAAGCAGGGCTTTGAGCTCTGCAAACGCTGCGTCAGCTTCAGGAGTCCACTCGAACTTATCAGATTTCTTCATCAGTCGGTAAAGAGGCAGTGCCTTTTCACCTAGACGAGAGATGAATCGACTCAAAGCGGCAAACAACCAGTAAGCTTCTGAACGTCGTGTACATGCACAGGGCGTTTCATTCGGAGGATTACACCAATTTTCTCTGGGTTGGCATCGATCCCACATTCGGAAACGAGGAAACCGAGTAACTTTCCACCTGGAACTCCAAATGTACACTTCGACGGATTAAGCTTGATATCATATTTTCTCAAATTGGCAAAGGTTTCAGCAAGGTCAGTCAGCAGGTCGGAACCTTTACGCGACTTAACCACGATGTCATCCATGTATGCTTCCACATTCCGACTGATTTGAGTCAGCAGGCACTTCTGTATCATGCGCATGAATGTGGCACCAGCATTCTTGAGACCAAAGGGCATGGTGACATAGCAAAAGCACCCGAATGGGGTGATAAAAGCTGTTTTTATTTCATCAGGTCCATACAGTCGGATCTGATGGTACCCGGAATATGCATCCAGGAAGGACAATCGCTCACATCCCGCAGTCGAGTCGACTATCTGATCGATGCGGGGGAGAGGAAAATGATCTTTCGGGCAGGCCCGATTGATATGCTTGAAATCAATGCACATACGAAGTGAATCGTCCTTCTTGGGAACCATGACAACATTGGCGAGCCACTCGGAGTGGTAAATTTCGCGGATGAACTTAGCCGCCAAAAGCCAAGCCACCTCTTCGCCGATTGCCTTTCTCTTCTCCACAGCGGACCGATGGAGATGCTCTTTAACGGGTTTTGCCTTTGGATCGACTCGCAAACGGTGCTTAGCCAGTCCCCTGGGTACACCCGGCATGTCAGACGGCTTCCATGCGAAGATGTCCCAGTTCTCACGGAGGAACTGGATGAGCGCTTCTTCCTATTTGCTGTCGAGTGTTGTTGAGATATGAGTCAGAGCAGCATTGGGATCGGTCGGGTGAATGTGAACAGGCTTTGTTTCACCGGACGACTGAAATGCAGACTCTGAAGCAGGCTTCTTAGTACGCAACAAATCACTCGGATCTGCAGACTTCTTATATTCTTCCATTTCTACTGCTGCCATCTGTTCATCGGCTATCATAGAGCCCTTCTGGAGGCACTCTTCTGCTTGTTGCCGATTGCCAGTGACTGTGATCATGCCTCTGGGGCCAGGCATCTTCAGCTTGAGGTACACGTAACACGGTCGAGCCATGAAACGGGCATATGCAGTTCTGCCCAGAATAGCATGATAGGCACTGTGAAAATCCACAACTTCGAATGTCAACTTCTCCTTACGGTAATTCTTTGAATCACCGAAAACCACGTCAAGAGTGATCTGACCGAGTGAATCAGCTTTCTTTCCTGGAATGACACCGTGGAATCGCATATTGCTCTCACTGAGCTTGGACATCGGAATGCCCATCCCATGAAGGGTCTCAGCATACAAAATGTTCAAGCCACTGCCACCATCCATCAAGACTTTGGTCAGTCGGGTGCCCCCAACGACTGGGTCGACCACCAACGCTTGCCTCCCGGGGGTGGCAATGTGCGGTGGGTGGTCGGATTGGTCGAATGTAATGGGAGTCTTTGACCATTTCAAATATGTCGTCGTTGCCGGAGCAACCATGTTTACCTCTCTGTTGATGACTTTCAGTCGACTTTTGCTTTCAATGTCAGCAAAAATCACCAAAGTGGAATTGACGTTAGGGAAACCGTCATCATCTTCTTCCTCGTCACCATCCTTGTCAGACTCTTTTTCCTTTTCATTGGGCTGTTTCCCTTGGAACTGCTGGATCAGGAGCCGACATTGTCGAGTGGTATGTTTGGGATAAATCAGATTACCCTCATCATCCTTCTTGGTGTGAATGTGACATGGCAAGTCCAACACATCATTCCCTGCCTGATCTTTCACTTTCTTGGGGATCCAGGGCCCTTTGGGCTTTCCCTTGAATTTTCCTTGAGTTACAACTGCAGCTTCACCTGGACCTGCTGGCTCGGCTTTGCGTTTCTGCTTCCGACCTCCTCCGGTGTCTTGGGCGACTGGTTTGCCCTTTCCACTGTGGAGTCGATCCTCTTCTTCACCATTAGCGTACCGAGTGGCTATTTCCATCATTCGGGTCAGAGACATATCTCCTGTCCGACCGAATTTCAGGTTAAGCTCTCGATACCGAACGCCCTACTTGAAGGCACAAACTGCTTGGTGTTGGGATACATTTTCTACTGTGTGGTGTAAAGTGGTCCATCTTTGGATGTAATCCCTCAGAGTTTCATTCGGCTTCTGTACACAATGTTGCAATTCCGTAACCCTGCAGGTCGTTTGCATGTGCCTTCGAATGTCCTGACAAACACTCGGGTTAACTCTTCCCAGCTGAATATACTGCCTGGAGCCAACTGATTCAGCCATGCTCTGGCCGATCCTTCCAACATGAGAGGAAGATGTTTCATAGCTACCTCATCATTTCCACCACCGATCTGAACAGCCACTCGGTAATCTTCCAGCCAAGTGTCAGGCTTTGACTCACCGGTGAACTTACTAACCCCAGTCGCCAACCTGAAGTTGGGGGGGATCTCAGCAGCTCTGATGGTTCTGCTAAAACACTCGGGGCCCGAAACATGTATTCTGCTTCCACTCGGGCGAACTCTGTCTTGCCCTTCTCTGTGTGCTCGGTTCCTGTCGACCAAACCTTGCACCAAAATTGACCTCGCATCAAACCCTGGCTCTCTTGGGTCGACTGGCATCCTCCGCCCTCCGATGTACGGGCGCCTGTCATCATAATGCCGGGGCACATATGATCCGCTTCACGGAGGGGGCGTAGGCGCTCGACGGCGGTCGTTACGACCGAGCCGATGAACGTACTGCTCGTGGTTCCGACCGAAGTACTGATCTTGGCTAGGCCCCCGTCCCTCACGCCGCGGAGGCGATCTTGGGCTGTGAGCCGATTGAACTGTGTCAGCCACCACAGATCTGCTATGGATTCTGTTACGCGACTGAGATACTGCAGTGTTTTGCTCTCCTATTGCCCGGAGCAGAGCCCAGATCTGCATCAAACCTCGTCCAGCTTCCGACTGGGATGGCTGGATGGACTCTGCTATACGAGCTGCAGCCGTAAGATTCTGAACAGGAGTGCGGTATACCTGAGGTTCAGGCGGGAACAATTGCCTCCGTCGACTAGACTCAGGAATCTGCTACCGAGCACGTTCGTCAAGTGCATGCTGGAGATTCTCCAGTCGAGTGCGTTCAGCCAAAGTGGCCAAGCGCGCTACCTCCAAGGCCCGAGCCTCAGAGGTCTCTCCGACGATGGGCGTGTGGAGTGCTACCTCGTTGCGGCGGTGAAGTTCCTCCCTCCGCTGCGAAGAGAGGGTTTCGGGTGGTACTCCTCGTGAACGTGTGACGGATCGCCACCGCCGTCGCCGCCTCCGTTGCGACGCATGCCAGGTGGGCTACGCGGCGTGTCGACCATTAGGACCTCCGCCGCAGGATCGCTGCTGTCACACTCGGACAGTGTCTCGACGGAGCCAGTCGACAGATCGAACAGGCCATAGAGAGATTCATCGGGCTCGATCGCCGCGACTTGAGGGGTTGCCGACTGACGTGCCACCGCATGCTTCACCCACCGCTGAAGCCGCGACCGACCGGATCGCTTGTGACGGTGAACAGTGGGGAACGAAGACGCCGCAGGAGTCGACCGGTATTGGGACGACGGCTGCTGCAGAAGGACGCCACGGACGCACGCGCGAAATTGCGTCGCCCCGCGGACGGGGAATGTCTCGACGTCGAGGGGATCCTCCTGGAGCCAGGCGGAGTCGTCGGCGATGAAGACGAGTGCACCGAGACGGATCTCGTGGCCCTCAGCCAAACCTCCACCAAAAACCATGATGATGGGAATCGGAAAAAATTGCAACCTCACCGGAAAGTCGCTAAGACGCCCGCCCCACGGTGGGCGCCAACTGTCGTGGTTCTAAGTCTGACAGTAGAATAGGGGGTAAGTATGAGGAGGCGAGATCCTAGCTACGGTGAGGTTGTGCACGCAAGATTTACGAGTTCAGGCCCTTCTCGGAAGAAGTAACAGCCCTACGTCTCGGTGCTCGGAGGCTCGGTCGATTGGATTATGCGTGAAGTTACAGGGGGTGCGAACCCTTGTGCCAGTGGAGGGGGTGGCTTATATAGAGTGCGCCAGGACCCCAGCCAGCCCACGTTACAAGGGGTTCAATTTACATAAAGATAGGACGTTACTGATAACGCCAACAATAAAGGCAAATAAATGATCATTAAGATTACGGAGTGAACGCCTGACCGTTGCCATTCTGAGTGACTTTAGATCTTCTGTCTTCCGAGTGATTTCTGATGTGGTCGAGTGAGTACACTCCGGTCGAATGGAATTGGGCTTTTCGAGTGGAATGCTTCTGGTCGAGTGGATGGTATTGTCCTTTGAATATCCTTGGCTTTAGAGCAGTGTCCTCGGGAAGGGTGTCTAGGTCAGGCCTATTACCCTACCCTAGGTACATGTCATTGTCAGCCACCGCTCCACCTCACAATAATGCAAGTCACCTATCAGTGCGGTGTCGAGCCCCCAAGTGATTAAGTGGTTGTTATTTGGCACGTGGCAGCCATCTCCGAGGAAGATCACCCCTAAATGACACCCGTCCAGGAGACGTGTCACGCAGACAGGCGAGAAGGTGGCTGAATGGCGCGGCAAGGCTGTCGGGCTACACCTACGATGTGACACTAAGTGGTGCATTTAATGCGCCCTGTCCTGTCTGCAGAGTTAGGTATGATAGTACTGTGGCTATCTAATCACTGGATAATGACCGTTTTGCCATTGTGGTAACCCCTTGACCTATAAAAGGAGGGCCGTGGCTACCTTAGAGAGGATTCGGACCCCTGTACACTCATACGCGCGTAGCTGCTCTAGTCCCAAGGTGACCTTGCCGGGCTAGAGCGTTGCGTCTCCACCATGGTCCTTCCATCAATCCACCAAAGCAGGAGTAGGGTTTTACGCCTCGCGGCGGCCCAAACCTGGGTAAAAACTGCTCGTGTCATTGCTGCCGTGCTGCTCTACACTCTCCGTTCTTTGTGCAATGTGCTCTTCCCCCTTGCCGAACCACAAGGGGCCGATGGTCCCATAGGTGGCCGTGTTATACCATGACATCTTGGTATCATGAGCCTAGGTTGATCACGAATTTGGAGCCCTACCCTTGTTGATTTTGTCCCAATTTTGAAAATCCCCACAAAAATAGCCCCAAATTTTTTCTTGTGATTTGTTGGTTTTGATGAAGTTTTGTTGGATTTGATCCATGGATTTGATGTGTTGCAGGCAGATATAGTTTTCCCCCATCATTTCCCCCATTTCCATCCAAAATTTGTCCAATTTTGCCCAAATTTTGCCCTTCCACCACGAACCCTAGAGTTCATCCCGTGCCCGAAATCGACCAGGCACCGGACGTCCGACAGATACCGGACGTCCAACGACCATCGGTCGTCCGACCCAGACCGGACGTCCAACGAACCCTGACGAAACTGAACATTGTTCAGTCCCCCCGATCCACTTCCACTTCCACTTACGCACTCCCATACCACTACTCCTTCCGCACCACCACCACTCTTCGCAACCACCATAGCTTACTTGTTTCCAACTCCGACAATTTTGTCACGTTTTTGTTTTGAGAATTTGAGTTGTGGTTCCCGTTTCCTATCGTGTTTCGGCTACATAGGGATGGTTCAGCTTCGACATCACCACTGAGCATCTTCGCCCCGGACTCGTCATCGACAACGACCACTTCACCGTTTTGATACTCTCAACCGTAAGCAAGGACGGTAACTTCGACAACACCTTTGTGTACACCTTGCCATTGCATTGATAACCCCATAGCCCATTTTGCGTACCTTTCCTATCGAGACTAGCCATTTGAGTATTGCCAGCAATGTTACTTGTGCACATTAGTGATCATCATCTCGTTGCATATATCACATCATCTTGGTTTCTGTATCTTCATATCATCTCTTGTGTCACAAGGTTGTCATCACATATACACATTTGCTATCTTGGTTCGTGAAGTTTTGCATAAGTGGCCTAGCAAAAGAGCTCAAAGAGAAAGAGCCAAACAAGCTTTTAAGCAAAAGAGAAAGATAAGCAAATAGCTTTTAAGCAAGAACCATAGCATCATACAATATTAATATTGCCATACTCGATCATCTTGGATCATCTCACCGGAACACCATACATATAGAATACTTGGGATAGAAGTCGTTGCATTTTTGCTTTATATGTTGTGCACAAGTCTCGTATCGGCCTATCGTGCAATCGTGCTATGTCTCTCTAGAGTTGTGCAACAAGAGAATTTTTCGTGGATTCCACATTTTGAGCTCATTTTTGGTTGCATGACCCCATTTATCTTTCTGTGTGTGTTTCCATGTGCCACATATTGCTATTGGTCTACTTGTTGCATTTGCAAATTTGCGAATCTTTTCCAACATTATTGAGTCTCCCTAACAATTGCATAAATTTTTGCCACCATCCTAACCAAGCTCCACCAAAAGCTTTATTTGTGTAGGTGTGAGGAATTGACGGGAACCGGTACCAATTGTGCTATTTCCTTGTTACATCATTTAGTGATCTTTGATCCATTCTCAACATCGGTCAAGGTACATTTGGTATCGTTCTTCTCTTTCTCCCACTCACACATTTACTTGGAATCATGGATAGGCTACCAACCCAATCTTCATCGAGCAAGATGAGGACCCAAACAACTACGTCACAAAGAACCACCTCTTCAGCATGCAACGAGCTTTGCATCAAGAGAATGAAGCATTGGGCGACCACATCGACCTGCTCGCTACCGACTTGCGACATTCTGAGCAATGTACAAGGGACTACTTTGACACATCAATGGCATCTCTCAAGGAGGACATACGAGCCATGATGGTCAACCGCTCCTCTACCTCTTCGTCATATTCAAGACGGAGCCACTCGAGTCGACATTCCTCTGACACCATCTCAAGTTCAAGTACACTGACATCAAACACTCTTCGTCGAGCCGCGCACCAAGACCGTCAAGCAAACCACAATCCTCTACACGGCAATAGTTCACAAGAGCAACTTGAAGAGCAAGAACATCGACATTGTCAAAATCAAGCTACTCTTGAGCAAGCACAAGAAAGGCAACGCCAACGACAACAAGTGGAAGAGCAAGAACGCCAACGCCAACGAGAGCAAATGCAAGAGCGGCAACGCCAACACCAAGACGAGCAAGATGCCGACGCTCTCCATCAACAACAACAACGGCGTGAAGCACAAGACCTTGAGGCGCAACGTGCCCTTCGCAACACCAATCGTGTCGTCACCGCCTGTAACCGACGTGTTCGAGAAGAGGAAGAAGCACTTCGCGAGGAAGTACAAGAACGACGACAGCAAGCTCGATTGCACCGACAAATTCCACAAGCTCCTCCACAAGCTAGACAAGAACAACAAGCTCGACAAGAACAACAAGTTCACCAAGAGCAACAAGACAATGGGAATCCTCCACGCCAAGAGCAACTTGAGGTTGACAACCCTCCATGTCAAGGGCGCCATCACCCTCGACCCCAACACAATGAAGAGCAACGCTACGGCAAGCTCAAGTTCACCATGCCTAAGTTCTCCGGAAGCAATGATCCCGAAGAGTATCTTTCATGGGCATTGAAGGTTGACAAGATCTTTCGTTTGCACAACTATGAGGAAGAGAAGAAGATCGCCATGGCATCCCTTGAGTTCCAAGACTATGTCCTCATTTGGTGGGAGAAAATCATTGAGCGCCGAGAGGCAAGAGGTGAACCACCCATCACAACTTGGGATCAAATGAAGGATTTCATGAGAGCGCGCTTTGTGCCAACATACTATAACCGCGACCTATTCAAGCGACTACAACTCCTCAAGCAAGGAACAAAGACCGTTGAAGAGTACTACAAAGAAATGGAGATTGCCATGATTCAAGCAAATGTCACGGAAGATGATGAGCAAACTATGGCACGTTTCTTGAATGGACTCAATCATCCTACCAAGAAGATCGCCAACTTCCAACCTTACTCAAACCTCATCGAGCTAGTGCATCAAGCTACCAAGGCGGAGCGAAAAGTGCAAGATGACTTCAAGTATGCCAAGTACTCTTCCAAGAGCTACAGCTCCAACAACCAAGCTTCAACGACTCCACCGCCTTCTACCTCAACAAAACCTTCTCCAAGCAACGGCGACAAGTCAAGTTACAAGAAAACTCCGACAACCTCAAGTCGTCCTCCTACTACAAGCAACTTCAAGCCGAGAGCTTCATCATCTACAACTCCACCGGATGAGACCATCAAGACAAGTTCCATCAAATGCCTCACATGCGGCGGCCGAGGCCACAAGTCCTTCGAGTGTACCAATCGGTGCACCATGATCCTCAATTACGACAGCACCTATGACTCCATGAGTGATGAGGAGATGGAAGCCCTTGAGCACGTGGCCATGCACCGGCGCATGAATGAAGAAGAAGACGATCAAGTCTTTTGTGACAATGATTCGTCACAATGATTTGTGGGCCATGCACCTATGACTCCATGAGTGATGAGGAGATGGAAGCCCTTGAGCACGTGGCCATGCACCGGCGCATGAATGAAGAAGAAGACGATCAAGTCTTTTGTGATGCGATCAAGTCTCCTTCAAGATTGGAGCATATGAAGACACTTTGGAGTGTGATGTGGTTCCTATGTCCGTTTGCCATCTCCTACTTGGACGACCTTGGCAATTCGACTGCGGTGTCATTCACAATGGAAGAACCAATCACTATAGCTTCAAGATGAAGGGAAAGTAGTACGTGCTACGACCTATGTCACCAAGCCAAGTGATCGCCGACAAGCAAGCAACCACCCATCATGGAGAGAGTAGTGAGAGAGCGAACCACCAAAGAGAGAGTGAGCACCACAAGCCCAAATTGAGTGCCTCCACGATGAGCTACAAGAAAAACTTAATGCTATTCGCTACCAAAAGTGAGATGAGAGAAGTGTGTGAGAACCCATCAAGTGTTATGCACTATGTCCTATTGTGCAAGGACGAGGCAACAACAACTAACACCTCTCACTCTCTACCTTTAGTGTTGTCTAATGTCTTGCAGGAATTCAAGGATGTTTTTCCCGATGAGCTACCTCCGGGACTACCTCCACTACGAGGCATCGAACACCGCATCGACCTCATACCCGAAGCCCCTCTCCCTAACAAGGCACCCTAATGAGTCAACCTCGAAGAAACCAAGGAGATCCAACGGCAAGTACAAAACCTCATCGACAATGGCCACATACGCGAGAGCTTGAGCCCATGTGCCGTACCGGTAATCCTTGTTCCCAAGAAAGATGGTACATATCGCATGTGTTTCGATTGTCGTCCTATCAATGCTATCACCGTTCGTTATCGCTACCCCATTCCACGCCTTGATGATATGCTAGATGAGCTTAGCGGAGCCACCATTTTCTCTAAGATTGATCTTAAGAGTGGCTATTACCAAATTTGCATCCAAGAGGGTGATAGAATGGAAAACCGCTTTCAAAACCAAATTTGGCTTGTATGAATGGTTGGTCATGCCTATGGGCTTATCCGAAGCACCCGACACCTTTATGCGTGTGATGCATTTTGTTCTCCGCCCCTACATTGGCGTATTTGTTGTGGTCTACTTTGACGATATTCTTGTGTTTAGCAAATCTCTCAAAGATCATGTCACCCATCTTAGAACCATTTTGCAAACTCTTAGAAAAGAGCGCCTTTATGCTAATATGGACAAATGCCTTTTTGGTGTTGATAAGCTCGTTTTCTTGGGTTTTGTTGTGTCTTCTAAGGGTGTTCATGTAGATGAATCTAAGATCAATGCTATTAAAACTTGGCCACAACCAACCAACTTGCAACAAGTGCAAAGTTTCCTTGGCTTAGCCGGTTTTTATCATAGATTCGTGAAGGATTTTAGCACCATCGCTTTACCTTTACATGCCTTGAGTAAGAAAAATGCACCATTTGTTTGGGGACCATCTCAAGATACCGCATTCAATGAGCTTAAGAATTTGCTTATGCATGCCCCTTTGCTTGCATTACCCAACTTTGATAAATCATTTGAGATACATTGCGATGCTAGCGGTTACGGCATAGGAGGTGTGTTGATGCAACAGAAGCGCCCCATAGCTTACTTTGGTGAAAAACTTTTTGGAGCGCAACTTAACTACCCCATCTATCACAAAGAGCTATATGCTTTAGTGAGAGCCTTGCATGTTTGGGAGCATTATCTCCGCCCTCATGAGTTCATTCTTCACACGGATCATGAAACACTTAAGTATCTTAAGGGTCAAACTAAGTTGAACAAGCGTCATGCTAAGAGGAGTGAATTCATCGAGTCTTTTCCTTATGTCATCAAGTATATCAAAGGCAAAGAGAATGTTGTGGCGGATGCGCTTTCCCGTAGATGCATGTTTGTTACCCAACTTGAATTGAGTGTCATTGGCTTTGAGCACATAAAAGACTTGTATGCGCATGATCCTACATTTGCTATTCCATATGCCAAATGTTTGACGCATACATCTTGGGAACGCTATTACATCAAAGATGATTATCTTATGAGAGCTAACAAACTATGTATCCCCGAGTCTTCTCTTCGTTTGTTACTTTTGCAAGAGGCTCATGGAGGAGGACTTATGGGACACTTTGGACGCGACAAGACATTTGCTACGCTCTCCAAGAACTACTTTTGGCCCAAGATGTTCCGCGACATCTCACGCTTACCAACCGATGCTCTACATGTCGCAAAGCTAAGTCTAAAGCTCAATCCCATGGTCCCTATATGCCACTCCCTATTCTGTATCACCCATGTGAAGATATTAGTATGGACTTTGTGCTTGGTTTGCCTAGAACTAGGAATGGCAAAGATTCTGTGTTTGTTGTTGTGGACTGATTCTCTAAAATGGCACATTTCATACCATGCAACAAGATAGACGATGCTTCACATGTTGCAAATATTTTTTGTAGCGAAATCTTGCGTCTACATGGAGTGCCCAAGACTATTGTATCGGGCCGCGACGTTAAGTTCATAAACTACTTTTGGAAGACCCTATGCGCCAAGCTCGGAATCAAGCTTTTGTTCTCTTCGGCATACCATCCTCAAACTGACGGCCAAACGGAGGTCACAAACCGGACATTATCTACTCTCCTACGCGTGTTGATTAAGAAGAACATCAAGGAGTGGGAGGAGTGTCTACCCATCGCCGAGTACGCCTACAACCGCGCAAGACATTCGACGACCGGCAAGTCCCCCTTCGAGGTCGTCTATGGCTTCAACCCGTTGTCCCCATTGGACATTCTACCTCTACCACTACAAGAGCGCATCAACATGGATGCAAGTGCATGAGTGAGCTACCTCAAGAAGATGCATGAAGGTACAAGGCACACCATCGAGCGCCAAGTACAATGACTCGCGACAAAGCTCAACATCACCAAGCAACCCATGATATTCAACATCGGAGATCTTGTATGGCTACACCTTCGCAAGGAACACTTCCCCAACGAACACAAGTCCAAGCTACGACCACGAGCCGAAGACCCTTCAAGGTGCTTGAGCGCTACAACAACAATGCATACAAGATCAACTTACCACGCGACAAGTACTTCGTGAGCGACATCTTCAACATCAAGGATCTCTCTCACTACCATGGTGATGAGGCTTTCGATCCGAGGTCGGATCTTTCCCAAGGGGGGGAGATGATGCGGAGCATCCTACGGTCACACACGTGGACCTACCTACGTCTCCCACGACACCGCTTGGACCAATGACAAGAGCTCGAGCAAGGGCTATCGAAACTAAGGTGAACTCGCTCCTCTCCGAACTACCACTTTCTACATGTGAGACATGGCTACTACCTCAAGCGGAAACACAATGTGTGATCAGGTACTTGGAGGAAAGCTACAAAGTAGCTACACCCAACGGACAAGACGGCGAGGACACCAAGTACAAGGACCAAGAGGAAGAGCTGCCAAGAAGCTACAGCCACCGGACGACCGGCACTTGTCGGACGTCCAACGCCTGGAGGAACCAGTCGACCAGCCGAGTCCCAGTCTGCGCACGCTACAGCGGCCGGACGACCGACACCGACCGGACGACCGAGCCCCTCCGGATGACCGGTGTCACATCACAGAACGGAAATTAACAGAAATCTGAGACCTCCAGATGACCGACGACCGGACGACCGACGGCCTCCGGATGTCCGACGCCGTCTGATTAGAGCCAAAACACCAGACGTCCGACACCTACCGGACGACTGGACCCTCGCGCACCACCGGACGTCCGGTAGCTGTCGGACGGCCGACTCCTGTCTGTGCACAGCGTGTTGGGCCGAGGCCCATGTACCCTTTCGTGACCCTAGGCTATTTATACTCCTCCTCCTCCCTCTTTTCAGGGTTAGCATTGTGATAGCTCATTTTGGAGATAGAGCTTTGCTCATCCACTTGATACTTTCTCCATCGGAGATAGCGGCCTCTACGGAGAAGATCCCCCAAGTGGATTCAAGACCCCTCACGGGAAGACCCCTCAAGACCTCCTCACGGAGAAGAACTACCGCCTCTTGTATCGTCCTTTGTTGCGTTTGAATCTTGTATCACTCTTTATGTTCATGGATCTAGCACATGTGTAATCATCCCCGTTGATTTGAGTGTTTCCCCTCATGTTTCCCCTTGTGTTCCTCATGTTCTTCGTAGGATCCCCTCCATTTCGTGAAAGATCGGCCTTAGGGTATCCACCCTACATCACCAGCCTACATCAAGTTTATGGCACTACCCTCCTATCTGACCTCTAGCTTAAGATGTTGGGTCCCAATGGCACGATCACAATCCACTTCAGCCTTAAGAGGGCACTCGAAGCAGAGGTCGCCTACGTGGAGCTCGCCGAGGCAGCGCTAGCCTCAGCAGAGCTTGAGCACGTCAAGAAGTCAGTCAACATGTCCACAACAACACTCTCAACCAAGCTAGGCCGGGTCCGAAGTTCCAGCAAGGACCTGAAGAAAATGGTGATCATTGGAGGAGACTCTCAGAATAGTAGGAGGCGGAGCTGCTGCAATTCCTCTAAAGCCAAATGAGACATCTTTGCTTGGAAGCTCGCAGATATGCCCGGGGTTCCCGCTAAGATTGCACATCACTCCTAGACGTTCGGAAGGACACCAGACCAGTCAAACAGGCCCACTACTGCTTCACCACAGAGAAAACGACGGGATATTGGTGAAGAGATTGCCCGGTTCCTAGATGTCGGGTTCATTAGAGAAGTCGCACAACTAGAGTGGCTTGCCAACCCTGTCATGGTGCGCAAAAAGAACATGTCCTGGCGCATGTTCTACACCGACCTAAACCAAGCATGCTGAAAGGACCCAATCCCTTTGCCTCACATCGACCGGATGATAGATTCAACCGCAGGCTGCGGTCGCATGTGCTTCCTGGACATTTAGTCCGGCTACCACCAAATACGCATGAAGGAATCCGACCAGAAGACCTCCTTCATCACACCTTTGGACCCTTTTGCTACATCACCATGCCCTCCAGGATCAAGAATGCCGGGGCAACATATCAAAGGACCATGTAGAAGTGCCTCCACGACCAGATCAGCATCAACGTCGAGCCATATGTCGACGATGTAGTCATCAAGTCAAAGCACAACTCCAACCTTCTGTTCAACGTTGAGCAGACCTTCACCAACCTGTGTTGTTTCAGCATGAAGTTGAACCCCGAAAATTGCATTTTGGGGTGCCGCAGGACAGCTCCTCGGATTCATCGTCTCTCAGCAAGGGCATCGAAGCTAACCCGAAGAAGATCCAAGCCATCATCAACTTGAAACCCCCAGAAAAGATCAGGGAGGTTTAGAAGCTCGCTGGGTGCATCACAGCCCTCAGCCGCTTCATACCCCTGCTCATGGAGAACACGCTCCCGCTTTACCACCTCCTACGGAAGAATGAAAAGTTCTACTAGAGCGACGAAGCAAAGGCCGCATTCACCAACCTCAAACGCATCTTGCAATCCAACCCACTACTAGCCTCCTGGCGCAGTCAGAGCCATTGCTGCTATACATATCGGCCACCACACATGTGGTTAGTGTATTTATGGAAGTAGAGAGGGAATAAGCCGATAAGGCGTAGTGGGTTCAACATCCTGTATGCTATGTTAGCAAAGTTCTGACCCCATGCAAGACCCGCTACCCACATTATCAGAAGATCATGTATAGCGTGTTCATGGCGGCCCACAAGCTACATCACTACTTCCAGGCGAATCCCATATGGTTGTCAGTGATGCCCCACTATCGAAAATCATCAACAACAAAGACGCGATAGGCCGCATGGGCAAATGGGCGATCGAGCTCCTACCCTTCGAGATCACATACAAGCCTTCTCGCCCGTCAAGTATCAGGCCATCACCCACTTCATCGTCGAGTGGAACGAAGCCCGACAGATACCACAAATGTTGACCTTTAGTACTAGCTTATGTACTTTGATGGTTCTATGACCGTCCAAGGACTGGGGACCGGGCATTGTCCTCATCTCACCATCCAGTGATGGGATGAACTAGTCCTACAGATACAATTCCCGACTCCAACAACGTGGAAGAATACAAAACCCTCCTCCATGGGCTCCGTGTTGCGGCTTCCATGGGAACCTGTCTCCTCATTTGCCGCGGTGACTCCGACCTCGTCGTTTAGTAGGTGATGAAGAGGTTCAACACCAAGTACCCAAATATGGTCCCATATTGTGGTCTTGTCCGCAAGCTGGAAGGAAAAATCGATGGCATCGAACTACACCACATCAAGCATACGAACAACTTGGCATGCATGGGGGAAGCTCGGGAACCAATCCCAGCTAAGACATTCCTGGAGGTCCTACACAAGCCATCCGTGCGGCTGCAAGAAATCACAGAAGAGACTCCAACCTCCGATGGCCTAGAGGGCCCGAACCTGGGTACAATTAATATATATAGTTGAATTGGGCACCCCAATTCCAATCTATTCCCATCATTAAGGTTCCCACTCAAATTTTATTAAGGTGATTCATCTGTCAAGATCATCCAACAACTGTAATGGTCTAGCTTCTCAAATTCATCTGTAACTGGGAACATGGCTAATCATGATTTGTTTTTACACTCTGCAGAGATTTGTAGACTTTACTCAATAGACTCAACCCAAAGATTGAGATGAAGTCTTTCAGAAACAGTCCCCTCCACCCACTGGCATCTGATAAACCTACTCAAAATCTACATCTGCTAGCTTTGCCCAGGCAAGGCTTCCACAACCTACTCAACTAAGCCAGAGCCCATATGGCTGGTGCTGGTTGATTGCTTGTATCTGCGTTGGTATTTCCCTGAAGAGGAGATGATGATGCGGCACAGCAAAGGTAAGTATTTTTGTCAGTTATGAAACCAAGGTTATCAATCTAGTAGGAGAACTAAGCAACACTATGTAAACAGCACCTGCACACAAACAACAAATACTTGCAACCCAACTCGTAAGAGGGGTTGTCAATCCCTCCTCGGTATTGAGATAGACTAAATTCTATGAGATTTGATAAATAGATCTAATTAAAACACAAAATAAAATAAATGTAAAAAAATTGCAGCAAGTTATTTTTGGTTTTAATATGATAGGAAATAGACCCGGGGGTCGTAGTTTTCACTAGAGGCTTCTCTCGAGAAAATAGCATATGGTGGGTAAACAAATTACTGTTGGGCAATTGATAGAAAAGCGAATAATCATGAAGATATCCAAGGCAATGATCATGTATATAGGAATCACGTCCAATATTGGTAGATCGACTCCTGCCTGCATCTACTACTATTACTCCACACATCGACCGCTATCCAACATGCATCTAGTGTATTAAGTTCATGGAAAAACAGAGTAATGCAATAAGAACGATGGCATGATGTAGACAAGATCTATTCATGTAGGAATAAACCCCATCTTTTTATCCTTAATAGCAACGATACATGCGTGTCATGTCTCTTTCTGTCACTGAGATTGAGCACCGCAAGATCAAACCCATCACAAAGCACCTCTTCCCATGGCAAGAAAAATCAATCTAGTTGGCCAAACCAAACCAAAATTTCGGAGAAGAAATACGAGGCTATAACAATCATGCATAAAAGAGTTCAGCAAAGAATCAAATAATATTCATGGATAGAACTGATCATAAACCCACAATTCATCGGATCCCAACAAACACACCGCAAAAAGGAGTTACATCAAATAGATCTCCAAGAACATCGAGGAGAACATTGTATTGAAGATCAAAAAGAGAGAATAAGCCATCTAGCTACTAGCTACGGACCCGTAGGTCTGTGGTAAACTACTACCGCATCATCGGAGGAGCAACGAGGATGATGAAGAACCCCTCCGTGATCGTTGCTCCCTCCGGCAGAGTGCCGGAAAAGGCCTCTAGATTGGATCTCATGGTTCTCGAACTTGCAGCGGCTGGATTTGTGTTTCGTCGACTCCCCTAGGATTTTTGGGATTTTAGAGTATTTATAGAGGTGGAGGTCGCTGGAGAAGCTTCCCGTGGGCTCCACTACCCACCAGGGCACGCCAGAGGCCCCAGGCATGCCCTGGTGCCTAGTGGGCCCCACGGGCCTCCTCCCGGGTGCTCCTTTGGCTTCCTGGGTGTCTTCTGTCTAGAAAAAAATCTCCAAAAAGTTTCATTGCATTTGGACATCGTTTGGTATTGATATTCTGCGAAGTAAAAAACAAGCAGAAAACAGCAACTGGCACTGGGCACTATGTCAATAGGTTAGTCCCAAAAAATGATATAAAGTTGTTAGTAAATGAATATAAAACATCCAAGATTGATAATATAACAGCATGGAACAATAAAAAATTATTGATACGTTGGAGACGTATCAACATCCACAAGCTTAATTCCTGCTCGTCCTGGAGTAGGTAAATGATAAAAAAAATTGATGTGGAATGCTACCTAACATGTTCATCACATATTCTTTTCTATTGTAGCATGAACATTTGGACTTTAGATGATTCAAAGCAATAGTCTATAATTGACAGGCGGATATCAATACTCAAGCATATCAACAAGCAACCATGTCTTTCAAAATATCAACGCTAAAGGAAGCTATCCCAAGCCCATTATGCTCAACCATTGATCCATTCATGAAACACACTCAAATATTAACTATGCCCAATGCACAAGTATCATAATAGTGTTCCCTAGTTAGTGCTTTATAAGAGAAGATGGAAACTCAATAAAAATAAAAATTGCATAAAGTAAATAGATAGGCCCTTCGCAGAGGGAAGCAGAGATTTGTAGAGGTGCCAGAGCTCAAAGCTTAAATTGAGAGATAAAATTGTTTGAGAGGCATGTTTTTCCTGTCAACGAAAACGACTGAGAATTCCCAATACTTTCCATGCTAGATAAATCGTAGGCGGTTCCCAAACATAAAATAAAGTTTATTCCTTTTTCCACTATTCTTTCGCAATCCATGGCTAGCCGTATCCATGGGTGCCTTCCATACCAACACTTTCCAAGGAATTTATTATTGACAACATAAATAATTTGTTTTTCATTTCTGGACTGGGCATCCCTATTACCTGCCACACTCTCATGCAATGACAAGTGAATAAACACTCATCTTGAGAATAACATATCTAGCATGGAAAATATTGGCCACCCCCTGCCGCTTCATGAGCGGTACGAGCACACAAAAAGGAAATTCATTTGAAAATTAGAGTTGACACATACAAATTTACTTGGAACAGCATGGAAATACCGCATATAGGTAGGTATGGTGGACTCATTTGGCACAACTTGGTTTAAGGACTTTGGATGCATAAGCAGTATTCCCGCTTAGCACAAGGAAAGACAAGCAAATAGATTGAGAAGGAACCAACCAAAAAACAAAAATGATCATAAACGAGCATTACACATAACTAACACTGAATAATGCACCACAAGTAGGATATAACTTCATTGCATAACTATTAACTTTTGTGCTTGCATAGGGAATCACAAACCTTAACACCAACATTCTTACTAAAGCATAATTACTCACCAACATGACTCACATATTACTATCTTCATATCGCAAAACTATTACAAGGAATCAAGTTTATAATATCCAATGATCTTCGTGAAAGTTTTTATTATATCCGCCTTGAATATCTATCACTTTGGGACTAAATTCATATATTACCATTGCTACTAACAAGCTCTCAAACAAATTTAAGTGAAACACGAGAGCATAAATATTTCTTCAAAATTTTCAACTCTCAAAATAATATAAGTGAAGCATGAGAGGATATTTCTTTAAAATTTAATAACTCTCAAAATAATCTAAGTGAAGCATGAGAGTATTTCTTCAAAAATTAAACCACCACCGTGCTAAAAAAAGTATAAGTGAAGCACTAGAGCAATTCCATAGCTCAAAAAATTTAAGTGAAGCACATAGAGCAATTCGAACAAATCATAGCATCATTATGGCTGTCTCAAATAGGTATGTCCAGCAAGGATGATTGTGGCAAACTAAAAAGCAAAACAAGCAAAGACTCATATAATACAAGACGCTCCAAGCAAAACTCATGGTATGTGACGAATAAAAATATAGCTCCATGTAAAATTACCTATGGTCGTTAGAAGAAAGAGGGGATGCCTTCCGGGGCATCCCCAAGCTTAGTTGCTTGGTACTTCCTTGAATAGTGCCTTGGGGTGCCATGGGCATTCCCAAGCTTAGGCTCTTGTCACTCCTGATTCCTTTATCCATCGTGATCTCACCCAAAACTTGAAAACTTCAATAACACAAAACTTAACAAAACCTTCGCGAGATCCATTAGTATAATAAAGCAAATCACCACTTTAAGTGCTATTGCAAACCCATTCATATTTTATTATTGCATTATAAATATTGTATTCTAACTTTACCATGGCTTATACCCCCCGATACAATCCGTAGATTCATCAAAATAAGCACACAATGCAACGAAAATAGAATCTGTCAAAAATAGAACAGTCTATAGTAATTTGTACTTTAACCATACTTCCATAACTCCAAAAACTCTGAAAATTAGTAAAAGGTAGACAATTTGTATATCAATCATGTGTAAAAAATTCATAATTTTATTACGCTCCAGTGAATTTTAAAAATTCTGCTACTGCACGCAAAAGTTTCTGTTTTCCAACAGGATCAAATCAACTATCACCCAACATGATCCTAAAGGCTTTACTTGGCACAAAAACTAATTAAAACATAAAAACACAATCATAACAGTAGTATAATTGCGCAAACACACAAGAACAGAAAGAAAAAGTGAAAAAATTATTTTATTCATTGGGCTGCCTCCCAACAAGCGCTTTCTTTATAGCCACTAACATAGACTTTGATATTTCAATGATGCCCACATAAAAGATAAGAATTGAAGCGCAAAGAGAGCATCATAAAACATGTGGAAAACACATTTAAGTCTAACATACTTCCTATGCATAGGAATTTTATAAGCAAACAAATTATCAAGACAAGAAATATCTGGCATATGCAAAGGAGAGGAGTAAAACATTGACAATCTCAACATAACGAGAGGAAATTTAATAACATGAAAATTTCTACAACCATATTTTCCTCTCTCATAAAAATTAAATGTAGGATCATAATCAAATTCAACAATATAGCTATCATATAAAATTTTATCTTCATGATCCACATGCATAAAAGTTTTATAATCTTCCAAGATAGTGGGATTAACATCAACTAAAGTCGTGACCTCTCCAAACCCACTTTCATCAAAAATTTCATAAGATTGAACACTCTCCAAATATGTGAGATTATTTTTATCTAAAGTGGACGCTCTTCCAAACCCACTTTCAATATTATTATTGCAATATTTATTATCAATATCATATCATCATGAGGCTTAAATAAATTTTCAAGATCATAAGAAGTATTATCACCCCAATCATGATCATTGCAATAAGTAGTGGACATGACAAAATTATCATCCCCAAGCTTGTAGTTTCGCATATTATTAACATAATTGGCATTAATACAATTTATAATAACATCATTGCAATCATGCTTTTCATTCAAGGGGCTATCATGAATCACTTTATAAATTTCTTCGTTTAACACTTCATCACAATTTTCAGATTCGTGATTTTCAAGCAAAACTTCATACAGATAATCAAGTGCACTAAACTCACTAGCAATTGGTTCATCATAATTTGGTCTTTTGAAAAGATTAGCAAGTGGATGAGGATACATATCAATAGATTTTTAGCAAGCGAAGATGCAAGCAAATAGAAGGCACATGGCAACACAAGCAAAGATAGCAAACGAGCAAAAAGGCAAACTGAAAATATTTTTGTAACTTTTGCAAAAAAAAATAGAAGTGGGGGAGATGAAAACGAGAGGCAAATGGCAAATAAAGTAATTGCAAGGACATGAGAGTTTATGCGTAGGTAGTTGATAGATGTTGATGATGTCTCCCCGGCAACGGCGCCAGAAATTCTTCCTAATTGCTTATATCAGCGTTGGTATTTCCCCGAAGAGGAGAGGATGATGCAGCACAACAAAGGTAAGTATTTCCCTTAGTTATGAAATCAAGGTTATCAATCCAGTAGGAGAACCAAGCAACACTATGTAAACAACACCTGCACACAAACAACAAATACTTGCAACCCAACGCGTAAGAGGGGTTGTTAATCCCTCCTCGGTATTGAGATAGATTAAATTGTATGAGATTTGATAAATAGATCTAACTAAAACACAAAATAAAATAAAAAAGAAAAATTGCAGCAAGGTATTTTTTGTTTTAATATGATAGGAAATAGACCCGGGGGCCGTAGTTTTCACTAGAGGCTTCTCTCGAGAAAATAGCATACGGTGGGTAAACAAATTACTGTTGGGCAATTGATAGAAAATCGAATAATCATGACGATATCCAAGGCAATGATCATGTATATAGGCATCACGTCCAAGATTAGTAGAACAACTCCTGCCTGGATCTACTACTATTACTCCACACATCGACCGCTATCCAGCATGCATCTAGTGTATTAAGTTCATGAAAAAACGGAGTAATGCAGAAAAAACGATGACATGATGTAGACAAGATCTATTCATGTAGGAATAAACTCCATCTTTTTATCCTTAATAGCAACGATACATGTGTGTCATGTCTCTTTCTGTCACTAAGATTGAGCACCGCAAGATCGAACCCATCACAAAGCACCTCTTCCCATGGCACAAAAAATCAATCTAGTTGGCCAAACCAAACTAAAATTTCGGAGAAGAAATACAGGGCTATAACAATCATTCATAAAAGAGTTCAGTAAAGACTCAAATAATATTCATGGATAGAACTGATCATAAACCCACAATTCATCGGATCCCAACAAACACACCGCAAAAAGGAGTTACATCAAATAAATCACCAAGAACATCGAGGAGAACATTGTATTGAAGATCAAAAATAGAGAAGAGGCCATCTAGCTACTAGCTACGGACCCGTAGATCTGTGGTAAACTACTCACACATCATCGGAGGGGCAACGAGGATGATGAAGAACCCCACCGTGATCGTTGCCCCCTTCAGCAGAGTGCCGGAAAAGGCCTCTAGATTGGATCTCGTGGTTCTGGAATTTGCGGTGGCTGGAACTGTGTTTCGTCGACTCCCCTAGGGTTTTTGGGATTTTAGAGTATTTATAGAGGTCGAGGTCGGTGGAGAAGCTTCCCGTGGGCTCCACTACCCACCAGGGCGCGCCTGGGGCCTCTAGCGCGCCTTGGTGCCTAGTGGGCCCCACTGGTCTCCTCCAGTGTGCTCCTTTGGCTCCCTGGGTGTCTTATGTCCAGAAAAAAACGTGCGTAGGGAGATGTGTGCTGGTCAGTAGAATAAGACTTACATCGGTTGGGGTGCGGTGCCGAGAGCGCTGGCTAGGAACTGGGCCACTGGCTAGCTCCGTAGAATAGGCTTAGGAATTAAACTATTTAGTATTTTCTACTTTTGACAATGGTTTCATCTAAAAGTACTAAACCATTTAAATTTGTAAAATTATATAAAAAATTCTTATAATTCCAAAATACTATTCTAGAGATCAAAAACATTTTTGCATCCTAAATATTTATAAAACAATACATAAATATTTTTATAAACTTTATTTTGGGCTTTAGAAATGTTCCCTAAAATAAATGTAGGGCTTATAAATAATTCCTAAAGTACTTTTTGAACTCCAAATAAAATATCCAAATATGCTTTTAAACATTTCCCAACCCATTTATATTGAAGGAGTCACATTACCTTCTCTCTTGTGATTTTAATTTTGAGTTGGCATCGTCTCAAATATTGAAATCCAAATAAAATAATATTCATTGTTCTCCATTTTTTCATTTGAGGAATTCATGTCATCCTCTCTCGCATCTAAGTTTAAATAAATTTTAATATTCTCAAAATTAAAAATAAGATCCAAATGAACATTCTGGAAAGTCCTTTTATTCTCTCTCATTTGAATATTCATTTTAACACCAAAAGTTTCAAATCCTAGTCAAACTTAGCTAAACTCAAACAACACACACAAGTTTTAATTGATCCTATTTAAATAATTAACATTCCAAAATTTAGAATTTTAGGTTGTTACACTCTTGCATATTAGTTTCAGTCGCCAATCATTTGCAACACTTCCGATCTCCGGTTCGACTTTGCTTTGGACTGTAATTTACGTGCATGTACGTCTCCGTAAACATCTAGGAGAGTCAAATCACATTTGATGTGCTTCGTGTGGGATCAATACCCTTACTTCAAAAATGATACAGCTGTACTCTGTGCACTTGCAGATCATCAGTGGTCTGTGTCCTGGCTCCATGGTGAATGTGTGATCAGAAGCACGATGGGGCGATAATTTGGTGGAAGCGTCGAAAATGTCACTGAACTCCTCAAGCAGGACAATTACTTCACATGCCCGTTCTGAAATATGAATATCAGATGCATCTAGAGTATAGTCCACAATCACCATGGCCCATAAGTGGATCACATTATCCAATTGTTACAAATAAATGGATTGCAAAGTCGCCGACATTGGAGAATGAATCCCCTGCAAGGTGACTAGGGTGCCATTGTGCAGAAATTAGAGACTGTATCATACGCTCCTAGCTGTAGTACACGCATAGTAGTTTGGAATGTGCAACCATGACAGAGCTGGAACTAACTTTGCTGTCCATTAACCACTGTAACTTTGACTGTCAGTGCCAACACAGAGTTTGAAGCAGCGCGGGGAGCAAAGTTTTCGTCCACAAAGCTATAATTGCTTCCAGAATCCACTAGAGTGAACATAAGTTGATTTTTTCCAACTAAAGCTAGGAGACGAACTGTGTCACTTGTTTCAACTCCAGAAACAATATTCAGGGAACCACTTCAGGTTCAGACAACAGTTCCTATGCTTGCACTGCTTCCTCTGTCAGAATTCTCCCATGTTCACCCAATTGAATGGTCAGTAGGTGCATTGGTTTCTTGCATTGATGTTTGTTATGACCGGTTTGGCTTATAACCGGAGGAGGCCCAGCGGGCAGTAGTTAGGGGCTTGGCCCACAAGTTATCTTAGGCTATTCGTATTGAGGTTATAAATACTAGATGTAAAACACTTTTGAGATTAAGCAATAAGAATATTATTATCCCTATTGCCGGCTCCTAGAGGAGCCGGAAACCCTAGCCGCCTACAACCCTAGCCGCCGCCGCCATCTTCCTCCCACGCGACGGCGCCCAGCCGCCGGCGCGCCCGCTCATCACCTCCCCCCGCTCCATCCTTCCCCTACAACCTCCGGAGCAGGTCCGGTAGGACCCCTGGTTCTACCAATTTGGTATCCAGAGACTCGGGTTCGATCATGTCGTCATCAGCACCCCCGCCGCCGCTGCCCATCACCACCACCGCCCCGATGACCACTGCCGGGTCCCCAACGCCGCTGGCCCCGATCACCTCCGCGCCGCCGGCCCCCGTCACTTCCGCGCCGCCGACAACCTCCGTCTTCACGCCGGAGGAGATGACCAGCACCCTGCGGGACCTCGTGACGGCCGTCCAGGGCATCTCCCTGTACCTGGCCAGCCCGCACACCACCCCGCCGGCTGCGCCCCTCGCCTACAGCCATCCGGCGACGCACTGGCCGATCCAGGCCGCGTCTGGCCCGAGCGGGACGCCCCTGCTGCCGTTCAAGGCGGGCTACACCAGCGGGCCCCCGCCGCTGCTGCACCCTCAGCCGCCCCCAGCCGCGGGCCAGCTCTGGCCGCCGTGGCCGCCGACTTCCACACCGGCTTCCGCCGCGTTTAGCCGCTACCCATAGCAGACGCAGCAGCCGCTGCATCTTCAGGCGCCACCTCCCAGCGCCGGACTGCCGTCAGCCGCTCCGACCGGCCTGCCAATACACCAGGTACAGGCATGGGCGGCTGGGTCTTCGCCATCACCGGTCTACACCACGGCTCCAGAACAGCCGACCCCGTTCCCGCAGTTCGGCGGGCCATCCGGCTCCGCGGGGCCCTACCCGGAGTACTCCGACCAGGCGCCACCCGCCTCGCTGCTCCGTACCTCCGAGCCCGTTCGACACGGCGCTCCGACGCAGACACCGCCGTGGTTCGCCAAGATCGACTTTGCTACATATGACGGCACGGAGGACCCCCTCAACTGGCTCAACCAGTGCGACCAATTCTTTCGCGGGCAGCGCACCCTCGCATCGGAGCGTACCTGGCTCGCCTCTTACCACCTCCGCGGCGCGGCCCAGACATGGTATTACGCTCTCGAGCAGGACGAGGGCGCCATGCCCCCTTGGGAGCGCTTCCGCGAGCTCTGCCTCCTTCGCTTTGGGCCTCCGGTTCGCGGGAGCCGCCTCACGGAGCTCGGCCGCCTTCCCTTCACCTCCACGGTGCAGGACTTCGCCGACCGTTTCCAGGCCCTGGCGTGCCATGCGTCGGGCGTGACGGCGCAGCAGCGGGCCGACCTCTTTGTCGGTGGTCTTCCGGATCACATCCGCGTGGACGTGGAGCTTCGCGGCCCTCAGGATCTCCAGACGGCCATGTATTACGCCCGCGCCTTCGAGGCTCGCGCACAGGCCATGCAGCCGACCGCCCCGGCTCGCGGAGGCCGGCAGGTTGCCCGACCGCCCCCTGCGCCGGGCCGGCCACCTCCGGCCACCCCGGCGACTAGTTCCCCGGCCACGACGCGACCCTTCCGTCGTCTCTCTCCGGCGGAGCAGATGGAGTGGCGGCGCCAGGGCCTCTGCTTTAACTGTGATGAGCCCTATACGCCGAGCCATGTCTGCCCGCGCCTCTTCTACTTGGAGACGGTCGACTTCGTTGAGGAGGATGCCCTGGCCGACGGGGTCGACGCACTACCACACCCAGCGGCTGCTGAGACCACACCCGCGGGCCCCCCGGCGGCGGCCCTCGTGGTTTCTCTCCACGCGCTCGCGGGCATCCGCGACGAGCGGACCATGCTGTTGCCGGTGATGATCCACGGCGAGCGCTTGGTGGCTTTAGTGGACACAGGCCCCACTCATAACTTCCTGCCCGAGGCTACCATGCGGCGCTTAGCACTTCAGCCGACGGGCGGGGAGCAACTTCGGGTCACGGTGGCCAACGGCGATCGTCTCCGATGTCATGGGCTCGCCGGGACGTCCCCATCACCATCGGCGACGAACACTTCTCTATCACATGTGCTGGCATCGACTTGGGCTGCTTCGACTTCATCCTTGGCGTCGACTTCCTTCGGACCCTCGGTCCCATCCTTTGGGACTTCGACGCTCTGACGATGACCTTCTGGCGACTGGGCCGCCGCATCCGGTGGGACGGCATTGGGGGCGCTGCACCAGTGACGCCGCAGCTCCAGCTGGCTGCGGCCACCTCTGAGGCCGAGCACCCACTATTGGATCATCTCCTGCGGCAGCACAGCGACCTCTTCGACGAGCCGCAGGGCCTGCCGCCCGCCCGGGTTTATGATCACCGTATTCATCTCCTACCGGGCTCCGCACCGATGGCAGTTCGTCCTTACCGCTATCCGCAGTTGCAGAAGGACGAGTTTGAGCGGCAGTGTGCACTCATGCTCGCCACGGGCATCATTCGGATTTCCACGTCGCCCTTCACTGCGCCGGTCCTCCTAGTCCGCAAGTTGGACGGCACGTGGCGCTTCTGCATCGACTACCGTGCCCTTAATGCGCTCACACTCAAGGATAAGTGTCCTATCCCGGTGGTCGATGAGCTCCTGGACGAGCTCCATGGGGCGCGCTTCTTCACCAAGCTCGACCTCCGATCAGGGTACCACCAGGTGCGCATGCACCCGGACGACATCGCCAAGACGGTGTTCCGGACTCACCACGGCCACTTCGAGTTCTTGGTGATGCCCTTTGGCCTCGCCAACGCGCCGGCAACCTTCCAGGCCCTGATGAACGACGTCCTCCGTCCCTACTTACGTCGGTTTATGCTCGTTTTCTTTGATGACATTCTTATCTACAGCGCCTCGTGGGCGGAGCACCTCCAGCACGTCGCCATCGTCTTCAACGAGCTTCGGGCGCATCATCTTCATCTTAAGCGCTCGAAGTGCTCGTTCGGGACGCCTTCAGTCGCCTACCTCGGCCACGTCATTTCGGCCGACGGGGTTGCTATGGATGCCGACAAGGTGGCGGCCCTCACTGCCTAGCCGACGCCGCACTCACCGCGGGCTCTTCACGGTTTTCTCGGCCTCACGGGCTACTACCGGAAGTTTATCCGGGAGTTCGGCCTCATCGCGTCGCCCCTCACGCGTTTGCTGCGCCGCGACGCCTTCGCCTGGGACGACGAGGCGACGGCGGCATTCAAGGCCCTCAAGGGGGCCCTCACGATGGGTCCCGTTCTTCAGATGCCGGACTTTGACCGGCCATTCGTGGTGGACTGTGATGCCTCGGGTGCGGGGTTCGGCGCCGTGCTTCATCAGGGCGATGGCCCTCTCGCCTTCTTCAGCCGGCCTTTCGCTCCGCGCCATCTTAAGCTCGCGGCGTATGAGCGGGAGCTCATTGGCTTGGTACAGGCAGTACGCCATTGGCAGCCCTATTTATGGGGTCGGTCTTTCCGCATTCGCACGGACCACTACAGTCTCAAGTCCTTGCTGGACCAGAGGCTCTCGACCGTGCAGCAGCACCAGTGGATCAGCAAGCTCTTCGGCTTCGACTTCTCCGTCGAGTATCGCCCGGGTCGTCTTAATACCGTGGCCGACGCCTTGTCTCGCCGCGACGCCGACCTCGACTCCACCGTCGGCGACTCCGCGGGAGCGGCGCTGTGCATCCGCTCGGGGCCGACCTTCGGTCTCTTCGCTGACATTCGCCGGGCGACGGCGACCGCCGCCGACGCCGTCCTTCTTCAGCAGCAGTTGGCGGCCGGCGACCTGGAGGAGCCTTGGCGCTTCACCGACGGCCTGCTCCTCCATGGGCGCCGAGTCTTCGTACCGGCGCATGATGATCTCCGTCACCAGGTGTTGCTGCTAGCCCACTCGGCTGGCCATGAGGGTGTGCAGAAAACCCTCCATCGCCTCTGCGCCGACTTCTACATTCCTGGTGATCGAGCCCTGGTCCGTGACTGGGTTCGGTCTTGTATGACGTGCCAGCGCAACAAGACAGAGACATTACGGCCGGCTGGTCTGCTTCAGCCCTTGGAGGTGCCGTCTCAGGTCTGGGCAGATATATCCATGGACTTCGTCGAGGGCCTCCCCAAGGTGGGCGGCAAATCGGTCATTCTCACGGTGGTCGACCGCTTCTCCAAGTATGCTCACTTCATCGCTCTGGGGCATCCGTATACCGCAGCATCCGTGGCCCGTGCCTTCTTCGACGGCATCGTCCGTCTTCACGGTTTCCCCTCTTCGATCGTCAGTGATCGGGACCCGGTGTTTACGGGCCATGTCTGGCGCGACCTCTTCAGGATGGCGGGCGTCACGCTCCGCCTGAGCACGGCCTTCCACCCCCAGACGGACGGTCAATCCGAGGTGGTTAACAAGGTGATTGCCATGTATTTGCGCTGTGTTACAGGTGATCGACCTCGAGCTTGGGTGGATTGGCTCGCTTGGGCGGAGTACTGCTACAACACCTCCTATCACTCCGCCCTGCGTGCTACGCCATTTGAGGTGGTCTACGGTCGGCCGCCCCCGCCTATCTTGCCGGTGGACCCGGCGACAGCTCGGACGGAGGCAGCGAGCGACCTTATCCGCACCCGTGACGAGATGCTTGCTGAGGTCCGTCAGCGTCTCCTTCAAGCCCAACAGCTGGCCAAGCATTACTACGACGGCCACCATCGCGAGGCGGAGTTCGCGGTGGGTGATTGGGTGTGGCTGCGTCTTCTCCACCGCTCTACGCAGTCACTGGACCCGCGCGCAAAGCGCAAGCTCGGGCCTCGCTACGCCGGGCCCTTCGCCGTCTTGGAGCGCATCGGACAGGTGGCTTACCGCCTTCAGCTTCCAGCCGGTGCTCACATCCACGACGTCTTTCATGTCGGGCTGCTCAAGCCTTTCCGTGGGGAGCCACCTGCAGGCCCTTCCGCGCTTCCTCCGACCTTCGATGGACGCCTTCTTCCGGAACCAGAGAAGGTATTGCAGGCACAGCTCCGTCGCGGGGTGTGGTTCGTCTTGATCCAGTGGGCGGGACTTCCGGCGGAGGAGGCTACTTGGGAGCAGCGTGACGACTTCCGCCAACACTACCCAGACTTCTAGCTCGAGGACGAGCTGTTTGCGCAGGCGGGGAGAGATGTTATGACCGGTTTGGCTTATAACCGGAGGAGGCCCAGCGGGCAGTAGTTAGGGGCTTGGCCCACAAGTTATCTTAGGCTATTCGTATTGAGGTTATAAATACTAGATGTAAAACACTTTTGAGATTAAGCAATAAGAATATTATTATCCCTATTGCCCGGCTCCCAGAGGAGCCTACAACCCTAGCCGCCGCCGCCATCTTCCTCCCACGCGACGGCGCCCAGCCGCCGGCGCGCCCGCTCATCACCTCGCCCCGCTCCATCCTTCCCCTACAACCTCCGTCAGGTCCGGTAGGACCCCTGGTTCTACCAATGTTCCTTTCTGTATTTTTCTCCATTGCGAAAGCAACTCCCTCAACTGACGGTTTCTTCCATAGTCGTCAGGGTTTTTCCATGCAGCTGGGTTTACGTGATTTAGAGCAACAGGTGGATGCCCTGCTCGATGTTGCACTATAGCTCTTGGGCGAGGACGATTGTGCTCCAATTCTTCTTCCCAAATTCTTGCCAGAATCACAGCTTGAGTAACACTAGTTGGAGACTGCAACAAGATTCTGCGGTTCATCTTTCAGACCGAGTACAAATTGGGACACAAAGAATTTGGTGTTGAGAGAATCATCCAAGGCAATCAAATTATACATGGCTGCTTCGAAAGCCAAACGATATTAGGAAACTCTGCCAATTTGCTTCAGGTGCAGCAGCTCTTCATGCCCAAATTCCAACTCAAATTCCCGAGCGAAATCATCCCAAGGCCGCTCACGATGACGACGACGACGTTTGAGCGCTTTCCTGATACAGAGAGGTGCCTCCTGATACATGTCAAAGTAGGTGATGGCAAGTCGATCCAGAACAAGGGGTTGGTGCGCGGGGAAGCGAACGGAAGTCATGATAGGCCGGCTTGACGGCGTACTCCCAGTCGCGATCTGGTACCAACTCTCGGGCTCTCGGCGTCGATCCCTAGGAAGCTCGTGTCGTGTGCCACCTCTGCACGCGGATCACTTGTTCCAACGGTTAACCCCATGTCATGACGCAGCCCATGGCCGCCGGTGGTTCCTCCGGTGTCTCCGGCAACGAAGACTTGTTGTTGGCGAGGCGGGGTACCTCGACTTGTCACTTGTGATGGGCGGGTCGCGGACGACATGCCGGTCTCCATGGTGACGCCGGTCGCCGTGGACGCGTCGGCCGCCGCATTCATTGCCGTGCCCGGGGGGACAAGGCGCTCAGCTTGCCGCACCCCAATCCTGCGTGGCTTCAAATTTGCTTGCTCAAATTCTTCGTGCGGAGAGCAGCGCTGCCAACTAGGGCTGAGTCTGCTCAATATTGCGCCCCCATTGCGGTGGTTACCAATTGGGTATGCGCAGAGAGCTTAGACGGTGCCATGCAGCCCTCTAAATCTAGCCAACCTTGCTAGTGTTGCACGATTTTTTCGATAAAGGGCGTTTTTATTAACCTTGCTAGTGTTGCACGATATATTACTGAAACAAAATTTGCACCCATTGCAGTGGAATTTTACGGTCGGATCCCAGGCTCAACGTGCGTAGGCGGATGTAATCGAGGCTCTAGATACCAATTATGAGGCCCCAATGTAGGGTTCTCCGTAGGATTTGCGGATTTTGAGAGAATTGGGGGATAAACAGAGATACTCTTTTTTTTTAAGAGTCGCAGAGCAGAGAGACTTGGGGGACAGATGAGAGAGATAGGCGAGATACAGACGTTCGCATTCATCAACGATAACCAGAGTACAGCTCTACCTGAGTTTTAAACACACACATCACTCACTCTGGCGCGCAGGCCTCACATGCATACACCTACGCTTTAGCCACAGATTCTTAGATCAGAGAGTAAACTTTGATCTAAATACTGTTAGATTATTTGCGTCTAGCATATACATAATATAACCCAAGTCAGTTTGCACTTTTAAAGGCTTATTACAATGGATCATCTCACAGAGCAGGTCGAACTGTAGTCTTCTAATTTTCTACTTAAAGCTTTTATAGCATTAGTTGCATTTCCTGTTCTAAGTTGCAACAGAAGATCGAACCATTCGAGAGATTTGCACACGGCTGCAGTCACTTAACTGACTAGCATCAAAACATCTAACAAACCGAAACACACTTGAGATCAAGAAAACATCTCAAACTGACCGGGCTTGCAGAGACTGTCAATAGCATGGATCAATTTTCTCCGTGGTCCTACGGCAACAAGCCCCATCTCTTTCAGCTGGTTCATTGTAAGGGAGACCATCTGATACATTCCAATCTCTTCACTGTCCAATTTTTTGACAAACCATCCAAGACCGCAAGTCAAAAGCCAATTCCTCAGCCCACCAAACCGAGCAACCCGTCTCTGAAGAAGTCGTGCTTGCAGTACCTTATTTGTGACATTTGAAGAAATAATTGGCATCCCAGGATCATACATGCTTCCGAGTGGACTTGTTGCTTTCTCAGTGGCTTGATGGGACAGTCCTTCGACAGCATGATCTGCATATTTAGTCCACTCAGACTTTCCAACAAGGGCAGCGGCACTTTGCGATGATTCTCTCCTCATCTTTGCATCATCTTGATGGACAATACTTTCAGAAGGACAGGTTCGAGCTTTCTTGATATTAGCGTCGACGCCGAGGCCCTCCAAAGATTTCTTCGTAGAAACATGCTTAGGATGCTTCTTTGTGGCAGCATTGCAGTTTCTCCTGCTCATTCTTGGTAGGCTAACTTGTCTAGAACTTACTATGGGCGTGCCAGCTTGAGGGCTTGCAGCTGCAGGTGATAGTGGAGGGATGAATATGGTGATCCGCTGTTTCTTGACTATAACCCAATCATCGTCCTCGTCAACTATATTCACTGACCGTGATGGATCAATGGAAACCTCTGAAGGTGGTTCCTTAAAATCCATAGCTGACATAGCTACTGCTCTGTTCATAAACTGTTGAACCTCTGAATGCGGTTCCTCATCATCGATACCAGACATGGTTAGCACTGTGTTCATGAACTACCTTTCAATGCAACTCAAAATCTCATTTACTGCAATAAGGTAAAAGAAACAGCAGTTGAGCATTTATATTTCCATATATTGTACAGTGTTGAAATGTGAAATACATCTTGCAAAAAAAGTGAAATACATGCAATTCCAAAAGGTGCATATCAAAACTTTGGTATAAATATATGCAACATATTCACTTAGGAAACAGCACTGTATATGATAGAGAGAGAAGAACATAGTGAAAGTAAGAGCGTAACACATTATGAGGTTAAAGAATAGAAGTGTAACTAACATAGTATTATGTAACAAGCAGCACCTGCCCAGGAATGAGGCACCTACATGCCACAAGCAGCACCGGCCCAGGAATGAGGCACCTACAATTTCATCCAGATTACAAAATAAGAGGGTATTCATCAGAAAAACAAAATACCCAATCAGTTCTGCAGCTTAAAAGAGGTATCAAAATATATTAATCAAGTCCTGGTGCTAAACTAATATGTACTTGATTTTGCTTATCCTCCCCCAGGCAAGGGGTCTGCATTTCCTACAACAAAAAGATCAACGGAAATGTCAAATTGTGGCCGAACTATAATTCAGTAATTCAGAAGGCAACCAGCCAAGGTCAAATTGGAGCAATTAGCAACTGGTAGTATCGTGTAGCCATACTATGAAGGGGAATCAATGAATCACTAACACCCACAAGATCAGGAACATCGACAGGCACCGACTAAATGATGGGACCGGGAATTCAGTTAAAACCACAAAGAAAAAAGTCCATTTTACTACCCTGAATAAAGTGGGTGGTTCACTTTACCCCCCTGAATTTGAACTCTTCGTCTCGATGGGGAATGGGGATGAAATCTCTTGATCTGGTATTCAAGCATAGGAAATCACCTTGCTCCTGATGCTGTCTGGGGGCAGCCGGAACTGCGAGCAGCAGCAGCGCGGCCGCGCGGGCCCACGCGACAAGCCGGTGGGGAACGCGTCGGCGAGCGACGAGCTGGACCAGCAGGGCCGTCGCGGAGGCGGGGGGCGACGGCGCGACGCAGCAAGATGCTAGGGCGGCGCGGCGGCACGGCGGAGCAGAGGCGGGGCAGCGGGGGAGCGTGAGGCACTGAGGCGTGACCCTTCTCTCTTTGTTGACAGTAGAGTGAGCTTGGTGGAGCAGCGAGGAAGAGCTCGAGCCTTGCAGGTTTGCAGCCGTCGAGCGTTCCGTCCAGCACCCCAGATCCGATTGATCAATTTCTTTTACTTAAAAGAGTATAAAATCTGGTATCTACGATCGCCATCCGTTGTATGGAGCACTTCGTATGGATACTGTTTTGAATCAAATGGAAACTTTTCTTTATTGGGATTGGGAGTTGCAAACTGGAAAAATATGCCAGGATCCTTTGTGCCTTGGAGATATCGAAAAATATTCTTCGCTCCAGACCGATGGCATTTGGTAGGAGCTGCGTTGTGTCTCGCAATTAGATTCATTGCAAATGCGAGGTCAGATCTCGTGCAATTTGCAAGATACATAAGCGCTCCAACATCACTGAGGTATGAAACTTCGGGTCCAACACCCCTTCTCCGTTGTCCCTTGTACTGAATGGATCTTTCTCTACGTCTACAGAACGAACCACCATGTGAGTATGAGATGGGTAGGATTTGTCCATATTGAATTTCTTCAATATTTTCTGGATATAGGCAGCTTGGTGTACCATGATACTTGAGGGAAGGTGCCCAAGTTGAATACCTAAGCAAAATTTGGTTTTACCCAAATCCTTCATCTCAAATTCCATCTTTAGGTGATTGCGTGCTTCATCAATGTCTGGAGTGTCGCCAATGATATTGAGATCATCAATGTACATAGAAATGATGCAAACTCCTGTAGAGGACTTCTTGATGAAGACACATGGGCAATCACTACTATTGGAGTAACCTTTCTGAAGAAGGAACTCACTGAGTTGGTTGTACCACATCCGTCCCGACTGTCTTAAGCCATATAATGACTTATTCAGCTTTACACAATATATGTTGCGTTATGCACTTTTATTCAGGACAGAGATTCCGTCAGGAACCTTCATATATATATGTCCGAATCTAGTGACCCGTAAAGATATGCGGTCGCGGCGTCCATCAACTGCATATATAGACGGTTTTGCACTGCCAAAGATATACGATATCGGAAAGTGGTTCCACTCATTACTGGAGAATATGTCTCATTGAAATCAATGCCGGGTTTATGCATGAAACCTTGTGCTACGAGCCTGGCTTTATATCTCACCACCTCATTGTTCTCATTCCGTTTACGGAGAAAAACCCATTTGAATCCCACAGGGAAAAACACTGGGAGGTGTCGGTATTGCTTCAGTGAATACATTTCTTTTGTTAAGCGAGGCAATTTCTGCTTGAATTGCATCCTTTTATTTAGGCCAATCGGAGCGCTTTTGGCACTCAAAGATAGTTCTTGGATCATGATCAGTGAGAAGGTTATCTGCAATCTTTTCAGCAAAATATATGTCGACAGTCATAGTCTTACGGTCAAATGATTCTCCAGATCAACATAGTTGATGGAAATTTCCTGCCCCTAGTGACTCTTCGTGATTTCCCAATACGTTTGAGTCTGGGTGTTCCGATGTCCCAGCCAGTGTGCGCAAACTGAAACTGGGTTGTGGAGGTTGCCCTTGCAGTAGGTGTATACTGTAGGGGAACGCGACAGAAAATCAAAATTTTCGGTATAGCGAGCTCGCCCAGGACCACTATGGAGACTGCATACAAGGTTTGATCTGTTCCGTACCGACTCAAAGCGCAACGGAAGGAGAGTCGGTGGAGATCGTTGGTGCAGATCCCCGCAGCTAGGATTTCAACCTCCCAACCGCGAGGATGTACTCCCTCGTCGGACAGCCCTCCGGGAGGCGGTCGGACAGTCCCCCGGACGATGTCGCGGACAGCCCTCAGGGAGGACCCTCGAAACTCGAAAGGAGACTCGGACAGCCCTTCGGGAGGACACTCGAACATCCCCTCGGGCAAAAGGACCGAAACTACGACCTCTCTATGGGGTTGCACACATACGGTGTCAGCTATCCGGCAGGGCTTCGCCGTCCAGAACTAGTTCCTGCCGGAACCCATACAGCCTTTCGGCTCTACGAAACTATTTCGCGGGGAGGGAGAGAGAGGCCAGACAAGTCATGGCATGTGTATGAGAGCAAGGATGAGGAGAATGGCAGCCACTTCTCCTCCTTTTATAGGCCAAGGCAAGGGGGGGGTGGTGGAGAAAGTACCAAAAAACCCATGCTACATGTCCCACATGAAGGGTAAAGAGGTAATGCAAGGGAGGCACCATGGGGACACCATGGGGTCCCCCCCTTGGCCGGCCACAACCTTGCCCCCCCCATGGGGGCCCCCCCCCAACAAGCCACCAACATGTCTCCCTTGAAACGAGGGTGCTCCCTAGACAAAAAGCCACCAAACAAGCAACCCCCGATTCGTGGGATCTTGTCCCCTCGCGCTGAGACAAGATGTTTTCCGCGAAACTTTTTTCTGAAAAATTCCAGAAGGTCCCAGAACATTTCCGGCACCCTCTAAAATTATTCTGGGAATTTTTCGAAACATTTCCGGTATGGTAGTTTTCATCAGCGAAAAGCAACAACAGCGGTTACGGCAGTTTCGGAACATTTCTGGTTTTTTTTCTCTAAAAATTCCCAGAAGTTCCGAGACCAATTCTGGCATCCTCTAAAAATTTCCATGCAATGCCGAAACCCTTTTTGACCTAATAATATATTCCGAAACACCTTTTCGGTTTTACCGAAACTCTTTCGGTGTTCTCTCTCTCCGGAACTCTTCCGTTGTCTCCCAAACTTTTTCGGTGACTTTCTCTCAGACTCCCTGTCTAGTATTCAGCAGATAGATGACCCTTAAGCGTGTAACCCTATAGGCTCGGTGAAGTATAAACATGACCCTGAACCCCTTTCGATCAATGATCAACATCGGAGCCGTGGACACCCATATTGACCCCTATACCCACACAAATGAATATTCGAGTGAACCTCCAGTTGCTGTGAGCTATTCCTATTGCTTCGCGATATGTCACAAATACCCGAGGTGAGATTTATTGCATCCCCGTGGATCAACAAATTTGTCCACTATGCAAGTTACCTCGTTACCGGTTTTGTTCTCTTTTCTCGTTTCCGTGTTTTCGGCATCCCAGTGATCAAATCACAAGGTGTCTGGCCAGACGATGATGGATACCGTAACACCGAGAGGGCCCGAGAATGTCTCTCCATCGTCGGAGGAGCAAATTCCAATCTTGAGCTATCTCGTTACTTGCCATACTTTTTCGTGAACCCGTAAGCCGCCGTAATAGCCACCCAGTTATGGATGACGTTTAACAAACCCCATAGTTCACGAAGCAAGTACGAAGGAACTCGATACTCTCATGGTCTAAGGAATTATGCAAACAATAACTATCTCTGTGTTATAAACCATAAACTTGTAACGATAGAAACTCATAGCATAACATCAATCTGGGTCGATTCAACACAAGTGTTCTACTTACAATGTGCCCTCAAAAATTGCCAGCACATCCATGCCCATGATCAGAAAAACAGGATCATCATGCAATACTTGAGCCAGTCTTAGAGGCAAGACCAGGAATACATTTTACCGTTTATTATACCACACGTGCATACGAGTTTCCCTCTGAGCCACGCGTTATTGCAGACTTGAGAATCATAGCAGTTATAGCATGGAACATAAACATTCATTACAAACTTGGAGATACAAAATAACTGTTATTATTGCCTCTAGGGCATATCTCCTACAGACTCCCACTTGCACTAGAGTCATAATCCAGTTACATGGCTTCCCTGACACCAATGGCTATTCGGTGCTGCTCATGCTTTGCTCGTGGTAGAGGCTTTGTCATCGGGTCTAACACGTTCAGATCCGTGTGAACTTTGCGTACTTTCACTAAACCTTCTTCGACATGATGTCGAATGAGTTTATATTTGCGTTGAATATGTCTTGTCTTATGGTGCGAACTTGGCTCCCTTGCCTGAGCCACGGCGCCACTATTATCACAATAGATCTCCATCGGGTCCTGGGCACTAGAAACCACACCAAGGTCTTCAAGAAATTGCTTGATCCATACCGCCTCCTTGGAGGCTTCTGAAGCGGCAACATACTCCGCCTCCGTCGTAGAGTCCGCCACAGTCTTCTGTTTGGAACTTTTCCAATCAACTGCGCCACCGTTCAATATGAAAACATAGCCTGATTGAGATTTGAAGTCATCTGGGTCAATCATGGAGCCTGCATCAGTGTAACCACTTACAATGAGCTCTTCATCACCTCCGTACACAAGGAGTAAATCCTTGGTCCTTCTGAGGTACTTAAGAATACCCTTGACTGCGGCCCAGTGATCCAATCCTGGATCACTTTGGTACCGGCTGCTAACACTTAGCGCATAGGAAACATCCGGTCTTGTACATAGCATGGCATACATAATAGAACCAACTGCCGAGGCATATGGAACATCATTCATTTGTACTCGCTCATCGAGAGTCCGAGGACACTGATTCTTGCAAAGTACTTGTCGGGGCACGACACCTATGGGATCCCGAGAGATCCCTTTACGATTCGGCGGGGGGAGAGGTATACGCAAAGAGCAGAACCAGTGATCGACGCGGGAAGTTTTTACCCAGGTTCGGGCCGCTGATCAGCGTAAAACCCTACTCCTGCTTTGTGTTCTTATTGATGTTCTTGAGCCCAGCCTTCAGGAGCGCTCGCAATGAACAGTGCGTTCAAAGAGCAGCTACGCATGCAGAATGGGCCAGAAGTTCTCCTCCTCTGTAGCAGTTGCCTTGGGCCTCCTTTTATATGCTCAAAGGGGTCTCCACAGTGGCAAAATGTACATACATTGAGGTGTAAAGTAGCTACAGGGTATCATACCTAACCCCTGACGAATTAGGACAAACGCATTTAATGCACCGTGAGGTGTCCGTTTAGGTGTCCTTACTTTCTTGGGGATGGAAAAAGGGGCCATCCCATCAGCACCGCTTAAGCTCCCCTCCACTGGCGCGTTGCCACGCATCCAGAGAAGGACCCAGAATGTCAGGCTTTGTCGCTGTGCCGGAGCGGTGGCATAGTGGCAGAATCTCGCCAGGCGCCGATCCTTGCCGGGCACCAATCCTTGCCGGGCGCCAGGGCTTGCCGGGAGCCGAGCTTTGCTGGGAACCAAGCCTTGTCGGGCGCCGAGGCTTGCCGGGCTCCACGAGCCATCCCGGCAAGGATCTTGCCGGGGAGGCTGGCCTTCGATTACCAGCTTTGCTTATTTGTTGGTTCTTAGATCTCTGACTTGATGATTTCCTTGATGACTTAAATCGACCTCGAGCTGATCCCAGCAAGCCTTGCCGCGAGGACGGCTACAAGTGCCCGTGCACAAGTAAGGGGTACTAGTGGCCCAATACTTAGTACACCGACAGTACTGTGCCAGGTGACATGGGGAGTAACCCTTTCTTGGAGTTCTCCATGCTGAACCTTTTCAACACCTTGTCAATGTACGTGCTTTGGCTAAGCGCTATCAGGCGTTTTGATCTATCTCTATAAATTCTGATGCCCAATACATATGCCGCTTCGCCTAAGTCTTTCATTGAAAAACTCTTCTTCAATGATTCTTTTATCTCGTTAAGAAAATTCACATCATTTCCAATCAACAATATGTCATCCACATACAAGATTAGAAATGCTTTTGCGCTCCCACTAAACTTCTTGTAAACACAAGATTCTTCGTCATTCCTGATGAAGCCAAACTCTTTGACCACTTCATCAAAACGAATGTTCCAGCTCCTTGACGCTTGCTTCAGACCATAAATGGCTTTCTGAAGTTTGCATACCTTTCCAGCATTCTTAGGATCGACAAAACCTTCTTGCTGTATCATGTATACATCCTCTTTGAGGTTTCCATTTAGGAAAGCCGTTTTGACATCCATCTGCCATATTTCATAATTGAAATATGCAGCAATTGCTAGTAATATCCGAACAGACCTAAGCATAGCTACAGGCGAGAAAGTCTCGTCGTAGTCCACTCCTGGAACTTGCGTGAACCCCTTCGCGACAAGTCTAGCTTTGTGGATAGTAATGTTACCATCCGCGTCCGTTTTCCTTTTGAAAATCCATTTACAACCAATCGGCTTTACGCCTTCTAGAAGTTCTTCCAAGTTCCAAACTTGGTTCTCGTACATGGATTCCATCTCGGATTTCATGGCCGTGTGCCATTCCTTTGAGCTAGGCCCCGCCATTGCTTCCTTGTAGTGCGCAGGTTCATCGTCTTCAAGAATGAAGATCTCGTTATGAAACCATTCAGGTGGCTGGATTGCCCTACCTGACCTACGCGGTTCAGTTACAACATTGTCTGAAGTCCCCGCATCATATGCGATAACTTCCGGCTCAGTTGTAGGGATAATTAGCGGAATCTCTTCCGGTTCCGTAGCCATATCAACAGTTGCCGAAGATTCACTAATCTCATTAAGTTGTACTATCCTCCCACTCACTTCTTTAGCGAGAAACTCTTTCTCGAGAAAGCTTCCGGTTTTTGCGACAAACACTTTGCCCTCGGATGGGTGGTAGAAGGAATACCCAAAGGTTTCCTTTGGATAACCTACAAAGTAACATTTGTCTGATCTGGGATCGAGGTTTTGAGGCTGTAAATGTTTTACATATGCTTCACAACCCCAAATCTTGAGATGCGACACACTGGGTTTCTTCCCATACCATAACTCATATGGCGTCGTCTCAACAGACTTTGACGATGCTTTGTTTAGTGTATAAGTGGCAGTTTCTAGTGCGTGACCCCAAAAAGATATCGGAAGATTTGTAAGGGACATCATCGACCTTACCATGTCCAACAGGGTTCGGTTACGTCTTTCCGATACTCCGTTTTGCTGTGGAGTTCCGGGAGGCGTAAGCTGTGAAACGATTTCACGTTCACTCAGATGTTGGCCAAACTCATGACTAAGATACTCGCCTCCGCGATCAGACCGCGGAAACTTAATCTTTTTGTCACGATGATTTTCTACCTCATTCTGAAATTCTTTGAACTTTTCAAAGGTTTCCGACTTATGCTTCATTAAGTAGATATAGCCATACCGACTTAAATCATCAGTAAAAGTCACGAAGTAGAAATACCCATCCCGTGCGGCTGTGTTCATTGGACCACATACATCACTATGTATTATTTCCAATAATTCACCCGCCTGTCCAGGATGACCCGTGAACGGCGTCTTGGTCATTTTTCCCATCAAGCAAGCTTCACATGTGTCAAATGATTCAAAATCAAGGGACGGTAAAACTCCATCCTTATGGAGTCTTTGCATGCGTTTCTTTCCGATGTGGCCAAGCCGACAGTGCCACATGAAAGTGGTAGTGGTATCAGCCTTCTTAAGGCATTTAGTATTCACATTAAAGACATCATTTCCACGTTCAAGATTTAGTATGAAAAGGCCCCCAACAATGGGTGCAAATCCATAAAACATATCCTTACAATAAAGTGAACAACCATTGTTCTCAGACTTGTACGAATACCCATCGTGTACTAAACATGATCCGGAGACAATGTTTCTACACAACAGTGGAACAAAATAACAGTTACTTAGTTCTAAGATAAATCCTGAAGGGAGACGTAGAGGCATAATGCCGACGGCTTGAGCGGCGATCCCAGCGCCGTTCCCGACGCGCATCACGACTTCATTCTTTGCCAGCTTGCGCATCTTCTGAAGCCCCTGTATCGAGTTGCAAATGTGAGCAACCGATCCGGTATCAAATACCCAAGACTTAGAATTTTTGCTAGCAAGCAAAACGTCAATGACATTAACTTGTATAACAATTATACCTTTTCCGGTTTTCCAGGACTTCTTATCTTCCAGATACTTCTTGCAGTTTCTCTTCCAGTGTCCTGTGCTTTTGCAGTAGTAGCACTCAGTTTCATTCTTGGCTCCACCCTTAGAGTTGCTTTGGGAGCCGGTCTTACCGGCGCCCTTGCCCTTCTTTGGCTTGCCTTTCTTCTTTTTGAAACTGGCGGTTTTATTCACAAGCAAAACTTGCTTGCGATTTTTCTGCAGTCCTCCTTCTGCAGTTTTCAGCATGGCGAGCACCTCTTCCGGTTCCTTCTCCATCCCACTCATGTTGTAGTTCAATACAAAACCGTCGTAAGACGGGGGTAGTGAAGAAAGCAACATGTCCATCATATGGCCAGGTGGAAGCGGAAATTCTAGGGTTTTAAGCCTTTCAGAATAGCCAATCATGTTGACCATGTGTTCGCCAATTGAACTACCCTCAGCCATCTTGCAATCCATCAAAGCCTTCATGATATCAAATCGTTCAGACTTTGCAGTTTCCTTGTACAGAGCATCCAATTCCCGGATCATATCACGGGGTTTATGGAATTCAAAACGTTTTTGAAGCTCCGCACTCATGCAAGCTAGCTTGAGGCACTGCACTAAGTTGTGATCATCATCCTTAGTGGGCCAGACATTTTGTAAATCTTCCGGGGCATCTGCCGCCAGTTTAGCTGGAAGAGCAATTTCAAGCACATACAACTTCTTAGCACTCCTGAGGACAATCCTCAGGTTGCGGACCCAGTCCGCATAGTTGTTTCCAGTCGCAGCTAACTTCTCTCTCTCTAACATCGAGCCTAGGTTGAACGCGGTGTTGCGAGCCATTTGATCTACAACAGAAAACACAAGTTTCACTTAGACTTTGTTTGTAATGAAAATGCACTAGTGAATAAACAATTTTATTCTAAAGTGCGCTCCCACTCAAATCAATATCTCTCATAATTGATTGTGAGTGATTCAAGACACAAATTTCAATTCAACGCCATTGATGGTAGCATCACTGATGGCGAGAACTTTAATCGTTGGGCAAACTTGCCGATCACATCTCTATGTGACTCTTGTTCATCTTTCGATGCGTGTGTTCTGAGCTCATGACTTTCATGCCTGAACGTCAAGACAACCAAGTGATCTTGCTGCGAGGTCTCAACTCACCCGCCTCACACTTCTCTAATCGTTCGTGCCCATGTTAGCATGTGACACCCCGAAGAGATAGGTGCCGTGACGGTGCTACACTTGGGAGAACACTAACTACTTGATATTTTTGTGAGAGATCACCCTAATAAAAGCGACTACCGCGCAATCAAGAAGGGTGCATCAAGAGGGATAAACATCTCAGGCAATTCATAATAGCATGATATGGTATAGCCTCTTCTGACGGAGAAGTCAAGTATTTCTTCGTCTTCGGCATTCGCGTCGGTGTTCACCTTCACGAAGATTGCCACCACCTTGTCGATGCATCAGATAATATTGCTATCTCTATAGTGGATAAAATAAATGCATTACACAAGGTTGACACGCAGGTCATTTAAAGTGCAATCATATGGCTCCAGCCATCATGCCGAATCATGACACGCAGGTCATGTTAATTACATCATATAGTCATCTCATACAAAATCAAATTGAATATGAGCTTTGCTATACCACATCACATGCAAACCATCCTGCAAAACCAAGTTAGACGCCTCTAATCGGTTTATGCAAAATTTTATTTTACGTGGCTTCTAAGGTTTTGACTAAAACCGCAGCTACCAACGTTTATCATCAAGTATGATTATTCAAGTCGCTAGATTAATTTTCCAGGGTGTATGAAACACGAGATAATAAAATCTCGAGCTCCATACTAAACTTCGTCATACGTATGACCCCCGTGCAGATCATATCTGCATTGCCCTTTCATCTGTGAAATTTCATCTTTCCTTTAACTATGGTGGAACCCAAAGAACTGATAGCACTTCGTTGATCAATCAGGATCGCGGTTTGCCAGAACTTTGTAAAATTCCACCATGCTATTTCAGGATCAGAAATACGCAAATTCCAGGGAAGCAACAAGAACATCGGGTAACAGATTTCATCTGCTACCCGCATAAATAATTTTCAGCAATAGATCTTATCTACTCCAAAATTATATTATGCAATACCCATACATCTCCATGTATTCTGGATCGTAACCTGCATCTACGCATAGCACGGTTCTTGATGCCACTGTAGGGGAACGCGACAGAAAATCAAAATTTTCGGTATAGCGAGCTCGCCCAGGACCACTATGTAGACTGCATACAAGGTTTGATCTGTTCCGTACCGACTCGAAGCGCAGCGGAAGGAGAGTCGGTGGAGATCATTGGTGCAGATCCCCGCAGCTAGGATTTCAACCTCCCAATCGCGAGGATGTACTCCCTCGTCGGACAGCCCTCCGGGAAGCAGTCGGACAGTCCCCCGGGCGATGTCGCGGACAGCCCTCCAGGAGGACCCTCGAAACTCGAACGGAGACTCGGACAGCCCTTCGGGAGGACACTCGAACAGCCCCTCAGGCAAAAGGACCGAAACTACGACCTCTCTATGGGGTTGCACACATACGGTGTCAACTATCCGGCAGGGCTTCGCCATCCAGAACTAGTTCCTGTCGGAACCCAGACAGCCTTTCGGCTCTACGAAACTATTTCGCGGGGAGGGAGAGAGAGGCAGACAAGTCATGGCATGTGTATGAGAGCAAGGATGAGGAGAATGGCAGCCACTTCTCCTCCTTTTATAGGCCAAGGAAAGGGGTGGGGTGGTGGAGAAAGTACCAAAAAACCCATGCTACATGTCCCACATGAAGGGTAAAGAGGTAATGCAAGGGAGGCACCATGGGGACACCATGGGGTCCCCCCCTTGGCCGGCCACAACCTTGCCCCCCCCATGGGGGGGGGGGGCCCAACAAGCCACCAACATGTCTCCCTTGAAACAAGGGTGCTCCCTAGACAAAAAACCACCAAACAAGCAACCCCCGATTCGTGGGATCTTGTCCCCTCGCGCTGAGACAAGATGTTTTCCGCGAAACTTTTTCCTGAAAAATTCCAGAAGGTCCCAGAACATTTCCGGCACCCTCTAAAATTATTCTGGGAATTTTCCGAAACATTTCCGGTATGGTAGTTTTCATCAGCGAAAAGCAACAACAGCGGTTACGGCAGTTTCGGAACATTTCTGGGCTTTTTTTCTCTGAAAATTCCCAGAAGTTCCCAGACCAATTCTGGCATCCTCTGAAAATTTCCATGCGATGCCGAAACCCTTTTTGACCTAATAATATATTCCGAAACACCTTTTCGGTTTTACCGAAACTCTTTCGGTGTTCTCTCTCTCCGAAACTCTTGTGTTGTCTCCGAAACTTTTTCGGTGACTTTCTCTCAGACTCCCTGTCTAGTATTCAGCAGATAGATGACCCTTAAGCGTGTGACCCTATAGGATCGGTGAAGTATAGACATAACCCGGAACCCCTTCTGATCAATGATCAACATCGGAGCCGTGGACACCCATATTGACCCCTATACCCACACGAATGAATATTCGAGTGAACCTCCAGTTGATGTGAGCTATTCCTGTTGCTTCGCGATATGTCACAAATACCCGAGGTGAGATTTATTGCATCCATTCCTGTTGCTTCGCGATATGTCACAAATACCCGAGGTGAGATTTATTGCATCCCCATGGATCAACAAATTTGTCCACTATGCAAGTTACCTCGTTACCGGTTTTGGTCTCTTTTCTCGTTTCCGTGTTTTCGGCATCCCAGTGATCAAATCACAAGGTGTCTGGCCAGACGATGATGGATACCGTAACACCGAGAGGGCCCGAGAATATCTCTCCATCGTCGGAGGAGCAAATTCCAATCTTGAGCTATCTCGTTACTTGCCATACTTTTTCGTGAACCCGTAAGCCGCCGTAATAGCCACCCAATTACGGATGACGTTTAACAAACCCCAAAGTTCACGAAGCAAGTACGAAGGAACTCGATACTCTCATGGTCTAAGGAATTATGCAAACAATAACTATCTCTGTGTTATAAACCATAAACTTGTAACAATAGAAACTCATAGCATAACATCAATCTGGGTCGATTCAACACAAGTGTTCTACTAACAATGTGCCCTCAAAAATTGCCAGCACATCCATGCCCATGATCAGGAAAATAGGATCATCATGCAATACTTGAGCCAGTCTTAGAGGCAAGACCAGGAATACATTTTACCGTTTATTATACCACACGTGCATATGAGTTTCCCTCCGAGCCTCGTGTTATTGCAGACTCGAGAATCATAGCAGTTATAGCATGGAACATAAACATTCATTACAAACTTGGAGATACAAAATAACTGTTATTACTGCCTCTAGGGCATATCTCCTACATATACAACCCATCAGGTGTTTGTCAACATTGAGTTGACTTGCATTTACCAACTCTGAGGTTTTTCTCCTCTATTTCCTTTGCTGCTTGCTAGAAGCTTGCTCCAGATCAGAGGCCGTACTACTCCCCCTCTTTTTAGGAATAGGGAGTTGAGTGATTTTTATTGGTACCTCCACTCTTTCGGGTGCATTTCTAGCCGGATTTAAGGATTTGGTAACACCTTTCAGATCAGTAAATGAATATGGAAGATTATTTGCAAGATGTTGCAAATTTATGATTTTCTGAACTTGGAGGTCGATCTCTTGGGTACATGGATCAGAGGATGAAATGGCTTGAGCATTCCAATCATGTTCGGGCATTCTTTATGGTACTTGAAATCTCCCCCTAATGCCGGAAAATACTCCTCATTAAATATGCAATTAGCATGATGGGTTGTGAACAGATCCCTAGTAAGGGGTTCCAGGTACTTGATAATCGACGACGATTTGTACCCCACATAGATCCCTAGTTTCCTGTGTGGGCCCATAGATGTCCGTTGTGCTGGTGAGATCGGGATGTATGCATCACATCCGAACTTACGCAGATGGAAAATGCTAGGAGGATTTCCACGTACCAATTGCAGAGGGGAAGTACTATGATATGTAGTTGGCCTTAATTGTATCAAGTCAGCAACGTGTAAAATAGCGTGACCCCAACAAGAGGTTGGCAAGTTGTAATTCATCAACAAAGGTCTTACAATGAGTTTGATCCTCTTAATCAATGATTCAGCCAAACCATTTTGTGTATGGACATATGGAACAGAGTGCTGAACTTTAATCCCCAAAGCCATGCAATAAACATTGAAAGCACGTGAGGAGAATTCTGCGGCATTGTCCATTCGAATTGACTTAATTCGACTTTCTGGATAATGGGCTTGCAACTTAATGACTTGCTTCATTATTTTGGCAAATGCATGGTTCTGTGTGGATAGAAGACACACATGTGACCATCGTGTAGATTCGTCAATGAGAGCCATGGAATACGTGAAAGGTCCAGATAATGGTTGGATGGGACCACAAATGTCTCCTTGAATACGTGATAACCCACAAGTATAGGGGATCAATTGTAACCTTTCTCGATAAGTAAGAGTGTCGAACCCAGCGAGGAGCTAAAGGTAGAACTAATATTCCCTTCAAGTTCTATCGACCACCGATACAACTCTACGCACACTTAACGTTCACTTTACCTAAAACTAGAAATACTTTGTAGGTGTAAATGGATAGGTTTGCAAGATAACAAAGAACGTGAAAATAAAAGTTAGGTGTTGGTTTACTAAAAGAACAATTAATTTAGTATAGCGAGTGTGGAAAAGTGGTGATAGGATTTGCAGAATTGTCCCTAAGCAATTGGCTAAGTTACTAGACCGATAGCAAGTTTTTATGTGGGAGAGGCCATTGCTAGCATGTCATCCCTTACTTGGAATTCTATGCACTTATGATTGGAACTATTAGCAAGCATCCGCAACTACCAAAGTTCATTAAGGTAAAACCCAACCATAGCATTAAGATATATTGGCCCCCCTTCAATCCTGTATGAATCAATTTCTATGGTAGGAAGAAGCTTCTATAACTCTTGCCCTCCAATGCATAGTCCTATCAACATACAACTAACCCTATGGTGTGATCCACACGCGCGCTCATTGATGGGCACCAAAGGACAACAACATAACCACAATCAATTTAAACCAATCATAGTAATTCACCAATTACCCATAGGACAACAAAAATCTACTCAAACATCATAGGATGGTAACACATCATTGGATAATAATATGAAGCATAAAGCACCATGTTCAAGTAAAGGGTACAGCGGGTTGCGGGAGAGCGGACCGCAGAATATAGATGAGGGAAGGTGATGGTGGTGTTGATGAAGATGACATAATTGTTGGAGTAGATCGCCGTCACACGATGATTGCCCCGGTGGTGTTCCAGCGCCACCGGGAGAGAGCCCCCATCCTTATTCTTCTTCCTTGGCCTCCCCCTAGATGGGAGGAGGGTTTCCCCTCTGGTCCATGGGCGCCATGGCCCCCGGAGGGCTGGAGCCCCTCCTAGATTGGATCTCTCTCTCCCTCTCTCTCTCTCTCTCTCTCTATTTCTCTTCTGTTTCACGTCCCTGTTTCTGCCTTTCTGGTCGAAAACTGTTTCTTATATTTCCAGAGATCCGTAACTCCGATTGGGCTGAAATTTTGAGGGCATTTTTATCAGGAAATTATCTTTCTTGTGGCGAATGAAGGGATCCAACCGACCTTTGAGGTACGCACAAGGCAAGGGGGCGCGACCAGGGGGTAGGTCACGCCCTGTTGCCTTGTGGAGCCCTCGAGCACCATCTTGCATTGATTCTTCCTCCCAAAAATCACATATATTCCAAAATAAATCTCCGTAAAAATTTATCGCGTTTGGACTTCGTTTGGTATGGTTTTTCTATGAAATAAAAAAATGCAAAAAACAAGACTAGGCACTAGATTAATAAGTTAGTCCATAAAAATCATATAAAAGTGCACCAAAACCATACAAAATTATTGTAAACATGACATGAATACTTCATAAATTATAGATACGTTGGAGACATATCAGCATCCCCAAGCTTAATTCCTGCTCGTCCTCGAGTACGTAAATGATAAAAGAAATAATTTATAAAGTGTGAATGCTAGCATAGTGCATTTTGATCATTGATAATTTCAAACACTTTTTCTAGCATCATTATATATCATAAACAGTAGCTCATCTCATAAAACTTCTCATGATCAAGTAGCAAGCTGTTCACATGTTAAAGTATAGACCATAAACTTTCTTGAAAACCAACAAACTATGTTCTCAATCATCAAACAATTACAATTCATCTTATTTTCAGGAAGGGTCTATGTAAGAGCTTTGTTTTAGCAAATTCCACATACTCAACTACCATTTAGTCTTCCATGATTGCTGACACTCAAAGCATATTTTTAGGATAAACCGTTTCAGTCAAACACATAGGATGATAGGGGCTTAATGTTTCACCTCCTAAGTTATTTATCTCAGGGATAATGTCAACAATAATAACTCATGGTCACCTATATTCAACTAGATATATGTGCCTGGATCATTCCCTACCACATGATGCTTGCCCACTAGAGAATAAATAGAGCGGAATAGGGATGAACATTACTGACTCTTGCTTAAAAGTAAATAAATAAAAGTAAAAGATAGGCCCTTCGCAGAGGGAAGTAGAGGTGTCATGCGCTTTATACTTTTGGATGTGCAAGCTCTTAAGGGCATGTACAATGGAGGTAGCACTTCGGCACCGCCCCAGCCATCCATATAGATAAATTTGTATGAAGCTATTGGTGTATGCCATTATCACCCAATGGAAGCTACTATATGTGATGTCATCATCTTACTTTTCCCCTCTCACCTACTTTCCAACACATGAAACTTCCACTACATTTAAACAATATCAGCATCCATTTGAATCAACGATATCAACAAGCATACACATTGAAACTTATAAAAAAAACTTGATTTCAAACAAAAATCAACAATTTTGATATCCAAACAGTGTCAGCAAGTAAGTCTTGTCCTTGGCACTACAAAATCCCACAGTAATAGAATAATCTTAAGGTTTCCAAATACTCATAAAGGGAAGATTTGTAAACACTCCTATCAAATTTATTTGAAGATCAGACTGAATTTGCTGGTGTATCCTTTGATTGTCTCACATCTTCTATGCTTCCTTGCATATTAAACCCTATTTTGTTGCACATATCTGTAGAACATCTATATGAGAAGCAAGAAATAGGTTAGAGTATAATAACAAGCATGTCAAAAACACATATTTTTTTCTAAGTTGGCCATTTGGTTTGGCTATAACATTTAAAGAAAAAAAGGAAGGCTCCCTTTGGTTCATAGGAAAGGAAAGATATAAATTGACCGAGCGAATTCATGTCAGTATATGGAGTGGACTTGAAAGTACAAACCCACAGGAGCATTTCCTACGAACTAAACTGTAGGAAACAAAATATTCATGCGTGTATAGTATTCTTGCACTTTTCCTTTGGTTTTTTGTAAACCAAAGGTAGCCGAACAAGTTGAATTACATACCTTCTATTCCTCCCTGAAAAGTTGATCCCCCAATCTTGTGACAACCTTCATATGCATCTCCTTTGCCCATGGCTCCATTCTTGTAGTGTCAGCACTCAACATATCTATGAACTTGTTAAACAACTTGGTTTTTTCCTCTGCTAACTTGGCCACTGTCCTCTCCTTTGCTGCCTCATATGCAAGTCGATTAGCTTCTACCTTTTGAGCAGATAGTCGACTCTACAATTCCATAATCTCATCGGTTCGCTCCCTAGCATCAACTTGTGCTTGTAGAAAGGCCTCAATATGTTCTTTCATTTTATTCATCTCAGTAGGGGCTTCCTTATCTTTTCCTGTAGCTTTCTTCGCCCTCTTTGTTCGTAGGGGACGCTGAGCATTCTCACTTGGTATTGGTGCTGACCTCTTTGTTCCATCTCCTTCTCTGTATACATGAATCTTCCACTTTTGGCTGTCTTTCACAGCTTCCCACCAATGCACATAGATGAACTGGTGCCCATTGCGGCTGTGGTGCAGGTCTAGAGCTTGCTGCATCAATTGTTTATCACACTGGCTCGCATAGGTATCTCTCATCTGGTTATAGCAGCCATTGAAAGAGGTTACCTTCTTTGTTGTTTTGTACCAATGGTTCTTGAGGTGCTTCACATCCCTTTGTCGGTCACTCTCGATTGCACTGTTGTATATATCAGCAACCTCGTTCCAGTAGTATTCTCCCTTCTTTGCATTCCCATCGATTGGATTCACAGATTTGCTTAACCAAGCACTCATCTGCACAAAGGAAGTAAGCATACAATTAAATTTGATTAAACAAAAGACAAGATGCATGTCCAAAAGTATAAAACTAGGAAAACTAGCCAAAATAAATTCTTAGATAGCAAGACATGAGATAACTTTGATGTCTACATGACAAGAATAAGATGATTTTGGGGGCTTGCCAATCTGATGTCCTCGTATTTTGTATAGTACAACCTCTATCTATCTTCATCATCTGCTTCCACATCGGTTGTGACTCGTTTTCGCTGGTTTGATGGAGTTGTGGTCCTAGGATTAGACGTTGATGGAAGAGGGTGGTGCTTGGCTGCTGGTGGCGGCGGCTGCTTGCAGAACATCGTATATTGGAAACCAAGCTGCTGAGGGCTGGCAAGGTGAAGTTGGGATGACTTTGGCGTTGAAGGAAGCTCATGAAACCATTAGGAGGACAATATTCCATTGCAGCTAAAAAAAGACATCCCTGAATCACATGTAAATAGTCCCAATCCACGGACATGGCTTCCTACAGCAAAACGACACCTATTTATATAATTTCCTCTGTATGTTCTTCTGCACACGTACTAAACAACATGATTTTCTACCCGCAACTGCAAAGTGCAGAGTAATAGCACTGATCTAACATGTTTCTCTCAGGGATTAACAAGAAGAAATAGATGGGGATTTGTACAAGCGTGTCCACCTTATTCCAAATTGATTGAATCTAAATCACAGGATAGGGAATTGATCTTGTTCTTGGAACAAATCACCAGTATCCATCAAAACCCTAGCCTAATTTACTGAGCCAAATCAATCTGGCCATCAGCACATGAGGCCGGGGAAGAAGTAGCATCATACCTTGCACGAAGAGCTCGAATCGACGATGTCGATAGCGGGATGAGGACGAGGGTGTGCCACATTCTCCTCTTGTTCACGCGTCGCGCCTCCACTACCCTGGTTCGCACGCTTCCCTTCTCCTGTTCCCGTGCTTCCCTTCTTGTTCGCGCCCTTGCACCCCCGGTTTTTGTTGGGTTTGCATGGTCTTGCGGGGAGTGGGGTGACCGATCCCACACCGCATCGCCCGAGCGGTCACCTCATTGCTTTTGTCAGGGAGGAGGTGAGCTCTTCTGCAGGAGACCGGTTTTCTCTTCAGGCGATAGGTTTGACGGACGTGGCATCGTGTAGGTCTACGTGGCGGCTGGGGCACCGGTACAGACTGGAGCATTGGCCATGCCCTAATGCAATGGAACGCCACTTTATATTGCCCCTTGTGATAGCAACCTTTATTATGCACTCCGTCGCTTCTATTTCTTCACCGCCATCACAAGTTCGTACAAAGCTTATTTTTCCTTCCAATAAAATATCATACATATTTAGGAGTGATTTTTATTGCTTTTTGCACCGATGACAACTTACTTGAAGGGTCTTATTCAATCCATAGGTAGATATGGTGGACTCTCTTAACAAGAAACTGGGTTTAAGGGTTTTTGGATGCACAAGTAGTATCTCTACTTAGTACGTATTTTTGGCTAGCAAAATATCCTAAGCAAGCACCACATGTTAGAGGATCCATGACAATATAAGTTCTATGTGAATATAAACAAACATAACCCATTACATTGTCTTCCTTGTCCAACGCAAACTACTTGATCAAGCTTGAAAATAATTAATTGGGGATCACAATCATAGAAGATGTCTGAAAGCACAAGTCCTCCCTAGGTGATTTTGGTAATTAATGTCAACATATCTCTTGTTGGACTAATGATTTTATCTAGTATATTTCAGACAAGTTCAACAGTGGCGTGGCAAGGACAAGAGGACGTGGAACCCCTTCAAATTGCTAAGGAAAAATATTGGCAAAAGCTCAAGACTCTTCATCTTTATTTTAGTTATCCAAGATCACATTGAGTCCATAGGAAAGCCAATACTATTAAAAGGGGATGAGGTGTTGCTTAATGGCTTGCTTGATCAAATGCTTAGTGATATTGCTCCAAATCCCTCAACCACTTTCTCCATCCAAATATGTCCAAAACCTAAAGTCAAACTCGGCCCCACCGATTCTTTCTATCCGGTGTCACCGAGTTCATATGACATTGCCACAGCCAGAAACCCTAACAGTTCGGTCACACCGATACGGATCTCGGTCTCATCGAGATGGCCTTGCAAACTCCCTGTGACTTGTTGCATTTATTTTGGTCTCACCGAAATTGCAATCGGTCTCACCGAGTTGGCTTAACATTCACTCTGTTGCTTATTGCTTCACTTCGGTCTCACCGAGTTGATGCAATCGGTGCCACCGAGTTGATGTTTGCCCTAAGCCCTAGCACATCGGTCCCACCGAGTTGTTCCAGTCGGTCCCACCGAGATTCCTAACGTTCACATTTTGAACTAATCGGTCACACCGAGTTTAGCTATTCGGTCTCACTGAGATGGGTCAAATGTGTGTAATGGTTGGATTTTATGTGGAGGCTATATATACCCCTCCACCCCCTTCTCCATTAGAGAGAGAGCCATCAGAATGTGCCTACACTTCCACTACTCATTTTTCTGAGAGAGAACCACCTACTCATGTGTTGAGATCAAGACATTCCATTCCTACCACAAGAATCTAGATTTCTAGCCTTCCCCGAGTTGCTTTCCTGTGAGAGAGAGTTGAGTGTTGGGGAGACTATCATTTGAAGCACAAGAGCAAGGAGTTCATCATCAACACACCGTCGATTACCTTTTGGAGAGTGGTGTCTCCTAGATTGGTTAGGTGTCGCTTGGGAGCCTCCGACATGTTGTGGAGTTGAACCAAGAAGTTTATAAGGGCAAGGAGATCGCCTACTTTGTGAAAATCTACCCAAGTGAGGCAAGTCCTTCGTGGGCGATGGCCATGGTGGGATAGACAAGGTTGCTTCTTCGTGGACCCTTCGTGGACTCGCACAACCGTTACCCTTCGTGGGTTGAAGTCTCCATCAACGTGGACATACGATAGCACCACCTATCGGAACCATACCAAAAATCTCCGTGTCTCCATTGCGTTTGCAAACTCCAATCCCATCCCTTTACTTTCTTGCAACTTGCATGCTTTACTTTTTCCACTTCATATATATACTCTTGTCATGCTTGCTTGAAATGTATTGTGAATGCTTAAACTTGTGCTAAAACTCCACCTTAACTTGAAGAACTTAAAAACCGCCAACTTTACTTGTTATGGGTCTAATCACTCCCCTCTAGACCCCTCTTCTCGATCCTTTCATTTGGTATCAGAGCATTGGTCTCCACTGCTTTGGTTTAATCACCATTGGAGGAAGATGGATGAGTCTACGTTCAAGAGTATTAGACGTAGAGTGCCTATTCTTGATGGGGAGTTCTATGGTTCTTGGAAAAATGAAATGTTTGTGATTTTCAATGAATATAATTTGAACAAGTACATTACTAGCCCTTATGTGCCTCCCATTGATCCTTTGCATCCTACCCCCGATGAGTATCTTGACATGGTTCGCAATCTTAGGACTATTGATCTTATCATTAGAGGATTGCCTAGAAATTTGCTTGTATGCTTGCCTACCTTTGAATGTGCTTATTCTATATGGAATTATCTTGAAGAACACTTCCCGAATTACTCCTTAAAAAATCTAGATGAGATTCTTCAAAAGTCAATTGCTTTTCAAAATATCGAACCTAGTGATACTAAGTTTGAGGAATGTCTATTTGAGCTCCGTGATCTTATGCGTGCCAAAGGAAATGTTGGAGTCATTAGTAGCATCATTTCAGAGACAATTAGAATTCATAAACTTGAACATTATCATGGTCATAAATCTAACAAATCACTTGACCTAGGTGATGATCATATGGATGATGATGTTGGGCATGGTTATTATGATGAAGACGAAGATAGTGATGCCGACCTTGAGGAGTCTATGAGGCATTTTGGTCTCATGGCTAATCTTCGTGACTATATGGCCGGAGGAAAAGAGTGAATTCTTGATAGTGGATGTACCGACCACATGATCGGAGATAAAGACATGTTCTGCGAGCTTGCTAAGAATGACGGTCCATGCAAGTATGTCACTTTTGGAGACAACTCCAAGGGCAAGGTACTTGGCCTTGGTAAGGTGGCCATTTCCCATGATAGCTCTATCCAAAATGTCATGCTCATTGAGTCTCTTGGTTACAATCTACTTTTCGTATCTAGACTAGCCGATTTTGGTTTTAATGTCCTATTTACCGAAGTAGATTGCCAAGTGTTTCGAAGAGATAATCATAATATGGTCTTTACCGGTATTCGTAGAGGTGATCTATACATTGTTGACTTTACTAAGAGAGCCAAACCTCACACTTGTTTAATTGCTAAATCTTCTAAAGGATGGTTATGGCATAGATGGTTAGGTCATATTGGCATGTGAAATCTTGATAAGCTTATTAAAGGTGATCATATCCTTGGTGTTAAAGATGTTATATTTGACAAGGATAGACTTTGCAGTGCTTGTCAAGCAGGAAAACAAGTTGGAGGAAGTCATCCCATGAAGAACATCATGACCATGAGAAGACCACTTGAGCTACTTCACATGTATCTTTTCGGTCCCAATGCTTATAAGAGCCTTGGTGGTAACTCATTCGGTTTGGTCATTATTGATGATTTTTCATGATTTACGTGGGTGTTCTTTCTTGATGACAAATCGCAGGTCCAAAAGATCTTCAAGAACTTCGCCAAGAAGGCCCAAAATCAATTTCAAGTGAAGATCAAGAAGGTTCAAAGTGACAATGGAACGGAGTTCAAGAACGCAAATGTGGATACCTTTCTTGACGAAGAGGGGATTTCACACGAGTTCTCGGCTACGTACACGCCTCAACAAAATGGAGTTGTTGAGAGGAAGAACCGAACACTTATCAAGATGGCGAGAACAATGCTTGATGAATACAAGACGCCAAGACACTTTTGGGCGGAAGCGGTTGAGACAACTTGTCATGCCACGAGTCGACTATATCTTCACAAGCTTCTCGGTAAGATGGCATACGAGCTACTCACCGGTAACAAACCCCAAGTTGGATACTTTCGAGTATTCGGCTCAAAGTGCTACATTCTTGATAAGCATCATCGTTCGAAATTTGCTCCTAAATCTCATGAGGGTTTCCTACTCGGTTATGGCTCAAACTCTCACACCTACCGTGTCTACAACAATTTCACCCGAAAGGTTGAAGAGACGGTAGATGTGAAGTTTGATGAATCTAACGGCTCGCAAGTAGAGCAATTGCCAATTGATGTAGGAGACAAAGATCCATCGGAAGCAATTCAAGACTTGTCTATTGGCAAGATTCGACCAACGGAGGTGAAGGAGAGTACTTCATCCATACAAGTGGAAGCCTCAACTTCACATCAAGTTGAACTACAAGTTGACTTGGAGGCATCCACAAGTGGAACTCGTCAAGACGAAGGAAATGAGGAAGTACAACAAGATGATCCACCTCGACCTCCTTCTCCACCTCGACAAGAGAACGACAATGCCAACAACAATAAAGAAGAAGAGGATGATGATTATGAGGATGTTCCACCTCAACCCAAGCAAAAGCTTCCACGAGTTAGAGCAAGAATCTCAAGAGATCATCCCGTCGAACAAATCTTTGATGATATCCAAACCGAGAGAATTACTTGCTCTAAAAATCATTTAGCTAACTTTTGTGAACATTACTCATTCATTTCTAGCATTGAACCTATGAATGTTGAAGAAGCTCTTGAGGATCCAGATTGGATAAACGCTATGCATGAAGAGCTACACAACTTCGAGAGGAATCAAGTGCGGACATTGGTAGAAAAGCCCGAAAATGAGCATAATGTCATTGGAACCAAATGGGTGTTTCAGAATAAGCAAGATGAGGACGGACAAGTTGTACACAACAAGGCTCGTCTCGTCGCTCAAGGCTACACTCAAGTCGAAGGTATGGACTATGGTGAGACATATGCCCCCGTTGCTAGACTTGAATCCATTCGCATTTTACTTGCTTATGCCAATCATCATGATATCACTTTATATCAAATGGACATTAAAAGTGCTTTTCTAAATGGTGAAATTGAGGAGGAAGTTTATGTTAAACAACCTCCCGGCTTTGTTAATCCCAAGAAACCCGATCATGTCTACAAACTTCACAAAGCTCTTTATGGTCTTAAACAAGCTCCTAGAGCTTCGTATAAATGCTTGACTAAATTTCTCATTGAAAAAGGCTTTGAAATTGGGAAAATTGATTCTACACTTTTTACTTAAAGGGTTGATGGTGAGTTATTTTTGTGTCAAATTTATGTGCATGATATCATATTTGGTTCTACTAACCCTCATTTTAGTGAAAAGTTTGGAAGGCTAATGTCGGAGAAGTTTGAGATGTCTATGATGAGTGAACTCAAATTTTTCCTTGGATTGCAAATCAAGAAAACTAAGGAAGGTACCTTTGTCTCACAAACAAAGTATACCAAATATCTTTTCAAGAAGTTCAACATGCAAGAAAGCAAAGGTATGAAAACCCCCATGCCTACTAGTGGACATCTTGACTTGACTAAGGATGGCAAACCGGTTGACCAAAAGGCTTACCGCTCTATGATTGGTTCATTGTTATATCTGTGTGCCTCCCGTCCCGATATTATGCTAAGTGTGTGCATATGTGCACGATATCAAGCGGCTCCTAAAGAGTGTCATCTTAAGGCCGTGAAAAGGATAGTGAGATATTTAATCCATACACCAAACTTTGTCATTTGGTATCCTAAGAGGTCATCTTTTGATCTTGTTGGCTACTCCGACTCAGACTATGCCGGTGACAAGGTTGATAGGAAGTCCACTTTGGGTACTTGTCAATTTCTTGGTAGATCCCTTGTGTCTTGGTCCTCCAAGAAACAAAACTCGGTATCCTTATCCACCGCTGAAGCAGAATACATTGCCGCCGGATCATGTTGTGCTCAATTACTTTGGATGACCCAAACTCTTAAGATTATGGGATACATGTGAAACCTGTTCCATTGCTTTGCGGCAATGAGAGTGCTATTAAGATTGCTCATAATCCTGTGCAACATTCTCGAACTAAGCATATTGAAGTTCATCATCGTTTCATTCGTGATCATGTTGCAAAAGGAGACATCAATCTTAAGCATGTTCGTACCGATAAGCAATTGGCGGATATATTCACTAAACCGCTTGATGAAAAAGTATTTTGCCGTTTGAGAGGTGAATTGAATATCATTGATGCTTCAAATTTGGAATAGAGATAACTTTGGATACATGCAAGGCATGAACCTTGGTGACTAATCCTTGATATTTCTCTTATGATGATGATCATTTATCTTGGATATATATTTGCACCCTTGCATGTTATCTAACCCATGTAGGTACTTGGATGAGTCTAAATCTATGAGATTGCAAGTCACTCACATTTTGAGCAATTTCTACATCACCAAGTTCCTATGGTTTGGTTGTTGAAATCAAGGAAGCATGAACTCACTCAACATATCCTTTGACTATTTCAATTGATATCAAGTTTCATGATTATCAACTTGGATACACAAGTGCTTTTCCTTGCAAAACTAACCCATGTACGGAGATGAACTTCAACTATAAAGGGTGCTCCCAACTACATCAACCTTGAGCATCTGATACAAGTTCAACTACATGATCAAGATCAACACCACAACCCAAGGTATGCCACTCCACCTTAGAGAAGTTTTACTCCAAGTCATGAAGTAAAGCAACTCAACAAGGTGTGAATACATAAAAAATGCTTAAATGAAAGATGGTAACCCCATTTTGAGCTTAAACGATGAGTATGGCCTATGATCAAGTGACCTCACTTGACTCCTAAGCCAATATACTCTAACAAAGGTGACCTTGTTGCCGACCATCTCTAGATGAAGTTCTCTAGTGTTCTTGTGCCCTTTGCATTTCCTTTGCATGTTTTCTTGCTAGAGTGATTCCCTTCTAAAACATCAAAAAACCTTCATCTAGTACTCTTTTTGTTTCTCTTTGTGTTTGTCATTTGTCTGTGAATCTTCTGCAAATTCATTGCAAATCCTTATGACAATTCCTTGAAAATCCTTGTGAGATTTCATTTGCTAAGTGAGCTGAGATGACAAAATTTTCCTGTGTGTTGAACTCGGACTCATCGATCCAAGCCTATCGGCTAGACTAAAATACAAGGATTCCTTGTACATAGTTCATCGGTACAACCGACATGGACTAACTCGGTCTAACCGATAAGCACCCTCTGTGGCTCTGCTATTTTGGAGTTACCGATGGAAACAGATCGGTGTCACCGATTTCACTACTGAGAAAACATTTTACCATTTTATATTGCCCAGTTTCTTCAGCTCCACTCAATGATTCTTATCCTCTACCAGCATCCTAATCTACATGCTACTTTGTAGTGTCTCTAAAGGACCACACCTACTTGACTCATATTCCTGAAGTATCCCTTCTTGGAAATTGATGTCAAAGGGGGAGAGAGAGAGAGAGAGCACATCAAAGCTTATCAAATCAAAAAGAGCACTTATAGCTCTTAAAGATGCACATTAACAAGAGGAGATATGTCACATGTCTTTAAGAGGGGAAAGACATGTTAGTATGATTGATTCTAGTTTGATCTATTTTTCTCTTCTTTGCTCTGTTTTTGCTCTGATTTTTATCTCACCCTACCTTCTCCCATTATCCAATGATAGATTCAGGGGGAGAAAGAGCCTTCGTTTAACTTAAGGGGAGAAAAATCCTTGGAACTTATTGCAAATCTTTAAATCTTTGGGGACATGTCTATATCTAAATGAAGTACTCATTACATGTCATCCCACTCTTGGTATTCTTGTGGATCTTGAAATTATTTTATTTGGAGTGTTCTTGTGTTATCTAACCTTGTTTTCTCAAGTCTACTCCTTCAAAAGTCAGCTCAAAACCACAAGGTAAGTATATGCATCACACTCATGTGTGTGATGATCTCTTGTTGCTGCACATATTGTTTACAAGAGGGATTCATAAACATGAAGGTACATCTCTCAACCATATCATTCGCTCTGATGCATATAGCCAAGATACATGTAATAGATTTTCTACTCTGTCATGTTATGCACTCACATGTTCTTCCATCTTATCTTTATATGGCTGCATACATGTAGGGGGAGCTTATGTTTGTTACATGTCCTTCCAAAGCTTTGTTTGCTATTCTTTATATCATCTACTTAAAGCTTTGATGTATGTTGTCGTCAATTACCAAAAAGGGGGAGATTGGAAGCACAAGTGCTCCCTGGGTGATTTTGGTAATTAATGCCAACATATCTCTTGTTGGACTAATGATTTTATCTAGTATATTTTAGACAAGTTCAACAGTGGCGTGGCAAGGACAAGAGGACGGGGAACCCCTTCAAATTAATAAGGACAAATATTGGAAAAAGCTCAAGACTCTTCATCTTTATTTTAGTGATCCAAGATCACAGTGAGTCCATAGGAAAGCCAATACTATTAAAAGGGGATGAGGTGTTGCCTAATGGCTTGCTTGCTCAAATGCTTAGTGATATTGCTCCAAATCCCTCAACCACTTTCTCCATCCAAATATGTCCAAAACCTAAAGTCAAACTCGGCCCAACCGATTCTTTCTATCCGGCACTACTGCAGGATGCTGCTAATGCGACACTACGATCAGAGACCCTTCGACAAAACTGTGTGCAATGCAATAATCGCAAACAGTGATGTAAAAGAACCGTCAAAAAAGATGCAAAATGTTTGCGATGACGGATGCATCAAACATGGTTCAGAATTTAGTTGCGTGTGCCATGAGGGGCATACGGTTCAGTTCAATGAACTATTTGCGATGAGGCAAAAGAACAGAAACGGGTAGCCAGATGAAGGTGTGTGCAATATATAGCATACGATTCACTTGGATGAACTGTTTGTGATTAGGCAACACAAAAGAAATGGTCAGCCAGATCAAGGTGTGGGCGATATATGGCATACGGTTCATGCGGATGAACTATTTGCGTTGAGCCAAGAGAACAGAAACAGTTCAATTTAACAAGATGTGTGTGATACGCGGCAAACAGGTCTGTAATCAGAAATGTGTGCGAAGACCGATAATAACATAGATGATTGCTGCTAATAAGACGTGTGTGCTGTGCGTTGGGATTGCATACAGAACAACAACATATATATATATATACACACACTTATAAGGACATGGTTGCATAACCAAATTAAACATCCAATTACATAGGTGGCTACTACACACATTGTTGGAAATATGCCCTAGAGGCAATAATAAAATGGTTATTATTATATTTCCTTGTTCATGATAATTGTCTATTGTTCATGCTATAATTGTATTAACCGGAAACCGTAATACATGTGTGAATACATAGACCACAACATGTCCCTAGTGAGCCTCTAGTTGGCTAGCTCGTTGATCAATAGATGGTTGTGGCTTCCTGACCATGGACATTGGATGTCGTTGATAACGGGATCACATCATTAGGAGAATGATGTGATGGACAAGACCCAATCCTAAGCATAGCACAAGATCGTGTAGTTTGTTTGCTAGAGCTTTTCTAATGTCAAGTATCATTTCCTTAGACCATGAGATTGTGCAACTCCTGGATACCGTAGGAATGCTTTGGGTGTATCAAATGTCACAATGTAACTGGGTGACCATAAAGGTGCACTACAGGTATCTCCGAAAGTGTGTGTTGGGTTGGCACGAATCGAGACTGGGATTTGTCACTCCGTATTACGAAGAGGTATCTCTGGGCCCACACGGTAATGCATCATCATAATGAGCTCAATGTGACTAAGGAGTTAGCCACGGGATCATGTGTTACGGAACGAGTAAAGAGACTTGCCGGTAACGAGATTGAACAAGGTATAGGGATACCGACGATCGAATCTCGGGCAAGTAACATACCAATGGACAAAGGGAATTGTATACGGGATTAATTGGATCCCCGACATCGTGGTTCATCCGATGAGATCATCGTGGAACATGTGGGAGCCAATATGGGTATCCAGATCCCGCTATTGGTTATTGGTCGGAGAGGTGTCTCGGTCATGTCTGCATGGTCCCCGAACCTGTAGGGTCTACACACTTAAGGTTCGATGACGCTAGAGTTGTAATGGGAATTGTATGTGGTTACCGAAAGTTGTTCAAAGTCTCGAATGAGATCCCGGATGTCACGAGGAGTTCTGAAATGGTCCGGAGGTAAAGATTTATATATGGGAAGTCCTATTTTGGCCACCGGAAAATGTTCGGGATTTTTCGGTATTGTACCGGGAAGGTTCTAGTAGGTTCCGGAGTGGGGCCCACCTGCATGGGGGGACCCACATGAACATGGGTAGTGGGGGAAAGGCCCCACACCCCTGGTCAAGGCGCACCAAGATTCCCCCTTAGAAGGAATAAGATCATATCCCGAAGGGATAAGATCAAGATCCCTAAAAAGGGGGGATAACAATCGGTGGGGAAGGGAAAGGATGGGATTTCTTTCCTCCCACCTTTGCCAACGCCCCAATGGACTTGGAGGGCAAGAAACCAGCCCCCTCCACCCCTATATATAGTGGGGAGGTGCATGGGAGCTGCACCCCTTCCCCTGGCACAGCCCTTCCCCCCTCCAACTCCTCCTCCTCCTCCGTAGTGCTTGGCGAGGCCCTGCCGGAGAACCGCAAGCTCCACCACCACGCCGTCGTGCTGCCGGAGCTCTCCCTCAACTTCTCCTCTCCCCTTGCTTGATCAAGAAGGAGGAGACGTCCCCGGGCTGTACGTGTGTTGAACGCGGAGGCGCCGTCCGTTCGGCGCTTGAATCAGATCTTCCGCGATTTGAATCGCCGCGAGTACGACTCCATCAACCGCGTTCTTGTAATGCTTCCGCTTAGCGATCTTCAAGGGTATGAAGATGCACTCCCTCTCACTTGTTGCTAGCATCTCCTAGATTGATCTTGGTGACACGTAGGAAAATTTTGAATTATTACTACGTTCCCCAACAGTGGCATCATGAGCTAGGTCTATGCGTAGATTCTATGCACGAGTAGAACACAAGTAGTTGTGGGCGATGATTTGTTCAATTTTCTTACCGTTACTAGTCCTATCTTGATTCGGTGGCATTGTGGGATGAAGCGGCCCGGACCAACCTTACACGTACGCTTACGTGAGACAGGTTCCACCGACTGACATGCACTTGTTGCATAAGGTGGCTAGCGTGTGTCTGTCTCTCCCACTTTAGTCGGATCGGATTAGATGAAGAGGGTCCTTATGAAGGGTAAATAGCAATTGGCATATCACCGTTGTGGCTGTTGCGTACATAAGAAACGTTCTTGCTAGAAACCCATAGCAGCCATGTAAAACATGCAACAACAATTAGAGGACGTCTAACTTGTTTTTGCAGGGTATGCTATGTGATGTGATATGGCCAAAAGGATGTGATGAATTATATATGTGATGTATGAGATTGATCATGTTCATGTAATAGGAATCACGACTTGCATGTCGATGAGTATGACAACCGGCAGGAGCCATAGGAGTTGTCTTAATTTATTGTATGACCTGCATGTCAATGAAAACGCCATGTAATTACTTTACTTTATTGCTAACCGTTAGCCATAGTAGTAGAAGTAATAGTTGGCGAGACAACTTCATGAAGACACGATGATGGAGATCATGATGATGGAGATCATGGTGTCATGCCGGTGACGATGGTGATCATTCCATGCCTCGAAGATGGAGATCAAAAGAGCAAGATGATATTGGCCATATCATGTCACTTTATGATTTGCATGTGATGTTTATCATGTTTACATCTTATTTGCTTAGAACGATGGTAGCATAAATAAGATGATCCCTCACTAAAAATTTCAAGAAATGTGTTCCCCCTAAGTGTGCACCGTTGCGAAGGTTCGTTGTTTCGAAGCACCACGTGATGATCGGGTGTGATAGATTCTAACGTTCGCATACAACGGGTGTAAGCCAGATTTACACATGCGAAACACTTATGTTGACCTGATGAGCCTAGCATGTACAGACATGGCCTCGAAACACGAGAGACCGAAAGGTCGAACATGAGTCATATAGTAGATGCGATCAACATGGAGATGTTCACCATTGATGACTAGTCCGTCTCACGTGATGATCGGTCACGGCCTAGTCGATATGGATCATGTATCACTTAGATGACTAGAGGGATGTCTATCTGAGTGGGAGTTCATTAAATAATTTGATCAGATGAACTTAATTATCATAAACTTAGTCTAAAATTGTCTTTATAACCTATCTTGTAGATCCAATGGCCCACGCTAATGTTGCCCTCAACTTCAACGCGTTCCTAGAGAAAACCAAGCTGAAAGACGATGGTAGCAACTATACGGACTGGGTCCGTAACTTGAGGATCATCCTCATAGCTGCCAAGAAAGCATATGTCCTTGCAGCACCGCTAGGTGACGCACCCATTTTCCCAGCAACTCAAGACGTTATGAACACCGGGCAGTCGCGTAGTGATGATTACTCCCTGGTTCAGTGCGGCATGCTTTACAGCTTAGAACCGGGGCTCCAAAAGTGTTTTGAGCAACACGGAGCATATGAGATGTTCCAAGAGCTGAAAATGGTTTTCCAAGCTCATGCCCGGGTCGAGAGATATGAAGTCTCCGACAAGTTCTACAGTTGTAAGATGGAGGAAAACAGCTCTGTCAGCGAGCATAGACTCAAAATGTCTGGGTTGCACAACCGCTTGTCTCAGCTGGGAGTTAATCTTCCAGATGACTCGATCATTGACAGGATCCTCCAGTCGCTTCCACCTAGCTACAAGAGCTTTGTGATGAACTACAATATGCAAGGGATGGAGAAGTCCATTCCTGAGTTATATTCAATGCTGAAATCAGCGGAGGTGGAGATAAAAAAGGAACATCAAGTGTTGATGGTGAATAAGACCACTAGTTTCAAGAAAGGCAAGGGTAAGAAGAACTTCAAGAAGGACGGCAAGGGAGTTGCCGTGCCCGGTAAGTCAGTTGCCGGGAAGAAGCCAAAGAATGGACCCAAGCCTGAGACTGAGTGCTTTTATTGCAAGGGAAATGGTCACTTGAAGCGGAACTGCCCCAAGTACTTAGCGGATAAGAAGGCGGCAACGCCAAAGGAGCTGCGGAATAAGCGGAGACTGGTGAAGGACAAGGTGATGATGCGTGTCGGGAATGGTTCCAAGGTCGATGTGATCGACGTCGGCACGCTACCTCTACATTTACCTTCGGGATTAGTTTTAAACCTCAATAATTGTTATTTAGTGCCAGCTTTGAGCATGAACATTGTATCTGGATCTCGTTTAATGCGAGATGGCTACTCATTTAAATCCGAGAATAATGGTTGTTCTATTTATATGAGAGATATGTTTTATGGTCATGCCCCGCTGGTCAATGGTTTATTTTTATTAAATCTCGAACGTGATGTTACACATATTCATAGTGTGAATGCCAAAAGATGTAAGGTTGATAATGATAGTCCCACATACTTGTGGCGCTGCCGCCTTGGTCACATTGGTGTCAAACGCATGAAGAAACTCCATGCAGATGGACTTTTGGAGTCTCTTGATTATGAATCATTTGACATGTGCGAACCATGCCTCATGGGCAAAATGACTAAGACTCCGTTCTCCGAAACAATGGAGCGAGCAACCAACTTGTTGGAAATAATACATACTGATGTATGCGGTCCAATGAGCGTTGAGGCTCGTGGTGGCTATCGTTATGTTCTCACCCTCACTGATGACTTAAGTAGATATGGGTATGTCTACTTAATGAAACACAAGTCTGAGGCCTTTGAAAAGTTCAAGGAATTTCAGAGCGAGGTAGAGAATCAACGTGACAGGAAAATAAAGTTTGTACGATCAGATCGTGGAGGAGAATACTTGAGTCACGAGTTTGGCACGCACTTAAGGAAATGTGGAATTGTTTCACAACTCACGCCGCCTGGAACACCTCAGCGTAATGGTGTGTCCGAACATCGTAATCGCACTCTATTGGATATGGTGCGATCTATGATGTCTCTTACCGATCTACCGCTATCATTTTGGGGTTATGCTTTAGAGACTGCCGCATTCACTTTAAATAGGGCACCGTCTAAATCCATTGAGATGACACCGTATGAATTATGGTTTGGGAAGAAACCTAAGCTGTCGTTTCTGAAAGTTTGGGGATGCGATGCTTATGTCAAGAAACTTCAACCTGAAAAGCTCGAACCCAAATCGAAAAAATGCGTCTTCATAGGAAACCCTAAGGAAACTATTGGGTATACCTTCTACCTCAGATCCGAAGGCAAGATCTTTGTTGCCAAGAATGGATCCTTTCTAGAGAAAGAGTTTCTCTCGAAAGAAGTAAGTGGGATGAAAGTAGAACTTGACGAGGTACCCCCTCTTGAACCGGAGAGTAGCACAGCTCAGGAAGATGTTTCTGTGGTGCCTGCACCGACTAGAGAGGAAGTTAATGGTGATGATCATGAAACTTCGGGTCAAGTTGCTACTGAACTTCGTAGGTCCACGAGGACACGTTCCGCACCAGAGTGGTACGGCAACCCTATCCTGGAAATCATGTTGTTAGACAACGGTGAACCTTCGAACTATGAAGAAGCGATGGCGGGGCCAGATTCCAACAAATGGCTTGCAGCCATGAAATCCGAGATAGGATCCATGTATAAAAACAAAGTATGGACTTTGACGGACTTGCCCGATGATCGGCAAGCCATAGAGAAAGGATCTCAGAGTTGGAACATTCGCTTTGATAAAATGATCAAAGCGTTTGGGTTTATACAGACTTATGGAGAAGCCTGTATTTACAAGAAAGTGAGTGGGAGCTCTGTAGCATTTCTCATATTATATGTGGATGACATACTGTTGATGGGAAATGATATAGAACTTTTGGAAAGCATAAAGGCCTACTTGAATAAGTGTTTTTCAATGAAGGACCTTGGAGAAGCTGCTTACATATTAGGCATCAAGATCTATAGAGATAGATCGAGATGCCTCATTGGTCTTTCACAAAGCACATACCTTGACAAGATATTGAAGAAGTTCAATATGGATCAGTCCAAGAAGGGGTTCTTGCCTGTATTGCAAGGTGTGAGATTGAGCGCAGCTCAACGCCCGACCTCAGCAGAAGAAAGAGAAAAGATGAGTGTCATCCCCTATGCCTCAGCCATAGGCTCTATTATGTATGCCATGCTGTGTACCAGACCTGATGTGAACCTTGCCATAAGTTTGGTAGGGAGGTACCAAAGTGATCCCGGAATGGAACACTGGACAGCGGTCAAGAATATCCTGAAGTACCTGAAAAGGACTAAGGATATGTTTCTCGTTTATGGAGGTGCCGAAGAGCTCGTCTTAAAGGGTTACGTCGATGCTAGCTTTGACACGGATCTGGATGACTCCAATTCACAAACTTGATACGTGTACATTTTGAATGGTGGGGCAGTCAGCTGGTGCAGTTGCAAGCAAAGCGTCGTGGCGAGATCTACATGTGAAGCGGAGTACATAGCTGCTTCGGAAGCAGCTCAGGAAGGAGTCTGGATGAAGGAGTTTATCACCGACCTAGGAGTGATTCCCAATGCGTCGGGCCCGATGACTCTCTTCTGTGACAACACTGGAGCTATTGCCATTGCCAAGGAGCCCAGGTTTCACGGGAAGACTAAGCACATCAAGCGCCGCTTCAACTCCATTCGTGAATATATTCAAGATGGAGACATAGATATTTGTAAAGTACATACGGATCTGAATGTCGCAGATCCATTGACTAAACCTCTTCCACGAGCAAAACATGATCAGCACCAGAACTCTATGGGTGTTCGATTCATCACAATGTAACTAGATTATTGAATCTAGTGCAAGTGGGAGACTATTGGAAATATGCCCTAGAGGCAATAATAAAATGGTTATTATTATATTTCCTTGTTCATGATAATTGTCTATTGTTCATGCTATAATTGTATTAACCGGAAACCGTAATACATGTGTGAATACATAGACCACAGCATGTCCCTAGTGAGCCTCTAGTTGACTAGCTCGTTGATCAATAGATGGTTGTGGTTTCCTGGCCATGGACATTGGATGTCGTTGATAACGGGATCACATCATTAGGAGAATGATGTGATGGACAAGACCCAATCCTAAGCATAGCACAAGATCGTGTAGTTCGTTTGCTAGAGCTTTTCTAATGTCAAGTATCATTTTCTTAGACCATGAGATTGTGCAACTCCTGGATAACGTAGGAATGCTTTGGGTGTATCAAACGTCACAACGTAACTGGGTGACCATAAAGGTGCACTACAGGTATATCTGAAAGTGTCTGTTGGGTTGGCATGAATCGAGACTGGAATTTGTCACTCCGTATGACGGAGAGGTATCTCTGGGCCCACTTGGTAATGCATCATCATAATGAGCTCAATGTGACTAAGGAGTTAGCCACGGGATCATGCGTTACGGAACGAGTAAAGAGACTTGCCGGTAACGAGATTGAACAAGGTATAGGGATACCGACGATCGAATCTCGGGCAAGTAACATACCGATGGACAAAGGGAATTGTATACGGGATTAATTGGATCCCTGACATCGTGGTTCATCCGATGAGATCATCGTGGAACATGTGGGAGCCAATATGGGTATCCAGATCCCGCTATTGGTTATTGGTCGGAGAGGTGTCTCGGTCATGTCTGCATGGTTCCCGAACCCGTAGGGTCTACACACTTAAGGTCCGGTGATGCTAGAGTTGTAATGGGAATTGTATGTGGTTACCGAAAGTTGTTCAGAGTCTCGGATGAGATCCCGGACATCATGAGGAGTTCCAGAATGGTCCGGAGGTAAAGATTTATATATGGGAAGTCCTATTTTGGCCACCGGAAAATGTTCAGGATTTTTCGGTATTGTACCGGGAAGGTTCTAGAAGGTTCCGAAGTGGGGCCCACCTGCATGGGGGGACCCACATGAACATGGGTATTGGGGGCAAGGCCCCACACCCTTGGTCAAGGCGCACCAAGATCTCCCCTTAGAAGGAATAAGATCATATCCCGAAGGGATAAGATCAAGATCCCTAAAAAGGGGGGATAACAATCGGTGGGGAAGGGAAAGGATGGGATTTCTTTCCTCCCACCTTTGCCAACGCCCCAATGGACTTGGAGGGAAAGAAACCAGCCCCCTCCACCCCTATATATAGTGGGGAGGTGCATGGGAGCTGCACCCCTTCCCCTGGCACAGCCCTTCCCCCCTCCAACTCCTCCTACTCCTCCGTAGTGCTTGGCGAGGCCCTGCCGGAGAACCGCAAGCTCCACCACCACGCCGTCGTGCTGCCGGAGCTCTCCCTCAACTTCTCCTCTCCCCTTGCTAGATCAAGAAGGAGGAGACGTCCCCGGGCTGTACGTGTGTTGAACGCGGAGGTGCCGTCCGTTCGGCGCTTGAATCGGATCTTCCGCGATTTGAATCGCCGCGAGTACGACTCCATCAACCGCGTTCTTGTAACGCTTCCGCTTAGCGAGCTTCAAGGGTATGGAGATGCACTCCCTCTCACTTGTTGCTAGCATCTCCTAGATTGATCTTGGTGACACGTAGGAAATTTTTGAATTATTACTACGTTCCCCAACACACATGACATTTGCACACACCAAAGTAAACTATTACCTGCATAATTACATAGGTGGCTACTACACACATGCCATTTCCACACACCAAAGTAAACTATATATTACATGAATGATTAACTAGGTTAAACGATCATCTGATCATCATCTACTTCTTGTGATGCTTGCTCTGCTTGTGGCTCGATCCGGCCTCGTCGATTTGGGTAACGAGGCACTTCCTCATGTCAATGATCTGCCTGTGCATCTCGTAGCATGTGTACACGCTCTTGGCCACGAACCTGAGGTGAGGTTCATCCAGTTGCCGCATCCAGGCCCCGTGCCAGGATACAGGACGTGTTCTGTTGGCATCCTGCTTCATCTTTTCGTAGTATGGGTCAATGATTGCCGAGGCGAGTTCAACCAGGGAGTCCTTCGTGCTGCCCCAGACCCTGTAGTGCTCATGGATTTCGACAAGGTTCTCGCAGGCCGAGCCCGTAACCCTGAGCGCTTTTACATCGTCGGTGGTTTCCACCATAGCGAACTTGTAGTCGGTGCTGTTGACAAACCTGGTGAAACGGTCGCAAGGCTCTGTGGCCATGCAGTAGTGGTAGATGAGGACATGATGGCGCATGCACAACTAGGCGACGGCAACCTTCTGATCTATGTTGGGACGACCGGCGGTGTAGTGGAGGTCGATGCCGACCACCTTGTACTTGTCTCGAGCAAGCAACTGCTCAACGATGTTGATGTAGTCATCCACCACTGCCGGGTCGATGGTGTACACCACTGAGAGATCCGTCTCCCTCGCGTGGGTCTCCACTTTATGCTCGCCGAACTCCATTGGAGCGCCGCTAGACATCCCCTCTCTATGTGTCGTCGTGGGTGTGCTTGTTGTGTTGTGTGGCACGATCGAAAGGTTGAAGAGACTAAGGTTATAATGGCCGCGGGAATTAAAGGGGAAGCCGGACGACCTGGAATATCGGCACGCCCTAATGGCAGTTCTAATTTGCAGCGCGTAACTCCATCATGCCGCACGTAACTACATCGCGTGGCAACGCATGCAGCGCAACCGCATGCATATGGGGCCCCCGACGTGATCGTGCGCAGGCCCAACCGCTGCCAGAGCGCGCGCGGAGGGACACGAGCAGAGCGCTCTGCGGTCGCCTCAACGGCGAGCAACCATATATATCCATATAGCAGTTGAACACGCAAGAAAAAGCTGTCCACAAGTCGAGCGCGCCGACGGACGCGAGCAGAGCGCGCCGACGGACGCGAGCAGAGGCCGGCACAGTGATACGTGGCAAATAAGATGAACTGTGCGACCATGTCGGAGACATCAAGCACGAATCAGATTAGAGTTGCGTGTGTGATACGTGGCATACAGTTGATCCATCCGAGATGTTTGTGATGGAATAAGCCGTGTGTGTTGTGGGCAAACGCTTGCTGGTATATAACCATTTGCGATTGATGAATTCATCACTGACGGGTTACCTAGTGCGGTCCATGTGCGATGTGATATGCTCTGTCTGCAGAACATCTATGCTCTGTGTACAGAAGAACAACATATATATACTTGTACCATGGCATGATTGCAATACCAAATTAAACATCCAATTACGTTATATAACAAGTACCATAAATATTGCATGGTTCAAATTCAAAGATTACAATGCCCAAATTCAAACATTGCAAACCTCGTCATTTCTGCAAAGGGATCAGCCGCTGACAAGTCATGTATGGGTTTGACACAATGACTTCCAATTACTCTGTCATATGCTCTTCCAATACGAAGTTTAGCTTTTTTGGAGCCTCTTCCATTCTATAGTACCTGCCGGCTCTGATCAACATACCATTCATCTTTCCTAATTAAATGCGTGTTCAACCTCAGTACCCTCAGCACCCTTGCTCTGGCAAGAAAGAACCTGGCGAGTGTAATCTCCGGTAAGGTTCCTCGGTAGGAGTTCAAAGTAATATTTGAGAGATGCAGATCCAGACATTCGATGTGATTCTCGTTATAAACATTATCCACCTCCGGGCCTATTATTATCTGCAAAAGAAGAGAACCTGTTAGTGCCTACATGCAGTTTTGAACACTACTACACGCCTATTTGGTTTGCAGGATTTGTAAAATGCACCAACGTGCCATCTTCGATCTGACATGATTAACATGGGCATTTGATTACAATCTAGAAAAATGTAGCCTTCTTCACAAGAGGTTGGATTGGATGAAAAATTCCCTAAGAAACTTAGTACAGATGAATCCAAAGGAGAAATGCTTATGGATTGTAACCATATGAATCAAGCAACCAATATGGGGTGGGGGGGTGTATGTCCTGAAATCCTCCAAAATTCCTTCAGAAATCGTAGTACATTGTCATTGTAAACTTGGGAAAAGGTGCAAAAAATTGAACTCCCTTATGGTTAACATTTAACAGGAAAGGAACATCACCTCGATATACAGCTTCTTCAGGCACGGAAAGCATCTCAGGCAACTGACAACTTGGTCCAGGTTGGGGCCGACAGGTTCTAGTGCCAAGACCTTCACTGTGCCCAGAATTTGGGTGAAGCTTTGCTGGATGACAGACGAACATACATCTTCAAAACTAGAAATAATGTTGATATCAAGAAGGAGAGGTATAAGGCGACTCTTGTACCTGAAACTAGTAGTATTTGACAGACGACTAGCCCACCGTTGTCAATTTCAGCGCAGAAATGACATTGATTCTTGTTGGACCTTGTTGATCAACTACAAGTAATCTCTCAAGTGAAGGTGTGTCCTCAATGACCATATTGTGGTCCACATTTTGTGATCTCTCGTTGCAGCACCAGCAACACACATAAATAGTCCCGAGAGTCATGGAGGTGATGTGGAAGGTACTCGACCAATTCATCGCCTGAAGACGAAGGAACTCGAGTGTAGTACAGCCGCAGAGCAGGCGCTCCATGTCATCCTTTGGGATGCACATGGCGACGAGCTCGAGGTGCTTCAGTCGTGGTAGAAAAAGAGCGGGCGCGTCATTAGGGGGGGATGGCAGTTCATGAACTTGGCAAGGCGCAGCGTGGGCGTGAAGCGGAGCGCGGACGTTGGCAGCGAGCGCATATGCCCATCATTAAAACTGAGCTCCTCGAGCTGATCTATGGCGGGGGATCAGAACCACTCGTCAAGCTTGGCTCGATCCTTGCCATTGGAACGGAACTTGCCCGTGATAAGGCCTCTGATTGGGCCATGGTGACTGCCGAGGATCTGGGAGAATGCATCCAAGCTTTTGCGATAGCCATGGCAGAGCTCGTGGGCATCGAGGAGGTCGACAGGGGTGAGGAGCCATAGGGGGCACCACCACCAGGAAATGGCGGTTTTCCTCGCCCCATATTTGATTGGGAGGAGGGATATGCTGTCAACATTTCATCGGGGAGGTTGCTGATGAAGTCTAGGCCTGTTGGAGTCGCTTGCGGTTCTTTCTTGACCCGCCTCCACTTGTTGGCAGCCTCGTTCTCCACCTCATCGGCGGCGATGGAAACCTCTGTCTCCATATTCACGCCGTGTTCCGGTGCTTCAGCAGCCCCGGCATCGCCACTCCCTCTGATGGGGCGCTTCGGCGGCATCCTCATACACTGACGGCTTTGAGGACTGAGAGCGGCGTCGAGGATGCGGGCGGAGAGAGAGGATTGTGTGTGTGGCGAGGATGGGGGGGGTCAAAGGCTGTCTCGCTTCCCGGTGAGAACGACTGCTTAATCTATGAATGAAATCTATGCTTAATTACTGAATTTTAGTTGCAAAAATTAGATAGTGCAAGTGATTTTTAGCTGCATATTTTTACAAAACGCAGTGTTACAAGGTTGACAAATGGCAATGTTACTAGATCAACAAATGTCAATCTTTCTAGTTTGACAAATGGCAACATACCCAATATGACATATGCAAATCTTACCAATGTACGTGGTTGCACACGGGTCATCCAAAACAACCGTTTGCGTTGAAGGGATGTACAAATCCTGCTCGGCACATTTTCTCTTGGCTTAGCGCCGAAGTCTGGCTTTGCATACCGTATTCAATCTGAACCATTTGCGTTGAACAGATGCACAAATCCTGCGTTGAACAGCTCGCACGCTTCCCGGTGAGCCTGCGCATTGAATTTCAGACGAGTTTTGGATTTACTAGAATTTAAAAACAAAGTATCTCAACATTTTGCCGGCAATCAACAGTGCCCTGGTGTTTGAAATTCATTCCCATTTCTTGCATGGGACCTAAGCATGCACCCAAGGACACATATTTGATTTTTCAACCAATTTATATGCACTGGAGCATGTGCATGTAGTTCAAATTTGAATTATGCACATAAAATGCCTAGAAAACCCAGTTAATGTATAAAAATGTCCAAACGAACCCCGAAAAATTCCAAAATTTAACACAACACTCCTGTTGTTCTATGTTGACTCTAGAAAATTTTTGAAAGCAATAAGAGGCAACGGATATCGTTTCGTCCCCAAAGTGAAACGTTCCCTACCGAAACCATCAGGCTTGTTGTGAGAAGCTCTGGTTTGTGAGAAGCTTATACCCAAACTTGCCCCAAATGAGACAAAAAAATTCCACGGCATGTTGATGCCGCTCCATGATAGCATGTCAAGTTTCATGAATTTCAGACGAGTTTTGGATTTACTAGAATTTAAAAACCAGGTATCTCAATGTTTGCGGCCGAGTGACGGTGGCAGGGTGTTTGACATTCATTCCCATTTCTTGCATGGGACCTAAGCATGCAACCAAGGACATAGATTTGAATTTTCAACCAATTTATATGCATTAGAGCATGTGCCTGTAGTTCAAATTTGAATTATGCACATAAATGCATTGAAAACTCAATTAATGTATAAAAATGTCCAAACGAACCCCGAAAAAATCCAAAATTGAACACAACACTCCTGTTGTTCTATGTTGTACACTAGAGAAAAACTTGAAATCAAGAAGAGGCAACGGATATCGTTTCGTCCAGAAACGTGAAACGTTCCCTACCGAAACCATCAGGCTTGTTGTGAGAAGCTCTAGTTTGTGATAAGCTTATACCCAAACCTGCCCCAAATGGGACAAAATTTTTGCCACGGCATGTTGATGCCGCTCCATGATAGCATGCCAAGTTTCATGAATTTCAGACGAGTTTTGGATTTACTAGAATTTAAAAACCAGGTATCTCAATGTTTGCGGCCGAGTGACGGTGGCAGGGTGTTTGACATTCATTCCCATTTCTTGCATGGGACCTAAGCATGCAACCAAGGACACATATTTGAATTTTCAACCAATTTATATGCATTAGAGCATGTGCCTGTAGTTCAAATTTGAATTATGCACATAAATGCATTGAAAACTCAGTTAATGCATAAAAATGTCCAAACGAGCCCCGAAAAATTCCTAAAATTAACACAACACTCATGTTGTTCTATGTTGACACTAGAAAAAAAATGGAAATCAAGAAGAGGCAACGGATATCATTTCGTCCGAAAAGGTGAAACGTTCCCTACTGTAACCATGAGGCTTGTTGTGTAGGCCCTATTGTTGTGAGAAGCTCTGGTTTGTGAGAAGCTTATATACCCCAACCTGCCCCAAATGGGACAATATTTTTACCACTGCATGTTGATGCCATTCCATGCTAGCATGTCAAGTTTAATAAATTTCAGACGCGTTTTCAATTTACTAGAATTTAAAAACCATGTATCTCAATGTTAACGGCCGAGCGACGGTGGCAAGGTGTTTGACATTCATTCTCATTTCTTGCATGTGACTTAAGCATGTAACCAAGGACACACATTCCAATTTTGAACCAATTTATATGCACTGGAGCATGTGCATGTAGTTCAAATTTGAATTATGCACATGAATGCATAGAAAACTCAGTTAATGTATAAAAATGTCCAAGCGAACCCCAAAAAATCCCAAAAATTGACACAACACTCGTGTTGTTCTATGTTGACACGAGAAAAAATTTGGAAGTAAGAAGATGCAACAGATATCGTTTCGTCCCCCAAGGTGGCACGTTCCCTACCGAAACCATCAGTCTTGTTGTGAGAGAAGCTGTGGTTTGCGAGAAGCTTATACCCAAACCTGCCCCAAATGGGACAATATTTTTACCACGGCATGTCGATGCTGTTCCATGATATCATGTCAAGTTTCATGAATTTCAGACGACTTTTCGATTTACTAGAATTTTAAAACCATGTATCTCAATTTTAGCGGCCGAGCGACAATGTCAAGGTGTTTGACATTCATTCTCATTTCTTGCATGTGACCTAAGCTTGCAACCAAGGACAAACATTTGATTTTTCAACCTATTTTTATGTACTGGAGCATTTGCATGTAGTTCAGTTTTGAATTATGCACATAAATGCCTAGAAAACTCAGTTAACATATAAAAATGTCCAAATGATCCCCGAAAAAAATCCAAAAATTGAACAACACTCCTGTTGTTCTATGTTGTCACGAGAAAAATTTTGAAAGTAAGAAGAGGCAACATATATCGTTTCGTCCCCCAAGGTGGCATGTTCCCTACCGAAACCACCAGGCTTGTTGTGAGAGAAGCTCTGGTTTGCGAGAAGCTTATACCATAACCTGCCCCAAATGGGACAATATTTTTTTACCCTAGCATGTTGATGCCATTCCATGAAAGCATGCCAAGGTTCATGAATTTCAGACGGGTTTCGTATTTACTAGAATTACAAAAGCATGCACCTCAACATTTGCCGAAGAACCATGGTGCCGTGGTTCGAAATTCATCCCCATTTCTTGCATGGGACATAAGCATAAACCCATGGACACATATATGATTTTACAACCCATGTTGGTGCACCGGAGCATGTGCATGTAGTTTAATTTTGAATTGTGCACCTGAAATGCCTAGAAAACCAAGTTAATGTATAAAAATGTCCAAACGAACCCAGAATAATTCCAATTTTTTTGACGACACACCTATAGTTGCATGTTCACTGCAGATAAAAGTTCTAGCAATTCAAACACCGTCCATTGCAGCTGTGACCCCATTATGTAATTCAAATCAAGACAAAAAATCAAGTAGATCGCACATAGTTTATTATCACCAACCGTGTGAGATGCAGTACAAAATATCCTGGAGCACCGTCGGTGTATAGTAGGCCTATGGCTTATGCGGGAAGGTGCGTTGGCTACAGTCCACAACCGGCGTGTCAAGCACACTAGCTCTCTCCCCAAATACTCCCGCCTCTGCATCCCTCGCAATCTCAAAAATATCTGCTCGCCCTTGATCCAAATTTTCAGTAGCCCCGCCTTGTTACTCCCGCCTAGTAAAATTTTCAGTTGCCGCAGTATTTCCTCAAACACCACCTTGCCCCCCCTCCACACACACCACACACTCCCCAAAACCTCCGCTCACACAGACACACAACACCCCCGAAACCATTGGTAGGTCGCCGCCATCGCCGCTGCCTCCATCCTCAACCTCTGCCTGTGTGCCGGGGAGCTCGAGGAGCCAATGGCCAAAAAGAGGTTTCTCACGGCCTCTTCGCCCGACGCCGGTGAGGTGGCCACCGAGGTTTCCCCGTCGTCCTCCGCGGGCTCTTTATCGATCCGCCGTCGCCGGTCCCCCGATCCGCCCGCCGCCGCACCCCTACGCCGGTTCGAGGACTTCCCCGTCCTCCCTCGGACCCGGCAGCCGACGAGGTCCTACCTCGGCGTCCGGCAGCGGCGGTGGGGGATGTGGGTCGCCAGGATTACAGATCGGGAGACCCACACCCGCCGGTGGCTCGGTAGCTTCCACACGGCCGAGCTCGCTGCCATGGAGTACGACCGCTGGCAGGTCCGCTACCACGACGCAGCGGCTAGGCTCAATTTCCCCTTCAGCACACGTCCGGTCGACCTCGTTCCACTAGAGCCAGGGGTGGTGAGCTCGGCTATGGCGCGGGAGGACCGCGAGGCGTGGGAGCGCCTTGAGGCCGAGGCCGCCGACGAGGCCCACATACAAGAGCTCCGCCGGCAGCACCCGGAGCTCGTGGAGGCGGAGCGGGCGATATTTACCGGCACGGAGGGTGGCGAGGTTATCGCGCTCTCCTCCAATGATGAGATCGAAGGCAGCGAGGACGGCGGCACGGAGGGCGTCGAGGTGGGCAGGGAGGACGAGGAGATCGACGTCGATGAGTGGAGGAGTGTCTTCCCCAACGACGGCACCGGCCCGGACCCTGCTCGCGGCACACCGTACCTGACGAGGAAGGATTGGCTCGACCTCCACTTCGACCAAAAGTAGTTTAGCTTAGTTTAAATTTATGTTTTATGTTCGGATATGCAAAACTAACTATGTTTATGTTTGAATGCATGCTACTTTCTGTTGAACCTGCTTTGAACTTGATCAAATTGAAGTTTACAACATTAAGTTCAGGGGATCGACTAGAAACGGCCAAAAATTGCTGGAGTATATATATATATCCACTAAGGGTTTTAGTCCTTTAACTTTTAAAGGATTGGCTAGAGATGGCCTTATGCCTTGTTTATTTCAGTTCTTCACAATGTGATGCTCTATATGTGCAACTATTTGCCGTGAAGTTCAATTTCATCAATAATAGTTTCAACAATACCACTATGAATTACGATATTTGGTTGCTGTTAAGGATATTGTAGTTAACATGCCTTTTCATTTTTTTAACAATAACTAGTGTACTTTAGACCTGCACAATACCAGTTTGAATGACTATTTGCTTGTTTTTAAATGTTATGCCTGATGCAGTTAACACACCTTTCCACTTCTTGTTTTGCTTAACTAGCGTGCTTAAACCTGCACACTGAAGTTATGATTTGTGGATTATGTTGTCTACCATGGATATATTTGGTTGATGTTTAGCCTGTTGTGCTTAACATGCCTTTATATGTACTCATACAGGACAATATTGAGAACAGTGCTGTTTTCCATCGAGGTTAGTTTCATCACATTGCTTATATGTACTCACTGTTCAGGATATCAGTAGCTGGTACCATATAGCCTGGGGGCTGATAAGGGATTAATCGTCGAATCAGACATTTCACTGAATATATCTGTAACCCATTTATCAGTAGGTTAACAAGGGCCATCTTTAATATATCTGAGGCTACATAGCAACATGCATTGTACTGAATGACTAAATATGCAATCCCAGGCTACATAGCAACAAGGAAGAGTGTTACCTTAATGTTCTGATGATGTCTAGATATACATGTAATAAAATCTTATATAATGGGATGGAGGGAGTGTTGTACTACATCATTTTGCAATTGTTGTTTAGCTTCTAATAATAACTTGGTGCTTTTAGGTACATATGTCATTGCCAAAGATCCACACTTCGACCCTTTCTATGTATGGGGCAATGAGATATTCATGAACTAGCATCAAGTGAGGAAACTGATAAAGATTGTTATTAAAATGGGTCAAAAGATGTCAATCGAACTATTTGTTTTCACTTTATGCAAGACAACAGTGAACTGTAGGATGGTAAGTAAGAACCCTGTAGCCTTCTTTTTACTGCCCGTAATGAGTTGTGTTAGATAACAATGTCTGAATCTTTTTTCCTTTGCAGTGGATCCTGAAGCAGTTTACTCAAGCTTACCTCTCAAACTACATGATTGGCGGCTGGCCATCACAAGGGGTTGGACTAGAGTCGTGCGTGCCTTCTGCATCCAGGAGAGCACAATAGGGCCATTCTGCTTCACCTTGTTCAGCAACCAGAATGTCTGTCGCCTCTTTCTTTACCATCTGTAATAGTACAAGTATAGAACCCTGGTTCATCATTCTTTATTTGGTGCTTATGTAATTCTTAAACATATGTACCTGTCAATCGAATAATGCATTGGTTGTTTGAACCTGATGGATATGAATAAAGCTATAGCCTACTTTCAAGTTTAAATTAGGCACAATCTTAAATAGCAGCAATTAAATTAGGGCGAAATTACGGTGTGCAGGTCATTACGGCGCACATGGTTAATAAATCACAGCGTGTGCGATATACATCATAATCCGACATGGTTCACAGAGAGGAAATGTGTGTAACAATGCACACAGTTGCCGTTTGTAAAGCGTGTGTGATGTCAGACACTATCACATACGGTGCGGGGAAACTAAATGTGTGTGATTGTCTAACCTATCGTACACGGTTTATAATCATGAACTGTTTGTGATGTGCCAGGCATCGTAAACATAGAGCCAGTTTGGTACGTGCTTGGAAAACTCCTGTGCCTGGAATCTGCCTGGTTTTAGGTAAAACCACAAAACTCCGACTGCGATGGCAATGCGATCACAAACGAGTACCAAGGATGAAACGTTTGGATATTCGAGAGATCAGAAACGGTTATATAGGGACAACTGTATGCATCAAGGCTGCCTATCCCCGACGGTTTGTGAGTCGTGTGGGAAGGACCCCCCTATCGCCCACACTCACTTGGCGACAGTTAAAAATGCCGTCGCGGAAAGGGGTTAAAAACTGTTTGTATAGCACCGATGCGTACCAGTGCGGCACCACCGAGTTCATATGACATAGCCACAGCCAGAAACCCTAACAGTTCGGTCACACTGATACGGATCTCGGTCTCACCAAGATGGCCTTGCAAAGTCCCTGTGACTTGTTGCATTTATATCGGTCTCACCGAAATTGCAATCGGTCTCACCGAGTTGGCTTAACATTCACTATGTTGCTTATTGCTTCACTTCGGTCTCACCGAGTTGATGCAATCGGTGCCACCGAGTTGATGTTTGCCCTAAGCCCTAGCACATCGGTCCCACCGAGTTGTTCCAGTCGGTCCCACCAAGATTCCTAACGTTCACATTTTGAACTAATCGGTCACACCGAGTTTAGCTATTCGGTCTCACCGAGATGGGTCAAATGTGTGTAACGGTTGGATTTTGCGTGGAGGCTATATACCCCTCCACCTCCTTCTCCATTAGAGAGAGAGCCATCAGAACGTGCCTACACTTCCACTACTCCTTTTTCTGAGAGTGAACCACCTACTCATGTGTTGAGATCAAGACATTCCATTCCTACCACAAGAATCTTGATTTCTATCCTTCCCCAAGTTGCTTTCCACTCAAATCATCTTTCCACCGTAGCCAAATCTGTGTGAGAGAGGTGAGTGTTGGGGAGACTATCATTTGAAGCACAAGAGCAAGGAGTTCATCATCAACACACCGTCTATTACCTTTTGGAGAGTGGTGTCTCCTAGATTGGTTAGGTACGCTTGGGAGCCTCCGACATGTTGTGGAGTTGAACCAAGAAGTTTATAAGGGCAAGGAGATCGCCTACTTTGTGAAAATCTACCCAAGTGAGGCAAGTCCTTCGTGGGCGATGGCCATGGTGGGATAGACAAGGTTGCTTCTTCGTGGACCCTTCGTGGGTGGAGCCCTCCATGGACTCGCGCAGCTGTTACCCTTCGTGGGTTGAAGTCTCCATCAACGTGGACGTACGATAGCACCACCTATCGGAACCACGCCAAAAATCTTCGTGTCTCCATTGCGTTTGCAAACTCCAATCCCATCCCTTTACTTTCTTGCAACTTGCATGCTTTACTTTTTCTGCTGCATATATATACTCTTGTCATGCTTGCTTGAAATGTATTGTGAATGCTTAAACTTGTGCTAAAACTCCACCTTAACTTGAAGAACTTAAAAACTGCCAACTTTGCTTATTAAGGGTCTAATCAACCCCCTCTAGACCCCTCTTCTCGATCCTTTCAATGTCCAAGATAGTATATTTATAGGCGCCTGCTAGGCGGCATCTGGCTGATAACTTGCAGTTATAAGCCGCCTTATCTAGCGTCCAATGCAGTTAATCGAGGCCATCAGTTTGTATCCCCACATTAGAGCATGCCCGAGGCCCCGCAGCATTAATAGAGACAAAACTGCCCCATAGCAGACGCTACCGTAGGTCGAAGCGAGTAGCAGTTGCCATCGGCCGCTTGCAGCACCGTCGGTGTCGCAGTGGAGCTGCAGTGGAACATCGCCGGAGGTCGCCGCTGCGGTGGTAGAGCATCACTTGGCCGACGGTGCTATGGCGGAGCTACAATGAAACATCACCGGGGGTCGTCGCTGCTACAATGGAGCATCGCCAGACCACAGACATCATGGTGCTGCGATGAAGCTTCTATAATGCCGGCGATGAAGTTGTGTTGCAGCAGGCGTTGTCCCGCTGCCATACCCCGACAGAGGTTGAGTTGCCGCCGGTGGCTGTAGGTGTCGCTGACGCGGCTGGTTGCGCAACCCCCTCACAAAGTTGCATTGCACCATGCATCATCAGCGAGGTTGCTTTGAAGCAGGCATTGTCAGCGATGGCGAGGACGCCCCATTGCTCACAGCAACGACGGATGCAACAATGATGTCAGTGTCGTCCTCTAGTGCTGCAGCAATGGTGCTACTGCCAAAGCAGGCTCTGTAACAACAGCAGTGATAGCAACAGATCCTTGCGGCGCGGTGGTCGGAGTCAAGTGCAACGGAGGTGGTGGTCTGGTGTGGGGCGGTGAGTGGTGATGGAGAAAACTAACAGAGCAAGGAGGAAGAAGAAAACTGCCGGTGGGGAGGGGATTTGTGTGGATGGGCTTCACGAGATAAAACGATAAGGCTGGATGGCTATCGCAGTGGCTGGGCCCAAGCAGAGACATGTGTCGTCCTATGAAGAAGGATGATGACGCGAAAGATTAGTCAGACAGAAAGAAGTGTTTTCCATATTTATATGTGAAATTTCTCTTCCTGTAATATTCTTTCATGAATTGTTCAAGTGACCAATGATGTGTTTGCTAACTGTCAATAAATTTTACCAATTATACTTATTACATGTGAAGTCATTACTCCCCATGGGACAAGCATATGAAGTACATATAATTTCAACTTTATGATATTCAATTCTTTCAACAATTTACTCTTAGGATATAAGTGAAGAATGATAGTAAATGACAAACTACTCCAAAAGATATAAGTGAAGATCAATGAGTAGTCAAATAATTAAGTAGCTATGTGAGGAATCTCTCTCTCATTTCAAAATTTAGGATCTAAGCATTTTATTCAAACAACAAACAAAAATAAAAGGGCACTCCACGTATAGCACATATCATGTGAACAAGTAAAAACTTAGGCTCAACCAAAACTAACTGGTAGTCGTTGATGAAGAAAGGTGGGATGACTACCGGGGCATCCCCAAGCTTAGTTGCTTGAGAATTCTTGGAAAATTAGCTTAGGGAGCCTTGGGCATCCCCAAGCTTGAGCTATTGTGTGTCCTTAATTCATCTCATATCACGGTTTCTCCTAAATCTTAAAAACTTCATCCGCACAAAACTCAACAAGAACTCATGAGATAAGTTAGTATAAATCAATGCACAACTTTATCATTATCTACTGTAGCAAATTACTAAAATTATAATTAAACATTGCATACAAAATGTCTCTTCATATTTAATACTCCTATCCTCAAATAGAACCATTAAACAAGCAAACATAGCAACAATCTGTCTAAACAGAACATTCTTTATAGGATGAAGGAAAATTCATAATTCTTTAACTACAAAAATTCCAAAAAATTACCACACTGAAGAAAATTTATAATAGCTTACTGTGTCAAAATTTCAAGATTATATCACGTTATGACTCTTCTGGAGAATTCATACAATAATATAAAACTTTCTGTTTGGAAACAGCAACTCATACACTTGCAAACTTAGCATGGTAAAGGCTATACTTGACACTTTTATTGAAATAAAGGATACAAAACATTGTTCTAAATGACAGCAAGAAAATCTCAACAAAATAGGATGATGCTCCATGCAAAACACATATCATGTGACGAATAAAAATATAGCTCCAAGTAAGGTTACCGATAGTAATGTTGACAACGAAAGAGGGGATGCCTTCTATGGCATCCCCATGCTTGGACGCTTGGGTCTTCCTTGAATATTACCTTGGGATGCCTTGGAAATCCCCAAGCTTAGGGTCTTGTTACTCCTTATTCTCCTCATATCGATATCTCACCCAAAACTTGAAAACTTCAATCACACCAAACTTAACGGAACTTGTTGGATAGGTTAGTATGATAAAGAGCAAATCATTCACTTTGGTACTGTCAAGACAAGATTCATAATTGTTATCACATAATTCCTACTGTACCCTATCATTTCTACAATTTATATTGACCAATATAAGTTATAAAAACTATAAAACAAGCAAACTATGCATCAAATACAGAATCTGTCAAAAATAGAACCCTCTGTAATGATTTGAACAAACACCATACTTTTGTAAATCCAAAAATTCTGAAAAATGAGGACATAATAAAAAAATCATAGAAGTACTATGTGAAAATTTCATAATTTTTCCATGTCCAGTGAGTTATGAAAATTCAAGCACTACAACAAAAGTTTCTATTTTTTCACATAACCCACCAAACAAGTGATTTAAACACCCTAAAGGTAAATCTTGACACATTATTTTTATAATACAATGGATTTGTACAAGGGGATAATTATTTTTGTGAGATACTTCCATGAAAAATTCTACATTGTTTCCGTGAGCATGAACACAAGTGTTCAAGGTCGACCGTCACTTCTCCAATGCATAACTTTCCAATCGCTTCTCTTTTTGAAAAAGTTTTTAGGTTCCCCTCTATATTTATTTTTTTAAAATATTTTAAAAGCACACAATAAAATAAAATGACTCTCTAAAACTTCTAGGTTATCTCCCAGACAACGCTTTCTTTAAAGCTATTAAGCAAGGCATAGTGTGCTCAAGTAATTGATCCACCCGGATCCTAAGGTATATCAAAACCAATTTTAATTAACAATGATTTGTAATTTCATAGTGAGCACAAAGCAACATATATCATACAATGACGAAGTATAACTCTCTTCCTATGCATCAGCATGTCATAGAAGAACAATTAATGCACACATAATAAAGGCCAATGCATAGCATAAGTAGTCACTACTGCAGGAATGCCTAGTAGTGGCGGGAGCAAAATGGCCAGCAGCGGCAGGCCAGGCTCCCAGGGCCACCCGCCACTGACCTTCTGCCACTTCTATAACCTCATCAGTGGCGGGCGGTACGGTGCTTGCAGTGGCGGGCGTTTGTCCCTACCCGACACAACTCGCTATCTCTGCCCGCCACAGATACCATTGTAGCAGCGGTGGTCCTGCCGTAGCGCCCGCCACTGGAGGGATAGGATAGACTACACAATTGTTGGCATTGCAAGTTGAAGCACAATACTACAAAAGCCAAGTCATACGATTCTCAATATAACTAAACCAGACTGAATTCAGCTTGGAAACAAATGATGAAATAATTAAGTAACACTTCATATTTGTTCGACTGAAGAAACAAACATCAATGTATCGACCACGTACATCATAACATACTAATTAACTAACAGTTCATTGGCTGATAAATTCATGACTTAAGACCCTATTTCTAAACATGGTCAATGACAACCATCATCTGAAAGTCATTGTGGTTGCTTTTCCTTATGCTGATTATCACAAGGGTGTCCACCCTTAGTTCTCTCTTTCCTGTCATGAACTCCTGCTAGCCAGACCTACAAAAGGATATGCGCCTGTCTGTTTCCGTCTTGTACTAAACGCTGGTGACACGCCCTGTTGGTCCATGGCGTACTCCATCGGTGCCGACGGTGGGAATGTCCACTCCGGAAAACATCTTGATAGGTAACTTCTGCACTCCCGATCATTAAAAGAAAACAGAGAGCACGCAATGTTAGACATCTCACCATACGTGGTTATGAACAAAAAAGATGAAAGAATACAAATCATCCCACCATGACTTTTTTTCATGACGTTGGTTTTAGTTAAGAGGTGCACAAATGGCTTCCCCACGAAGGCTACACTCGATGGTAACATTGCGGTAATATTAATGGTATCATCCCGAGTAAGCTTCCTTATTCTTTCAGAGAAAATTACAGAACTTAATGGACCATCGTCATCATATTTCTCATCCTTGTCATCCTGGCTATCCTCATCTTCACCGCTATCCTCGTCATCTTGATTATCTCCATCATCCTGCTGATCCTGGCTATCGTCATGATCCTGGTTGTCATCGTCATCATCATCGCTGTAGAAATACATTGTCCTTAACCCGTTGACATCTCCTTTCATGGAAAAGGATATGTACTCTCCTCCGATGTGATTATTGTATGCAATGTACTTCTTCCATTCATCGCCATATATGATGGTTCTATCCTTTCGTTTATGCACATCCATTAAGAATGTGCGGCCCATATCATCCTCGAAGTACATAGCATTACCGCATAACTTGTTGAAGTTAACCCTTATGTTGCATGGGATACACTATATATGCACCAGTTAATTAATCATTAACAATAAAGTCAATACAATATTTGTACAAATGATTCGAAAAGAATATTAATTGAAGTATAAGACTGTTACCACTGATTTTTTAAATCCTTTTCTCAAGAAGAGTCTGAAATCTACTTCAGTATCCACACTGTCCATACATGGACATTTGCAGATATGGCAGATCTTACGACTCATGATACCTAATAATCATTATGAAGCACTTATCAATTGTAAATGGTTGATATGAGTACTAGCTTATGAAAGTAATTTTGAGAAGAGGAACTAGCTAAGAAATTAAACAATATTGTTATAGGAAATGAAATTCGGCATGAACTTTTCTTAAAATGTTGAGAGACATAAATTTTGCAAAACGGAAATGAATCAATGTTTCGCAAAAACTTTGTCACTATTTTGGAAATCCCTGTGAATAACATGAAGCCCATGCACTTTTCATATGTATGAAAATTCAAACATCATTGCCACTTGTCATATTTTGCAGTGTTCATGCTAAACCCGTGCACTTGTCATATGTAAGAAAATTAAACAATATTGTTAAGGAAATGAAATTCGGCATGAACTTTGCTTAAAAAGTTGACATATGGAGTGACAGAAATTTTTCAAAACGGAAATGAATCAACATTTCGCAAAAACTTTGTCACTCTTTTTGAAATCCCTATGAATAACATGAAGCCCATGCACTTGTCATATGTACAAAAATTCAAACATCATTGCCAGTTGTCATATTTTGCAATGTTCATGCTAAACCCTATGAATATCATGTACAACTACTACTATTGGTGAAGTTGAAACCCTAAAATATAATTCAATCTACAAATTAATAAGATGCAAATTCTAAACCCTAGATCAACAATAATAATTCATGATCAAATATATTTGAATGGCCATATTTGCTTAGATCTTTCCCCATCACATGATGCTTGCCAACTAAAGAGTAGGTTGGAATAAGAAATTGACTCAACAAAAATAAAAGTAAAAGATAGGCCCTTCGCAGAGGGAAGTAGGGATTTGCAGAGGTGCCAGAGCTCGAAGCTTAAAATAGAGATGAATACATTTTGAGTGGCATGCCTTTCCTGTCAACGTAACAACTGAGAGTTCTCAATATGTTCCATGCTAAACACATTATAGGCGGTTCCCAAGCGGAAAGGTAAATTTTACTCCCCCTCAACCATTCAAACACATGCCATGGCTAGCCGAATCCTCACGTGCCCTCCATACAATCAACTTTCCGGGGGAGTTTGTTTCGTTATTTTTTGTTTTGATCATGGGACTGGGCATCCCTATTACTAGCCTCTCTCGTGCAATGACAAGTGAATAAACACCCATCGTGAGAGTAACCCACTTAGCATGGAAGACACTGACCACCCCTGCCTCTTCATGAGCAGTGCGGGCACACAAAACAGATGCTTATTTGAATGATTAGAGGTGGCACATGCAAATTTACTTGGAACGGCGGAGTAATACCGTATATAGGTAGATATGGTGGACACTAATGGAAGAAACTTGGTTCAAGGATTTTGGATGCACAAGCAGTATTCCCGCTTAGTACAGAAATTTTGGCTAGCAAAAGATTCTAAATAGCAAGCACCACATGTTGGAGGATCCATAACAATATAACTTCTACACAAATATACCCAAGCATAACTCATTATGTTGTCTTCCTTGTCCAACTTCAACTAATTTGCTCAAGTTTGAAAATAATTAATGGGGATCACAATCATAGAAGATGTCCAAGATAGTATATTTATATGTGAAATCTCTCTTCCTTCAATATTCTTTCATGAATTATTCAAGTGACCAATACTAAGTTTGCTAACTTTCAATAAATTTACCACCTATACTTATTATATGTGAAGTCATTACTCCCCATGGGATAAGCATATGAAACATATATAATTTCAGATTTATGATATTCAATTCATTCAACCATTTACTCATTGGATATAAGTGAAGCACGAGAGTAAATGACAAACTACTCCAAAAAGATATAAGTGAAGATCAATGAGTAGTCGAATAATTAGGTAGCTATGTGAAGACTCTCTCTCATAAACAAATTTAAGATCTTGGGATATTATTAAAACATCAAGCAAAACAAAAAAAAATGGCATTCCAAGGATAGCACATATCATGTGAAGAAGCAAAAACTTAGGCTCAACCGAGGCTAAGCGATGACTGTTGATGAAGAAAGGTGGGACGCCTACCGGGGCATCCCCAAGCTTAGATGCTTGAGAATTTTTGAAATATTAACTTGGGATGCCTTGGGCATCCCCAAGCTTGAGCTTTTGTGTCTCCTTAATTCCTCTCATATCATAGTTTCCCAGAATCTTAAAAACTTCATGCAGACAAAACTCAACAAGAACTCGTGAGATAAGTTAGTATAAATCAATGCAAAACCTTATCATTCTCTACTGTATAAAATCACTAAAATTATAATTTGATATTGCATACTAAATGCCTCTGCATATTTAACACTCCCATCCTCAAATAGAATCATTAAACAAGCAAACATATGCAAACAATGCAATCATAATAGCAATCTGTCTAAATAGAACAATCTGTAAAGGACTAAGGAAGATCCATACTTATTTAACTAAAACAATTCTGAAAAATTACCACGCTGTAGATAATTTATCATTGCATATTTTGTCAAAATTTCAAGTTCTTATCACATTCTTACTTTTCTAGGGAATTTTTTGCAATAGCGACCAACTTTCTGTTTTGAAACAGCAACTCATATACTTGCAAATTGATCATGGTGAAGGCTATCCTTGACACTATTATTTAAATAAAATATACAAAACCTTATTATAAATAGCAGAAAGCAAATATAAACAAAATAAAATGACGCTCCAAGCAAAACACATATCATGTGGTGAATAAAAATATAGCCTCAAGTAAATTTACCGATGGATTGAAGACAAAAGAGGGGATGCCTTCCGGGGCATCCCCAAGCTTAGTTGCTTGGATCTTCCTTGAATATTAACTTGGGGTGACTTGGGCATCCCCAAGATTAGGCTCTTGTCACTCCTTATTCCCCTCATATCGATATCTCACCCAAAACTTGAAAACTTCAATCACACAAAACTTAACAAAACCTCTGTGAGATCCGTTAGTATAATAAAACAAATCATTCACTTGGGTACTGTAAAATACAAGATTCATAATTGTTCTCACACAATGCCTACTATAACTTATCATTTAGACAATTTATATTAAGCAATATAAGCCATAAAACCATAAAACAAGCAAACTATGCATTGCAAACAGAATCTGTCAAAAACAGAACAGTACATAAAGATCTGAATTGAGGTCATACTTCTGTAACTCCAAAAATTATGAAACAGTAGGAAAACATAGAAAATTTGTATACCCATCAACTGTAAAAAAATCAGAAGTTTTTCATGTTCCAGTAAAAGATAGAATTTCTGTACTGGAGACAAAAGTTTCTGTTTTTGCACAGAATCAAGTCAACTATCATCCACACTATCCCAAAGGCTTTACTTGGCACTTTATTGAAACAAAAGCTATAAAACATGATTACTACAGTAGCTTAATCATGCGAACACACAAAAATAGTAGGGGTAAATATTGGGTTGTCTCCCAACAAGCGCTTTTCTTTAATGCCTTTTTAGCTAGGCATGATGATTTCAATGATGCTCACATAAAAGATAAGAATTGAAACATAAAGAGAGCATCATCACTACTGCAGGATGCTGCTAACGCGACACTACGATCAGAGACCCTTCGATGAAACTGCGTGCGATGCAATAATCGCGAACGGTGATGTAAAAAACCGTCAAAAAAGATGCAAAAGGTTTGCGATGACGGATGCATCAAACACGGTTTAGAATTTAGTTGCGTGTGCGATGAGGGGCATACGGTTCAGTTCAATGAACTATTTGCGATGAGGCAGAAGAACAGAAACGGGCAGCCAGATGAAGGTGTGTGCAATATACATCATACGGTTCACTCGGATGAACTGTTTGTTATTAGGCAACACAAAAGAAACGGTCAGCCAGATCAAGGTGTGTGCGATATACGGCATACAGTTCACTCGGATGAACTGTTTGCGTTAAGCCAAGAGAACAGAAATGGTTCAACTTAACAATATGTGTGTGATATGCGGCAAACAGGTCTGTAATCGAAAACGTGTGGGAAGACCGATAACAACACAGACGATTCCTGTTAACAAGCCGTGTGTGTTGTGAGCAAACGATTGCTAGTATACAATTGTCAGTGATTGATGAAATCATCACCGACGGGTTCCATTGTTTAGTCCGTGTGCGATGTGATTTGCTCTATCTACAGAGCATCAACATATATACTTAAAAAGACAGCATTGCAAAACCAAATTAAGCATACAATTACACAAGTGACTACACACATAACATTTCCACACACCAAAGTAAGCAATTACATGCATACTAAACTAGGAGAAATGAGGATCTAATCATCTACTTATTGTTGGGATGACGCTTGCCATTGCTCTGCTTCCGGCTGGATCCCTGGCCATTTTGGGGAAGGTGGCACTTTCTCATGTCAATGATCCGCCTGTACATGTCGTAGCTCGTGTACGCCTCCTTGGTCGCGTACAAGACGTGAGCTTTGTCGAGTTTCTCCATCCAGGCTGAGTGCCAGGCACACTTTTCCTTGTTTCAGGAATCCTTCATGTCTCTGTAGTTGGGTTCGATGATGGCCTCGGCGAGGTGAACCAGTGAGTCCTTCTCATGCTCCTTGCTGCCCCAGATATTGTATTGGCCCTGGATGTCGACAAGATTCTGGCAGGCGATGCCCGAATTCTTGAGCACCTTTACATCGTTGGTGATGTCCATCGTAGTGAACATATAGTGGGGGCTGTTGACAAACCTGGCAAAACGCTCGCAAGGCCTCGTGGCCAGGTAGTAGTTGTAGACAAGGACGTGGTTGCGCACGCACATCTGGGCGACGGTGACCTTGGGACGAGACCCGGCACGAGCGCGTGTGTACTCGAGGTCGAACCCGAACACCTTGTACTTGTCCTCGGCAAGCAACAGCTCCATGATGTGGATGGAGTGCTCCACCCAGACCGGGTTGTTGGTGTACACCACCGAGAGTTCCGTGAACCTACTGTGGGTGTCCACCACGGCATGCATGGTGAACTGCTGCTCGTCGTCGGCAGCCGCTCGGAGTGCCATTGGAGCCGCGCAGGATACCCTCTAAGAATTTGTCGTGGTGGGTGTGCTTCTTGCAATGGTGGGGTGCGATCGAAAGGTTGAAGAGACACAAGGGTTAAATGGCCGCTGTAATAAATGGGGGCTGGCCGGCCTGTAATCGTCACGTCTTGTCACGGCGTTCATAGCGGAGGATTCCAGTGCACGCTTGACAACACCGCACCGCATGCATTTTGTTTGACCACGCATGGGCTTGAAGAGGCGCCAAATGTATCATCGGTGAGCCTGTTCCCGCGCTACCGCGCAGTTTACCGCGCAAGCTTCCCACTCGGCGAGTTTGGCCATGCGTCGGCTTGAAGAGGGACAAATCGTGGGCGTTTATTGGCAAAAGGCTTTTTAAAAATGAAGTGTGTGGAATGACTTTGGTCATAAGTTTACCCGTGGGTGATGAGGTCAAAGTTACACAGAAGGGTGATGATGGACACTCGAGTGCGGCAATTAATTCTGCGCTCTACAGGGCACACGGTTGAAGAAACCAACTGTTTGCAATAATGTCGAAGATCGTAGTTGATTTAGCTATACAGATCGTGTGCTATGAGATCGACAAGGTAAACAGATTCGAGAATGGTTAATAAAATCTAAGACCATTGCATATTAAGGTCAAAATAGTGCTACCAATATATGAGTCTCATACGATGCCATTTCAACGATTGTACCACAAAAGCTCAAAATATTACAAGGTTCAAATTCCAGAGTTATATGGCTCAAATTTGAAGATTACAAGGTTCAAACTGATATTAGAAATGAAATTCAGCTCATCAGCTGCAAACGCTCACACTTATCCGCTGAACATGGATATCAGAGAGGTTCAAACTAATATTACCACTTCTAAGTCTGGTTTTGAAACCTCATAATTTTTGCAAAGGGGTCAGCCATTGAGAAGTCATGTATGGGGTTGACATGATGACTTCCGATTACTCTGTCATCTGAAGTTCCAAAATGAAATTCAGCATTTTTGGAGCCTATTCCATTCTGCCGCAGCCGCCGGCGCTGATGAACAAACCATTCATTTTTGCGAAATAAATGTAGGGCAAACCTCATTACCTTCAGCACCCTTGCTCTGACAACAAAGAACCTGGCAAATATAGTCTCCGGGCGCACCATTAATATGGAGTAGTGGGAGAGAGGCGGGCGGCGGTCAAACCGCTGGCTCGCCTCCCGGTGAGCCTGCGCACCGGACTGCTGGCATGCCTACCGTCGTTTCACACAGCTACTCGCACGCCTCCCGATGACACTGCGCAGCGAGCACGCCTCCGTCAATTCACACACCTGCATGCATGCCTCCCGGTCTGCCTGCGCGGTGGACTGCTCGCATGCGTCCCGTCAAGTCACGCCTGCTCGCACAGCACACGAGTCGCGTGGCGGCACATATATTGTTTTTCTATTTGGATGATTAATGCTGCCGCTTTATTGGTTAACCGAAGCATGGCACGTATCCATTGTTGGTCTAATGCTCACGGTTCGAATAAATAATCCATTTGGGATATTGGTTCCCAATTATTAATAATCTCCCATTTGTAATTAGATAAAGATTACATCAAAACTAGTCTGAAATTTGACCCAAAAAAGTACAATGCCACTTTGTATTGGTGTCCATATGACAACACGATAAGTTTCATGAACTTCAAATAAGTTTTGGATGTACTAGAATTTAAAAATCAAGATTCTCAATGTTTGAAATTTCTTGCACGGGGAGTAAACATGCACCCACTGAGACACATGTGTTTTTGCAATCCATTTAGGTGCACTGTCACGTGTGCATGTAGCTCAAATTTGATTTTTGCACATTATACCCGTAGAAAATCAATCAATGTACTAAAACGTCTTAATGATCTCTGTTTTTTTTCGAAATTAAAATGTCCCTCCTTTGGTAACATATGTTCACCGCGGGATAATTTAACATGCATCGTAGTTGCGGTGGATTCGCGGTGTGTGTGTGGGTGTGTGCGTCTGGGGGGTGGCGGGTGGCTCGCAGTACACTACGAGTTGTAAGCCACCGTGTAGGTTGGCCGTTTTGTTAGGCAGGTGCCAAATCGGAGTCGTGAATTCGTTATTTAAAACATTACACAAACCTTTCATACATACATGTTTTGGCCACATGCAGTCGATGGTTGTCCTACACGACACTCGATACTTGCGTGTGACGCTTTCTATGGGCCCGCGAGGTCATCGTCCATCACTTTGACGAACAGCCGGCAGTGAGGTTAATTTGACCAGCAAGGTAGAATCTTTTTTGTTTGTGTTATGGTTGGAGTATATATATAGTACGTGTCGAAGAGGTGGGAGGGGACTAGCATATATACTATACGTACGCGTCCGTGAACAAGTACACCTCACTCAGTGTCGGGACTTTTCAGTTTCCAAGGCACGTGCCACATTAAAGTTGTGAAATTGGCTATTCAAAAATCACACAACACCTCTTTGGGCCACATGAATGCAGGCGGTGGTTATCCTAGCTAGGACACTCACGTGTGACGCTTCCATCTGTGGGCCCATGAGGCCATCGTCGATGCATGCATCACTTTGACCTACATCGGGAGAGGTTAATTAATTTCACCATCGAGGAGGATTCTTTTTGGGTTGTATTATGGTAGGAGCATATAGTATGCATCGAAGAGGGGGAAGGGGACCATCATATGTAGTACGCTTCATGAACCTCGCTCTGTGTGGGGGCTTTACGGTTTTTGAGGCATGTGGCACATCAAAGTTGTGCATTTTGGGTATTCAACATATGTTTGGCCGACATGCAAAGCGATGGTGGTTGTCCTCTCGCACCCACTTAAGCGGTTATCAGCGATATCGATGCTTTCCATCTGTGGGCCTGCTTGGTCCATCACTACTTTTTGCCTGACAATGAGAGAGGTTAATTTGACTTAGGAGGGGATTATTTTTTTGTTTGTAATACGGTATATATATAGGTCATGCTCTAGGATGACATGATACAGTTTGAGCACACACACATGCATGTGTACGCATGAATCCCTCCCATCGAGTCAAAGTGGCTAGTACAACGACACGTCATGAACCGATCTCGCTCTATGTGGGGACTGTATGATTTTCGACGCACGCGCCACATCAATGTTGTGAAATGGTATTCAAACATGCATGCACGCATCACCTCCATACATATGCATGTAGTGGTTGTCTTCGAACGGTACACTCCCTCGCGTGGTTATCGGCGACAAGCCTATATATTTGTGGGCCCGCATGGACATCCATGATCACCTTGACCGACAACAAGATAGGTTACCATGGCGGATTCTTCCTTTGGTTCGTGTTATCGTAGTATAGGTCATGGTGAGATTCAGACCTAATTAAGTTTGAGCGCATATACTATGCACGCATGCATGCATGAATCCCCGTCATCGGCTTGAAGTGTGGTGTGACATACATATGCATCGTCAACCTAACCCTCACTCAGTGTGGGGATTTCTAGTTCGAAAGCACGGTGCCACATCAAAGTTGTTCCATTGTGTATTCAAAAACACACCTCTCCATACATATGCTTGGGCCACACGCATGCAGTGGTTGTCTTTGGGGACTAGCTACTTGCGTGATTATTGGCGAGCTAGCCCATCTCCGGGGTCGCAAGGACGGCCATCACTTTGACAAACAACAAGAGAGAGGTTGTACGACCAAGGTGGATTATTCTTGGTCCGTTTTACGATCCATCTTGGTGAGATGCCTCTCTGGCCCGCCGACTGAAAGTGGGTGTGTGTGTGGGGGGGGGGGGGGCTGCTACTTCGCACTTTGCTAGGTGAACCTCGGTTGGGGGGGGGGGCATGCTTCATAGCTTAGGATTCCCTTCGTGCCGACACGAGGGGGGGCAAGCAATACCGTGCGCTTTGCGAGATAGGTGCCACATCGAAGTTGCATTTGGTATTTGAACATCAAACCACCCTTTTCATACATAAATTTGGTCCACATGCTAGTGTGTTCGTGTTCTGACCCTCTCCCGTGTCATTTTTCGCCAAATTTATGAACATTAGACAAGTCGGATGATGCAACAGACACGGTTCACTCAAACTAACCGTGTGCCACACCGGTGCCCCTGTCACGCACATCTGCACAGTACATTGGGCTCCACGAGGCTTCCCCTCTCAAAAATATCTACTCGCCTGCAGCTTTTTTCTGTTTGATAACGCATAGTTATTATGTTTCGACCGTGTGTGATGTTTCTGGTTCCCAATCCCGCCTGCATCCCTCGAAAATATCTGCCCGCCTCGAGGGTTTTTCTGTTTCATAACACACGGTTGTTATCTCCGGACCGTGTGCGATGCACCATCATCAAAATTTTTAATAGCCCCGGCATTTCACTCCCGCGTAGTAAAATTTTCAGTACCGGCATCATTTCCTCAAACACAGCCCCCGCCCCCCTCCACACACACACACACACACCAAAACCTCCTCGGGCGTGCCAGCGCGCGCGCGCACACACAAACACCCCCTCCCTCGCTCGAAACCCTAGCAAGGTCCCCGCCGCCGCCGCCGGAAGGCCTCCATTGTCAACATCTGCCGGTTTGCCCGTGCAGCTTACCCACCGATCTCCATACCCAGGCCGCCCTGAGTTTCTTAGATGACGCCTGCCAAACGCCCCCTTTCCCACAGATCCCCATCCCCATCCCCCACTCCAGAGCGTCGCAGCCTAAGCCCGGCTATGCATCCTGCGGAGCTCGAGGAGCGACTGGCCCAAAAGAGGTGTATCGCGATCTCTTCGCCCGACGTCGCCGAGGAAGCTGGCGACCATTACTGGCTGCTGGCACTCAATCAGCGGGCTAGTGTATGCGGGTATGTCGCAGATGCCGACTACGACATCGAGGTCGTCGACAGCGACGGCCTGAGGCGGGCTATGTCACAAGTTAAGTGGCCCACCCCAACCCCTCGGGTTCAACCGCCGTCGATCTCATCCATGGCCCCGCCACTGATCTCCTCTGGCTCGCTGTCAAGAATTTGCCATCCTACATCGCCATCGAGCCACTTTTGTCATTTCTGAAGGACATGTTCTGCGACGCTGGCTTGGGATCCACAGCTTCCAGGTCAGACCTCATCGACGGCGACCACAAGGAGGGCACCCTCTCCAGCTCTTCGAAGGGGAAAGAGCCCATCTGCTCTTCCAAGGGGAAAGAGCCCGTCTGCGACATCAGGGAGGGCACCCTACAGCCGTGCTCTTCCAAGGGGAAGGAGCCCATCGGCGACAACATGGAGCGCATCCAGGGTCCATGCTCTTCCCACGGGAACGAGCCCATCTGTGACAAGTGGGGAAGCCCATGATTTGTTTTGCTGTGCCTCTTCACAAGGGGAAACCCATGATTTGTTTTGTCGAGTCCCTTTTGTAGTGTAGTGAGAATATGTCCAGTTTTAATTGCTATATTTGGTTGTTTGCAGTATGCCTTGTTTATTTCAGTTGTTCACGATGTGATGCTCTATATGTGCAATTATTTACTGTGCAGTACATTTCATCAATCCAGTTTTAAACATACCAATAGGAATGCATTTGTTTGCTTGCTGTTAAGCCTGTTATAGCTAGCATATGCCTCTTTTAAAGTTTTTTGATTGTTCGGTTGTTTGTAGTTAGCATATGTCCAGTTTCAAATGCTATCTTTGGTTGTTCGTAGTATGCCTTGTTTACTCCAATTATTCATAACGTGATGTTCTATATGTGCAAGTATGAACTGTGCAGTTCAATTTCATCAATACCAGTTTCAACAATACCACTATGAATGACTACATTTGGTTGCTACATCTTGTAGTTAACACGCCTTTCCATTTTTATTTAACAATAACCAGTGTACTTAGACCGACACAATACCAGTTTGAATGACTATGTTTGCTTGTTGTTAAATGTTAGGCCAGTTGTGGTTAACACACCTTTCCACTTGTTTTGCTTTACTAGCGTGCTTAAACCTGCACACTGAAGCTATCTTTTGGAGATTATTTTGTCTGCCATGGATAATTTTGGTTGATGTTTAGCCTGTTGTGCTTAACATGCCTCTCGATGTACCTACACAGGACAATTTTGGGAACGACTGCTGTTTTCCATCGAGGTTAGTTTCATCCCATGGCTTATATATACTCACTGTTCAGGATATCGGTAGCTGGTACCATATAGGCCGGGGGCTGATAAGGGACTAATCGGTGAATCAGACTTTTAACTGAATATATCTGTAACCCATTTATCATTAGGTTAACTAGGGCCATATGCAATATATCTGAGGCTACATAGCAACATGCACTGTACTTAATGTCTAAATATGCAATCCTAGGCTACATAGCAACAAGGAAGAGTGTTACCTTAATGTTCTGATGATGTCTAGATATACGTAGAAGAGCAGCAGCAGCAGCAACAACAACAACACAGCCCTATTTGGATACTCAACTTAGCTAGAGGTTAGAGTTAGTTTCTAGCTCATGACTAACCCTGAACTAACTCCATCCAAAGAGGTGTTTGGATGACAGGGTTAGATTGACAATAAATGCACTAGGAGAACTAGCTCCAATTAGCACCTCTTGGGTTGGATAGTTTTTTTGGGTGGGTTAGATGCAACTAGCTCAAACTAGCCCTCATGTTTGGATATACTTTAGGGCTATTTGAGCCCGAACTAGCTCAAACTAACTCTAACCCATGGATACAGCAACAGTTAATCAGCCGATAATGTGTAAGAATGCAATAAACTCCTTCTGGCCCATAATATAAGATGTTAATTCATCTAATATGTGAGTATATTGGAGGTTATAAGATATTATAAAAGAGTGTTGTACTACATCATCGTGCAATTGCTGTTTAGCTTCTAATATTAACTTGGTGCTTTTAGGTACATATGTCATTGGTAAAGATCCGCGCTTCGACCCTTTCTGTGTATGGGGAAATGAGATATCGATGAACCAGCATCAAGTGAGGAAGCTGATAAAGATTATTAGTAAAATGGGTCAAAAGATGGCAATTAAACTATTTATTTATACTTTATCCAAGACAACAGCGAACTGCAGGATGGTAAGTAAGAACTCTGCAGCCTTCTTTTTACTGCCCATAATGAGTTGTGTTAGATGACAATGTCTGAATCTTTTTTCCTTTGCAGTGGTTCCCAAAGCAGTTTACTCAAGATTACCTCTCAAACTACATGATTGGTGGGCATGCAAAGTTTAAAGTATTTCTACCAGAACACGATGATTATCTAGATGTTTTCATGAAGACCATGAAGGATGGGTGGTCGGCCATCACAAGGGGTTGGACTAGAGTTGTGCGTGCCTTCTGCATGGAGGAGGGCACAATATGGGCATTCCGCTTCACCTTGTTCAACAACCAGAATGTATTTCGCCTCTTTCTTTACCGTCTTTAATAGTACAAGTATACAACTGTGGTTCATCATTCTTTATTTGGTTCTGATGTAATTCTTGAACATATGTACCTATGAATCGAATAATGCATTGGTTGTTTGAACCTGATGTATATGAATAAAGCTATAGCATACATTCAAATTCAAATTCAAATCCAGTACAATTTGAAATAGCAGCAATTAAATTATGGTGAAATTACGCTCTCCAGGTCGTTACGGCACACACGGTTGGTAAAACACAAATGTTTGCGATATACACCATAATCCGACATGGTTCACAGAGAGGAAACGTGTGCAAGCATGCACATAGTTGCCGTTTGCAAAGCGTGTGCGATGTCAGACAATATCACAAATGGTGCGGGAAAACTAAACGTTTGTGATAGTTGCCTTATCGTACACGATTCGCAACCATGAACTGTTTCTGATGAAGTACGCATCGTAAACGTTGCACCACAGAATAGCGTGTGTGATAGTTGTTGTGTACGACGATGTTACGACGGTCTGACGTTTCGTAATCCTGTCCGACACTCGTACGATGATTAGCTAATCTTCTTAATTAGTTATCGCATACGGTTTGGGAAAAGCGAATGTGTGTGATTGTCTGCTTATCATACACGTTCTATAATAGTGAACCATTTATGATGGGCCGCACATCGTAAACGTAGCACCACAGAATACCGACTGCGATGGCAATGCAAGCACAAACGAGTAGGAGTACTGTATATGCATCTTGGATCCCTATCCCCGACGGTTTCTGGGTCGTGTGGGAAGGACCCCCCTATCGCCCACACTCACTTGGCGATGGTTCCAAATGCCGTCGCGGAAAGGGGTTGAAAACCGTTTGTATAGCACCTCGCTGTACCAGTGCATGAAGCAAATGACTGGCAAATTTAAGTCTAACCCACTTCCTATGCATAGGGATTTTGTGAGCAAACAATTTATGGGAACAAGAATCAACTAGCATAGGAAGGCAAAACAAGCATGACTTCAAAACTTTCAACACATAGAGAGGAAACTTGATATTATTGCAATGTGTAAAAGCATATGTTCCTCTCTCATAGTAATTTTCAGTAGCATCATGAATGAATTCAACAATATAACTATGACATAAAGCATTATTTTCATGATCCACAAGCATAGAAATTTTATTACTCTCCACATAAGCAAATTTCTTCTCATCAATAATAGTGGGAGCAAACTCAACAAAATAACTATCATGAGATACTTGATTGACATAATCAAATTAAACATTAAAATCAGGATGACAAGTTTCATGGTTATCATTATTCTCTATAGCGTACATGTCATCACAATAATCATCATATATAGCAACTTTGTTCTCATAATCAATTGGAACCTCTTCCAAAATAGTGGATTCATCACTAAATAAAGTCATGACCTCTCCAAATCCACTTTTATCAATATTGTGAAAAGATTCAACACCCTCCAAAATAGTGGGATCAATACTACCTAGAGTTGGCACTTCCAAACCCACTTTCGTCAATATAATCATCATAAATAGGAGGCATGCTTCCATCATAATAAATTTGCTCATCAAAACTTGGGGGGCAAAAAATATCATCTTCATCAAACATAGCATCCCCAAGCTTATGGCTTTGCATATCATTAGCATCATGGATATTCAAAGAATTCATACTAACAACATTGCAATCATCCTCATTATTCAAAGATTTTATGCCAAACATTTTATTCACTTCTTCTTCTAACACTTTGGCACAATTTTCCTTTCCATCATTTTCACGAAAGACATTATAAAGATGAATAATATGAGGCAACCTCAATTCCATTTTTTTAGTTTTCTTTTATAAACCAAACTAGTGATAAAACAAGAAACTAAAAGATTCAATTACAAGATCTAAAGATATACCTTCAAGCACTCACCTCCCCGGCAACGGCGCCAGAAAAGAGCTTGATGCCTACTACACAACCTTCTTCTTGTAGACCCGTGTTGGGCCTCCAAGCGCAGAGTTTTGTAGGACAGTAGCGATTTTCCCTCAAGTGGATGACCTAAGGTTTATCAATCCATGGGAGGCATAGGATGAAGATGGTCTCTCTCAAACAACCCTGCAACCAAATAACAAAGAGTCTCTTGTGTCCACAACACACCCAATACAATGCTAAATTGTATAGGTGCACTAGTTCGGCGAAGAGATGGTGATACAAGTGTAATATGGATAGTAGATATAGGTTTTTGTAATCTGAAAATATAAAAACAGCAAGGTAACTAGTATCAAAAGTGAGCAAAAACGGTATTGCAATGCTTGAAAACAAGGCCTAGGGTTCATACTTTCGCTAGTGCAAAGTCTCTCAACAATGATAACATAATTAAATCATATGGCAATGACTCAAAGTGCAACAAAGAGTCACTCCAAAGTTCCTATCGCGGAGAACATAAGATGAAATTGTTTGTAGGGTACGAAACCACCTCAAAGTTATTCTTTCCGATCAATCCATTGAGCTATTCTTATAAGTGTCACAAACAGCCCTAGAGTTCATAGTAAAATAACACCATATGATACACATCAATCAACCCTAATGTCACCTAGATACTCCAATGTCACCACAAGTATCCGTGGGTCAATTATACGATATGCATCAAACAACTTCAGATTCATAATATTCAATCCAACACAAAGAACCTCAAAGAGTGCCCCAAGATTTCTACCGGAGAAACAAGGATGAAAACGTGCATCAACCCCTATGCACAGATTACCCCAATGTCACCTCAGGAATCCGCGAGTTGAGTGCCAAAACATACATCAAGTGAATCAATAGAACACCCCATTGTCACCTCGGGTATCCCACACAAGACATACATCAAGTGTTCTCAAATCCATAAAAGTATTCAATCCGATAATAGTGAAACTTCAAAGGTAAAACTCAATTCATCACAAGAAGATAGAGAGGGAGAAACACCATATGATCCAACTATAGTAACAAAGCTCGCGGTACATCAAGATCGTGCCAAATCAAGAACACAAGAGAGAGAGATCAAACACATAGCTACTGGTACATACCCTCAGCCCCGAGGGTGAACTACTGCCTCCTCATCATGGTGGCCACCGGGATGATGAAGATGGCCTCCGGTGATGATTTCTACCTTCGGCAGAGTGCCGGAACGGGGTCCCGATTGGTTTTTCATGGCTATAGAGGCTTGCGGCGGCGGAACTTCCCATCTAGGGTTCTTTTCGGGGGTTTCCGTATTTATAAGAATTTTTGGCGTCAAAAACACGTCAAGGGGGTGCTCGAGGGGCCCACAAGCCATGGGGGCGCGCCCTAGGGGGGTGGGCGCGCCCCCTAGGCTTGTGTCGTCCTCGGTAACTTCCTGGCCCAGCTTCGGTGCTTCGGGGGTCTCTTTTGGTCCATAAAAAATCACCGTAAATTTTCAGCCCATTCCGAGAACTTTTATTTTTGCACAAAAAATGACACCACGGTAGTTCTGCTGAAAACAGCGTCAGTCCGGGTTAGTTCTAATCAAATCATACCAAAACCATATAAAATTGTTGTAAACATGGCATGAATACTTCATAATATAGATACGTTGGAGACGTATCATGGACGAAACTTTTTGACGATTTTTTTGGAAGAAAAGAGAAATAATTGAGCAAAGAACCACCAGAGGGGCCCCCCAGCTGCCCACAAGACACCAGGGCGTGCCACCCCCCTGGCGTGCCCTGGTGGGTGGTGGGCCCCCTGAGGCCCATCTTCGCGTTTTTCCAACACTGAAAAATCCTATATATTCAGAAACCCTCGAAAGTTAACCCAGATCGAAAGTTCGGCCACCGCAAGCCTCTATAGCCACGAAAAACCAATCGGGAGCCTGTTTCGGCACCCTACCGGAGGGGGAAATCATCACCGGAGGCCATCTTCATCATCCCTATGGCCACCATGATGAGGAGGGAGCAGTCCACCCTCGGGGCTGAGGGTTTGTACTAGTAGCTATGTGTTTAATCTCTCTCTCTCTCTCTCTCTCTCTCTCTCTCTCTCTCTCTCTCGTGTTCTTGAGTTGGCACAATCTTGATGTATCGCGAGCTTTGTTAATATAGTTGGATCATATGGTGTTTTCCCCTCTCTATCTTGTTGTGATGAATATAGTTTTCCTTTTGAGATTTCGTTTTTATCGGATTGAATACTTTTATGGATTTGAGAGCACTTGATGTATGTCTTTCTATGAATACCCATGGTGACAATGGGGTATCATATTGATTCACTTGATATATGTTTTAGCACTCAACTCGCGGATTCCTGAGGTGACATTGGGGTAATCTATGCATAGGGGTTGATGCATGTTTTCGTCCTTGTTTATCTGGTAGAAATCTTGGGGCACTCTTTGAGATTCTTTGTGTTGGATTGAGTATTATGAATCTGAAATTGTTTGATGCATATCGTATAATCAACTCACGGATACTCGTGGTGACATTGGAGTATCTAGGTGAAATTAGAGTTGGTTGATGTGTATCATATGGTGTTATTTTCGTACTAACGCTTAGATAGATCGATCGGAAAGGATAACTTGGTGTTATTTTAGTATGAACTCTTGGATAGATCAATCAGAAAGGATAACTTTGAGGTGGTTTCGTACCCTACAAACAATTTCTTCTTATGCTCTCCGCTAGATAGGAACTTTGGAGTAATTCTTCATCGCACGTTGAGGGATGGTTATATGATCCAATTATATTACTACTGTTGAGAGATTGCACTAGCAGAAGTATGAACCCTAGGCCTCATTTTCAAGCATTGCAATACCATTTGTGCTCACTTTTGTTACTTGCTACCTTGCTATTTTTCATTGTTCCCATTACAAAAATCAATATCTACTATCATTACTACACTTGTATCACCATCTCTTCGCCGAACTAGTGCACCTGTACAATTTACCATTGTATTTGGTGTGTTGGGGATACAAGAGACTTTTTATTATTTGGTTGCAGGGTTGTTTGACAGAGACCAGCTTCGTCCTACGCATCCCACGGATTGATAAACCTCAGGCCGTCCACTTGAGGGAAATTTGCTACTTTCCTACAAAACTCTGCGCTTGGAGGCCCAACACGAGTCTACAAGAACAAGTTGTGTAGTAGACATCTAGCTCTTTTCTGGCACCGTTACCGGGGAGGTGAGTGCTTGAAGGTATATCTTTAGATCTTGCAATTGAATCTTTTAGTTTCTTGTTTTATCACTAGTTTAGTTTATAAAAGAAAACTAAAAATGGAATTGAGGTTGCATCATATTATTCGTCTTTATCATGTTTTTCTTGAAAATGATGGAAAGAAAAATTGTGCTCAATTGATAGAAGAGGAATTCAATAAAATGTTTAGCATGAATGATGAGCATGATTCCAATGTTGTTAGTATAAATTCTACGAATATCCAAAATGCTAATGAGGATTGCACTAGTCATGACAAAAATGTTTCTTATAAGCATGTCAATTTTTATGGAGTGGAAAGATTTTGTGAAGACATGCCTTATAGGGATGATAGATTTTTTAAGAAGCATAAACATGATAGAACCAATTTTTTGCTCAAAGTGATAGATGAATTTGCTAAAAAAATATGTTCTCTTTATCCTCTTACTTGTGAACTTTGCAATAAAGTTGGTCACCTTAATTTCCAATGCATGCTTTTTGATGATCGAATCATGTCCAAATATTGTAATAACTTGATCACCCTTGAACTTTATAATGAACTTTGTTTATTTTTGGGGTGTGAATAATTGTCACATAAAAATGGTTGGTTTGAAGCATTCATATTAACAGACCACACTAAAACTAATTTGAAAGAAATCCATATGTTTTGCATGGTAAATTGCAATGAAAATGCTTATATTGCCAACTATAGAAAGACGGGAAAACCAATAGAATATAAAAGCAATACTAATGAAAGGGTAAAGATTTCTACTTTCCCTCCTATTGTCTCTCATGATGAAATAGGTGACGAGAAGGAGCTCCCTATTCAACCAATCTCATCAATAAGAAGCTCGAAAAAATTAATTAAACCCACACATGATGTGGTCAAGAAGAAGAAAAGAAGAAAGAGTAGAGGTAAAAAGGTATCCCTCACAAATGATGTTGCTCCTATTATTGTTGTGCCTCATGAGAATGAATCAAAAATAATTGTGGAAGATGATACACTTGGTGATGATTTTGTTATGCCTATTTCTTGTTGTGATGACTATGATTGGGAAGATAATGATACTTCTTATAATCTTGAAAATCTTTTTGGCACCAACTTGGGAAATTATGATGATAGTAATTGTTATACTATTGGTGCTATTTATATTATTAATGATGAGAGTGATTATGCTTATGATATGCAAAACCACAAGCTTGGGGATGCTATGTTTGATGAGAATGACATGTTTGAGAATTTATTTGCTGCAATTAATGTTTGTCCCAAGCTTGGGGATGCTATGCTTAATGAAGATGATCTTTTTAGTCCCCCTACTTTCAATGATCAAATTTGTTATGATGATTGCATGCCTCCTATTTATGATGATTACAATATTTATGAAAGTGGGTTTGGAAGAGTGTCAACTTTAGATAATAATTGTCCCACTATTTTGGAGGGTGTTGAATCTTATTATAATGATAAAAGTGGATTTGGAGAGGTCATGACTTTATTTAGTAATGATTCCACTATTTCGGAAGAGGTTTCAATTGACTATGATGAGAACAAAGTTGCTACTTATGATGATTATTGTGATGATACCTATGTTATAAAAAGTAGTGATAATTATTGTCATAATTTTGAATATCCTTTTACTGAACATTACTCTTTTAATGTGTAAACAATTTATAGTATTCGAGTTTCATATGATACTCCCACTATTATGAATGAGAATAAAATTGCTTATGTGGAGAGTAATAAAATTTCCATGCTTGTAGATCATGAAAAGAATGCTTTATGTGGTAGCTATATTGATGAATCCATTCATGATGCTATTGAAAATTATTATGAGAGAGGAACGTGTGATTCATTATGATCTCTTTATGTTTTAATTCTTTCCTTGTATGTGAGCATCATTGAAATCATCATGTCTAGCTAAAAAAGGCATAAAAGAAAAGCGCTTGTTGGGAGACAACCCAACATTTACCCCTACTGTTTTTGCGTGTTAACATGATTAAGATACTGTCTTAATCATGTTTTATAGCTTTAATTTTAATAAAGTGGCAAGTAAAGCCTTTGGGAGAGTGTGGATGATAGTTGACTTGATTCTGTGCAAAAACAGAAACTTTTACGTCCAGTGAAGATATTCCTATCTTTTACTGGAACGTGTAAAAATTCTGAATTTTTTACAGTCTGTTAATATACAAATTTCCTACATTTTACTAAATTTTCAAAAAATTTGGAGTTACAGAAGTATGACCATAATTCAGATCTTTACGTACTGTTCTGTTTTTGACAGATTCTGTTTTCAATGCATAGTTTACTTGTTTTATAGTTTCTTTTGTTGGTGAACGTAGTATTTCAAAAAATTTCCTACGATCACGCAAGATCTATCTAGGAGAAGCATAGCAATGAGCGGGGAGAGTGTGTCCATGTACCCTCATAGACCGAAAGCGGAAGCGTTTAGTAACGCGGTTGATGTAGTCGAACGTCTTCACGATCCAACCGATCCAAGTACCGAACGCACGGCACCTCCGCGATCTGCACACGTTCAGCTCGGTGACGTCCCTCGTACTCTTGATCCAGTTGAGGCCAAGGGAGAGTTTCGTCAGCACGACGGTGTGGTGACGGTGATGATGAAGTTACCGACGCAGGGCTTCGCCTAAGCACTACGACAATATGACCGAGGTGGAAATCTGTGGAGGGGGGCACCGCACACGGTTAAACAATCAACTTGTGTGTCTATGGGGTGCCACCCTCCTCTGTATATAAAGGAGTGGAGGAGGGGAGGGACGGCCCTCTCATGGCGCGCCCAAGGGGGGAGTCCTACTCCCGGTGGGAGTAGGATTCCCCCTTCCCTAGTTGGAGTAGGAGAGGAAGGAAGGAGGTGAGAGGGAGAAGGAAAGGGGGCCGGCCCCCCACCCCAATTCGGATTGGGCTTGGGGGGGGGGGGGGGCACGCCCCCACCTTGGCTGCCTCCTCCTCTCTCCAACTAAGGCCCAATAAGGCCCATAGACTCCCCGGGGGGTTCCGGTAACCCTCCGGTAAATGCCCGAACTCACCCGGAACCATTCCGATGTCCAAACATAGTCGTCCAATATATCAATCTTTATGTCTCGACCATTTCGACACTCGTCATCATGTCCGTGATCTCATCCGGGACTCTGAACTACCTTTGGTACATCAAAACACATAAACTCATAATACCGATCGTCATCGAACGTTAAGCGTGCGGACCCTACGGGTTCGAGAACTATGTAGACATGACCGAGACTCATCTCCGGTCAATAACCAATAGCGGAACCTGGATGCTCATATTGGTTCCCACATATTCTACGAAGATCTTTATCGGTCAAACCGCATAATAACATACGTTGTTCCCTTTGTCATCGGTATGTTACTTGCCCGAGATTCGATCGTCGGTATCATCATACCTAGTTCAATCTCGTTACCGGCAAGTCTCTTTACTCGTTCCGTAATGCATCATCTCGTAACTAACTCATTAGTCACATTGCTTGCAAGGCTTCATATGATGTGCATTACCGAGAGGGCCCAGAGATACCTCTCCGACAATCGGAGTGACAAATCCTAATCTCGATCTATGCCAACTCAACAAACACCATCAGAGACACCTGTAGAGCATCTTTATAATCACCCAGTTACGTTGTGACGTTTGATAGCACACAAGGTGTTCCTCCGGTATTAGGGAGTTGCATAATCTCATAGTCAGAGGAACATGTATAAGTCATGAAGAAAGCAATAGCAACAAACTAAACGATCATCGTGCTAAGCTAACAGATGTGTCTAGTCAATCACATCATTCTCTAATGATGTGATCCCTTTCATCAAATGACAACTCATGTCTATGGCTAGGAAACTTAACCATCTTTGATTAACGAGCTAGTCAAGTAGAGGCATACTAGTGACACTCTGTTTGTCTATGTATTCACACATGTATTAAGTTTCCGTTTAATACAATTCTAGCATGAATAATAAACATTTATCATGATATAAGGAAATATAAATAACAACTTTATTATTGCCTCTAGGGCATATTTCCTTCATCTTTGGCTTATATTGGTCAATATAAGTTGTAGAAATTGTAGTGTATAGTAGGAATTGTGCGAGAAGAATTATGAATCTTGTCTTGATAGTACCAAATTGAATGATTTGTCTTTATCATACTAACCCATCTCACGAAGTTCCGTTAAGTTTTGTGTGATTGAAGTTTTCAAGTTTTGGGTGAGATATCAATATGAGGAGAATAAGGAGTGACAAGACCCTAAGCTTGGGGATTCCCAAGGCACCCCAAGGTAATATTCAAGTAATATCCAAGCAACTAAGCTTGGGGATGCCCCGGAAGGCATCCCCTCTTTCGTCTTCAACATTATCGGTAACCTCACTTGGAGATACATTTTTATTCATCACATGATATGTGTTTTGCTTGGAGCATCTTTTTATTTTACTAGGATATGTTTGCTGTTATTTAGATAATGTTTTATATCTTTTACTTCAATAAAAAATGTCAAGTATAGCCTTTGCCATGCTTATTTTGCAAGTCTATATGTTGCTGTTTGAAAACAGAAAGTTGCACGCTAGTGCGTGAATTGTTGAGAAAAGTAAGAATGTGATAAAATCTTAAAATTTTCTGAACAATAAGCTATGATAAATATTCTACAGTGTGGTAAATTTTCAGAATTTTTGGAGTTATGTAAATATGAGTATAATTGCAATCTTTACAAACAGCCCTGTTTTGACAGATTGCTGTTATGTTTGCATTGTTTGCATATGTTTGCTTGTTTAATGATTTTATTTGATGATAGGAGTATTAAATATGCAGAGGCGTTTAGTATGAAATTTTAAATAATAATTTTAGTGATTTTCTACAGTAGACAATGATAAGGTTATTGCATTGATTTACACTAACTTATCTCACGAGTTCTTGTTGAGTTTTGTGTGGATGAAGTTTTTAAGATTTATGGAAACCGTGATATAAAGGGAATTAAGGAGACACAAAAGCTCAAGATTGGGGATGCCCAAGGCATCCCAAGATAATATTTCAAGAAGTCTCAAGCATCTAAGCTTGGGGATGCCCCGGTAGGCATCCCACCTTTCTTCATCAACAATTATCGGTTAGCCTCGGTTGAGCCTAATTTTTTTTTACTTCTTCACATGATGTGTGCTATTCTTGAAATGTTATTTTATTTTGTTTATCTTGCTGTTTTAATAAAATACTTAGATATGAAAGTTTTTAAATAAGAGAGAGTCCTCAAATAGCTACCCACTTACTTAACCACTCTCTTGAACTTCACTTATATCTTTTGTAGTAGTTTGTCATTTACTCTTGTGCTTCACTTATATCCTATGAGTAAATTGTTGAATGAATTGAATATCATAAAGTTGAAATTATATGTGCTTCACATGCTTGTATTATACCTAGTAGTAGCTTCACATTGGGTTTAGAAAGAGAAATCTTTTGAAGCTTGACAATCACAATATTGGTCATACAAGCAATTCATGAATGATTAGTATAAGGAAGAGAACTTTCACATACAAATATATTATCTTGGACATCTTCTATGATTGCAAATACCCATTAATTATTTTCAAACTTGAGAAAATTAGTTTAAGTTGGATAAGGAAGACAACGTAATGAGTTATGGTTGTGTATATTTTCATAGAAGTTATATTGTTATGGATCCTCCAACATGTGGTGTTTGCTCAGGATCCTCTGCTAGCCAAAAATTCGTATTAAGTAGAGATACTACTTGTGCATCCAAAAACCCTTAAACCCAGTTTCTTGCCATGAGTGTCCATCATACCTACTTATGGATTGAATAAGATCCCTCAAGTAAGTTGTCATCGGTGCATAAAGCAATAAAAATTGCTCCTAAATATGTTTGATCTTTTATTGTAAGGGAAAATAAGCATTGTACAAACTTGTGATGGCAAAGTAATAAAAGCGACGGACTGCATAATAAAGGTTGCTATCATAAGGGGCAATATAGTGTGACGTTCCTTTGCATTAAGAGATTGTGCATCCAAAAATAAAAAGCGCATGACAACCTCTGCTTCCCTCTACGAAGGGCCTATCTTTTACTTTTCAGTATTTACTCTTATGCAAGAGTCAATAGTATGCATTCGCATTTCAACCTCAATTATTCTCTAGTTGGCAAGCATCATGTGGTGGGAAAGATCTAGGCATATATGGCGAGTCAAATATATTTGATCATGATTTATTATTGTTAACAATTATGTCTATGATAAATGAGTTGGGAGGCGAAACATTAAGCCCCTATCTTTCTCTGTGTTTGATGGATGCCATTTTTTCTAAAAATATGCTTTGAGTACTAGCAATCATAGAAGACTATATGATGATTGAGTATGTGGAGCTCTTACTTAGACTTTGTTGAATAAGTTGAATTGCAATTGTTTGGTGACTAAGAATATAGGTTGTTAAGTTTCAAGAGAATTCATTGTTTGAACCATAACATGTGAATTGGTTGCTACTTTAACATGAGAAGTTTTATGAGAAAGAGTTGCTGTTATGATGCTAGGAAAAGTGATTGAAATTATCATAGATCAAACTTACACACTATGCAAGCATTCACACTTCATAAAATATTTCTTTTATCATTTACCTACTCAAGGACGAGCAGGAATTAAGCTTGGGGATGCTAATACGTCTCCAATGTATCTATAATTTATGAAGTATTCATGCCATGTTTACAACAATTTTATATGGTTTGGATATGATTTGAATGGAACTAACCTAGACTGACGCTGTTTTCAGCAGAACTACCGTGGGGTTGCTTTTTGTGCAGAAATAAAAGTTCTCGGAATTGGACGAAACTTTTTGATGATTTTTTTCAGAAGAAAAGAGAAATAATGGAGCAAAGAACCACCAGAGGGGGCCCCCTGCTGCCCACAAGGCACCAGGGCGCGCCACCCCCTCCGGCGTGCCCTAGTGGGTGGTGGGCCCCCTGAGGCCCATCTTCGGGTGATTCCAACATTGAAAAAACCTATATATTTAGAAACCCCCAAAAGTTAACCTAGATCAGAAGTTCCACCGCCGCAAGCCTCTGTAGCCATGAAAAACCAATCGAGAGCCTGTTTCGGCACCCTACCGGAGGGGGAAATCATCACCGAAGGCCATCTTCACCATCCCTATGGCCAGCATGATGAGGAGGGAGTAGTCCACCCTTGGGGCTGAGGGTTTGTACCAGTAGCTATGTGTTTAATCTCTCTCTCTCTCTCTCTCTCTCATGTTCTTGAGTTGGCATGATCTTGATGTATCGCGAGCTTTGTTAATATAGTTGGATCATATGGTGTTTTCCCCTCTCTATCTTGTTGTGATGAATTAAGTTTTCCCTTTGAGATTTCGTTTTTATCGGATTGAATACTTTTATGGATTTGAGAGCACTTGATGTATGTCTTGCTATGAATACCCATGGTGACAATGGGGTATCATACTGATTCACTTGATATATGTTTTGGCACTCAACTCGCGGATTCCCAAGGTGACATTGGGGTACTCTAGGCATAGGGGTTTATGCATGTTTTCGTCCTTGTTTGTCCGATAGAAATCTTGGGGCACTCTTTGAGGTTCTTTGTGTTGGATTGAGTATTATGAATCTGAATTTGTTTGATGCATATCGTATAATCAACTCACGGATACTTGTGGTGACATTGGAGTATCTAGGTGACATTATAGTTGGTTGATATGTATCATATGATTTTAGTACGAACTCTTAGATAGATCAATCTGAAATGATAACTTGGTGTTATTTTAGTACGAACTCATGGATAGATCGATCGGAAAGGATAAATTTGTGATTTCGTACCCTACAAACAATTTCTTCTTATGCTCTTCGCTAGATAGGAACTTTGGTGTAATTCTTCATCGCACGTTGAGGGATGGTTATATGATCCAATTATATTACCATTGTTGAGAGATTGCACTAGCGAAAGTATGAAACCTAGGCCTCATTTTCAAGCATTGCAATACCATTTGTGCTCACTTTTGTTACTTGCTACCTTGCCGTTTTTATTGTTCCCATTACAAAAATCAATATCTACTATCGTTACTACACTTGTATCACCATCTCTTCACCAAACTAGTGCACCTATACAATTTACCATTGTATTTGGTGTTTTGGAGACACAAGAGACTTTTTATTATTTGGTTGCTGGGTTGTTTGAGAGAGACCATCTTCGTCCTACGCCTCCCACGGATTGATAAGCCTCGGGTCATCCACTTGAGGGAAATTTGCTACTGTCCTACTGTAATACCCCCATGTATCAACTACAGTGATCACCTCTTAATCATGCCAAGTCATCATCCTTTGCAATGCTTGATCATAGTGGTTAAGTAGTTCAACTCAAATTCCCCCTTTGAAATCAATTCAAATTCTAAGTGCAATTTGAAGTTGCTCAAAAGTTGCTGGAAAAATGTTCATCATCTAGCAAAAATTCCAAAACAATTGTTGTTAAGGAAAACAACATCACCCTTATGCTAAAATGAGCAGTAGCATTTAAACAATGCTATTTCAGCAATTTAAAATTGCAAATTCATTTTTGCAAAATACAAATGAATTCCACTGGTCTCTAAAATATTTGAGGCAATGCCTAAAATCACCAGGGATTTAATGGGAAACCTTCCCTATTTTTCCTAAGTGAGATGGTAGCTCAAATAATCCTTTTCTCTCTCTGATTCATTATCTAAAAAGAAAAACAGAAAAACAAAACGAGAAAAAGAAAAATGCTACTGTGGACTGGACCTAAGTGCACTGTACGGCCCAGCCCACAGCGCACGCCTCGCTCCTTCTCTCTCCCTCGCCGTGTCGGCCGCTCCGTGGCCGACGCGCGCTACTCCGGCCGCTGGTCGACACAACGACGCCACCGACGCTGAGGGGATAAAACCCCCCTCGTCCATCCCCCCTAGATTCCTCGTCACTTCTCCCCCTCCCTACATTGCTCTCTCCCTCGTTCCCCATCTCACCCGAACACTGCCATGGCTTCGCCGCCGTGGCGCACGTGGCCACCGCTACCTCCTCGCCTCGCCACCGTGCTAGCTCGCTCCGCCTTTGTCCGCTACATCGTCTGCACCCACCGGAGTGAGACGGGAGCCACCACAGTGAGGGGATCGAGCTCCTCCCCGTCTTCGGTCGCCGGCGTTCCTCCGGTGAATGCCGCCGGTCTCCTTCTCCTAAGCTCACGCAGAGCCTTTCTTGAGCTCCACGGGGAGCACACGTTTTGAACCCCTCTCCTCTCCCTCTCTTTCCATGCCCGTAGCTAGCTCGCCGCCGTTGCAGTGAGCTCACCGCCGCAGCTCGCCTCGCCACCGCGGCCACCGCACGCACAGCTTGCATCTGAGCTCATGGCCGTGCTCAGCGCACTCGTGCGAGTCCAACGCGATAGATCTCAGTGTTTGCCGTGCTCTTTGTCGCTGTTTGCGTAGATGGCCGAACTCCGACGACGCTTCTGCTCGTCGCCGGCACCGTTCTGGTCATCCCCGTCGCCTCGCGCTAGCTTAGATAGATGCGGCGTTCAACGCTCGTTCGAAAGAGCCCAGGACCGCGTGATTTGGCCCACCGTAGCCGAATCCCGCTGCTCGCCGTGGCTCGCCACCGCGTCTGGAGCTCGCCGGAGCACTCCGGTGCCGGCGTCCGATGTGGCACCATGGGGCCCGCCTAGAGACACTGCCAGTGGGCCTCACCGCGTGTTTGACCAGGTTGACCGGGTCAACGCGCGGATAACTGTTCACCCCTGACGCTGATATGTGGGGCCCCTTCTGTAATTAGTTTAACTAAATAGTTTTTAAATAAAACCTAATTAGTTTAACCTCACTAGTCACTGACACCTGGGGCCCACCCCACTAATTAGCTCTGTTAGATTAAATTAATCCACTGTTAGTCCCACAGAGGCTGACAGGTGGGCCCCACCTGTCAGTTTGACCAGTGAGCTGGTCAGCCGACTGCTGACGCAAGCATGACATCACCCTGACGTCATATTCCTTTTCTGGTATTTCTATTAATTTAAATAATTTCAGAAAACTATTAAAACTTTGAAAAATCATAGAAATTAAACCATAAGTCGGATGAAAATGTTTTATACATGAAAAACGATCAAAAAATCGAGACGAATCCGAATATGTCCTCCTCATACCTATCACATGCCTCTAGAATGATGAACATGGAACTTCCCCCTCCGTTTCATCTGTTCGATGATCACCCGGAGCTAGGAGAACACTCCCGGATAGTTCCCGCTCCCACTAACTTGCGTAGTGCTGCCTTAGGGCACTCTTCGAATAATGTGCTACCATGCCATGCACCTGTGATTGCATTTATTTGCTTTGTATTTATTGTTTCTTCCCCCTCTTCTTTCGGTAGACCCCGAGACCAACGCAGCTCAGGAGACCGATGACACCACCGACGACCCCTCCTTTGCCGCAGAGCTTCCAGGCAAGCACCCCCCCTTGAACATGCCGATATCGCCTATTCTTTCTCTCTTATGCTTACATTAGAAATTTTTGCTGCTACTGCTTATCCTATTTCTGATGCATAGCCTGATTTTGTAACCTGTGACTGTTACCTACCTGCTTATCCTAAACTGCTTAGTATAGGCTGGTTAGTGATCCACCAGCGACCCCCAACTTTGTCCCTACTTGCCCCCACTGGATTATCAGATGACTCGATCAACGTGATCGACAACCAGCCCCCAGCCCCTAGCACCGCACATCACATCCCCTTTCTCTGTACGACACTGCAGCGTTACTATCGAGTGCCGAGGGTGATACCTCGTATAGCACTTCTGATGTTAACTCTGTAGAGTAGCTATTTGGTCATGGTCATCGGGGGTGATTCCTCCTTCACCACTCCCGATAACAACGCTGCCATGCAACACCTCAAGTGTGAACCCATTGAGGGTGATTCCTCCGAGTTCACCTTGACGGATACATCGAGTAGGAATCCAATGAGGGTGATACCTCAGATTCCCTTGATGTTATGGACACACGGATACTTGTACTTTACAACTGTTACTTGGAAAGTCGGGTCGACCCCGAGGGGTACCCGAGCGAGCATAAGAAGTGAGGGATGTGGAGACGGGTTGACCTGGAGGGTGCCCGTGAGATAAATACGAGGTGTGGCCGGGCATTCTTAGCCCTTGCCGCAAGTCCTCGAGATGGGGCGACGGGGTCACATCGATCGTGAGTCTCTGCTCGTTACCGCACGCTAACAACACACTAACAATTTGGATATTTGATCCGAGTGGGCCTTTGGCCCGATAGCACTAACCATCACGTGGGAACAGTTATGGGCACTCTGCGTCGTATGCATCAGCCGAAGCTTAATAGATGTCAGCGACTGAGTGGCGCGCGCTGGGTTGGACTGGTAACGCCCTGCACTTGTATAAGGGGGGCTAGGTATGCTCACCAGCCACGTTCGCAACATGTAGGAGTTCCCGGGGCGATGGCCCAAGACCCCTGGGCGCATAGGTTAGTCCGACGTGCTGACCTCTCTGTTAAGCCTAGTTCGGGTTGCGGCGTATCGTTTGGCTGAGGCCGGGCATGACCCAGAAAAGTGTGTCCGGCCGGAGTTAATCGAGCGTGGTGGGTAAGTTGGTGGACCCCAGCAGGGAAGAACTAATCTATGCATAACCGGATCCTCGGTAACGGACGCTCGGAGTTGTATCCCGATCGATACAACTAGAACCTAATGATGAGATGAGATATGGATATTATGGCTCTGGGATTGCTTTCTCGCAGCGAGTTGAGAAAGGATCTCTGGCCGAGGTTGATACTTGGATATTAGGGCTCTGGGATTGCTTTCTCGCAGGGAGTCGAGGAAGGATCTCTAGGCGAGGTTGATACTTAATACTGCTACTACTTTATACTGTACTAATCTACACTCTTCTAATGCTGCAAGACCGCTGAAGATGCTAGTCTTCGATAGGACTAGGCCTTCTCTCTATTCTAGCATTTATGTAGCCCAGTCCACATATACGGCCTTTCTTTGATAATGTTGCATATGTAGTGTAGATCCTTGCTTGCTGAGTAGTTTGGATGAGTAGTCACGGTTGCTTTGCTTCCTCTTTTTCCCATATCCGTTTGATGCAACCAGATGACGGAGCCCCTGAGACAGCTGCCCCCGCCGACGACTACTACTACCACCCCGAGGGTGGTTACTACTTCGAGTTGACCGATGACCAGGAGTAGGTTCGGAGGGTCCTAGGCAGGAGGCCTACGCCTTTTTGATCGTAGCTTTTGTTTTGCACCGCCTTCTTAAAGGCTTATCTTTTTCTCTTTTATATCTGTACTCAGATATCTAACGCTTCCGCTGATGCTTGTTGACATCAAGCTTATGTATTCGAGCCCTCGAGGCCCTGGCTTGTAATATAATGCTTGTATGCCTTTATTTATGTTTTAGAGTTGTGTTGTGATTCCTTCAAGTGAGTCCTTAGGATTGATCGTGTGCATTTGCGTGTATGATTAGTGCATGATTAAGCTGGGGGCTTCATAGCTACAAAATTCTGCGCTTGGAGGCCCAACATGAGTCTACAAGACAAGTTGTTTAGTAGACATCATGAGCATATTTTGAAGAGCCTACCTGTGATGGGTGTTTAGTGCCTCCCGCCACTGAATTGCACCAAGCTGTGACGTGTACGTCTAGGCACCCGCCACAATTATTTTGGAAAAGTAGTTGTGGCAGGTGACTTGTCTTGCCCGCCACTAATTTGGGTTCACCTATAAGCCCTTTCCTAGTAATGAGTTCCTTGCAATTTTATCGTACTAGAAACATAGAGAGGTGGAGATGTGATTACTCTCTCATAATAATTGCAAGTAGGAGCAGCAAGGACATGCATATCACATTCATAAAAATCATCATGTCTAATGGTAAAACACAACCCATCAATATAATCCTTAATAAGCACAAACTTCTCCGATATAGTGTAGTTGGGAAAATTCAAAAATATAATAGGACTATCAGGTGTGGGTGCAATAGCAACAATTGCATTCTTAACATAAGTAACTATAGCAAGCTCATATCCATAAGGATCATTCATATTGGCATCATGGCCACAAGCATAGCAAGCATCAATTTCATCAAAAAGGGACATTTCAAATGAATCCAAGGGATCATAGCAATTATCATAGCATTCATCCTTCAGTAAGAACAAATGGAAATTAAACAATGTATGAGTTGAAGAGTTACTCTCACTAGAAGGTGAGCACGGGTAGCTAATTCGCTCTTCCACCTTTTGTTCTTCGCTCTCCTCGTCATCTTTTTCATCCAAGGAGCTCGCAGTTTCAGAAGTTTCTTCTTCCATAAATTCCTGCAAAAATATTAATCCCTTCTTGGACAGCGGAGACTTTCTCAATAAATTAATAAATATGAGAATTTTATTTATAATTATCATAGAAATATTTAAGTATAGCATAATTTTCAGATCTGTAAAGAGCATCATCACAATCTTCATACTTTTCAAGCAAAGATTCAATTTCATAAGCACCCTTAAAAGCAACAAATTCTTCTATTTGTTCCACATCATAGTAATCATATACACCATTAGCATAAGAATCCAAGATTTCATTATCATTAAATTCACATGAAAAGGGAAGGTGTGGAGACTTCATCTTAAACAGCAAGTATAATCATGTCTTTAGCATGAATTCCAAGAATACCATTACAAACAATCAATTTGATCCCATAAGAGTTTCCCTTTTTTTAGACAAGCGATAATCCCTAAAGTGTTCCCGTTGACTGAGGTATCTCCCATTATCAAGTTGAATGGGGATTTATTAGGATTATCAAAGTAGTGTTTAATATTTTTCACATAACGAGCATCGAGGGTTTTAGGAGGTTCCCCATCTCCATCAGTAGCAAGTAGAACTATTTTTTTTTGGTATTTCGTGTTCCATACCCATAACTAAAGATAGAGAACAACTTAGAACAGAAAATAAAAACTACTTAGTGATAAAGTAAACAAGCGCATACGAGAATATTCACCCCACGCTATTGCTCCCCGGCAACGGCGCTAGAAAAAGGTCTTGATAACCCACAAGTATAGGGGATTAATTGTAGCCTTTCTCGATAAGTAAGAGTGTCGAACCCAACGAGGAGCTAAATGTAGAATTAATATTCCCTTCAAGTTGTATCGACAACCGATACAACTCTACACACACTTAATGTTCGCTTTACCTAGAACAAGAATAAAACTAGAAATACTTTGTAGGTGTAAAAGGATAGGTTTGCAAGATAATAAAGAACATGAAAATAAAAGTTAGGTGTTGTTTTACTAAAAGAACAGTTAAGTTAGTATAGCGAGTGTGTTAAAGCGGTGGTAGGATTTGTGGAATTGTCCCTAAGCAATTGGCTAAGTTACTAGACTGACAACAAGTTTTTATGTGGGAGAGGCCACTGCTAGCATGTCATCCCTTACTTAGAATTCTATGCACTTATGATTGGAAATATTAGCATGCATCCGCAACTACCAAAGTTCATTAAGGTAAAAGCCAACCATAGCATTAAGATATATTGGCCCCCCTTCAATCCCGTATGAATCAATTTCTATGGTAGGAAGAAGCTTCTGTCACTCTTGCCCTCCAATGCATAGTCCTATCAACATAGAACTAACCCTATGGTGTGATCCACACATGCGCTCATATGATGGGCACCAAAGGACAACAAGATAACCACAAGTAGTTTAAACCAATCAGAGTAATTCACCGATTACCCATATGACAACAAAAATCTACTCAAACATCATAGCATGGCAACACATCATTGGATAATAATATGAAGAATAAAGCACCATGTTCAAGTAGAGGGTACAACGGGTTGCGGGAGAATGGACCGCTGAATATAGATGAGGGAAGGTGATGGAGGTGTTGATGAAGATGACGGAGTTGTTGGAGTAGATCGCCGTCACACGATGATTGCCCCGGCGGCATTCCGGCACCACCGGGAGAGAGGGGGAGAGAGCCCCCTTCTTCTTCTTCCTTGGCCTCCCCCCTAGATGGGAGGGTTTTCCCTCTGGTCCATTGCCACCGTGGCTCCTGGAGGGCAGGAGCAAGGTAGTCAGAATCCCGACTCGACTCCTAAAATCCTATGACTTCACGACCCTACGAAAGCATGTCGATCCAAGTCCCACTATGAACCCGGATCGGGTAGAATCCATGTTGAGTCTCGATCCAAATAATAGAATCCTGTACAAAACTATGGAATCTCGACTATGCTATGGACTATTTCTGATTCTACTAATTTACCTAAGCCGTTTGTTTAGTTGTAGTAGAATAGTATGCCATCATCCAACCATTTTTCGCATGTCTCATGGTCCTTTATTCCCCTCCCAAGCAAGGTAGTCAGAGTCGGGATTCGGAGTCGGGTCGATTTTCCTTAGGCAGAATCAAGTCATAGTATTGAGTCGTGTAATCGAGGATTCTACTAGATTTAATGAAATAAGATATTTTGTATCCACGCCAGAAATTTATATGGGTTCTATAGAGTTTAATACTAAATATAGAGCAAAAATTGTACACATCAATGCTAGCTTGTATGCATGGAACATATATGGGAGGGAAATATATATAACTTTTAAATCTTCAATGTACAAGATTTACATAGGAGGATTTTTTAGAGTATGTGAATAGCCTATCACTTGTATAGCTAACCTGCAGTGCTAAACCTTGAAGTGTCTTGATCTCCTTCTCTGATTAATCTTGATGCATCCTCCTTCTCACGCCAATTCCATCGTCGCCAAGCCTGATCCTTAGTTTTATCTAGGGTTTCTCATAGCTAGATCAAAGGTGTCAGCGGCTAAGAGTTTGGGCTTGGGAGGGGAATAAAGGGCCATGAGGCATGTCAAAAAGAGTTTTTATGATGGCATACTATCCTACTACAACTACACAAATGGCTTAGATAAATTAGTAGAATCGAACATACTCCATAGCATAGCCAGGATTCTACAGTTTTGTATAGGATTCTATGATTTAGATTGCAACTCAACATGGATTCTACTTGATCCGGATTCATAGTGGGACTTGGATCGACATGCTTCCATAGGATCGTGAAGTCGTAGGATTCTAGCAGTCAAATCGGGATTCTGACTACCTTGCTCCCAAGCCCAAACACTTGTTGGAGATATGCCCTAGAGGCAATCATGTATGATGATATTTCCTATGTGTTTATGAATAAAGATAGTCCTTGGACATTATCAATGATGTGTATCAGCAAGTACGTGACTTGTTTGTGGGACTATGCATTGTATGATGACTGCCCTAAAAGGTCCCTAGTCGAAAGGGCTGTGTGGAAGCACAGCGGACTAGACTAGCATATGACACGGTCGATGGCTTTGTCTCACTAGCCATGGAGAATTGGATGCTAACCGGATAATATGGACTCGGAAGGATCTGGTTGGATTCGACATAGTCGGATCCGAGTTGAGATAAGGTCCGAGTCGGACAGACCCAACTATGAGACGCAGCGATATGTCATCTGTGGGTCTCTAGTACAACATACGTTCTATGTCCTAAGAACTGAGCTGGTGCATGTACTCGGGACGGTGACAGACCTGCTTTGGGCCGACCAAACGCTACTCCGTGACTGGGTAGTTACAAAGGTAGGTTTCGGGCTTGTCCGGACCCATGCTGTGAGACATGGTCGAGCAAGATGGGATTTGCCCCTTCGATCAGGAGAGATATACTCTGGGCCCCTCGTGTGATCCGACCAAGATAAGCATGGCCATGCGACAGGGATTATGAGATAATCCAGTTAGTGGTCGGCATCACTGGAATGAGAAAGAGGCCGGGCTAGCACAAGGATGACAAACTCGCCTTGAGCCCGACAACATATATCGTGTGGCAAAAGGAATAGAAGTGTGATGTACAGGTTCGCCAACCGGCTTCATTGTCTACATGGTGGTTGGCACGCCTTGCTAGACGTCGCTACCAGCCGAGCAGGTCGGAGGTGATCCGACCTGCGACCAAGCCGACTTGAACCTAAGGGGTCGCACGCTTAAGGGAAGGAACCTGTGAGGCTGGATCGGACTCCACGAGTCAGATGTGATCCTACTCAGACTCGGATCCAGGCCGAACAGATTTTGGGCTTTAGGGTCCGTGCGAGGCCCAAGTGTTGAGCCCACGACGAATGCCTATATAAAGTGGAGGTGTGGCACACTCATTTGATTTGATCGCTTTGGTGTCGTCACTAGGGCTTTGCATGTGTTGTGAATAGCCACCTCCACTCGCCGCCGGTTGTGTGATCGGACCTAGCAGTCTGCCGCACGACATTCCTCCTGCACGTGCGGATACCGTTAGAGGTGGTGCACCTGCGCTGCTCAGGCGAACCTGTTCGTGGGATCTGATCGGCTACGTGGGAGATCGACGAGGAGGAGACGACTCCAGAGACGCGCTGCCCCAACTCTACTTCTGCTGCACGGCACTGTGCGTCTAGTGGTAACGATCTGTGATCCATCTCCCGTAGCATGTTCTTGGTTGTTCCGCGCGTAGGAATTTTAATTTGCAGTTGATGAACCCTACCGTAGAACCCAACAACACTTAGTCTCCGACATCTTCGATCTGGCTCTGAGAAACCCTAGATCAAAACTGAGAATCTGGCTTGTCGACGGATGGAATTGGACTATGTAAACAGTACCTGCACACAAAGAACAAATACTTGCAACCCAACACGTAAGAGGGGTAGTCAATCCCTCCACGGTAAAAAGATAGATTAAATTGTATGAGATTGGATAAATAGATCTAGCAAGAACGCAAAATAAAATAAGTAAAGAAAAAGTGCAGCAAGGTATTTTTGGGTTTTTGGAAAAATAGATCTGAAAACAAAACGATTAAAGATAGATCTAAAAAGCAATATGATAAAAGATAGACCCAGGGGCCGTAGATTTCACTAGTGGCTTCTCTCAAGAAATAGCATACGGTAGGTAAACAAATTACTGTTGGGCAATTGATAGAATAGCAAATAATTATGGCGATATCCAGGCAATGATCAAATACATAGGCATCACGTCCAAGATTAGTAGAATGACTCCTGCCTGCATCTACTACTATTACTCCACACATCTACCGTTATCCAGCATGCATCTAGTGTATTAAGTTCATGGAGAAACGGAGTAATGCAATAAGAACGATGACATGATGTAGACAAGATCTATTCATGTAGGAATAGACCCCATCTTTTTATCCTTAATAGCAACGATACATACGTGCCTCGCTACCCCTTCTATCACAGGGTGAGGACACTGCAAGATCGAACCCATCACAAAGCACCTCTTCCCATTGCTAGAAAAATCAATCTAGTTGGCCAAACTAAACCAAAGATTCGGAGAAGAAATACGAGGCTATAAATAATCATGCATATAAGAGATGAAAGAAGACTCAGATAATATTCATGGATATAGATATGATCATAAACTCACAATTCATCAGATCCCAATGAACACACCGCAAAAAGTCATTACATCAAATAGATCTCCAAGAACATCGAGGAGAACATTGTATTGAGAATCAAAAAGAGAGAAAAAGCCATGTAGCTACTGCCTACGGACCCAAAGGTCTATGGTGAACTACTCACGCATCATCAGAGGATCACCAATGAGGATGATGAACCCCTCCGTGATCGTGTTCCCTTCCGGCAAGGTGCCGGAATAGGGCTCTAGATTGGATCTCGTGGTTCTGGAACTTGCGGTGGCTGGAATTGTGTTTCGACGGCTCCCCTAGGGTGTCTGGAATATCTGAGTATTTATAGAGCTGAGAGGCGGTCGAGGAGACCTCCATGGGCCCCACCACCCATCAGGGCACACTAGGGGCCTCTGGCGCCCTGGTGGGTGCTGGGCCCCACGGGCCTCCCTCCAGGTGCTTCCTTGACTCCCAAGTTGTCTTCTGGTCCAAAAAAAATCTCCAAAAAGTTTCGCTGCGTTTGGACTCTGTTTGGTACTGATATTCTGCAAAGTAAAAAAACAAGCAAAAAACAACAACTGTCACTCGGCACTATGTCAATAGGTTAGTCCCAAAAAAATGATATAAAGTTGCTATAAAATGATTGTAAAACATCCAAGAATGATAATATAACAGCATGGAACAATAAAAAATTATAGATACGTTGGAGACGTATCATCATCCTCAAGTTTAATTCCTGCTCGTCCTCGAGTAGGTAAATGATAAAAACATAATTTTTGATGTGGAATGCTGCCTAACATGTTCGTCACATATTCTTTTCTTTTGTAGCATGGACATTTGCACTTTTAGATGATTCAAAGTAATAGTCTATTATTGACATGAAGACTTCAATACTCAAGCATATCAACAAGCAACCATGTCTTTCAAAATATCAACACTAAAGAAAGTTATCCCTAGCCCATCATGCTCAATCATTGATCCATTCACGAAACACACCCGAATATTAGCTACATCCAATGCTCAAGTATGATCATAGTGCTCCCTAGTTGGTGCTTTATAAGAGAGGATGGAGACTCAAATAAAAAAAAATTGCATAAAAGTAAATAGATAGGTCCTTCGCAGAGGGAAGCAGAGATTTGTAGAGGTGCCAGAGCTCAAAGCAAAAATTTAGAGATAATTTTTTTGAGAGACACGCTTTTCCTGTCAACGAAAACGACCGAGTAGTTCCCAATACTTTCCATGCTAGATACATCATAGGTGGTTCCCAAACATAAAATAAAGTTTATTCCTTTTTCCACCATTCTTTCACAATCCATGGCTAGCCATATCCACGGGTGCCTTCCATACCAACACTTTCCAAGGAATTTATTATTTGACAACATAAAGTAAATTTGTTTTTCATTTCGGGATTAGGCATCCCTATTACCACCACACTCTCGTCCAATGACTAGTGAATAAACACTCATCTTGAGAATAACACATCTAGCATGGAAAAATATTGGCCACCCCCTGCCGCTTCATGAGCGGTACGGGCACACAAAAAGGAAATTCATTTTGAAAATTAGAGTTGGCACATACAAATTTACTTAGAACGGCACGGAAATACAGCATGTAGGTACGTATGGTGGACTCATATGGCAAAACTTGGTTTAGGGATTTTGGATGCACAAGTAGTATTCCTACTTAGTACAAGTGGAGGCTAGCAAATAGATCGAGAAGCAAACAACCAAGAAACAAAAATTCTCATAAACGAGCACTAAGCATAACTAATACTGAATAATGCACCACATGTAGGATGTAATTTCATTACATAACTATTGACTTTTGTGCTTGCATAGGGAATCACAAACCTTAACACCAATATTCTTACTAAAGCATAATTACTCACCAACATGACTCACATATTACTATCATCATATCTCAAAATGATTACAAAGAATCAAGTTAATTTTGTCCAATGATCTTCATGAAAGTTTTTATTATATCCCTCTCGAATATCTATCACTTTGGGACTAGTTTCATATATTACCATTGCTTTTAACAAGCTCAAACAAATTTTAGTGAAGAACATGAGCATAAATTTTTTTCATCTCTCAAAATAATATAAGTGAAGCATGAAAGAATTTCTTCAAATGTTTACTAACTCTCGAATAAATCTAAGTGAAGCATGAGAGTATTTATTCAAAAATATTAAAGCACACCGTGCTCAAATTGATATAAGTGAAGCACTAGAGCAATTCCATAGCTCAAAAAATTTAAGTGAAGCACTTAGAGCAATTCTAACAAATCATAGCATCATTAAGGTTCTATCAAATAGGTTTGTCCAGCAAGGATGATTGTGAAAAAATAAAAAAATAAAACAAGCAAAGACTCATATGATACAAGACTTTCAAAGAAAAACTCATGATATGTGACGAATAAAAATATAGCTCCAAGTAAAATTACCGATGGTCGTTAGAAGAAAGAGGGGATGTCTTCCGGGGCATCCCCAAGCTTAGTTGCTTGGTTATCCTTGAATATTACCTTGGGATGCCATGGGGCATCCCCAAGCTTAGGCTCTTTTCACTCCTTGTTCCTTCATCCATCGTGATCTCACCCAAAACATGAAAACTTCAGTCACACAAAACTTAACAAAACCTTCGTGAGATCCGTTAGTATAAGAAAACCAATCTTCACTCTAAGTACTGTTCCAAACCCATTCATATTATTTTATTATTGCATTATACCTACTCTATTCTAACTTTACCATGGCTTATACTCCCCGATACAATCCATAGATTCATCAAAATAAGCACACAATGCCACGAAACAGAATCTGTCAAAAACAGAACAGTCTATAAGGACGCGAATTTTACTCATACTTCTGTAACTCCAAAAATACTGAAAAATTAGGACAATGTAGGCAATTTGTATCAATCTTGTGTAAAAAAATCAGAATTTTTCGTCGCTTCTGTGAATTCTCAAAATTCTGCTACTGGACACGAAAGTTTCTGTTTTCCAACAAAATCAAATCAACTATCACCCAACATGATCCCAAAGGCTTTACTTGGCACAAACACTAATTAAAACATAAAAAAACAATCATAACAGTATCATAATTGTGTAAACACTCAAGAACAGAAAGAAAAAGGCAAAAATACATTTTATTCATTGGGTTGCCTCCCAACAAGCGCTATTGTTTTATGCCCCTAGATAGGCATACTGCATAGATTCAAGTATTGTCATCTTTGGTATTTGCTCCATAGGATGCCCTCATGATTGATTCATATGGTGGCCTAATTCTTGTTCTAGGTAAGTGTTCCAAACCCTTTCTTAGTGGAAACTGAAATTTAATATTGCCTTCTTTCATATCAATCACGGCACCTATGGTGCGTAAAAACGGTCTACCAAGTATTATAGGACAAGACCGATTGCAATCAAGAACAATAAAATCTATGGGCACATAGTTCCTATTTGCAAGAATAAGAACATCATTAATTCTTCCCAAAGGGTTTTTAATAGTGGAATACGCCAAGTGCAAATTAAGAGAACACTCTTCAATATTGGTAAGACCTAGCACATCACATAGAGATTTCGGAATTGTGGAAACACTGGCACCCAAATCACATAAATCAAAACACTCATAATTTTTAATCTTGACTTTAATGGTGGGTTCCCACTCATCATGTAATTTTCTAGGGATTGAAATCTCTAACTCCAATTTTTCTTCCAAAGCTTTTAGCATGGCATCTACAATATGTTTAGTAAAAGCTTTATTTTATTCATAGGCATTGGGTGAATTTGTCATGAATTGCAACAAACAAATACATTCAATCAAAGAGCAACTATAATAATTAAAGTATTTCTAATCCAAAAGAGTGGGTACATCACTAGTTAAAGTTCTGACCTCTCCAAATCCACTTTTATCAATTTTTTCATCAAGATTTTCACCCTCCGAATTATTGGGACGCCCTCTAGCTAAAGATGACTCTTCTTCAGTCCCTTTATCATCAATTTTAATCTTACTAAACAAGGAATCAATGGAAGAAACACCAATTACTTTAAGATCTTCATCATTATTATGAAAGCAATCGATAGAAAATGCTCTTTCTAGAAATTCTCTTTTAGCTCTAAGCATAGCGGTTCTTTTCTTACTTTCATCCATGGAAACATATAAAGATTTAATTGATTCATTAACATCAACATTAGGTGGAAAAATTGTAATCTTGAGATTTTCTACATCATGGGAAATTCTATCAATGCTTCTAGACATATCATCAATCTTATTCAACTTTTCTTCTATCATAGTATTAAAAACTTTTTGAGCATTGATAAATTCTTTAATATTACTCTCAAGATCAGAGGGGTTCCTATTATTATTGTAAGAAGAATTACCATAGGAATTACCATAAATATTAGAGGAATTTCCTGGAAAAGGCCTAGGATTAAAATCACCTCTATAAGCATTGTTATTAAAATTGTTTCGCGAGAGAAAATTCACATCTATGGGATCACTATTTTGCTCAATCAAAGTAGAAAAAGGCACATCATTAAGATCAATAGGAGTATTTTTACTAGCAACCAACTTCATAAGAGCATCAACTTTTTCACTCAAAGTACTAATTTCTTCAACCGAATTAACTTTTTTACTAGTAGGGGCTCTTTCGGTATGCCATTATGAGTAATTTGCCATGATATTATCTAGCAATTTAGTAGCTTCACCCAAAGTAATTTCCATAAAAGTACCATCACGGCAGAATCTAAAAGATTTCTAGAAACAAAATTCAATCCCGCATACAAATTTTGTATGATCATCTAAAGATTTAAACCATGAGTAGGACAATTTCTTAGCATCAATTTCATTCTTTCCCAAGAATGTGCAATATGTTCATGCTCAAGTTGCTTAAAATTCATGATTTGAGTTCTAAGGGAAATAATTTTCGTGGGCAGAAAATACTTAGTAATAAAAGCATCTTTGCACTTATCCCAAGAATTGATACTATTGCGAGGCAAAGATGAAAACCAAATTTTTGCACGATCCCTCAAAGAGAAAGGAAATAATTTCAACTTCACAATATCATTGTCCAAGTCTTTTTTTATTTTGCATATCACACCATTCTACGAAGGTGTTTAGACAGGACGCGACATCCTCATTAGGAGTCCCAGAAAACTGATCTTCCATAACAAGATTCAACAAAGCGACATTAATATCACAAGACTCCGCAATAGTGGCGGGAGGAGCAATCGGAGTACTAATAAAATCATTATTATTGGTATTGGAAATATCAAAAAATTTGGTATTTTCTTGAGACATCGTGACTACGCGAAGAATATTGCAAGCAAACAAGAGATCTGACAAGAAAAAGGCAAACGAAAAAGAAGGCGAATAAAAAGGTAACTTTTTATGAAGTGGGGGAGATGAAAATGAGAGGCAAATGGCAAATAATGTAAATTGCAAGGAGATGAGATTTGTGATTAGGAACCTGATAGATGTTGATGATGTCTCCCCGGCAATGGCGCCAGAAATTCCTTTTGATGCAGCTTGAAATTGCGTTGGTATTTCCCCAAAGAGGAAGGGATGATGCAGTACAGCTACGGTAGGTATTTCCCTCAGTTATGAAACCAAGGTTATCAATCCATTAGGAGAACCAAGCAACACTATGTAAATAGTACCTGCACACAAAGAACAAATACATGCAACCCAACGTGTAAGCGGTGTTGTCAATCCCTCCACGGTAAAAAAGATAGATTAAATTAAATGAGATTGGATAAATAGATATAGTAAGAATGCAAAATAAAATAAGTAAAGAAAAAGTGCGGCAAGGTATTTTTCGGTTTTTGGAATAATAGATCTGAAAAAATAAGATAAAAGATAGACCCGGGGGCCGTAGATTTCACTAGTGGCTTCTCTCGAGATAATAGCATACGGTGGGTAAATAAATTACTGTTGTGCAATTGATAGAAGAGAAAATAATTATGACGGTATCCAGGCAATGATCAAATACATAGGCATCACGTCCAAGATTAGTAGACCGACTCTTTCCTGCATCTAGTACTATTACTCCACACATCGACCGCTATCCAGCATGCATTTAGTGTATTAAGTTCATGGAGAAACGGAGTAATGCAATAAGAATGATGACATGATGTAGACAAGATCTATTCATGTAGGAATAGACCCCATCTTTTTATCCTTAATAGCAACGATACATACGTCCCTCGCTACCCCTTCTGTCACTGGATTAGGACACCGCAAGATTGAACCCATCACAAAGCACCTCTTCCCATTGCAAGAAAAATCAATCTAGTTTGCCAAACTAAACCAAAGATTCGGAGAAGAAATACGAGGCTATAAATAATCATGCATATAAGAGATCAAAGAAGACTCAAATAATATTCATGGATATAGATCTGATTATAAACTCGCAATTCATCGGATCCCAACAAACACACCGCAAAAAGTCATCACATCAAATAGATCTCCAAGAACATCGAGGAGAACATTGTATTGAGAATCAAAAAGAGAGAATAAGTCATCTAGCTACTGCCTACGGACCCATAGGTCTATGGTGAACTACTCACGCATCATTGGAGGAGCACCAATGAGGATGATGAACCCCTTTGTGTTCGTGTTCCCCTCCGGCATGGTGCCGGAATAGGGCTCTAGATTGGATCTCGTGGTTCTGGAACTTGTGGCTGCTGGAATTGTGTTTCGACGACTCCCCTAGGGTTTATGGAATATCTGAGGATTTATAGAGCTGAGAGGCGGTGGAGGAGACCTCCATGGGCCGTACCACCCATCAGGGCGTGCTAGGGCCTCTGGTGTGTCCTGGTGGCTGGTGGGCCCCACGGGCCTCCCCCAGGTGCTTCGTTGGCTCCCAAATTGTCTTCTGGTCCAAAAAAATCTCCAAAAAGTTTCGCTGCATTTGGACTCCGTTTGGTACTGATATTCTGCGAAGTAAAAAAACAAGCAAAAAACAGCAAGTGGCACTGGGCACTATGTCAATAGGTTAGTCCCAAAAAATGACATAAAGTTGCTATCAAATGATTTTAAAACATCCAAAAATGATAATATAACAGCATGGAACAATCAAAAATTATAGATACGTTGGAGACATATCAGTAGGTTAGCCATGAAAAGAAGTGGAATACAACTAGCATTGATGTCTACGGTTTTTTCTCTATATTTCATGTTAAAAATCAATAGAACCCATATATATTTCTGGTGTGGATACAAAATATCTTATTTCATTAAATCTTGTAGAATCCTCGATTCCATGACTCGATTCTGTCTAAGGATAATCGACCCGACTCCGAATCTCGATGCTGACTACCTTGGGCAGAGCCCATCCGAGATTGGAACTCTCTCTCTATTTTCTTCTGTTTTGCGTCCCTGTTTCTGGCGGAAAAATGTTTCTTATATTCCTGGAGATCTGTAACTCTGATTGAGCTGAAATTTGAGGAGATTTTTATCCAGAAATTAACTTTCTTGCAGCAACATAACGGCTCCAACCGACCTTCGAGGTGCCCACAAGGCAAGCGGGCGCGGCCAGGGGGTACGTCGCGCCGTGTTGCCTAGTGGAGCCCTCAAGAACCATCTTGCATTGATTCTTCCTCCCAAAAATCACATATATTCCAATAGAAATCCCTGTAAAATTCTATCGCGTTTGGACTTCGTTTGGTATGGTTTTTCTGTAAACAGAAAAACATGCAAAAAACAGGAACTGGCACTGGTCACTAGATTAATAAGTTAGTCCATAAAAATCATATAAAAGTGCACCAAAACCATACAAAATTATTGTAAACATGGCATGAATACTTCATAAATTGTAGATGCGTTGGAGACATATCAACACGCTCAAGAAACTGAAGTGGTTCAGCTTGTATTTTAAGGTGCGAGGGCCTCAAAATTAGCTTTCCTGTGGCACAAGATGTGCACACAAAGTCTGAAGAATGATGAAATTTTGAGTCAAGCAAATTATGATCAATGGAACTTCTAGTAATTTTTCTACTCATCCCGATGCTGGGATGGCCTAGGTGATCATGCCAAGTTTGGAATGCGTTAACATTCTGAAAAATTACTTTGTATGAAACATGTTCTACGGGTTTGATGTACATATAGTACAAACCAAGCGATAGAGAAGGAATTTTCTCATGTACCTTTTTGCCATATCCGTGATCTTTGGTAAAGAGTAGATACTCCTATTTGTTGTCTTCATGGGTTTCAATGTGAGAGCCATTTTTACGGATATGTCGATAACTGATCAGGGTACATGATGAGTCGGGATACAATAAAGCATCCTCAATCGTCATTTGTGTACCACTTGGGAGGGTAAATATGGCACGTCTAGTGCCAACAATCACCGTATCGCATCCAGCGATAGTTAAAATATCTCCATTCATCTTTTTCAGAGTTTGGAAATATATCATCTCCCTTAGTATGGAGTTTGTGGTACCCTTTTCCCTTGCCTGGGTTTCTGAATCTTCTGTTCCTATTGTGCTTTCCCCTATGCTCGAAACTGAATTGATTACCCCGAAAGGTACCATTAAACTTCTGTCTATTTGCGACATTCATATGAACTTCAGGTAAAGGTTGTGCCCCAACTGGGCGCTGATAGCCATTCTTAGCGAGTAGCTCATCATGCTTTTCAGCCTGAAGTATTCTACTTGTGAACTGCGTTGGGATTTTCCCCAAAGAGGAGAGGAGATGCAGTACAGTAGAGATAAGTATGTCCCTCAATGAGAACTAAGGTTTATCGAACCAATAGGAGAATCCCGTGAAGCCTCGTGAACAACACCTGCACACACAAAAGGAAATACTCGCACCCAACTCGGGCAAGAGGGTTGTCAATCCCCTTGAACTCGTGAATTGCAAGGATCAAATCTTGTATAGGTAGATGGATAAATTGCAAAGTAAAATAAAATAAATAAAATTGCAGCAAAGTTATTTTTGTTTTTATAATATGATAAAGGTAGACCCGGGGACCATAGTTTTCACTAGAGGCTTTCTCAAACACATAACATACGGTAGGTGAACAAATTACTATTGGGCAATTGATAGAAAAGCGCATAGTTATGATGACATCCAAGGTAATGATCATGTATATAGGCATCAGATCCAAGACAAGTAGACCGATTCCTGCCTGCATCTACTACTATTACTGCACCAACCGACCGCTATGCAGCATGCATCTATGTTATTAAGTTCATAAAAACAGAGTAACACTTTAAGCAAGATGACATGATGTAGAAAAAGTAAACCCAATCAATAATAAATAAACCCCATCATTTTACCCTTAATGGAAACAATACAAATATGTGTCTTGTCCCCTTCTGTCGTTGGGATATAGAGCACCATAAGATTGAACACATCACAAAGCACCTTGATACGTCTCCAATGTATCTATAACTTTTTATTGTTCCATGCTGTTATATTATCAATCTTGGATGTTTTATATTCATTTTATAGCTACTTTTTATCATTTTTTGCGACTAACCTATTGACATAGTGCCTAGTGCCAGTTGCTGTTTTAGCTTGTTTTTTACTTCGCAGAATATCAGTACCAAACGAAGTCCAAATGCCACGAAACTTTTTGGAGAATTTTTTCTGCCCAGAAGAAAACTTAGGAGCCAAGGAAGTACCAAAGGGGAGGCTCATGGGACCCACTAGGCACCAGGGCACCAGAGGCCCCTGGCGCCCTAGAGGGTAGTGGGACCCACAGGCCCCCTAACCACCGCCTTTCAGCTCTATAAATACCCAAATATTCTAGAAACCCTAGGGGAGTCGACGCAAAACAATTCCAACCGCCACAAGTTCCTGAACCACGAGATCCAATCTAGAGCCCTTTTTCGGCACCTTGCCGGAGGGGGAAACGATCACAGAGGGGTTCATCATCCTCATTGGTGCTCCTCCGATGATGCGTGAGTAGTTTACCACAGACCTATGGGTCCGTGAACAGTAGCTAGATGGCTTCTTCTCTCTTTTTGATTCTCAATACAATGTTCTCCTTGATGTTCTTGGAGATCTATTTGATGTAATGACTTTTTGTGGTGTGTTTGTTGGGATCCAATGAACTGTGAGTTTATGATCAGATCTATCTATGAATATTATTTGAGTCTTCTTTGAACTCTTTTATGCATGATTGTTATAGCCTCGTATTTCTTCTCTGAAACTTTGGTTTGGTTTGGCCAACTAGATTGATTTTTCTTGCCATGGGAAGAGGTGCTTTGTGATGGGTTCGATCTTGCGGTGTCCTCACCCAGTGACAGAAGGGGTAGCGAGGCACGCATGTATTATTGCTATTAAGGATAAAAAGATGGGGTCTATTCCTACATGAATAGATCTTGTCTATATCATGTCGTCGTTCTTATTGCATTACTCCATTTCTTCATGAACTTAATACACTAGATGCATGCTGGATATCGGTCGATGTGTGGAGTAATAGTAGTAGATGCACGCAAGAGTCAATCTACTAATCTTGGACGTGATGCCTATATACATGATCATTTCCTTGGATATCATCATAATTATTTGCTCTTTCGTCAATTGGCCAACAGTAATTTGTTTACCCACCGTATGCTATTTTCTCGAGAGAAGCCACTAGTGAAATCTACGACCCCCGGGTCTATTTCCTATCATATTATTTTCAGATCTATTATTCCAAAACCCAAAAATACCTTGCTGCACTTTTTCTTTATTTATTTTATTTTGTGTTTTTGTCAGATCTATTTATCAAATCTCATACAATTTAATCTATCTCAATACCCTAGAGGGATTGACAACCCCTCTTATGCGTTGCGTTGCAAGTATTTGTTATTTGTGTGCAAGTACCGTTTATATAGTGTGGCTTGGTTCTCCTACTTGGAGCTATATTTTTATTCGTCACATATCATGAGACTTTGCTTGTTTTGCTTTTTAGTTTGTCACAATTATCCTTGCTGGACACACCTATTTGAGAGAGCCATGATGATGCTATGATTTATTAGAATTGCTCTATGTGCTTCACTTAAATTTTTTGAGCTATGGAATTACTCTAGTGCTTCACTTATATCTTTTTGAGCGCAGTGGTGTTCTTAATTTTGAAGAAATATGCTCTCATGCTTCACTTAGATTATTTTGAGAGTTAGTAAATTTTTAAAGAAATATCCTGTCACTACTGGAATCAGGATCTTTGCCGTCAGCCAGCTCTTTGCCATTAGCTAGGTGACGACAAAGAAGCCCTTTGCCATCAGCTAAAGGAAAGCTGACGGCAAAGAGAGAGCTGATGGCAAAGATCATGTTTGCCGTCAGCCAGCTCTTTGCCGTCAGCTAGCGGACGGCATAGAAGCTTTGCCGTCCGCTAGCAGATGGCAAAGAGAGAGGGTGGCCCACTAGCGAGAACCACCTAACAGCCACTTTCTTTGCCATCTGCTAGCAGACGGCAAAGCTTCTTTGCCGTTTGCTAGCGGATGGCAAAGAAAGTGGCCAACCTAACGTCTGTTAGCTAGGCTCTTTGCCGTCTGCTAGCAGACGGCAAAGAACTGTGACCTAACTAAAAAGCGGCCAGCGTGCGCCCCACCCCTCTCTCTGTCCGCTCTAAATCTCCCCTGCCCGAGCTGTCGCCGCCCCTCACCCAGGCCGCCACCCCCGTCGCCGGCCGACCCGCCCCCGTGCCCGAGCCGCCGCGCGCCACCCCCGTCGCCGGCCGCCCCGCCCCCGTGCCTGAGCCGCCGCCGCCCCGCGCCACCCCCGTCGCCGGAGCCACGGGCATGGGAAAGCCCCGACACCCCCCCCTGACGCCACACCCGTTGCCGGCCGCCCGCGCCACCCCCATCACCGGCTGCCCCGCCTCGCCCGTCCGAGCGCGCCCGCCCCGCCACCACCCCCGTCGCCGGCCACCCCGCCCCACCCCCATCGCGGCCGCCCCGCCCCGCCCCCGTGCCTGAGACACCGCCGCCCCGCGCCACCCCCGTCGCCGGCCGCCCCACCCGGCCAGGCCGCCCCGCCCCGCCGCCGCCCCGCCCCTCCTCGTGGTGAGTTTTTTTTCTTCTGTTTTTTTAGATTTAGTTTATGTTTGTTTAGTTTAGGTTAGGTTAGTTTAGTTTAGGTGAGGTTAGTTTAGTTTAGTTTAGGTTAATTTAGTTCATTTAGGTTTTTTTTCTATTTTTTAAGAATAAACAAGAAAGATGAAAAAAAGAAGTAAAAGAAGAAGAGGAAGAAAAAGAAGAAGAGGAGGAAGATAAAAAAAATAACAATAATTAGAAGAAGAAGAAGATGAAAAAAAAGAAGTAGAAGTAGAAGATGAAAAAAAGAAGTAGGAAAAGGGGGCGCCCGGGGACGAGCGGGTTAGGGGGTTCCTCGACGTCGATGGAACCCTAAATAGCAAGTATCGTCGGTGCCAGATACATGTGGCCGTCGGTGTCGAACATTACATCCACGTCCCACAAGTGACACCGGCGTCCGGCGTCCCGCAGCAACAGTTCTCGGGGTCGATGGTGGTCGAACACCTTTGCGAATTTGTCTTGCAGCCTCTGCGATGACGATTAAAAGCCAAGTGTTGAAACTTGAAACACCCAAACTGACTCAAGTCGGTTTGGTTGTTTGAAGTTTCAAAACTTGGCTTTAATCCTCATCGCATAGGCTGCCAGACAAATTCGCCAAGGTGTTCGACCGTCATCGGCCCCCAGAACTATTGCTGCGCGCGGGATGCCGGGCGCCGGCGTCACTTGTGGGATGTGGATCTAGTGTTCAACGCTAAGCACCACATGTATCTCGCACCGATGATACTTGCTATTTAGGGTTCCATCAACGTCGAAGAATCCTGGGATAATGGGTTCAAGACATACGACGCCTTTAGCAAATGGAACTTCATAATGCGTGTCTGGTACATGTACTCGACGCATGATTTGCCGGCGTATGCGCTATTCGTTGGCTGGTGTGTGCATGGAAGGTTCCCGTGCCCCACATGAAAGGGAGCTCTTGAGTTTCATTGGCTTCAGGCCGGTCGCAAGTTTTCTTGCTTCGACATGCATAGACAGTTCCTGGATCCTCGCCATAAGTTCAGGAAAGACAAGAAGAACTTCATCAAAGGTAGAGTTGTCAAAAACTCTGCACCACCTGCGTTGACAGGCCAAGAGACCCTGGATCAATTAAACGCTCTCAAGCTAGATCCAGAGCATCCAGGGTACTTCAAAGGGTATAATTCGAAACACGCCTGGACTCACAAGACATGCTTGTGGGATCTGCCTTACTTCAAAGACCTCCTTTGCCCACACAACATCGACATGATGCACACTGAGAAGAATATCGCCGAGGCACTTTTTGGTACATTGTTCGGTATAGATGGGAAGTCAAAGGATAATACTAAGGCTAGAGTCGATCTGGATGCGCTATGTCATAGACCGTTACAAAACATGCAACCACCGAAAGGAAAGCAGAACTAGACAAAGCCAAAGGCATGGTTTAATCTTGGAAGGCCAGCTATGAGGGAAATTATCTTGTGGGTGCAACAGCAGTTGATGTTCTCCGATGGGTATGCAGCGAATCTAAAGACGGGAGCGAGTCTTGATAAATTGAAGATATTTGGTCTCAAGAGTCATGATTGGCACATATGGATTGAGCGGGTAATGCCGGTGATGTTGCGTGGCTTCATCCCTGAGGATGAATGGCTAGTACTGGCAGAGCTGAGCTATTTCTTCCGTGTTCTTTGTGCGAAAGAACTATCGCCTGGCCTGCTAGAAGAAATGGAAGAGTTGGCGCCGGAGTTGATCTGCAAGTTAGAGAAGATCTTTCCGCCGGGCTTCTTTAATCCAATGCAACACTTGATTTTGCATCTACCAACCGAGGCAAGATTGGGGGGGCCCGTGCAAAATCGATGGTGCTACGCAACTGAGAGGATGTAGAAGACGCTACGAGCAAAATGTAAAAATAAACGTAGAATTGAAGCATCGATGGCTGAGGCATTCATTACTGAGGAGGCTGCAAACTTCGTGACAGCACACTACGAAGCAAAAAATCATCATTTGCATAATCCGAAGCCTCGGTACAATGCTGACGACCCTAAAAAGGGTGGATCCAAACTCAGCCTATTCAAAGGGGATCTCGCACCAGCCGGTGCTTCTAATTCCTTAACATTGGATTTCGAAGAATGGCAGATCATTTCGTTGTATATCTTCACCAACCTAACAGAAGTGCAGCCGTACATCGAGTAAGTTCTTGGTACATTGTTTTGCAACTTCTAATTCCTTTGAACTGCTCTTATTCCTGGATAAATTTGATACAGTCGACACGTCGCCAAATTCTCGTATGGAGCGGTGATCCAAAAGGATTCCGTCGAAGAGTATGAGCTTTTGGTAAAGCATGGAGGCGGCTATCCCGGTTTCATCTCTTGGTTCAAACAAACGGTAATTTCCATTTGACCATTTCATTTCTTCGTCTAATTTGTGGCTAATGCAACAATCCCTTTCATATTAAACTTGTAGGCTAATTCAGAGTTTATGGACGCCGATTTGAGACAAGTCGCTAATGGTATTTGACTTTAATGTCTGTTCATTTGACAAATACGACATCAACGGGTATCACTTTCGTACCTATGGCAAAGAGCTATCTATGGCCGACCGAAAGTCTACAAATTGTTGTGTCTCTGCTATCGGCAAAGGAGATACCGAGTATTATGGAAGAGTTGAGGCAATTTATGAAGTTCAATTCTATGGTGCAAACCCACCAAACGTCGTAGTCTTCAAATGTTATTGGTTCCAGTCGAAGGAGACTAGAAGGACTCATGAACACTTAGGGCTAGTGGAAATCAAACAAAGCACCCATTTGGATGTTCCCGATGTCTATATTATGGCTCAACAGGCAACCCAAGTTTTCTATCTACCGTGGGCGTGTCAAAGTGATCCAAATCTCAATGGTTGGGATGTCGTTTATGAAGTGCCGCCACGTGTTAGACCACCTCCCCCCAATGAAGAGGATTATGAACCTCACATTAACCCAGACACATATGACGGAGAATTCTTCCAAGAAACACGTCTTTCCAAAAAACATTTCAAGAACCGCTCTACTTCACCCCAGAACATTGAAGTAGACAGCGACAGTGAACCCGACTTCACCCCTGAGCCGGAACAAGAAGAGCCTGAACTAGAAGATGTTACTATTGCGGATGACCTATCAATGCTTGACCGATTACGTAAAGGTGGCCTTCCACATGATGATGCATTTATTAATGATGATGATGAGTACATCATTACTGATAGTGATGATGATGATGCATTTATTGATCCCAGAGCATTTATTGAACCCGACGATCCAGATTATTATTAGGTATTCAATTTTTTATGTTGTACTTGATTTATATAGTTACTTGTATGATTGTATGATTTATATAGTTACTTGTATAATTTTCTTACTTTGTATGATTGTTTCTTATACATAGTGCCATGGTCTTGATGTCCGTCCCCGTTGGCCCTCGCCCGCTTTATGATTCGGATGTGGTAAATTCTCTTTTATAACTATTTGTTGCATTTCGCATTTATGACAATTGTGGCCATCAAGTTGACATAGAGATATTTTAATCTAGGAGGTATGTGAACCGGAATTTGAAACCGACCCTCTTGTCGAGAAGTTAAATTTAGTTGAAAAAGAAAATGAGTATTTAAAAGAAAAAAATTAAAAGAATTGAAGAAGAGAAGATGACATTGGAGTTGTATGTTGCCGATGTCGTCGATGATCACAAGATGAAGATGAATGCAATGCGCTTGAAGATGGATGCAATGCGCCTGAAGCTTAAGAAGATTAGAAAATATGCCATTGATAATGAGGCTTGGTATCATTATGCCGTTGGATCAATTGTTACCTTAGTTGCGATCTTCATCGCATTTGTTGAGATGAGGGTAAGTTTTCTCTAGTGTTTTGCTTAACAAATGCATACTTAGCTTATTTTCCTCCTAAATGGCATAATTACCTAAGTTAGATAAAAATGGCATTTTACCTACCTTAGTTAGAAGAAGAAGAAGATAAAGAAGAGGAGAGGAGAAAAAGAAAGAGAAGAAAAATTCTTCTTCTTCTTCTAGCTAGTCTTCTTCTTCTAGTCTTCTTCTTCTTCTAACTTTCTTCTTTCCCAATTTGCAGATTTGCTTTCGATGAGGAAGCTTGCGTTGATGGAGTCTACTCTTCTCCTTGTGCTTCCTTTTTGTTTTGATTTTGTAGGATGAACAATGTGAAACTTGCTACCTATATATGTATGTATGGATGAAACCATTGTATGCTTATTGTTGGATATGTTGGCTAGCTATATATGTTGCATATGGACTTTTGATTTGGTATGTATATGTGTTGGATGATCATATCCATATGGCAGGGATATGATTTGGTATGTATATGTGTTGTTATGCTTGTTGAAAGTATTCTCAAATGTGTGTATATATATATCTGTGAAATTCTGTGAAATTGAATGAATTTAAGAAAAAACAGGGGCTGCACAGGCTCTTTGCCGTCTGCTGGCTGACGGCAAAGAGCTTTGCCATCAGCCAGCAGATGGCAAAGCTGCCACGTGGCAGCTACCTATGCAACCTGGGGTGCACTGAGCTGGCCTATTTGGCAGCTTTGCCGTCTGCTGGCAGACGGCAAAGACCTTTGCATCTTTGCCGTCTGCCAGCGGACGGCAAAGTGCACAAATATGCCAGCCCAGATGCCCCCCAGGTAGCTCCCATGTGGCAAGCTATGCCGTCTGCTGGCAGACGGCAAAGATGCAAAGGTCTTTGCCGTCTGCCAGCAGACAGCAAAGCACGCCGTTAACCCCCTAATGGACCTAACCAACCACGTGTGCCGTCCAGGCTCTTTGTCGTCTGCTGGCGAACGGCAAAGACCATTTCATCTTTGCCGTCCGCCAGCAGACGGCAAAGAACCCTTTGCCGTAGCTTATTCAGTCGTACCTATTGCCGTCTGCTGGCTGACGGCAAAGGCCTTTGCCGTCCGCCATGCATGCCTTTGCCGTCCGCCATGGCACACGGCAAAGTGCCTGATTCCTGTAGTGTCTCATGCTTCACTTATATTATTTTCAGAGATGATGAAAATTATTTATGCTCATGTTCTTCACTTAAATTTATTTGAGAGCTTGTCATAAGCAATGGTAATATATGAAACTAGTCCCAAAGTGATAGATATTAAAGGGGGATATAATAAAAACTTTCATGAAGATCATTGGATATTATAAACTTGATTCCTTGCAATAGTTTTGAGCTATGATGATAGTAATATGTGAGTCATGGTGCTAAGTAATTATGCTTTATTAAGAATATTGGTGTTAAGGTTTGTGATTCCCTATGCAAGCACAAAAGTCAATAGTTATGCAACGAAATTACATCCTACTTGTGGTACATTACTCGGTGTTAGTTATGCTTAATGCTCGTTTATGAGAATTTTCATTTTTTGGTTGGTTGCTTCTCAATCTATTTGCTAGCCTTTCCTTGTACTAAGTGGGATTATTACTTGTGCATCCAAACTCCTTAAACCAAGTTGTGCCAAATAAGTCCACCATACCTACCTATATGCGGTATTTCCATGTCGTTCCAAGTAAATTTGTATGTGCCAACTCTAATTTTCAAAATTAATTTCCTTTTTGTGTGTTCGTACTGCTCATGAAGCTGCAGGGGGTGGCCAATATTTTCCATGCTAGATGTGTTATTCTCAAGGTGAGTGTTTATTCACTTGTCATTGCACGAGAGTGTGGCAAAGGTAATAGGGATGCCCTGTCCCGAAATGCAAAGAAAATTTATTTATGCAGTTCAATAATAAATTCCTTGGAAAGTCTTGGTATGGAAGGCACCCATGGATACGGCTAGCCATGGATTGTGAAAGAATGGTGGAAAATGGAATAAACTTTATTTTCTGTTTGGGAACCACCTATGATATATCTAGCATGGAAAGTATTGGGAATTCTTGGTCGTTTTCATTGACGGGAAAAGCATACCTCTCAAAATAATTTTATCTCTCAATTTAAGCTTTGAGCTCTGGCACCTCTACAAACCTCTGCTTCCCTCTGCGAAGGGCCTATCTATTTACTTTATGCAATTTTTATTTTTATTTGAGTCTCCATCTTCTCTTATAAAGCACCAACTAGGGAGGACTATGATCATACTTGTGCATTGGATGTAGCTAATATTCGAGTGTGTTTCATGAATGGATCAATGATTGAGCATAATGGGCTAGGGATAGCTTTCTTTAGTGTTTATATTTTGAAAGACATGGTTGCTTGTTGATATGCTTGAGTATTGATGTCATCATGTCAAATATAGACTATTGTTTTGAATAATCTAAAAGTCCAAATGTCCATGCTACAAAAGAAAAGATTATGAGATGAACATGTTAGGCAGCATTCCACAAAAAAAATTATGTTTTTATCATTTACCTACTCGAGGACGAGCAGGAATTAAGCTTGGGGATGCTGATACGTCTCCAACGTATCTATAATTTTTGATTGTTCCATGCTGTTATATTATCAATCTTGGATGTTTTATATTCATTTTATAGCAACTTTATATCATTTTTTGGGACTAACCTACTGACATAGTGCCCAGTGCTAGTTGCTATTTTTTGCTTGTTTTTTACTTCGCAGAATATCAGTACCAAACGAAGTCCAAATGCCACAAAATTTTTTGGAGATTCTTTTTTGCCCATAAGACAACTTGGGAGCCAAGGAAGTACCTAAGGGGAGGCTCGTGGGGCCCACAAGGCACCAGGGTGCGCCAGAGGCCCCTGGCACGCCCTGGTGTGTAGTGGGGCCCACATGCCCCCTCTCCACCGCCTCTCAGCTCTATAAATACCCAAATATTCCAGAAACCCTAGGGGAGTCGACAAAAAACAATTCCAGCCGCCGCAAGTTCCAGAAGCACAAGATCCAATCTAGAGCCCTTTTCCGGCACCTTGCCGGAGGGGGAAACGATCACGGAGGGGTTCATCATCCTCATTGGTGCTCCTCCGATGATGGGTGAGTAGTTTACCACAGACCTATGGGTCCGTAGGCAGTAGCTAGATGGCTTCTTCTCTCTTTTTGATTCTCAATACAATATTCTCCTCGATGTTCTTGGAGATCTATTTGATGTAATGACTTTTTGCGGTGTGTTTGTTGGGATCTGATGAATTGTGAGTTTATGATCAGATCTATTTATGAATATTATTTGAGACTTCTTTGAACTCTTTTATGCATGATTCTTATAGCCTCGTATTTCTTCTCCGAAACTTTGGTTTGGTTTGGCCAACTAGATTGATTTTTCTTGCGATGGGAAGAGGTGCTTTGTGATGGGTTCGATCTTGCGGTGTCCTCACCCAGTGACAGAAGGGGTGGCGAGGCATGCATGTATCGTTGCTATTAAGCATAAAAAGATGGGGTCTATTCCTACATGAATATATCTTGTCTACATCATGTCATTGTTTTATTGCATTACTCTGTTTCTTCATGAACTTAATACACTAGATGCATGCTGGATAGCGGTCGATGTGTTTAATAATAGTAGTAGATGAAGGCAGGAATCGGTCTACTAATCTTGGACGTGATGCCTATATACATGATCATTGCCTTGGATATTATCATAATTATTAGCTCTTCCATCAATTGGCCAACAGTAATTTGTTTACCCACAGTATGCTATTTTCTCGAGAGAAGCCACTAGTGAAATCTACGGCCCCCGGGTCTATTTCCTATCATATTATTTTCAGATTTATTATTCCAAAAACCCAAAAATACCTTGCTGCACTTTTTCTTTATTTATTTTGTTTTGTGTTTTTGTTAGATCTATTTATCAAATCTCATACAATTTAATCTATCTCAATACCATGGAGGGATTGACAACCCCTCTTACGAGTTGGGTTGCAAGTATTTGTTATTTGTGTGCAGGTACCATTTACATAGTGTTGCTTGGTTCTCCTACTGGATTGATAACCTTGGTTTCATAACTGAGGGAAATACTTACCGTTGCTGTGCTGCATCATCCTCTCCTCTTCGGGGAAATACCAACGCAGATACAAGCAATCACACCTGTCTCACTGAAGATAAATCAATCTAGTTGGCCAAACCAAACGGATAGATCGGATAGAAATACAAAAATATAAGAATCATGCATAATAAATTTCAGAAAAGACTCAATTACTTCTCATGACTATTCAGATCATAAACCCACAATTCATCGTATCCCAACAAACACACTGCAAAAGAAGATTACATCAGATAGAACTCCAAGAACACCAAGGAGAATATTGTATTGAAGATCAAAGAGAGAGAAGAAGCCATCTAGCTACTACCTATGGACTGATACGTCTCCAACGTATCTATAATTTTTGATTATTCCATGCTGTTATAGTATCAATCTTGGATGTTTTATATTCATTTACTAGCAACTTTATATCATTTTTTGGGACTAACCTATTGATATAGTGCCCAGTGCCAGTTGCTGTTTTTTGCTTGTTTTTTACTTCGCAGAAAATCAATACCAAACGAAGTCCAAATGCCACAAAACTTTTTGAAGATTTTTTTCTACCCAGAAGACACCCAGGGAGCCAAAGGAGCCCACGGGAGGAGGCCCGTGGGGCCCACTAGGCACTAGGGCGCGCTAGGGGCCCCCAGCGTGGCCTGGTGGGTAGTGGAGCCCACGGGAAGCTTCTCCACTGACTCTTTCCTCTATAAATACTATAAAATCCCCAAAACCCTAGGGGAGTCGACGAAACACTTTTCCAACCGCCGCAAGTTCCAGAACCACGAGATCCAATCTAGAGGCCTTTTCCAGCACTCTGCCGGAGGGGTCAATAGTCACGGAGGGGCTCTTCATCATCTTTGCCCCTCCGATGATGAGTGAGTAGTTTACCATAGACCTATGGGTCCATAGGCAGTATCTAGATGGCCTCTTCTCTCTTTTTGATCTTCAATACAATGTTCTCCTTGATGTTCTTCGAGATCTATCTAATGTAACTCTTTTTTGTGGTGTGTTTGTTAGGATCCGATGAATTGTGGGTTTATGATCAGTTCTATCCATGAATATTAATTGAGTCTTCTTTCAACTCATTTATGCATGATTATTATAGCCTCGTATTTCTTCTCCGAAACGTTGGTTTGGTTTGGCCAATTTCTTGCCATGGGAAGAGGTGCTTTGTGATGGGTTCGATCTTGCAATGCTGAATCTCAGTGACAGAAAGAGACATGACACGCATGTATCATTGCGATTAAGTATAAAAATATGTGGTTTAGTCCTACATGAATAGATCTTGTCTACATCATGTCATCATTCTTATTGCATTACTCCGTTTCTCCATGAACTTAATACACTAGATGCATGCTGGATAGCGGTCGATGTGTGGAGTAATAGTAGTAGATGCAGGCAGGAGTCGGTCTACTAATCTTGGACGTGATACCTATATACATGATCTTGCCTTGGATATCGTCATAATTATTCACTTTTCTATCAATTGCCCAATAGTAATTTGTTTACCCACCGTATGCTATTTTCTCGAGAGAAGCCTCTAGTGAAATCTACGGCCCCCGGGTCTATTTCATATCAAATTAAAACCAAAAATACCTTGCTGCAATTTTTCTTTATTTATTTTATTTTGTGTTTTTGTTAGATCTATTTATCAAAACCAATACAATTTAATCTATCTCAATACCGTGGAGGGATTGAGAACTCCTCTTATGCGTTGGGTTGCAAGTATTTGTTCTTTGTGTGCAGTTGTTGTTTACATAGTGTTGCTTGCTTCTCCTACTGGATAGATAACCTTGGTTTCATAACTGAGGGAAATACTTACCATTTCTGTCCTGCATCATCCCTTCATCTTCAGGGAAATACCAATGCAGATACAAGCAATCATGGACCCATAGGTGTGTGTGAACTACTTACGCATCATCGGAAGGTAGCAAGGATGATGTAGAAGCCCTTCGTGATCGATTCCACCTCCGACAGAGTACATGAAAAGGCCTCTAGATGGGATCATGGAAGAACAGAAGCTTGTGGAGTTGGAAAAAGTGTTTCGGGTGGCTCCATGTTGGTTTGGGAATATTTCTAAATTTATAGAGGTGGAATTAGATCAAGGGGTGCTACGGGGGGCCCACAAGCTCAGGGGTGCGCCTACCCCCTAGGGTGTTCCCTATGAGCTTGTGGCTCACCCATAGCTCTTTTGGCCTCCTCCCGAACCTTCTAGGGTCCCTTTTGGTCCAGAAAAAATCATTGTAAAGTTTCATCGTGTTTGGACTTCGTTTGGTACTGATTTTCTGAAAATCCAAAAAACAAGCAAAAAATAGGAACTGGCACTGGGCACTAGGTTGATAGGTTAGTCCCATAAAATGATATAAAATTGCATATAAAACATCCAAGATTTATAATATAATAGCATGTAACAATAAAAAATTATAGATACGTTGGAGACGTATCAAGCATCCCCAAGCTTAATTCCTGCTCGCCCTTGAGTAGGTAAATGATAAAAGCAGAATTTTTGATGTGGAATGCTACCCAACATGTTTATCATGTAATCTCTTTTTACGATATGAATATTAAGATATGAGTGATTCAAATCAATACTCTATAATTTGATATAAAGACATCAATACTCAGGCATACCAACAAACAATCATGCCTTCCAAAATAAAAATGCTAAAGAACGCTATCCCTACAAAATCATATGGCCTTGTCATGCTTGGTCTTCCTAACACAAAGTATTAATCATGAACTACCCGGATGACAAGCCGAGCAATTGCATCATACTTTTTAACGCGCTTTAGCTTTTTCAACCTCACACAATACATGAGCGTGATCCATGGACATAGCACTATTGGTCGAATAGAATGCGGTGATAGAGATCAATAAGGCACTACTAGGGAAAACCTTATACACAGAATCTTAGCAGCATCACAGGTCTGGAAGAGGCGCTACTGCTAATTATCAGTAGCGCTGGCCCGCAACAGGCGCTACTGCTACCAACTTAGCAGTAGCGCGGCTAGGTAGAACAACGCTGCTACTAAAATTGACCGACCGTTGCCGCCACCCTAGGTTTAGCAGTAGCGCGCTCGCGCTAACCGCGCTACTTCTAAAGTAATAGTAGTAGCGCGCTTTTTTTGCAGGTCGCTACTGTTAATTTTGAAACTGACCACATGGCGGGCCCCGCTTAGCAGTAGCGCGTGTTCCATATGCGCGCTACTGCTATCTTATTAGCAGTAGCGTGTTTTACGACCAACGATACTGCTAAGCCGCAGCCATACCACCTTTTTCCTCCCCCCTCCCCCTCCCCCATCCTCTCTAGCTTCCTCACTTTCCCTAGCTCCCACCTCCTCTCTCCCTCACTTTGCTTCTTCCTCACTACTTCTCCCCCCGATTACTCTCCTTCTTCTACCTACCTTTCTCTCTCTTTATTACTCCTAGCTAACTACACCACCTCCATTAATGCATCTCCTTTCTCTTTTTCCTTCCCCCTCCACTAGTTGAACTTGTCTCCTCCCAAACTAGCTAGCTAGGTAGATGTAGCATTTAGTGAAGTGACCTATGTGCCCCCTAACTAGATCTAGCCTTGTCAAGAAGAGATTTGTCCACTTTTGATCTCCCTAACTGCATCATCCTCTCACCGTGCTCGATCTCGAGATAGGTGATTAAAAATTTATGCTTTTGCAAGAATGGAAATATGTGTATGTGTGTGCGATATGACATAATTGGGCGATATGATGGAAATTGTGTGTGTGGCATGAGTTGATGCCGAATTGTGCTTGTGAGTTGCCTATGTTTTGCCGAAATGTCGATTTATTTCCGTTTCGGCGAATTCCGGGCAAACTCTATATGTCCTATTTTTAGGGAAGGTCATGCAGAATTTTGTATGACTTTGATGCATGCATGCATATTTATAATCAATTTATTTATTATTACCATGCAGGCATTCATGATGGTCTATGGAACGATGGTGGGCAGGTGGTTGCGGTCGACGGTGCAGGACATGAAAGGAAATAACCTGACAGAGGTTTTATGTCCGTGTCGAAGATGCAAAGGACGAGTTTGGCTTGACCCCTATGACGATGGTCGTGTCGAAGCGCACCTGCTCATGACTGGTTTCATGGATGGCTATACTCGGTGGATAATTGAAGATGAGGATGATGATGTTGAGGACGCCGACGGGGCAGGCAATGACGACACGGGGCAAGACGAAGAGATGATCGATAATGGCGGCGGAGAAGGGGCCGGACATGGCGGCTGGGAAGAGGCCGGACATGGCGACGGAGAAGGGGCCAGACATGGCAGCAGAGAGAACATGGACTCCACGCCGCAGAATTCGTCGGTACTAAGTTCAATCGTGTGGGACCCTCATGTTCAAGCACTGCTTCGCAAGGAGGCGAGTACTGAGAGAGCTGCTTCTAGAGAGGAGGCCAAGCTGTAGCAACTGGTGGTAGACTCAAACACTCCATTGTATCATGGTTGCAATCCCGAGGTGACCCGCTTGAGTTTCACGCTCGAACTCCTGAAGATGAAGGTTAAAAACAAATGGACCGACACTAGCCTCGATGAGCTTCTCAAGTACCTAAAGGATGTTCTTCCTGCTGGGAATCTATGTCCTACTAGTGTGGATGAGGCCAAGAAGATCGTGTGCCCTCTTGATCTGCCGCACGTTAGATACCATGCATGCATCAACGATTGCATAATTTATCGAAAGGAGCACGTGGAAAAACACAAGCTGTCCGGTGTGCAATGCTTCTCGATACAAGAAGGCCGGGAAGAAATCTCCCCAAAAAGTTGTATGGTACTTATCGATCACTCCCCGTCTACAGCGGTATTTCGTAGATCCCAAGGAAGCAAAGCTCATGCGCTGGCACGCGGAGAGGAAGAAGCCTGATGATGGAGATGATCCGAAGCTAAGAAACGTCATGGATGGAAGCCAGTGGAGAGCGTTCAACGGCGAATATCGGTATTTCGCATGTGATGCAAGGAACATCGTGCTCAGCGCGTGTACCGATGGCATGAATCCATTTGGCAACCAGAACACCAACCATAGCACATGGCCCGTGTTTGTATGGATGTACAACATCCCCCCTGGTTGTGCATGAAGTCGAAGTACATACACATGAGCATGCTGATTCAAGGGCCGAAACAATCGAGAAATAATATTAATCTGTATCTGGGGCTACTTCAAGAGGAGTTAGACATGTTATGGAAAACACCGGCCAAGACATGGGACGCCAGCAAAGGCGAGTATTTCTATATGAGAGCCGCGTTGATCAGGACGGTGCACGACTATCTCGGTTACGGATATGTCACAGGCCAGGTGTGCCATGGATATTGCAGATGCATGCAGTGCATGGATGATACGACGTCTCAGCAACTAACGTCAAGGAAAGATGGCGGGTCTGGGAAAATCGTGTACATGGGGCATCGAAGATGGCTCAAGAAGGACGACCTGTGGAGAAACCATGGAGATCTATTCAATGGTGAGGCTGAGCATCGAGGACCTCCATGTAAGCGGAGCGGCGCCGAAATTGATGAGCTGTTGAAAAACTGGGAACAGTGCCCCGCGCCGAGAAAGACGATGAAAAAGGCGCCGGAGCCGCTGCTGAAGGTATGAAAGACGAGGTCTGTTTTTTGGGACTTGGAGTACTGGCACAAACTCGACACGCCTCATTGCCTTGATCAAATGCATATCTGTAAGAATGTCCTTGAGAGCTTGCTTGCGACACTGATGAACATGCCGGATAAAACCAAGGATGGGCCGAAGGCAAGAAAAGACTTGCAAGATTTGAAAATCAGGGAAGATCTGCACATGCCGCCCCATAAAAAGTCAGAGTAGACAGAGACGGAGACAGAGGCGCGGGAGAAGAAGGGCAAAAAAGTAAAGGAAGAGGATTATTGCCCCCCTTCTTGCTTCACCTTAATTCCGGCTGAGATCGATCAATTCTTCAAGTTCCTTACCGGAATCAAAGTTAGTTCCGGTTACTGTGGGAAGATAAGCAGATATCTAGACACGAAGAAGAAAAGGTTTAGCGGGATGAAGTCCCATGACTGTCATGTGATGATGACACAGATACTACCTGTTACTCTTAGAGGGATAATGGACAAGCACATTCGTGACACGCTTATTGGTCTCTGCAACTTTTTTGATGTCATCTCTCGAAAGTCGATCAATGTGAAGCAGCTCTGAAGGCTACAGGAAGAGATCGTTGTGATACTAAATAAGCTTGAGATGTTCTTCCCGCCCGCGTTCTTTGACATCATGGTGCATCTGTGTGCCCATATTGTGGACGACATAATAGACCTGGGGCCATCATTCCTGCACAACATGATGCCATTTGAGAGGATGAATGGGATCATCAAAGGATTCATTCATAACATGTCCCGTCCGGATGGAAGCATCGTCAAGGGCTATCTGACACAAGAGTGCATCTCTTTCTGCGAGAATTTTCTATATGGTGCAGACCGGCCGCCTAGTGTTGGTTTGCCCGTTAACAAGCACGATGGGAGGCTCGAATGAGAAGGTCACTCCAACGGTCGCATGGAACTGCATGTGGCCTACTCAGATAGACGCAACGACTTTGACAGAGCAAACTTGGTAGTGCTACAACACCTAGACTAGGTAGATGCTTTCGTGGCACTGCACAAAGAAACTATCGCAAAGAAGTATCGTGACCGGGGGGTATGCAGGACGGACGCCGAAGTTACTAGAGAGCACAACTCCACTTTCCTGCATTGGTTCAAAGAGCATATTATTGGTAATCCCCCGGAAGAGGGTTCTAAGGACGGATTGCTCATATATGCCTTAGCACATGGCCCCTCGCCCAACCTCGTCACCAATCAGGCATACGATATCAACGGATACACGTTCTACACAGAGGCCAAAGATATGGGCAGTGATGATCAGAACTCAGGGGTGATGATGGAATGCATGACCGGCAGTGACAATGGTGCAACTGAGAGATTTTACGGAAGGGTCGAGGAGATCTGGGAGCTTGACTACTCTGGACTGCACAACGCGATGATGTTCCGTGTCAGATGGGCAAAGAATGTCAAAAGAGAAAACCGGTATTTCACTACCATGACTATACCCGACGCCAAGAGCGCTACCGTGAACGCTATCGCAAAAAATGAGCCATGGGTACACGCTAAGCACGTGACACAATGCTTCTTCATAACTGACCCGTGCAATCCCAGCCGTGTTGTCGTGAGGAGAGGCAAAAGGAACATCATTGGAATGGATGAAGTCACCAACGAGGAAGACTACAACCAGTACGGCAACCCAATGAGGGAAGATGACAATGACGATGAAATATACGTCAAAAGAAGAATCAATACTACATTACCTAAGAAAGATCGTACTCCATGGAAAAGGAAAAGTCACAATGAGGGGCTCAATTATTCTTCAACGAACAAGAAGGGAAAGAAGCTCACTCAAAAACGAAAACGTCGACGCTGAGGAACCGTTATTGGTCAAATGATGTAATATATATGTTCCTATTTTGTGTACACACTTAACCGTTATGCATGGGTCAAATGATGTAATATATATGTTTCTATTTTGTATACATACTTAACCGTCAAATGATGCAATATATATCGCCTTACTTATATACATTGTATCACCTTCCCTTCGTTCCTGCTCTCGGGAAAAGTGGGAAAAGAAAAGAAAAGGAAAAGAAGAAAAGAAAATGAAGAGAAAATAAAGGAAAAGAAAATAGAAGAAACAAAACAGGAAAACTACTATAGGTACTGGTTATAGCAGTAGCGCTTTTCTAAAAAAGAGCTACAGGTAGTCAACATAGCAGTAGCGCCTTTTAGTAAAACGCGCTATAGCTATCGGTGATAGCAGTAGCGCTCCTTGTCGAAACACGCTATAGCTAACTTAGCTATAGCGCGTTTTGAGGAACCACAATACTGCTATGTTCACTTAACCCCCCAGCGGGCTTCCCGCCTCTGCTTCTTCCCCCAAATCCACACTCTCTCTTCTCCCCCTCGTCGCCACCGGAGCCCGCCCTCACCTGGTGCCGCGCCCTCTCCCTCGGTCCCTCTCGTCCCTCCTCCCCTCTCCTTTTTCCCGCCCTCCTCTCCTCTCCCTTTTTCTTCCTTCCTCTCCCCGCTCCCTTCCTCATCCTTTCTGTCCCAGCCGTCTTCCCCCCCCCGCCTCTGCCTCGTCAGCGTCCCCCAACCGCTCGCTCTGTCCGTGCCTTCTCCACCTCGCCTCCTTCCCTCGCCCGTGCAGCGCGCCGTCTCCCCCGACCCCATCTCTCTCTCTCTGCCCTTTGTAAGCCCTCTCCCCAACCCTCTTCTCTGGTATTTAGTGCTAGTTAGTATGAATTAGTATGAACCCTAGGCTATTTTTTAGTGTAAGAAAAAACAGAATTGATTATATAGGTTTCTTGCATTTTTTAGTTAAACCAATTGTTGCTATTTAAATTTTATATTGCTAGTTAGTTAATTCGAATTAGTATGAAACCTAGGACAGATTAGTTAAAGCAACTGTTGCTATTGAAATTATTTAGTTTAAGCAATTGTTGCTATTTAAAAAAACAGAATTTGAAGTGGACAGATTAGTTAAAGCAACTGTTGCTATTTAAATTTTTTAGTTAAAGCAATTGTTGCTATTTTTTAGTTTCAAATTTAGGTAGGCTGAATTTAGTTTCAAATATTGTGAAGAAAAATGACTTCTTGCATTTTTCTTCAAGTTCTATATTTGTCTTCCTTTTATATGCAAATTTGAAGTGGACATGTGATTTGGACATGTCATTTGGACATGTGATGTTTTGGACATGTCATATTTGGAAAATGATGATTATGTGCAGGGTAAATGATCCGAGTGGCCTATGTTTCGCTGGAATGTTGATTCATTTCCGTTCCGGTGAATTTCAGGAGCTCGATATGTCCACTTTTTAGCAAAGGTCATGCCGAAATTTTCCGTGAATTTTGGCATGACTTGTGCTAGAAAGTAGGCATATCAAGTGCTAGGATTTGCTGGGAAACGGCATTCCGGCAAACATAGATCTTTTTTTATGTCATTTCTCATTTTTTTATAGTTTTAGAATTAAACGAGGAGACTTAATCGTAGGAAACATGTCGAACAACGAAGAAACCGGGCCTTCTGACCAAGATGCAGACGAGATGGATTATGAGGGTGAACAACAGTACCTCGACTTTTTGTCTGCTAAGCACAGTCAAGGTTTGCAGGTCGGCCTCGATGATGGTACTGACGCCAACATCGACACCGAGGGCACCGGCACCGATGGCGGCGCCGAGACCGGCGTGGAAGGTACTGGCGGGGAAGATACCGGCGGGGAAGGTACCAGCGCCGATGACGCTACCAAAAAGAATAAGCAAAAGAAGCAGAGGATATGAAAACCTAACAAACTCAGCATCGGACGACTGGTGATCACAAAGATGGCCCCTGGCAAGTTTGAGCCATTAGAGCCGGAAGAACCTCGCAAGTGCTATGGGAACCAAGTAGGATTCATCCTACGGGAATGCGCGAGCATCAACGACGATAACTTAAGGAGTAAAGAACATTTGAGGCAGTTGCTCCTGACGAAGTTGCATAAGAGATTCAAGTTCCCCGACCGGGATGATAGCATAGAACAACCGTGGGATGATCCGAAGATGAAAAAGATTAACAATCACACCATGGGCATGTTCAGCAATGATTTGGCCTCCTGGAAAGGGAGGGTGAAATGAGCTATTGAGGCTGAGGAACCCCTGTCCAAGATTCTGGAGGAAAATCCGACACTTACAGAAGAGGAGTTCGAAAAGTTCAAGGATGCTTGCGCTACCGAGACAGCCAAGGCTAAGGCTGCGAAATTCAAGAGCCTTCAGCAAAGGAACACCGGGAAGCATCGCCTCGGAAGCCGTGGCTACCTTGGCAAAAGGCCCATATGGGATAAGGAGGACGCGAAATGTGAAGCCGCGTGTCAGTGTACTAAGTATTGGGCCATTAGTACCCCGTACTTGTGCACGGGCAGTTGTAGCCATACTCACGGCCAGGCTTGTCGGGGAACAGTTGGAGGTTAATTCAAGTTATCAAAGAAACACCCAAGTCAAGGATCTAAGGATCAGCAGATAAGAAGAGCTGAAGACCGAAAGCCAGCCTCCCCGGCAAGATCTTGCCGGGGTGGCCTGCGAAGCCCGGCAAGATTTCGCGCCCGGCAAGATTCAGCGCCCAACAAGATTTTGCCACTGTGCCACCGCTTCGACACAGCAACCAGCCTGACATTTTGGGTCCTTCTCTGGATGCGTGGCAAGGCGCCAATGGAGGAGAGCTTAAGCGGTGCTGATGGGATGGCCCCTTTTTCCATCCCCAAGAAAACGAGGACACCTAAACGGACACCTCATGGTGCATTAAATGCATTCGTCCTAATCCGTCAGTGGTTAGGTATGATGACCCTGTAGCTACTTTACACCTCAATGTATGTACATTTTGCCACTGTGGTGACCCCTTTGAACGTATAAAAGGAGGCCCAAGGCAACTGCTATAGGGGAGGAGGATTTTCTGGCCCATCCTGCATGCGTTGCTGCTCTTTGAACGTACTGTTCATCGCAAGCGCTCCTGTAGCCTGGGCTCAAGAACACTCTTAATAAAACAAGGCAGGAGTAAGGTTTTACGCTGATTAGCGGCCTGAACCTGGGTAAAATCACCCCGCGTCGATCGTTGGTTCTGCTCTTTGTGCATACCTCTCTCCTTGTCGAATCGTAAAGGGGTCCTTTGGGATCCCATAGGTGTCGCACGCCTACATCTTTGGCGCGCCAGGTAGGGGAAAGAAGGTTGCGCGAACCTGATCCAGTGATCGGCGCCTTAGTTTCTTCATCATCTTCATCATCATGCCACCCAAGAAGAAGAGTGCCGCAACAGCACTACCATCTACGTCTGTTTTGCCTGTGCCCTCGCGTATGGGTGATGGCGTGGATGCAGAAGGAAGAGGTTTAGAGCCTCCACGGCGTTCCGGTGATCCAAGCCAGGCGCGCGGCGTCGTTCGCAACAGCAACGGCAACCCACACGCCGCTGGATCCAGAGACGGGGCTGTGCTGCCCACGGGTGGCGCAACGAACTCTAGAGATCGGAGGACGCCTTCTAGGACTCCCGCGCCGGCGCAAGCGTCACGGCCTACCCAGGTCGTGTGCGATGAGCAGCGCCATGGCACTGGTGGTTCAGGGCGTCCCCATGAAAAGACTTATGCACATCGATCCCAAGGTGCGCAGGCCCAGCATGCACGTCAAACTGCCAGTGGAAGTGGCGCGCGGTCACGTGATCGTGACGGTGCTCCTTCTAACATTGTTAGGAGTCAGAGCACCTCACGTACCTCGCACCTGTCGCCGCCGCCTACGCCAACGGAAGCTTTGGCACATGCGCAGTTGCTCCTCGATTTCCCTCCTGCTCGGGAGAAGATGGAGGAGTGGCGATCTACTATCCAGAGCCTCATTGGCTTCGTCAACAAGGATGGGCCACAACAGGCAGGGCCCTCACAACGGCGGTCCATCGATCCGGCGCGAGCCGATGCGGAGAAGACTGGAGGCGGTGCGACCATGATGCACTACCCTCCATGACACCAGCGGCAGTCGACAACCCCGCGGACTGATGGCCGTGATGATGATTCCACGGCGTCGTCCGATCCACGGATGCGCCGCGACCAGCGTCAAGTTCTTCGGGAACGAGGCAAAGAGGACGCTCGAACTACCATCGAGCGGCGACGGGAAGTGCGCCATCAATCTGATAAGCGCGCAAGACCCGCTGTCAACAAGCCTACGCTGGGGGATGCAGGTGACTTGCCTTACGAGGTAGGTTATCCGGCATTTACCTGTGAGCTGTGGCAAGTCCAGTGGCCCAATTCCCGAACCTTCAAGCCAGAGGTCTCGGAGAAATATGATGGCAAGACCCACCCGTCAGAGTTCCTGAGCATCTACACCATTGCGGTGCAGGCTGCCGGGGGCCGAGGTGACAAGATACTCGCCAACTACTTCCCGTTGGTGCTCAAACCCAACGTCAGGTCGTGGTTGATGCATCTGCCGGAGAATTCTATTTCTTCTTGGTCAGATCTGTGCCATCAGTTTGTTGGCGCCTTTGTCGGAGGCCATCAAACTCCTGGCCAGGAAAGTGATTTGCATCTCATCCCTCAGAAGGAGGGCGAACCCCTGCGCAAGTATATCCAAAGGTTCAGCTGTGTACAATACAGCATCCCGGATGTTCATCCTGCCGCCGTTATAGGCGCGTTTCGTCAGAACGCGCGTAACCGCAAAATGCGGGAGGAAATGGCAATGAACAAGAGCAGGGACATCGCCGAGCTTTATGCTTTGGCTGATAAATGTGCACGGGCAGAAGAGGGAAGGAGGCTCCCCGGCGAGGATGTTGGCGTGGGGGGCGACTCTGAAGGCGAAGACGCTGCCGCCCCGACAAAGAAGGGCCGGCGGTGAAACAAGAAGCGTAAAGGCAAGGCCATGCTCGCTGGAGAGGGATCCGGCGACCCTGGCACCGCCAAGAAGGCCAAAGTTGACGATCCCGGCAAGGAATTTGCCGGGTGCGCCTCCTGTCAGGCCTTGGCAGTTGCCGACAAGCCAGAAGGCTCCATCAAGCAGTATTGTAAGATCCATCGCACTAAGGGCCATGATCTCCAAAATTGCCGGCAAGTTGAACAACTTGTCGAGAAGCAGAGAGCTGAGTATGAGAGGCGAGACAAGGAGAAGGCCCAAGATAGTGCTGAGGGGTCCGGCAAGAAGCTCGGTGGCCGAGGGGGTCGCTGTGGCAAGGCCAAGCAACAGAGGGAGAGGCCCGCTCGAGGCCGTGACAAAGAAGAGGGTGATGATGATGATGAAGAAGATGATGAGTCTAGTGAGCACGAATTTCAGAAAGCAACAGAGGCCATGTGTATCGATGGAGGCGCCTCATTGCATTCTTCCCACCGTCGACTTAAACAGTGGGTGCGAGAGGTTAATGCAACGGAGCCATCATTCGATGCACGTAAACCCCTGAAGTGGTCCAACACGCCTATCATTTTCGACGCCGAGGATCACCCTGATCGCACAACCGCACTCGGGTGCTTGCCATTGTTGGTCTCACCGACAATCCGCAACCTCAAGGTGACGAAAATGCTAGTTGACGGTGGGGCCGGACTGAACCTAATCTCGTCGGACATGCTCAAGAGGCTCCAAATCCCTGATGAAGATCTTGAAGAAACGGGCACGTTTCAAGGGATCAATCCAGGAAGGACCCAGCCAAAAGGCAAGATTACGCTACTGGTGACATTTGGTAGCGAGCTCAACTACAGGACAGAGAAGGTAGTGTTTGATGTCGCCAAGATCCCTATGTCATACAATGGGATCCTTGGCCGCCCAGCGCTGGCTAAGTTCATGGCGGCATCACACTATGCGTATAATGTGCTGAAGATGGCCGGGCCGTTGAGTGTCATCACTATCCACTCCGACAAAAAGGATGCACTCATCTGTGCCGACCAACTCTACCGGGAAGCAGTTGTAGCACCTGCCGTCAAGGCATCTGCTCCTGCTGCTGGAACTCCCAGGGGGAAGAAGAAGACCGGCAAGAATCTTGGCACAAACTCCGGCAAGCGCACCTCCTCGGAGTGCTGCGCTTCCGTTGAGGACGCACCAGAGAGTTCCACCGGCAAGAACAAGAAACCCAAGGCTGCTCCACCAGAGATCAAGAATGTGCCTGTCAGGGAGGATGGAACGGGAGGAACTTTCACCATAAGTTCCACCCTAGATGACAAATAGGAAAGCGCGCTCATTGCCTTCCTGCGGGCGAATGTCGACGTGTTTGCATGGCAACCATCTGACATCCCCAGTGTTCCCAGGGAGGTAATTGAGCACCACCTTGCTGTCTGTCCTCACGCGTGGCCCGTCAAGCAGAAGGTCAGGAATCAAGCCTTGGAGCGGCAAGAGTTCATTGCCGAAGAAATCAGGAAGCTAGAAGCGGCAGGATTGGTCAGAGGAGTGCTTCACCCAACGTGGTTGGCCAATCCGGTTGTAGTGCGCAAGGCGAATGGGAAATGGAGGCTGTGTATTGATTATACAGACATCAATAAAGCTTGTCCAAAAGATCCCTTTCCCTTGCCGCGCATCGACCAAATTGTGGACTCCACTGCTGGTTGTGACCTACTGTCGTTCCTTGATGCCTACTCAGGGTATCATCAGATCTTCATGGCAAAAGAAGATGAAGAAAAGACCGCATTTATCACCCCATGTGGTACGTATTGTTTTATACGAATGCCTTTCGGGTTGAAAAGTGCTGGCTCTACATTTGCGAGAGCGGTCCAAATTGGTTTTGAGCCTCAGCTCCATAGAAATATGGAGGCATACATGGATGACATAGTGGTCAAAACCAAGGACAAAGCAACGCTCATACAAGATCTAGAAGAAACATTTGCAAATCTGCGCAAGATCAACTTAAAGCTCAATCCTGAGAAGTGCGTGTTTGGTTTTCCTTCCGGCAAACTTCTCAGGTTCTTTGTATCTCAGCGAGGGATCGAAGCGAACCCCGACAAGATCAAAGCTATTGAGCAGATTGAAGCGCCAAGACGCGTCAAGGATGTACGTCGTCTTGCCGGCTGCATTGCTGCCCTAAGCAGGTTTATCTCCAAATCTGCTGAGCGCGCCCTACCCTTTTTCAAAATTTTGAAGAAGGCAGGTCCAATGAAATGGACTCCGGAAGCGGAGGCTGCGCTGCAAGATTTGAAGAAATACCTTTCTTCTCCGCCGACACTAGTCGCGCCTAGGCCACAAGAGCCGTTGCTGCTGTACATGGCAGCAACAAATCAAGTGGTTAGTGCTGTGTTAGTGGCACAGAGAGAAGCTGATGAGGAGGCAACACCAGCGGCAGGACCGCCAAGTGACGCGGCGGGATCTTCCCCGACAAGGATTGGTCCCGGCAATGCAGGATCTGCGCAGTCAGAAGAACCAGTGCAAAAGAAAAAGATGGTGCAGCGCCCAGTTTATTTTGTTAGCTCCCTTTTGCAAGGAGCTAGGTCAAGATACTCTGGTGTGCAGAAGTTGCTCTTCGGCCTACTTATGGCCTCGAGGAAGCTGCGCCATTATTTTCAAGCACATGAAATTACCGTCGTCACTCGCTGTCCGTTGCAACGGATTTTGCGAAATCCAGAGGCAACCGGCAGGATTGTGGAGTGGGCGTTGGAATTGTCAAGCGTTGGTCTCAAGTTTGAAAGTACTTCGACAATTTAGAGCAGGGCCTTGGCAGAGTTCATTGCGGAATGGACCCCAACGCCAGACGAAGAGGTTCAAGAAATGACTCTCCCCGGCAAGGAAATTGGTCAAGAATGGGTTATGTACTTTGACGGGGCTTTCTCGCTGTAAGGCGCCGGTGCTGGCATGCTGCTTGTCACACCCACCGGAGAGCACCTCAAGTATGTAATCCAGATGCATTTCCACTGGGAGAGTTCGACAAACAACACTGTGGAGTACGAGGGGCAGACCTTGGTATCAAGAAGCTCGTCATTAGAGGCGATTCGCAGCTTGTTGTCAGGCAAGTTAACAAGAATTATCAGAGTCCATTGATGCAAGCTTACGTGGATGAAGTGAGAAAAATGGAAGAGCGCTTTGATGGTCTGCAAATGAAGCACATTCCTCGTGCCGAAAACAGTATTGCTGACGACCTGTCAAAGCGCGCTGCTCTCAAGTTGCCTGTGGAACCAGGAACTTTTGTGCTCCATTTGACTCAACCATCTGTGGCACCATCAATGAGACAAGAAAAGAGAAGAAAGTTGAATTCTGGACAGTACTTTCCGGCAGAGCTCCCTAGAGCCGCCGGCAAGGAACTTGCCGGGATCAGCGACAAGCCTGCCAGGGAACGACAGGCTCCGGCGGAACCTCACACTTTCGCTGTCAAGACAAATGTTCCCCCGGCGGAAGAGATGCCTTTAGTCCTAGCTGTCGAGCCCCAGGCTCCAGCATGGGCACAGCGCATTGTCCATTTCCTTCAGACAGGAGAACTCCCCGAGGAGCAGGAAGAAGCGGAAAAAGTAGCCCGTCAGTCTGCTATGTACCAGTTCGTCGATGACATCCTATACAGAAAGAGACCAAACGGTGTGAAACTGAAGTGTATTCCTCGGGAGGATGGACTAGAGCTGTTGGCAGAGATACATGGAGGCATATGTGGCTCTCACATAGGATCAAGAGCACTTATCGGGAAAGCATTCCGGCAAGGTTTCTTTTGGCCCACCGCTCTCCAGGATGCAACTGCACTAGTAACCAAGTGTGAAGCGTGCCAGTTTCATTCGAAGAAACCACATCAGCCAGCTCAAGCTCTTCAGACGATCCCTCTCTCTTGGCCATTTTCGGTCTGGGGGCTCGACATACTGGGCCCCTTCCCCCGTGCTACCGGGGGCTTTGAGTACTTGTACGTTGCGATCGACAAGTTCACAAAGTGGCCGGAGGTGGAAGCGGTGAGAAAGGTGACAACACAATCAGCCGTCAAGTTCTTTAAAGGAATAGTTTGCCGTTTCGGTGTGCCCAACAGGATCATCACCGACAACGGCACGCAATTCACAAGTTGCACCTTCATGCAGTACGTCCAAGACCTTGGCGGCAAAATTTGTTTTGCCTCTGTTGCTCACCCGAGAAGCAACGGCCAAGCAGAGAGGGCTAATGCTGAAGCGCTGCATGGTCTCAGGACCAGAACCTTTGACAAGCTGAGAAAATGTGGAAGACGCTGGATTGATGAGTTGCCGGCGGTTCTTTGGTCAATCAGAACGACACCAAATCGAGCCACCGGCCAGATGCCCTTCGCTCTGGTCTACGGAGCGGAAGCAGTTCTCCCCACGGAACTCATATAAGGATCACCTCGAGTGCTCGCTTATGATGAGCTTGAGCAAGAGCAACTACGACAAGATGACGCGATGCTCCTTGAGGAGAATCGTCTTCAGGCTGTTGTGCGAGCTGCATGCTACCAGCAAGCTTTGCGCTGCTACCATAGCCGCAAAGTTCATGCCCGAAGTCTTGAGGAAGGCGACCTTGTTCTTCGACGGATTCAGTCCGCCAAGAATTCAAACAAGTTGACGCCGAAGTGGGAAGGCCCTTATCGGGTAGTACGAGTCACCAGGCCCAGCGCTGTCTTCCTGGAGATCAAAGATGGCATTCCAGTGAGCAACTCCTGGAATATCGATCATCTTCGCAAGTTCTACCCATAAGGCGCGTATGCCGGGAGCCCCCGGCAACCACCTTTTTGTACAAGTTTTGCCGGCAAGGCATGTAATCCTTTGTACAAAGCCAGGCGCAGACCCTGAGCCCACATGACTAAGTTTAAGTGTTGTGCATTTCCTTATCGATTTCCATGTTTATATATATATATATATATATATATATATATATATATATATATATAATATATATATATATATATGCATGCTTGTCTAAGACGTTGTATGACACTTATTCCCGGTAAGTATTAATGAACTGCCAAGGTTCCATATCTTTATTTTCTCTTCTTCCTTTTTCTCAAAAGATAGAAGGATTCCTCGCGTGCACGTTTGCCGGGGGGGGGGGGGGGGAAGGAAGATATGAGTACCAGTTGGCGACGTTCAGAATTGACGCCTTACCGGAGGAAGAACAGCGACAGAAAGCTAAGTTATAAAACTTAAAGCAAGTTTCTTTTATTACAAAGTTATTTTCCTTAGGTGATTTTGACTTTTGTATGGAAAACCTGCATGCGAAGGAACCCTTGTTGTAATCAGTTGCACCCTTTTTTTGTTTCGAGTCCGCTCAACAATTTAAGTGGCGGCACGGAGAACGCCAAGGTGTCTTGCCGGCCGCTGCACCTCCAGCAGGCTGCTGAAGTCCCGCACCCAGCGCTCGCGGCAGGTTGCGCGCCGGCAAGTTTTCAGTAAGCGTAGGGTGTACTCCGTACATAAAGGAATCAGACAAGGGAAATAGCATGCATATACCCAAACATACGCAAGTTATATTACATCAATAAGTTGCCGCAGTTCTAACACAAGACTTGATTGTCTTTTGGCATGGAATGGTGGCGACAAGGGAAAATGAGGTGGCTAGTCCCTGCGTTGGCCCTCGACCCTCTTGATTGAATCTACCTTCTCAAGGATGGGCGCGACAAGCTCCTCAAGTGCCTTGAGATCTGCATCCTTCGGCAAGCGGTCAAGCACGTTGGTGAGATCAACGCCAGGGTTCTTATGCACCACCTTGACGAGTACTTTGCGGAGGACGGCCCGGCAAAGTTTGCGGGATTCATTGGCCAGTTGGTTCGCTCGGTTGGACTGTAGCAGCTTCAAAGCGTCAATGATGCTTTCAAAGAACATGGTCAACCTGGCGCTCGAAGATATCCTTTCTTCGGAGGAATACCTGAAGTTTTGCTGGCCATCCTGGCCCATGGTTGACAATTGTGCTGTGAGCCTCTCCGCGGTGTCGACAAGGCGATCAGTCCAGATTTTCACACCCTTTTCATAGTCAATTTGGGCGGCGGCAGCGCTCTTAAGCAAGTTCTTCTCATCCTGAAGATCTTTGCTTAGGGCCTTCTCGCAGGCCCTGCCGTCCTTAAGAGACTTCTCCAGCGTGGTCAGTTTTAGCCTCAGATCGGCAATGGCATCGTTGGCTGAAGAGAGCTGCTTGGTCTTGTTGGACATGGCAACTTGCATCTCCGCCAGGCTGTGGAGAGTTTTCTCCCTGTCCCCCTTGAGCGTCGAGAGCTCCTTGCCGTGTTCTTCAAGATCCACCTCTAGCTTCTTCACTTTGTCGCTCAGCTTGTTCTTAGCGGCCTCTGCAGCCTCGGCAGCATCGACGGCCTCCTTGAGCTTGCCGGCGTGATCTACAGTTAGAGCTTCGAGTGCCTCCTTGTGCTTTTGCTCCAGCTCCTGGATCCGCTGCGCGACAAGCTTATCGATCTCCTCATCTTTGCCGCGAAGCTTGGCGGCGAGCGCCTACTCACGTGTGGCAAGGTCTTCCTCGTGGGCATCAAGCGTAATGCGACGCTCCGTCAGGAGAGCATCTTCAGCGGCAGTTCTTTGTGCAGCTTCCTCTTGCGCTTTCTCCATGTCAGATTGTTTCAAGAGGAGCTCCGTCTAGCTTTGGCTCACTTGTTCCCGGCTAGCAGTCAACTCCTGAAGAGCCTCGATGTACCAGATCTGCATCTGCTCAACGCGCTTCTGAAAACCTGCTTCGGCTGCTTCGACAAATGCCATTCTGGAATTTGCATTCTCTTTTCGAGCATGGTGGAGTGCTTGGAGCCTGCGGAAATTTTCGCCCATGGCCTGGAGGAGCTGATCCTCTTTAGATTTGCCACTGCTGGCGCTTGGATCATCAACGATTTCGAGCCCGGCAGCGGCGATGATTTCTTCATCAAAGGTTTCCCCTTCAGTCGGCGTTTCAATATTTGCCGTGCCCGGCAAGTTGATGAATAAGTTGTCGCCAGCCTTGAGATATTTGCTCGATGAGGGAGCTTCGGATGTTGATGGTTGGTCCTCGACGTTCGTCTCGCCGGTGGCTGGGGACTCTGTGGCCGATGTAGCGCCTGGCGCTCCTCCGGCAGGAATGCCGTCAGTGTGGTCATCAGTCTCCTCGCCGGCCCTCTCGGCAGATTCCTTGGCGGCTTCCTCGGCAACAGTTTCGCTGACCTCGACAGTGGAGTCTTTGGCGGCCTCGCTAGCGGCGATCCTATCAGCTTCGGCGGTGGCGTCTCTAGCGGTCTCCTCGATGACAACGTCAACATCCATGTGTTCCATCACAGGGAATTCTAGAGGACGAAGGAAGGAAACAAAATAAGATCAAGATTGAAGTTCAAGAAGACAAAAAGAAAGAAAGATAAAGAAAAGGATAGCAAGCACTCTAAGGCAAACCGTTACCTACGTCGAGTTGTTGAGAGGTGGCCTCGTCCCTCCCGGCAATGTTGGCTGCCGGGGAAATGTTGCCGGTACCCATGCGTACTGGCTCCTCCTCAACCAAGATAGGCTCGTCGGTGGTAACTCTTGCCGGGGATGCGCTTGTGGGTGGCGCGGCAGACGGAGGCGGCACGACATGGGCGGTTTCCACCTCTCCCTGTTGCTGTTCTTCTTCTGCAAGCCCGAAGATATCAGCGGCAAGGGTAAAAACCTCAGCGCCTGCCAGCGGGAAACGAGTAGAGAACTCACACTGGGGGCTGCGTTGAGGGCTGAGCCCCGGGCTGACGACGACAATTTCCGGCGCGCTCGTAGAGCCAGCCGAGAGCTCGTCGCCCATGGAAGTCCTCGACCTCTTCGCCACCCTTTCCGCCAAGGTTTCTGCATCGCTGCAGAGACAAGACAAAGCAAGGCTATGAGATTACTCCAAAATTTGGGAGATAAAGGCTATGACAGGATACTTACTCTTCCTCTTCTCGTTCCGGGCTGAAGCCGGAGATGTCGAAATTGACCTCCGTTGCAGTGTCCGTGTGAGGGGGCGGAGGAGGGGTCCTGGGTCGCTTGGTTGTAACAGGCGCAGGAGACTGGCATGGTTCCACCACCTCAGCCTCCGGTGCGGTTGTGAGAGACGCCCCTGCCGCCTCAGTAGTTGCCGCAGGTGCGGGTCTCGCGCTCCGCGCAGGTTGCTGTCGAACTCCTTGCCGTGGCGCAGTCTTGTCGGCCGCCTTCTTGCCGGGAGCCTCACTACTCGAAGAGGGTTGGCTAGCCGCGATGTCAGAAGCGGCCTTTCAAAGAACGCGCTTAGTCTTCTTCGGAGCTGGGGGCTCCTCCTGTGGCTCTTCTTCGGCTACGTCTTCATCGGACGAGCCCTCGGCGGCCGCGCTGTTCTGTTCCCCGGCAGCCTCAGCCTCCCCCGCAAGATTTTCTTCCATCACAACCTCTGTGTCGCTGGTTTTCCCATTCTGTGAAACCGACGCTGCCGGCCTCCGCGGCAAGATTCGCTTCTTCCACCCTAGTGGCAATATACGCCACTTCTTCGTCAGTGGTGGCACGAATGAGGTCCGTCTCTTCCCGGATGGCCCTCTCCGACAAGTTGTCGAAGAACTTTTGTGCTTCCTCCTCGGTTGGCTCGGCCCAAGTCGCGTTAAGACCATGGGTGTTGAACATTGGCATGATGGCGATGATTGACCCCAGGGCGGAGTTGTTGCACAAAGGGACAATTCTTGCCGGCAACCGATGTTTGTCATCGCGCTGGAATAGTTTGTGGCGGAGAGCGCCGAGTTGCATGGCCGTCAAATTGTTGTTCAATCCAGGGTGCAACCTCATGATGTCTGCCGCGTTCCGGTACTCCCAAGCTGGTCTTCCCTTGCTCTGTAGGGGGGCGATGCAGCGGCGGAGGAAATCGAAGCCAATCATCTCCATTGTGAGCCCGGCAGCTTTCAGCTTTCAGGTGGTGGTGGTCATGAGCCTCTCGTCCTCCGCGGCGAGATCGCTCCAGTCACTGCCGCGGACCGCCTTCTGCTATCGAGGCAAACAGAACGGATGGGGATCTGCTTCCTTGATCCAGCACCACTCAGACCGCCATTCATCCCACTTCTCGCGGTAGACCCCATCTGGGTATAACTCCTTATTCCAAGCCCGTGGAATCCAGGCGATAGAACCGGAAAGGGCCTCTCCCTTTTGGATGCGAGGAATAAAGTAATGGTGGAAGAGGGTAGTGTTGGGAACTACTCCGGCAAAGTTTTCGCAAAGATGAGCGAACACGGACATGCACATTACGGCGTTTGGCATGAAATCAAGAAAATGGAAGCCGTACGTGTACATAATGTCATTGAAGAAGTCAAAGAACGGAGGACAGAGTCCGCAATAGAAATAAGTGGTGAAGAAGCGATATCTGTCAGGTCCGCTCTTGGAACAAGAACCTAGAATCACGCGAGTTGCAGGGTGAGCTTGCGTCTCCTTCGCCCACATGCACTGGTACCGGTTCTTCAAGGCCCTCTGATCGAGCGTCGGAGCGAAGACGACGTACTTCTTCCGCATCTTCACCGGCTCGCTCTCCGGGACATCGGCCTTCGTCTCCTTGCTCTTGCCTTTGCCCTTGCTAGCCTTGGGCGGCATGGCGATTGCGAAGGCGGAGGCTGAGGATAGAGCGGGTGCGAAAGCGAAGAGCAGATAAGGAGGAGTCTGGCTTTGAGCTCAAGAAGGGGAAAATAATGGCGGAGTCCAGATTGAGAAGAAGAGGGGGTAAATAGGCTGCGCCTCTGCATTTTCCCTTTTTATGGGGAAGGAGCGAGGCCGCCTCTTTTACTCCCCAATGTAAATACGCCTCTGCAGGTGCGTTGCAGCTGCAGCCTTTCAGCGCACGCTTCCCACGTCGTGCATTCAACGCGCGTAGGGGGGGGGGCACAGTAAGCGGGATATTTACGAGCAGTTAATCCCCTATCACGCATGCCCGTGCACTGTTTGGGCCTAGCCCAACAACGCCTCGCACTTGTGTGTGGCCTAGGCCCGGGGGCTCCTGTCAGTGTACTAAGTATTGGGCCATTAGTACCCCGTACTTGTGCACGGGCAGTTGTAGCCATACTCGCGGCCAGGCTTGTCGGGGAACAGTTGGACGTTAATTCAAATTATCGAAGAAACACCAAGTCAAGGATCTGAGGATCAGCAGATAAGAAGAGCTGAAGACCGAAAGCCAGCCTCCCCGGCAAGATCTTGCCGGGGTGGCCTGTGAAGCCCGGCAAGATTTCGCGCCCGGCAAGATTCTGCCACTGTGCCACCGTTTCGACACAGCAACCAGCCTGACATTCTAGGTCCTTCTCTGGATGCGTGGCAAGGCGCCAGTGGAGGAGAGCTTAAGCGGTGCTGATGGGATGGCCCCTTTTTCCATCCCCAAGAAAACGAGGACACCTAAACGGACACCTCACGGTGCATTAAATGCATTCATCCTAATCCGTCAGTGGTTAGGTATGATGACCCTGTAGCTACTTTACACCTCAATGTATGTACATTTTGCCACTGTGGTGACCCCTTTGAACTTATAAAAGGAGGCCCAAGGCAACTGCTACAGGGGAGGAGGATTTTCTGGCCCATCCTGCATGCGTAGCTGCTCTTTGAACATACTGTTCATCGCAAGCGCTCCTGGAGCCTGGGCTCAAGAACACTCTTAATAAAACAAGGCAGGAGTAGGGTTTTACGCTGATTAGCGGCCCGAACCTGGGTAAAATCACCCCGCATCGATCGTTGGGTCTGCTCTTTGCACATACCTCTCTCCCTGCCGAATCGTAAAGGGGTCCTTTGGGATCCCATAGGTGTCGCACGCCGACACCGTGGGTCTCCCAGACCCCTTCGCGAAGTTCACCAACCCCTTGGAGAGTGACTTCATCAGGGCCTGCTACAAGTGGGACAAGGAAAAGAAGGTTTTTTACACGGACCCGATCACGAGGAAATTGATTAGAATACTGGTAATTATTCTTTTACCACCTTACATTTAGCTTCTGATCAAGTCGACTACACATTCGTAAATGGTTCACGTTCCTTCTGTAGGAGAAGCAACACCAGCTTGCAGCCGAAAGCCCTACTTCGCCGATGAGGCCCAAGTGGGACACCCCTCTCAACCGGGCCTTGAACGAACTTAAGGGACTCCCTTTGGGCCAGCGGCCGCAATATGGATGTGTGCACGGCGCCGGAGACAGCGCCACGTGGAAGGTGTTTTACAATAAGGGCCCGGAGGCCAAGAAGCAGAAAAAGAAGTTTAGTCAGGCGGACATCGACGAGAAGGTGAAGCTTGCGTTTGAGAAAAAAGCAGCTGAGGACGCGAAAAAAGCAGCCGAGGAGAAAAATGAGTTGCTACAGCACGCAGTCGATGCAGCTGTACATGCCTACAGAAATGATTTCGCTACTAACTTGATCCCGACTATGATCAACTGGACGAAGGAAAATCCAGACAAGACGGTACATGATTTCCCCATGCCCAGTTTCGTCGGGAGCAACTCGGTGAACAACATCACCGCACCATCACCTGCTCACGCAACCGGGCCTGCTCCCGCACCCGCACCGGCACCCGCTCATAGCAGCCCGTCCTCAGTCTCTGGCATGCTAGGCGGGCCTTCGTCTTTGGCTGAGCTCGACGCCCTCACGGTAATTACATGTCGCACCAACATATATATAGAATATTCCATTTTCGTTGCCTTTCAGATGTTTTACGCCACAGGCATGTGTTTGCAGGCCGATGAAACCCCATGCACTGTACTCTACTTGATCAAAGGCCAAAAGGTGGACGTGGGAAAGGCGGTGATAACGAAGCCCTTGGAACTCACGTTCCACAGCCAGCCGATGCCCCGTGGGCACTTCAGGGTTACCTTGTCGAGTGTGAAATTGGGGCACGAGGATTTGCCTCCTCCAGTACGGCTAGGGGGAGAGGACGATGAGACCCCGCTGCGGATTGGAAGCTGCAAGGGTTGGGTGCTGCTATGGCCAAAGAATCTTCTTCGTCTGGAGCCGACCGAGAGCACACCAATAACCACACATCAAGAAGCAAGTATGGACACCACCACCCTGCCTACGCAATTACCAGCGCCTATAGTGCCGGGTGAGAGCGGCGGACGACGCGATGAAGGGGGTCCAATTGTGGCTGATGTAATCGCCCCCGTAGAACAAATAATGGATGATGAGATGGAGGAGGACCCAATGAGGTTCCTCAATACAGGCGCCTATGACGATGACTTAGATATGATGAGTCAGCCATATGACGACTCGGGCTATCAGCATGCTGATGAGGATATGGATGATCTGCCCGGGCAGGAACGTCCTAGCAGGGATTGCAAGAAGTCTCTCTTCATGCGATCCTCACAGGACACGCCTGAAGATGCCGCCTCAACACAGGCTCAACTAGCCGGGGGTCGTACAGTGCTTAGCCCGACAACACTGGGCAGGGGTTAAGGAAGGGTCTGGAAGGTCAGCCCAAGAAAAAGGAGAGGAAGAGACCGGGGAAGATAGGCTCAGCTGCCTACAAACAAGCCAGAGCACATAGCAGCCAGACGGTGGATTTTGAAGAGCATGTACCCGTCAAAGGTGCGGCCATGTTCCATGTCACGGGCGAACTGATGCTACCGCCGAAACCGCTGGAGGCACTATCAGGGGATCTCAGGAGACTGCACGACCATGTGCTGTCGACTGAGAAAAGCCTATTAGCCTCGAAGGATCTAGGATATCCGACATACGCAGCTCGTGTGCCTGAGGGTAGGTGCTACATCGACACACGGCCCACGGAGTTGTTCTTCCTGTGGTTTGACCATATCTTCAAGATGTTTCTGACAAGGCGGCTCGATTTTACAATCGTCCGCCTTTTTTTGCTACATATGAGCTCCATCATGAAGAGAGAAGAAGTCTCGCAAATCTGTGTGGCAGATCCATACTACATGCATGAGTCCTTCTTGAGTCTCGGCGTCTTTGAGTGTAAAACTGCTAGGGAGTACCTCGAAAATTTCATGGTACATAATAAGGACCAGGAAATTGTCCTCCTACCTTATCATCCAAAGTAAGTCAGTGCCGGAGAACCCTTTCGTACATTTCAATCATTCCTTCTCGCTCATATGGAGAATAATTTGAGGTGTTTTTTTTCCCGCAGCAACGGGCGCGCCGTCCTTATCGTTATTTACCCGTGAGTCTCCCACGTCGTGTATTTCGACCCTACCAGAAACTACGAGATGAAGGACTACACCCACATAATGAATATTCTAGATGATGCTCTCCAAGGCTTCAGCTTGAGGGGTGGCCACATGCAGATCAGGAAACAAAGGCACAAGAAGACGGGTTTCTCGCATAAAACTAACTTCTGCTGCATCCATGTCCCAAAACCAAGCAAGAACGATGGATTCTACCTCCTCCATCTAATGATGGAGTTCACAACAGATCACCAAAAGCTTCGCATGACAAGCAGAAATGATGATCATATCCGCAAGTGGGTAGAATCTCATGGAGAAGCGGATTATAAACTTAGAGATGACTTCTTTCGCATCCAGAGGGACATTGCGACAATCATCATGAAAGTAGTCGTCGATGAGAAGGGGATGTTCCACCACGGCCCTATATCGTGAGATGACGTCCGAACTCGCATAGGCATGCAACGTTAGGACCTCATGCCATTCAAGAAGCTAGGGTCCATCCTCGATGATATGGAAGGATGGAACTTCTAGTGATTTACGATGCCGATGATGATCATATGTTTCGGTTGAACTTGTATACTTTCTGTAGTGATGAAACTTTGTGATGTCCACGGTCCCTGCCGAACTTGCGTAATGCTACTTTGTTAGTTTGGGTACGATGACCTGCGTACCTCTAGTTAATTAGTTTGCGTATGATGAAACTGCGTTCATTATTTGTATGTTTACTATATGTTGCATCTAGTTGCTAACCCTTTCTTTTTCATGTTGCTCAAGTATATTTTCTTGCATATATGATTGTACATTCTCTTGATGAAGATGCATCTCTAACAGGTACCTAGATTCTTGATGGCGAAGAAGCAGTGCTATGCTGTGTACAAAGGGAAGGTTCCGGGAGTGTACGACGAGTGGCCTGAGTGTCAGGCGCAAGTGGAGGGGGTCTCGGGCGCCAGCCATAAAGGCTTCAAAAGTAGACAAGAAGCAAAAGCTAGTTACTTGAGGTTCATGCTAGCACGAGAGAGGACTCATAACCGCCGCCTTGTGTACTGCATAGTTCCGCTATCACTCATAGTGATAGCTCTTCTCGCGTATATCATTGTTTAGATGGATGACGATGTAGTTGCAAGTATTTGAGACTTGTATCGCTATTTTCGAGATGATGACGAGAGACCACTTTGTGTTGGATGATGATTATGATGATGACATGATTTGATGAGACTATTTGTATGTATATGCTATGACTACATTTGTATGTGTATGATGATGACATTTGTATGTGCTAAACATTATTGTATAAAGCCTGTTCAAATACAAAACAAATATGCAGAAAAAAATCAGAAACTAATAAAACTAGCAGTAGCGCGGCTTAACCAAAAGCGTTGCAGCTATTAGCAGCAGCATGTTGCTGCAAAGCACGCTGCTGCTACCGAAGTATAGCAGTAGCGCGGCTCAACACAAAGCGCTGCAGCTATTAGCAGTAGCGCGTTGTGTCAGAGCATGCTACTGCTACGCATGTATAGCAGTAGCGCGGGCCATCACGCGCTACTGATACAGGTTAGTTGTAGCGCCGTATTAGTAGCGCGGGACCCCGCGCTACGGATATACATAAAACCCGCGGTACTGCTAGGGTTTTCCCTAGTAGTGAGGGGAAGTCAAAAAAAGGAAGATAGTCTCACATCGATGCGGCTAATCAACGGGCTATAGAGATGCCCATCAATTGATGTCAATTCAAGGAGTAGGGATTTCCATACAACGGATACACTAAGAGCTATAAGTGTATATAAGCTCAACTGAAAACTAAGTGGGTGTGCATCCAACTTGCTTGTTCATGAAGACCTCGGGCATTTGAAGAAGCCCATCATCGCAATATACAAGCCAAGTTCTATAATGAAAATTTCCACTAGTATATGAAAGTGACAACATAGGAGACTCTCTATAGGAATAACATGGTGCTACTCTGAAGCACAAGTGTGGAAAAGGACAGTAACATTGCCCTTCTCTCATTTTCTCTTATTTTTTCTGTGGGGCTCTTTTTGGCCTCTCTTTTTTTCATCCCGTTCCTCATCCCGACTTGTGGGGGAATCATAGTCTCCATCATCCTTTCCTCACTGGGACGATGCTCTAATCATGATGATCATCACACTTTTATTTACTTACAACTCAATATTACAACTCGATACTATAACAATATGACTCTATATGTATGCCTCTGGCAGTGTAACAGGATGTGAAATGATGCTAGTGTAACATCTATGATGATGATGAACGGCTGCTGAGCCACAAATACTATGTCAGCTATATGATCATGCAAAGCAATATGACAATGAATGTGCATGTCATAAAAACAGAACGATGGAAGTTGCATGGCAATATATCTCAGAATGGCTATGGAAATACCATGATAGGTAGGTATGGTTGCTATTTTGAGGAAGATATAAGGAGGCTTATGTGTGATAGAACGTATCATATCATGGGGTTTGGATGCACCAGTGAATTTTGCACCGACTCTCGAGGTGAGGAAGGGCAATGCACGGTACCGAAGATGCTAGCAAATGGAGGAAAGGTAAGAGTGCGTATAATCCATGGACTCACATTAGTCATAAAGAACTCACATACTTTTTGTAAAAGTTTATTAACCCTCGAAGCAAAGTACTACTCGCATGCCCCTAGGGGGATAGATTGGTAGGAAAACACCATCGCTCATCCCCAAGCTAAGGGTCTTGCCTCTCCTAATTCCTTCATCCATCGCGATCTCTCCCAAAACTTGAAAACTTCCACACACACAAAACATAACAGAAACCTCGTGAGATCCGTTAGTATAATAAGCAAATTTAAAATTTAGGTACTATTATGAACCCATTCATATTTTATTCTTGCATAATACCTACTATATTATAACTTCTCCATGATTTATACCCCCCGATATAATGCATAGCAACATTAAAACAAGCAAACTATGCAATAGAAAACAGAATCTGTCTAAAACAAAAGAGTCTGTAATGATCTGAACAAACACTAAACTTTTTTAACTCCAAAAAATCTGAAAAATTAGGACAACATGGGCAATTTTTATAGCAATCATGTGTAAAAAATTCAGAATTTATCACGTTCCAGTGGATTATGAAAATTCTAGTACTAGGCACAAAAGTTTCTGTTTTTTCACAGAATCAAGTCAACTATAAACCAAATCATCCCAAAGGCTTTACTTGGCACAAACACTAATTAAAACATAAAAACACAATCATAACAGTAGCATAATTGTGTCAACACTCAAAAATAGAAAGAAAAGGCCAAAAAATTAAGATAACTATTGGTTGCCTCCCAACAAGCGCTATTGTTTTACGCCCCTAGCTAGGTGTAAGGCATGTTTCAAGTATCATCTTCTTTAGTTTCCAAATCCTTTATTACACATCCATGCTTCCTAGGGGGTTTAGCATACATGTTTTTAATAATCACACTCCTAGGGACAAAGTTGAGGAATCTATCTTCAATAATGGGTTCCTTTATCAACTCAATGAAGTTGGGGTGCACACTAATCGTTTGAAGATCCTCATTCCATTTAGTACACTACTGCAGGATGCTGCTAACGCGACACTACAATCGGAGACCCTTCGACGAAACTGTGTGCGATGCATTAATGGCAAACGGTGATGTAAAAAACCCGTCAAAAAAGATGCAAAACATTTGCGATGGTGGATACATCAAACACGGTTCAGATTTTAGATGCGTGTGCGATGCGGGGCATACGGTTGATCCAGATGAACTGTTTGCGATGATACAGAACAACAGAAATGGGCAGCCAGATCAAGGTGTGTGCGATATACGGCATACAGTTCACCCCGATGAACTGTGTGTGATGACGTGGAACAACAGAAACGGGAAGCCAGATGAAGGTGTGTGCAATATACGGTATACAGTTCACTCAGATGAACTGTTTGTGATTAGGCAACAAAAAAGAAATGGTCAGCCTGATGAATGTGTGTGCGATATATGGCATACAGTTCACTCGGATGAACTATTTGCGTTGAGCCAAGAGAATAGAAATGGTTCAACTTAACAAGATGTGTGTGATACGCCGCAAACAGGTCTGCAATCGGAAATGTGTGGGAAGACCGATAACAACACAGACGATTCCTGTTAACAAGCCATGTGTGTTGTGAGCAAACAATTGCTTGTATACAATTGTGAGTGATTGATGAAAACATCACCGACGGGTTCCATTGCTCAGTCCATGTGCGATGTGATTTGCTCTGTCCGCACAAACAACATCTACGCTCTATCTATAGAGCATCAACATATATACTTAAAAAGACAGCATTGCATAACCAAATTAAGCATACAATTACACAAGTGACTACACACATAACATTTCCACACATCAAAGTAAGCAATTACATGCATACTAAACTAGGAGAAACGAGGATCTAATCATCTACTTCTTGTTGCGACGACGCTTGCCATTGCTCTGCTTCCGGCTGGATCCCTGGCCGTTTTGGGGAAGGCTCGTAGCTCGTGTACGCCTCCTTGGCCGTGTACACGACATGAGCTTTGTCGAGTTTCTCCATCCAGGCCGTGTGCCAGGCACGCTTGTCCTTGTTGCCAGAATCCTTCATGTCTCTGTAGTAGGAGTCGATGATGGTCTCGGTGAGGTGAACCAGCGAGTCCTTCTCATGCTCGTTGCTGCCCCAGATCTTGTATTGGCCCTGGATGTCGACAAGATTCGGGCAAGCGATGCCCGAATTCTTGAGCACCTTTACATTGTTGGTAATGTCCACCGTAGCGAACATGTAGTGGGGGCTGTTGGCAAACCTGGCGAAATGCTTGCAAGGCCTTGTGGCCAGGCAGTAGTTGTAGACAAGGACGTGATTGCGCATGAACATCTGGGCGACGGCGACCTTGGGATGAGACCCAACATGAGCGCGGGTGTACTCGAGGTCGAACCCGACCACCTTGTACTTCTCCTCAGCAAGCAACAACTCCATGATGTAGATGGAGTGCTCCACCCAGACCGGGTTGTTGGTGTACACCACCAACAGCTCCGTAAACCTTCTGTGGGTGTCCACCACGACAGGCATGGTGAATTGCTGCTCATCGTCGGAAGCCACTCGGAGCGCCATTGCAGCCGCGTAGGAAACCCTTTAAGAATTTGTGGTGGGTGTGCTTCTTGAAATAGTGGGGCGCGATCGAAAGGTTGAAGAGACAGAAGGGTTAAATGGCCGCTGTAATAAATGGGGGTCGGCCGGCTTGTAATCGTCATGTCTTGTCACCGCGTTCATAGCGGAGGACTCTAGTGCACGCTTGAGAACACCGCACGCATTTTGTTTGACCACGCGTGGGCTCGAAGAGGCGCCAAATGTATCATTGGTGAGCATGTTCCCGTGCAACCGCGCAAGCTTCCCGCTCGGCTAGTTTGGCCACGCCTCGGCTAGAAGAGGGGCAGATCGTGGGCGTTTATTGGCAAAAAGCTTTGTAAAAATGAAGTGTGCGGAATGACTTCGGTCATAAGTTTACCCGTGGGTGATGAGGTCAAAGTTACACAGAAGGGTGTTGATGGACACTCGAGTGCGATAATTAATTCCGCGCTCTACAGGGCACATGGTTGAAGAAACCAACTGTGTGCAATAATGTCGAAGATCGCAGTCGAGTTAGCTATACAGATCATGTGCTATGAGATCGATGAGGTAAACACATTCAAGAATGGTTAATAAAATCTAAGTCCATTGCATATTAAGGTCAAAATAGTGCCACCAATATACGAGTCTCATACGATGCCATTTCAATGATTGTACCACAAAAGCTCGAAATATTACAAGGTTCAAATTCCAGAGTTATATGGCTCAAATTCGAAGATTACAAGGTTCAAACTGATATTAGAAATGAAATTCAGCTCATCAGCTGCAAACGCCCATGCTGATCCACTGAACATGGATATAAGAGATGTTCAAACTAATATTACCACTTGTAAGGCTGGTTTCGAAACCTCATAATTTTTGCAAAGGGGTCAGCCACTGAGAAGTCATGTATGGGGTTGACACGATGACTTACGATTACTCTGTCATCAGAAGTTCCAAAATGAAATTCGGCTTTTTCACAGCCTATTCCATTCTGCCGCAGCCGCCGGCGCTGATCAACAAACCATTCATTTTTGCAAAATAAATGTAGGTCAAACCTCATTACGTTCAGCACCCTTGCTCTGACAACAAAGAACTTGGCGAATATAATCTCCGGTAAGGTCCCTCGGTAGGAGTTCAAAGTAATTTTTGAGAGATGCAGATCTAGGCATTCGATGTGATTGTTATATTGTTTCACATTATCCACCACCGGGCCTAATCTTATCTGCAAAAGAAGAAAACGTGTTAGTGCCTACATGCAGTTTTGAACACTACTACAGGCCTATTTGGTTTGCAGGATTTGAAAAATGCACTAACATGCCATCTTCGATCCGACATGATTAACATGGGCATTTGATTACAATCTAGAAAAATGTAGCCTTCTTCACAAGAGGTTGGAGTGGATGAAAAGTTCCCTAAGAAACTAGTACAGATGAATCCAAAGGAGAAATGCTTATGGATTGTAACCATATGGATCAAGCAACCAATATGGGGTGGAAAACATGTATGTGCTGAAATCCTCCAAAAAATCCTTCAAAAATTGTAGTACATTGTCATTGTAAACTTGGAAAAAGGTGTCACAAATTGAACTCCCTTATGGTCAACATTTAACAGGAAAGGAACATCACCTCGATATATAGCTTCTCCAAGCACGGAAAGCATCTCAGGAAACTAACAACTTGGTCCAGGTTGGGGCCGATAGATTCTAGTGCCAAGACCTTCACTATGTGCAGTTTCGGGGTCAAGCTTGTCGAAATCATTTTCGGGATGACAGACGAACATACATCTTGAAAATTAGAAATAATGTTAATTTCTAGAAGGAGAGGTAGAAGGCGGCTGTTGTACCTGAACGGGTGTGGATCCAATAACAAGTTTGGAGTATTTGTCAGACGAGTAGCCCACCACTGTCAATTTTGGCGCAGAAATGACATTGATTCTTGTTGGACCTTCTTGATCAACTACAAGTAATCTCTCTAGTGAAGGTGTGTCCTCAATGACCATACCGTGGTACACATTTTGTGATGTCTTCTTCAAGCACGAGCAACACACATAAATAGTCCAGAGAGTCATGGAGGTGATGTGGAAGCTACTCAACCCATTGATCGCCTGAAGACGAAGGTACTCGAGTGCAGTACAGCCGTGGAGCAGGTGCTCCATGTCACCGTTTGGGAGGCAGACGGTGACGAGCTCGAGGTGCTTCAGTCGTGGTAGAATAAGAGCGGACGTGTCATTAGGGGGGGGGGGGAATGGCAATTCATGAACTTGGCAACGCGCAGCATGGGCGCGAAGCGGAGGGCGGACGTTGGCAGCGAGCGCATATGCCCATCATCAAATGTGAGCTCCTCGAGCTGATCTAGGGCGGGGGATCGAAACCACTCGTCAAGCTTGGATCGGTCCTTGCCATTGGAATGGAACTTGCCCATTCTAAGGCCTCTGGTTGGGCCATTGTGACTGCCGAGGATCTGGGAGAACGCATCCAAGCTTTTGCGATAGCCATGGCAGAGCTCGTGGGTGTCGATGAGGTCGAGAGGGGTGGAGTGCCATAGGGGGCGCCACAGCCGGGAAAGGACGGTTGTCCGCGCCCCATATTTGTTTGGGAGGAGGGAGATGATGACTATCAACATATCATCGGGGAGGCTGCTGATGAAGTCTAGGCCTGCTGGAGTCGCTTGCGGTTCTTGCTCGACCCGCCTCTGCTTGTTGGCAGCCCCGTTCTCCACCTCCGGAGTCTCCTCGTCAGCGGCGCTTTCTGATAGAAGTGGGAGCATAGGGAATATTTAGTTAAAACAGGGCAATAGAAAAGTGCATTGGTAACTAGAAGTTAGTAGGTAGGAATAGAGTAAGAAAATGGAATAACAATTGGTTGCTTAAATACTACACAATTCCTTTGATATTGCTGGGTAAGTCAACATGCAGATATTTGAAAAGAACACTTACTTCGAACAAAGTCTGGACGGATGATATCATCGGGGAAGTTAGCATATATCTCATGACCAGGCTCTTTTATGTGCAGTGCAATTTTAGTGCCAGCTTTCAGTACATAAAACTTAGAAATTTCTGTCCAAAGGCCCCTGCAAAAATAGCAGTCACCACGTTCATCAAGTCTTACAGTAGCAACGATTGTAAATCCATGGTTTGTGTTCAGTATGACATCCCTGCAGTCTTGATTCATGTAAAGGGAAAGATTGTGTACTACAGATTCTGTTGCATAGCAAGGGGCGCGCTACAGAAAATGGTAGGATTGTTAAAGAATATGGTAACATGCAAATATGAGCGAAATTGATAGAACTGTATAGCAGTTGAAATCAAAGGACGGAAATATATAATTAAACAGATAGGGTAACCATAATGTCATGGAAATATGACAGTAATCGAAAGAACAATACATCATTAATTTGCCTAATATAGAAAGAAGAGGAAAAAAAACCTTTGACTTATATGCTGCATGTGGCACCTTTTATCCAAATGCTGCAATATATAGTATATGTTCAGGAAAGTAGGCCATGCCAACCAATTTAGGGTGAGATTGAACATATCGCGCGCATCCTCAAGTCATCTGGTACGGTGAGATGGAACTCCATGGATGTATCACCGAGGCCGCAAAGTTCTGATGTGTCCGCGCACTCTATGAATGAAAGAAAATCCTCAATTCAGCTCGAATAAAAATGAATTCACAGCGATTTCGGCCGGGTGATTAAAGGAGGCAGATGAACTAGGATAAGAGATGAGATAATATCTCATTAAATTAGTTACCTTGTTGTCCATGAGAAAAAAAACCCTCAATACGGCGGATTCCCCAATCGGGCGGAGCTGGGTCGACCGCGAGCAGCGTCGAGAAAGTCGATGGCGATAGGCGGCGGCAAGCGGAAGTGGCGAAATGCGGTGGGGTTTGCCGGCAGCCTGGCGGCGGCGACAGGCGTTGAGCTAAGTGGTTGCCATAGGCGGTGCCATGCAGTCACGGAGGAGATTGTGCAGGTGTGAATGGGGACCGGAGGGGGTGGCTGGCGGGGTGAGGGTTTTTGTGACATGGGGATGATGAGGGTTTTCTTTTTTCTTTTTTGAATTGGTGGTGAGGGTTTTCTGTCCCATAAAGAGTTTTGGAGGCAACGGTTTGCTAGAGCCAACCGTGTGTGATTGACGTAACAAGGAAAATGAAAGTCATTGCACACGGTTCCAATTTTGGGAACCGTTTGTGATTGACGTACTACCTCCGTCCTGGTTTATTGGTCCCCTTTGTAATTTGTGCCAAATTTTGACCAAAGATTTAACTAACAAATGTTTATGCATGTCACCAACAATTATATCATTGAACACTATGTTCAAATACGCATCCAACGATATAATTTTTGCTGACCTGCACTAACATTTTGTTATTTAAATCTTTGGTCAAGATTTAACACAAATTACAAAGGGGACCAATAAACCAGGATGGAGGTAGATTCCATCAACCGAACTGATTGCATCCATATCCCACATTTAGACATAAGTAAACATAGATTAAACATACTCAGACATAGATAATAAGCGTACACAAGCATAGTTCAACCATAAGTACATAGTTCAACCGTCATTAAGCATACTCAAGCGCATTTATAATTAAGACACTACATAGCCATACATAGTTCGATCCCACATCTTATCTCATCTGCCGGCACGATCCTGAAACTTCTCCAGGTACACGATGTTCGTGGTGTGCGCCACCCTGCGAGAATACTTCTGCTTGAAGGAGCCAACAGCTCATCCTCTTGCATGCGCCAGAACACTTTGATACACATGATGAAGCTTTTGGTTACAAAATGGGCATCGAAAGCCGCTGTCCCAGGTCCTAATGCGCCTGTTATGCATTCCCGCATAAAGCTCCCTGAGGATTTGCCTCTTGTACCTCCTCTGGACATCTTCATCCTCGCTGTCGACATCGTCAGACAGCACCTATATACATATAGTAAAAAAATGTGGCGTTAAATTGGGAATACAAACTAATCTCTAGCGAACATTTGGCAGTTGCCAAAATTTGGCATCAAATCAATGTTTACATGCCGTAAAGTAGTATTAGGAATTTATGGCTACGTTTTAGACATATCCAGAGATTATGGTTCAATTTTTTAAGCACAATCGTCTATGTATAGACCAATCTAGAAGAAATAATGGCACGAACATATATGTAGGTCATTCAAAATCAATTGTCAAGACCTTGCTAGGAATTATTAGCACGAACACTAACCCTAGTCGGATTATTAGCCGAAATCTTTTGCACAGATGAAACAACTAATCACTTATCACTTGTACCATTCAAACAATGAGTACACTACACGGATCTAATGAAACTTACTCAGATTTCATGGATTGGGAGAACATAACCATAGGATTTCTATTCCAAAAAGGGGGAGGCAGGACGCAGGAGTAACCAGAGAAACACTAGGATGTATTTGACACATAAATGAGTATAGATGACTAACCGGTTCTCCGTCATCGACGGAGTCATTGCCGGAGTCGTCACTCGAGTCGTCACCAGAGTCGGTGTGGATCTCCGGCTCTGGCTGTGGAAGCACGACGCCGTCGACGATGTCAGGGTGCAGCGATACCTCACCGGCGGTGATGGCAACCTCTGTCTCCATCTCCGCGCCGTGCTCCGGTGCTTCAGCAGCCCCGGCATCGCCACTCCCTCTGATGGGGCGTTTCAGCGGCATCCTCATACACTGACGGCTTTGAGGACTGAGAGCGGCATCGAGGATGCAAGCGGAGAGAGAGGATTGTGTGTGTGGCGAGGATAGGGGGTGCGGCCGCTCGGGCGCGCCATTAATATGGAGTAGTGGGAGAGAGGCGGGCGGCGGTCAAACCGCTGGCTCGCCTCCCGGTGAGCCTGCGCACCGGACTGCTGGCATGCCTACCGTTGTTTCACACAGCTACTCGCACGCCTCCTGTTGACACTGCGCAGCGAGCATGCCTCCCGTCAATTCACACACCTGCACGCACTCCTCCCGGTTTGCCTGCGCGGCGGACTGCTCGCATGCGTCCTGTCAACTCACGCCTGCTCACACGGCACATGGGTCGCGTGGTGGCACGTATATTGTTTTTCTGTTTTGATGATTAATGCTGCCGCTTTATTGCTGAACCGAAGCACGTCACGTATCCAATGTTGGTCTAATGCCCACGGTTCAAATAAATAATCCGTTTGCGATATTGGCTCCCAATTATTAATAATATCCCGTTTGTAAGAAGATAAAGATTACATCAAAACTTGTCTCTAATTTGACAAAAAACTGTACAATGCCACTGTGTATTGGTGTCCATATGACAGCACGATAAGTTTCATGAATTTCAAATAAGTTTTGGATGTACTAGATTTTAAAATTCAAGATTCTCAATGTTTGAAATTTCTTGCACGGAGAATAAACATATGCACCCAGTGAGACACATGTGTTTTTCCAATCCATTTAGGTGGACTGTCACGTGTGCATGTAGCTCAAATTTGATTTTTACACATTATACCCCTCGAAAATCAATCAATGTACTAAAACATCTTAATGATCTCTGTTTTTTTTGTCAAAATTAAAACGTCCCTCCTTTGGTAACATATGTTCACCGCGGGAAAATTTAACATGCATCGTAGTTGTGGTGGATGCGCGGTGAGTGTGTGTGCATCTGGGAGGGTGGCTGGCAGTACACTACGAGTCGCGAGCCACCGTGTTGGTTGGCCGTTTTGTGAGGCAGGTGCCACATCAGAGTCATGAATTCGTTATTTAAAACATTACACAACCCTTTCATACATACATGTTTTGGCCACACGCAGTCGGTGGTTGTCCTACACGACACTCACTCGCCTGTGACACTTTCTGTGGGCCTGCGAGGTCGTCGTCCATCACTTTGACAAACAGCCGGTAGAGAGGTTAATTTGATCAGCAAGGTAGAATCTTTTTTGTTTGTGTTATGGTGGAAGTATATAGTATGCGTCGAAGAGGTGGGAGGGGACTAGCATATATACTACATACGTGTCCGTGAACACGTACACCTCACTCAGTGTCAGGACTTTTCGGTTTTCGAGGCACGTACCACATCAAAGTTGTGCATTGGCTATTCAAACATCACACAACACCTCTTTGGGCCACATGCATGCAGGCGGTGGTTATCCTAGGACACTCACATGTGACACTTCCATCTGTGGGCCCGCGAGGTCATCGTCGATGCATGCATCACTTTAACCTACATCGGGAGAGGTTAATTAATTTCACCATCATGGAGGATTCTTTTTGGGTTGTATTATGGTAGGAGCATATAGTATGTGTCGAAGATGGGGAAGGGGACCAGCATATGTAGTACGCTTCATGAACCTCGCTTTGTGTGGGGACTTTACGGTTTTTGAGGCATGTGCCACATCAAAGTTCTGCATTTTGGGTATTCAACATATGTTTGGCCCACAAGCAAAGCAATGGTGGTTGTCCTCTCGCACCCACTCACGCGGTTATTAGCAATATCGATGCTTTCCATCTGTGGGCCTGCTTGGTCCATCACTACTTTGCCTGACAACGAGAGAGGTTAATTGGACTTAGGAGGGGATTATTTTTTTGTTTGTATTACGGTATATAGGTCATGCTCTGGGATGACATGATACAGTTAGAGCACACATGGATGTGTACGCATGAATCCCTCCCATCGAGTCGAAGTGGCCAGTACCACGACACATCATGAACCGATCTCGCTCTGTGTGGGGACTGTACGATTTTCGACGCACGCGCCACATCAATGTTGTGAATGGTATTCAAACATGCATGCACGGATCACCTCCATACATACATATGCATGTAGTGGTTGTCTTCGAATGGTACCCTCCCTCGCGTGGTTATCGGCGACAAGCCTATATATTCGTGGGCTCACGTGGACATCCATGATCACTTTGACCGACAACAAGATAGGTTACCATGGTGGATTCTTCCTTTGGTTCATGTTATCGTAGTAGGTCATGGTGAGTTCAGACCTAATTAAGTTTGAGCACATACTATATATGCATGGATGCATGAATCCCCGTCATCAGCTCGAAGTGTGGTGTGACATACATATGCATCGTCAACTAACCCTCGCTCCTTGTGGCGATTTCTGATTCCAAAGCACGGTGCCACATCAAAGTAGTTCCATTGTGTATTCAAACATCAACACCTCCATACATATGTTTGGGCCACACGCAGGCAGTGGTTGTCTTCGGGGACTAGCTACTTGTGTGATTATTGGCGAGCTAGCCCATCTATGGGGTCGCATGGACGGCCATCATTTTGACCAACAACAAGGGAGAGGTTGTACGACCAAGGTGGATTATTCTTTGTCAGTTTTACGATACATCTTGGTGAGATGCCCTCTCCCGCCGACTGAAAGTGTGTGTGTGTGTGTGTGTGTGTGTGTGTGATGGGAGGGGGGACTGCTACTTCGCACTTTGCTAGGAGAACCTCAGTGGGGGCGGGCATGCATTCATAGCTTAGGATTCCCCTCCTGCCGACACAAGGTGGGGGGCAAGCAATACCGTGCGCTATGCAAGGTAGGTGCCACATCGAAGTTGCATTTGGTATTTGAACATCAAACCACCCTTTTCATACATATATTTGGTCCACATACAAGTGTGTTCATGTTCTGACCCTTTCCCTCGTCATTTTCGCCAAATTTATGAACATTAGACAAGTCGGATGACGCAACAGACATGGTTCACTCACACTAACCGTGTGCCACGCCGGTGCCCCTGTCACGCACATCAGCACAGTACATTGGGCTCCACGAGGCCTCCCCTCTCAAAAATATCTACCCGCCTGCATGTTTTTTCTGTTTGATAACACACGGTTATTATGTTTCGACCGTGTGTGATGTTTGTTGTTCCCGCTCCCGCCTGTATCCCTCAAAAATATCTGCCCGGCTCGAGGGTTTTTCTGTTTCATAACACACGGTTGTTATTTTCGGACCGTGTGTGATGCACCATCATCCAAATTTTCAATAGCCCGGCATTTCACTCCCGCGTTTGACTCCCGCGTAGTAAAATTTTCAATAGCCGCGTCATTTCCTCAAACACCCCCTCCACACACACCCCAAAACCTCCAAGGGCGCGTGCGCGCGCGCACACACACACCCCCACCACAACCCCTCCCTCGCTCGAAACCCTAGCAAGGTCGCCGCCGCCGCCGGAAGGCCTCCATTATCAACATCTGCCGGTTTGCCTGTGCAGCTTACCCACCGATCTCCATATATACCCGGGCCACCCTGAGTTTCTTAGATGACGCCTGCCAAACACACCCTTTCCCACAGATCCCCATCCCCATCCCCCTCTCCTTAGCATCGCAGCCTAAGCCCAGCTAAGCTTCCCGTGGATCTCGAGGAGCGACTGGCCCAAAAGAGGTGTATCGCGGCCTCTTCGCTCGACGTTGCCGAGGTGGCCGCCGAGGAAGGTGACGACCATTACTGGCCACAGGCACTCAATCAGCGAGCTATAGTATGCGGGTATGTCGCAGACGCCGGCTACGTCATCGAGGTCGTCGACAGCGATGGCCTGACGCGGGCTATGTCACAAGTTAAGTGGCCCACCCGCAACCCCTCAGGTTCAACCGCCGTCGATCTCATCCATGGCCCAGCCGCTGATCTCCTCTGGCTCGCTGTCAAGAATTTGCCATCCTACATCGCCATCGAGCCCCTTTTGTCATTTCTGAAGGACATGTTCTACGACACTGGCTTGGGATCCACAGCTTCCAAGTCAGACCTCATCAACGGCGACCACGAGGAGGGCACCCTCTCCGGCTCTTCCAAGGGGAAAGAGCCCATCTGCTCTTCCAAGGGGAAAGAGCCCGTCTGCGACATCAGGGAGGGCACCCTACAGCCGTGCTCTTCCAAGGGGAAGGAGCCCATCTGCGACAACATGGAGTGCACCCAGGGTCCGTGCTCTTCCCACGGGAACGAGCCCATCTGTGACAAGTGAGGAAACCCATGAGTTGTTTTGTCGTGCCTCTTCACAGGGGGGGGAACCCATGATTTGTTTTTTCGAGTCCCTTTTGTAGTGTAGTGAGAATATGTCCAGTTTTAATTGCTATATTTGGTTGTTTGCAGTATGCCTTGTTTATTTCAGATGTTCACAATGTGATACTCTATCTGTGCAACTATTTACTGTGCAGTACATTTTCATCAATACCAGTTTTAAACATACCGATAGGAATGCATATATTTGCTTGCTGTTAAGCTTGTTATAGCTAGGATATGCCTCTTTTAAAGTTGTTTGGTTGTTTGTAGTTAGCATATGTCCAATTTCAAATGCTATCTTTGGTTGTTCATAGTATGCCTTGTTTATTCCAGTTATTCACAAGGTGATGTTCTATATGTGCAAGTATGAACTGTGCAGTTCAATTTCATCAATACCAGTTTCAACAATGCCACTATGAATGACTACATTTGGTTGCTCCATGTTGTAGTTAACACGCCTTTCCATTTTTATTTAACAATAACCAGTGTACTTAGACCGACACAATACCAATTTGAATGACTATGTTTGCTTATTGTTAAATGTTAGGCCTGTTGCAGTTAACACACCTTTCCACTTGTTTTACTTTACTAGCGTGCTTAAACCTGCACACTGAAGCTATCTTTTGGAGATTATTTTGTCTACCATGGATATATTTGGTTGATGTTTAGCCTGTTGTGCTTAACATGCCTCTCGATGTACTTACACAGGACAATTTTGTGAACGACTGCTATTTTCCATCAAGGTTAGTTTCATCCCATGGCTTATATATACTCACTGTTCAGGATATCGGTAGCTGGTACCATATAGGTCGGGGGCTGATAAGGGACTAATCAGTGAATCGGACTTTTAACTGAATATATCTGTAACCGCTACAAAAAAAAGACACATCCGTGACATTTTGGGCCGAACAATTTTTTTTCTGTCATGCTTATGACACTTCTATGATGATAATTGTGACAAAACCTGGTATCGTCATAGATGTGGTAGGCTCCTACTTCTATGACAAAAAATCATGACAGAAAATGGGGTTTTTGTCCTGGGCGGGCCGGAGACGCAGCTGCATGACACTCTTTTGGTCGTCCACGACGGAAAAAACCATGGTAGAAGCAAGGGCAAGGAAAATATCGGGGAGTTCCCGGTTACGGTGGGTGGTCGGGGCCGAGCGATGCACGGATGGATTGCGCGTTTCTCTCGTACACGTACGCACGTGGGTGCGAGGCGTTGGGCTCTAACTAAACCCGAGCGAGGCATTCGCCTACTGAACCCGAGCGATTGCACTGCAGGCTACGCGTTACTGAACCCGAGCGATCGATCGATCTGGCTGTTAACTGAACCCGATCGAGCGATTCCTTCGCTACTGCTGCTTACTGAAGCCGATCGAACCTGCTGCCTCTTGATGAACAGTGAGCGTTGTTGGGGTTGGATGAACAGTTCTCGGTGGGGGTTGGATGAACAGGACCCCGTGGTAGTAGAGGCCGTTGCCGCTGGATGAACAGGACCGCGATCAAGCCGGTTGGGGGTGGATGAACAGGACCCCGTGGAGGGCTGGTTGAACAATAGCCGGTGGAGGGCTGGATGAACAGTAGCCCGTGGAGGCGTGGTTGTACAATAGCCGGTGGAGGAGCGGTGGAGGCTGCATGAACAGGAGCCCGTGGATGAACAGTAGCTGGTGGAAGCAGGAGGGAGACGTCGTGGATGAATAATCGCAGGTGGAGGCTGGAGGAGGTCGACGGTGGATGAACAGTAGCCCCGTGGAGGCTGGAGCGAGGCAGTAGATGGTGGATGAACAGTAACCCATGGAGTCCCGTTTTGTGGTACGCCACACCCCTCCCGATGAACAGGACCCCCGTTTCGACCGTAGGAGGTCGAAGAGAAGCCTGTTTCCTCCGTTTTGCGGTACACCACACCCCTCCCGATCAACAGGACCCCGTTTCGATCGTAGGTACTCGAACAGAAGTCCGTTTCCTCCGTTTTGCGGTATGCTAGACCCTTCCCGATGAACAGGACCCCGTATCGACTGTACGCGGTCGAACAAAAGGCCCGTTTCCTCCGTTCTGCGGTACGCCAGGCCTCGTTTCGGCTGTTCCGTCCAAGCCGGTTGGCTCCCGATGAACACGACGTATTCCGTTGCCTCCCGATGGACACGACGACGCAGTTTCTCCGTTCTGACCCAGCCAGTTGGCTGCTGACGCCGTCGCTGCTCTCTGCTGCCTCTCCATGTACACGAGCCCTGGCCGTACAGCGCGAGTAGGCGTTCGAGACCCCGCCCGTATGTATGTATGTGGCCGTATTTACTTTCTTGCACCCTGGCTGTACGTATGTGTACACGATATTGACGGGACTGTGTGACATGCTAAGTCCGCGCCTCTACTACGACACGTGCCCTTCCTTACTCGGCCATGGTTCATCGTTGCAGCCTGCAGACCGATCGACCAGTATGTACATACACGTTTGCGACCTAAATGACAATGCTACATACGCTTCGACCAGGTGGGTCCCGACTGTCAGGGAGGATAAGGAGGCACTTCCTTGCGAGCGAAGATATAGCTGGTGGGTCCCAACTGTCAGGGGGAGAATCATTTTTTTTGCCCGTAATATGGACGCACTTCCTTGAGTGCGAAGATGTAGCTGGTGGGTCCCAGCAGTCAGGGGGAAACATTTTTTTTTGAAATACGGTGGCCCGTCCGGTCGGTCCCTGCTGTCAGGTGGATGAATCATTATTTTGTGCACAATAAGGATGCACTTCCTTGCTGCGGCCGTGGACCCAGCTGTTAGCCTCTCCACGTACAGTACTCTTTCGATGGAAGTCGTTCCTTGACCACATTGATCACGCCGCGCCGAGAGCACCAAGGTGGTGGACGACGGTGAGGCCTAGGAAGGGGACGACGCGGAGCCGGGGAAGATGCCGCGGTGGATGCTCACGCGGAGTGGAGTACGAGGGTTGACTGGTTCGGCTGCGGTGTGAGGCTGCCGTCACCGCAGGGGTTGTGGATGAGTAGAGGGATGGCCTGGCCAGAGGTTGGAGTAGGGTGGAGCGGTCAGGCCTGTGTGGCAGCAGAGCCGGCCATGGGAGGCAGGAGCAGGCGGCACGACCGGTGCTGGTTTGGGCGGCTGGAGCAAGAAGACCAGAGGTTGAAGAAGCACTACGGCCGTTGGATGGACATTGTATGGTCGCTGGAGCTAGAATCATTCATATTGACTAAGTTAACAAAGCCCTCAGTCCGCGTCAACTTAGTAGGCCCACAAGTCAGCCTCCCACTATGGTGCATCCCAGCTAGTAGGGGGAGTATTCATTTTTTTTGTGCGTAATAAGGAGGCACTTCCTTGCATGCGAAGATATAGCTGGTGGGTCCGAGCTGTTAGCGGGCGGAATGTTTTTTCGTGAAATATAGAGGCCCTACCGGTGGGTCTCAGTTGTTGGGTGGAGGAATCATTATTTTGCGCGTAATAAGGAGGCATTTCCTTGTGTGCAGCCATGGACCCAGCTGTCAGCCTCTCCATGTACAGTCCACTTCCGATGGATGTCGTTCATTGACCACGTTGACAACGCCGCGCCGAGAGCACCAGGGCGGTGGACGACGGTGAGGCCTAGGAAGGGAATGACACGGAGCCAGGGAAGACTCGGTAGTTGTTTCCCACGTGGAGGGGAGTACGAGGGTTTACTGGTTCGTCTGCCATCGCCGGAGAATAACAGCAGGTGTGGGTGAGTAGAGGGATTTCCAGGCCAGCGATGGGAGTAGGGTGGGGCGGTGAGGCCTGCGCGGCAACACAGCCGGCCACGGGAGGAGGGAGCAGGCAGTCCCGCCGACGCTTGTTTGAGTGGCTGGAGTAGGAAGAGCAGAGATTGAAGAAGCACGACGGCCGTTGGATGGACATCCAACAATCACTGCTCTCGTGCGTTGACTAAGTTGACACGACGTAGCGTGTGCGTCAACCTTTTTTTAGGAAAGCGTACGCGTCAACCTACAGTAGGCGCACAAGTCAGCCTCAAATCTATGGAAAACATCATACAGCCCATCTGCCATTATTTCTAATAATTTATAGCCCATTTTCTAATTCTTAAGGATTCTTTTGGAGCCCATATTCTTTTTGTTAGCATTACAGCCCATATTGTGGCCACGGTTAAAACATTATACGAAATTTTGCATATTTTGGTGCGGTCCGAACTGTTTCTAATCCCGAAATTTCGAGTCACATTCAAACTAATTTGAAAAATAAATTCATATCAATATAAAATCCAAATAATTGTCCACGCACAAAAGTCAATGGAATTTAAAATCTCGAAATAAAAAAAATAGTAATTTGAAACTAATTGCCGGTTTGATGTGTTTTAAAAGTGTACAGCCCATTTCTCATTACTGATAGCCCATTTTCTCGTCTTGAAAGATTTGCAGTCCAGCAGGGCTGACAAAGCAAGTAGGCCTCGGTTGGGTATTCTGCAAAAGAATAAAAAACTGGGCTAGCCATTTTCAGAAAGAAAAAAAACTACTGGGCTGGTCTTGTGGTAAACATAAAAGAAAAGGCTGGCTAGATAGGCCAGAGTGCCCCGCACAGCCCAGTTGACACCCTGCTTCCATCTCAAAAACAAAAATAACTGGGCAAGCTACTGGATCCCTAGTGTCAGCCGCTCGTTGTGCAATTCTCTCGTTTATTGACTACGTTGACAATGGCATGGGACCCAGATGTCAGAAATCCATTAGGAGGAACCATTTTTTTGGCTTGAAATAAGGAGGCACTTGCTTGCGTACTGCCATGACCCTGGTGGGTCCCTGCTGTCATCCTCTCCATGTACAATCATCTCCTGATTGTGTACGCGTCAACCTAGTATGCCCACAAGTCAGGCTCTAAACCCGTGGCGGACAAATACAACCCATTTAAAAAAATAACAGCCCATTCCATACGTTCACACGGAAAGTTCAACATTCAGAGCAAAGTAACAGGTCTGATCAGATATAGAGTACTGAACTTCCACGTTGACAACCATCATAGCCAACTTAACTATCTACTCCCAATAATACTCTAGTGTACAAGTACTGACTTACTCCTAGCTAACTAGACGATGTCGGCCGCCATCTGCGGTACACGCTAAATGCCGGCACCGACGTCCTCCTCCTCGCCTCGGACTTGCCAGAGGTGCGATAGGCCACATTGCTCGCGCGCGTTGGCCCTTTCCATGCCGACGTGGTCCACCGAAGCTTCGGCTTCTAAGCGGGAAACCCACTTGACGAGCTGGTAGTAAAATTCGGCGTCGCACATGCGTGCGTGCCCGACAGCCTCTAGGGCTATTTCCCGGGCGTCGGCCTCCATGTAGTCGGCCCAGTCGCGGGCGCTCTGCTTGTGACTCAAAGCAGTAGTGCGCTGCTGCTCCATGCCCCGCTGGCAGCACAAATCAGCGATACGCTGCTCCTCCGCCAGGCGGTCGTGCTCCAACAAGTCCTCATACTCGGCATTGCCATCTAAAGACCGATAGAATGCCTCCCCCCTCTGTCTTCCTTCCGGTGAATCACCGAACACAAGCTCCGGGGGTGAGCGCCTCTGGCGTCGCCTATTGCGGACGGTCGGGGGCATGACGGACGTGGCGAGAGCGAGGGCAAGTGGCGAGCGACGTCGGGCCGGTGGGGGTTGTGAGGGGAGCCGATAGGGCGAGTTGGGTGACGGTGCTACCGAAGAACGCCGGGAACCAGTAATTATAGGTGGAAGGTAGGTGAAGCAGCGTGTCGCGGGAAACGCAACGGTCATCGAAATTCAATGCATGAGCAGGCATGGCTTAGCGTGCCAGCTTACCATGGAAAACTGGAAAAACTGATGTGTCGTCCCGTCCCGTCAGTGGTGCGTCCCGTCTGTGCTGGATCGCGCATCGGCATGACGGTCAAACGAGTGCACTCGAATCATCTAGATTAGGTACTCCCTCCTTGTCAAAAATTATTCCACCACTCATCATCTACCTTGGTTGGTGAGATTTTTGAATTGAGCCCTGCAAACCGGAAAGGAGGTAGTACGTGCGTGATCCGCTATTTATTCATGTAGGATCGAGTAGGTCGGATAGTGTACGTGTAGGATCGCATTAGCTGATGAACGTTCGCTAGGAGATAAGGCATTTGCGAACGTTTTTGCTGGCAGTTTCTTCAGATTCGCATGGCATTTTCTTCAGAATAGCTTGTCAGTTTCTTCAGAGGTAGGCATTTTTATTCAAAAAACTGCCACTTCGGATCTTGTGTCACAACTAAAACTGCCAGGAGCGTATTAGTAGGCTAGCTAGTGATCGATTAGTAACTTGTAAACACTGAGCGAACAGAAATAAGGAACTGCTAGTAACTTGTAAACACTAAGAACACAGAAATAAGGATCATGCTGTGCACTGTAATCAGAGCCGATCCGTTCGAATGTTCACACGAGACTCACAGGCCTGGCATTGTAATATGTTCACATTAGTAGCCCAAATTTACAACCAACTAGTACGATTCCCATACATAAGATCAACATGTTAATGCATCTCAATGATTCACAGATCATATACAAATATGTAGCTCCAAAAGCAAAGATCTAGAAAAAACATCTGTTCTTCCTACTAACATGGATGCTTCTCTGGGCCAACATTCAGTACAGAGTGAAAGACTAATTTGTTTGTCAAGCCTACAATTCCTCTTGCAAACGTAAGTGGTATCACCAACAGCTAGAACCATGAGAATGAACCACACATGATGGAGGAACATCCACTGCAATATGATTTGGTCTTCTCTTGATCACACGGCGAGACTATTTTCGGAATACAAACTTTAACTTAGCCAAAATGATGCCCATTGTATAATTAGACCAAAGCAATGAAGCACCTAGTGTTGTCCAATAAATAGTACAGCACTACTTTTGTGCAGTCCATGAAGTGACTCTCCAATCTTTCTGTGTCTATTTTCAAATGGCACTGCATGCAGTGACTATACTATTCTTTTGTGCAGTTCCACCAAAATTGCGGTCACTTTGTTTGTTTGCCAAATAGCAACAGGCAGACATCTGTCTGCACAAATATCAAGCAGCTAGTAAACATATACCCCACCTTGTATTTTCAGTTTAAACACGTCTCTTCCGCTTAGCATCTGTCATGTTTTGCACTGGACAATTTGATACTGTCATGTTTTGCCCTGGACAATTTCGTACTGAATTGATTTGCTGGTACAGAGCAGAAATATAGTGCCTATTCTTCATCAGACCAAGGATATCCATGTTCGCAGTGATGGAAGAGGTGAAATCGATACAACCGAAATTGAGCATCTAATCATTGAATCATGTCCTACACCTCCAATGTAGGTCCACCCTGCCAATAAATTCACATGCAAACCACTAATATTACTATCTAATGATAGTACAAAAAGAGTAGCAAAATAGTAGCAAACCATGTACCTTCGTAATGAACAGCTCATAGTGCCACCAATTGGATATAATGGTTTGGAAGAAAACATGCTCCTAATGTTGAACCATTTGGACTTTTTGTGCAGTTCCACTAAAATCTAGCATCCCTGTTTGCATAGATATTAAAAGTGTGATTACTATAAAAGTGGCACTAGTTGAAGCATAGACTAACAAATATAAGCATTCCAATTTCTTAATGGGAAAAGGTAGCAAGACTGTTTCTAACCACCCGTTTGAAGGAATAAATAAGGCAACAACGGCTGATGTCAGGAAGGCATACATAGTATTTTCTTAAAAGCTGAACCATTCCTGACCTTTCCTCTTCTTTTAAGCATATTTTGTGCAGTTCAACTAAAATAAAATGCCATCACCGCCTTGATAATTCAGTGACACTGTACAAAAAGAAATGACTTAACATTACATCATGATGTCAGGTATGCAATCGACAGGCATTAGAGACAAACATACATACCTCCTCCAATAACATAATGAACATTAATTTTAACAAAGGTGTGACTAGTTTTACCGGGATAATTTGAGTGAACTCTACACACTCTGTTCCTTAATATAAGACGTTTTCGAAGTTAAATTTAAAGTACCCAAACGTCTAGTATTTAGAAAAACATGTAGTAGTTTTCTTGAGCACATATCTGGGAAAGCTTGCCACACTTTATATATGTCCATACGCTAAAGCAACACCATTCGAATAGTACAAATATACACTAATCCAGTGGCTAGTGCAACAATAGAGTAGTTTTTTTATTACGGCGTATAGTACAATGGTTTTACTGAACAGATTTCCATAAGCTAGCACTGGAAGATTTCTATAAGCATTAACAATACAAAATGTAAAGGTAACAAGTTTCAGCATTGGTATACTAGCTATGCAACAGCATTAAACCCAAATACAAAAGTCTGAAGGTAACTAGCATTATTACCTAATGACAGTATAAAAAAATTGCAAACCATGTACCTTCAAGGTAAATATCATTTCGAACTCGAGGGGACCTCAAAATTGCTATCCCAATCTTGATAATCGATCGAACATAAAAACTTGATCGAACGAATCAAGAGAACAGCCGGAGGAGGAGGTGCCCACTCTTGACCTTTCCTCTTGTCTTCATAATTTTTGTGCAGTTTAACCAAAATAAAATGACATCAGCGCCTTGGCATTTTGGTGACACTGTACAAAAAAAATTGACTTATCTCATGAAAGTGAGGTATGTAATCTATAAGAATTAACAGTGCAAAAATCTAAAGGTAGTAACAAGTTTCATCGTTGGTATACTGGCTGTGCAACAGCATTAGAATGCCTTAGCTGAAAAATCTTTAATACATCCACAATCAACAGCTAACCCTAAAATAATCCAGTGACATTAAATGGCATTGCTTAAATTTATCGGTGGCATTAGACTGAGTGCGGCATTAGTTAAATGTGGCATCACTTTAGCAGTAGCATTGCTTGACTTTACCGCTGGCGTTATACTAACAGCAAAAAAGTGGCAATAAGAGCATGAGAGGCCCATTCGGACAGTGCGCGCACCAGTACGATGTACTCCACGGATGCATAGAGTGGTGAGGGAGGTATGGTTGCCCAGAGCAACAAATATCCAGGCAGCATATGTGGATTACGTCCCATTTTTGTTCTCTTTAGCCACCTTTTTCCTATGTGAGGATAATAAACCGATCGACCTGGTCATTCTCTATTGCGTTGTCATGCCTTTCTACCCTTTTTCAACCAAGAGACACGAGACTCGTTCCTTAGCTACTAATTTTCCCCTTTTCAACCTAGATGCGGGTTCGATGCCTAGTCTCTTGGATAGTACTTTCTCCATTCCTTTCCTTATTCAACCCAGACATGGATTAGTCTGCATGAAGTAGGGTTTCCTTTAATAGTGCAAATTAAGGTTTTCTTCTGCGTGACCAGCAGAGCAGAGGATAGCAAATTGGGAAGATGGTGGAGTGGAAAAAGGTCCACATGCAGCGACGTGGCAGATGGGGTAATAGAACAAGGGTATGGCTTGAAAAGAGGTAGCATACCTGAGGGTCGGCAGGAAGTGGCTTCGCTCGTGGTCATCGTCCTCCGCACACACTACGGCAGTGAGCTTGGGGACGGAGGCCATCCCGCGTGGGCGCTAGCTCTGAGAGGACGGCCTTGTCGTCAGTGCGTGACCTCGCTCGCCGACGACGAGTGCGTCAACGCTGCACGTCCTTTTCTTCCCGATGAATCTGTGACCACCGGTGAGGAGGGAGTGAGAGGCCGTCTTTTTTAGATCTGGAGAGAGGGTGATAGTGTGAGAAGCAAGTGGGCAGCCCTTAGCAAGAAAGAGCTAAAGCTCCAGCATATATATCTTTTTTGATACTAGTAATAGAGGTGGAGTAGTGGTAGAGTAGTTTATATTTTCTCTGCATACAGTACCAGTTAGTCGTGCTTCAAAACTGAACGACACGCCATTAAAAAAATAAAGTCAAGAAATAATGCGGCACCTCAGGCCAACGCGGCCAGATCGCATTTTGCACGAGAAATGACACACCATGTTTCATTGACATGTGGACCCATTCCAACATGTCAGTGAGACGACGGCGAGTCCTTTTGTACAATTTTCGAACGGACGTCTATGTAGGCCTGGGCGCCTCTTCCTGTACCGTGGCAACCGTCCACCGCCTCTTCGCCTTTCCCTCTCGATTTGGAACTGCTGTCGCACGCTCTTCCTCCCTCCTCCATTTGCCTTCACCCTTCCTTCTACCATTGTTCGATCGTCTTCTGCATGGAGGGAACAAGCCGGAAACGACCCTGTTATTCTTGCCCCGATCTAAAAAATGACGTGGTGGAGGAACTCATTGATCGGTGCGACGTCATCACCTCGGCTAGCATGGTAGGTTCGTTCAAGACCATTCTCGACTCAACTAATAACATCATTACAAAGAACCCAAGGGTCCAGGAGCGGTTTGATCTCCCCTATCTTCTTCGCCATGACCCTGCTCGCTGGCGCGCGGACGACGGAAGCCTCGCCTTGTGCAAGTTGATGCCGCTTGATAATGATACATGTGATGTTAAGATGCCATCGCTTGAGGGTAAGGCTTGGGCAGGCACAAATGGAGATTGGGTTGTTTATATTGGGTACAACTGCGAGTGGGAACTTGTGAATGTGTACACTCGTCACCGGGTTCCACTTCCAAAAATCTCAAACTGCCCTGAAGTTGAGCACACCGGTATCCTATGTACGTTCAAATACGATCATGGTGACTGTCGTCTACGGAAGATAGCAATTTGTCGAGTTCCCAACCGCTCTTGGGGTTATAGGAATGCTTGTGTTGTCGCTATCTTCGACAAGCTTGTTGCCGTCCTTCATACTTCAACTCAATGGATATTGCTCAAAAATCAGTTTCTATACACGGATGTGTACTGTGATGCAATTTAATATGAGGGTCTTGTGTTTGCTGCCACCACTTCTGGCATTGTTTTCGTATGGGATCCTTATTGTTTCGGTATGTTTGTCTTCCACTTTAATTATAATTGTTTCATTCACCATGCATGTGAGTTAGTATCCCCGTACTAATTAACCTTCTTTTTTTCCAAGGTCCTGTCAACATTCCCCCACTGATACTTGGAATTTTTACTATAGCCAAGGGGGAGATGACGATGATGATGATCACGAGCATGAAGACGAGCAGGACCTACATACTCAGTGGCGCCTGGCAACTTATTCCGATGGATCACCTCTTCTTGTCTGTATACAGGGCACTGCTGATGTTACCAAGGAAGCAGGTGTTGTCTCCCATGGTCGCACTCTCCGGACCTATTCCAACATCCGTTGCAGGGTATTCGGGATGGATACTAGTGTGCTAGCGCCAGCACCTTCTCCCTGGTTCAATATTGATAGTCTTGGAGAAAACTCGCTCTTCCTTGGACTAAACTATCCACTGATGGTGAAAGGCGATCCAGCTGCTATTGGCACAACATTACTACCATTTATGACAAGCAACTGTATTTATACCTTGGACATTGCTATGCTTCCCTACCCTGGCTATCAAAATATGCGTCCTGACATAGGCCGCTTCAGCCTGGATGATGATTCTTGCATTGGTATCGAGATTGACAATAGCTGGCCTTGCCCAGAGAATCACTTCTGGTTCAAAGCAAGCGTTTCCAACGCCAAGGATTGGTTGGCCTGAAGTTTATTTCATCGCTTTGTTATTTGTTGTGTGAGAAAAACTTTAGTGTTTATAATGTATCCTCGTTGTCGTTGTGGGTTGATGACCTGTTGTACGTAATGCTAAATGATATGCCTGTGATAAACTTACTAAATTTATGAATGGCTTTCGAGTCGGTTCTCAGAGTGGGTGCTGCGATGAGGCAAAAAAATATATTCCCAAATACATAATTGTACGTGCATTGCAACAGGTTATCGGATGAGTCCAATCAACAATAGTACTACTATTTGTACTAGCTTCACATGCTTCGCGCGTCGGGCGGGTGTTTTTACTGTAGCTGTGAATCCCATCATCCTAGGTCCTCGGATGAGTCCAATCAACTGTAGAAATTGCATTCTGATGATTGGGTTCAAACTTTCAAAACTGCTGCACTATCTCTACGTCTACGTATACGTAATACAACAAGTTTTAAACTTGAGACCAGCCATCCACCCTCACAAAGAACACTTTTTAACCTAGCACAGACTCCAGAAAATTTGGCCACAGTGTGAGGTGGGCCATATGTTAATGTGTTCGCTGTACATAACCAGCACCTCGAATCCTCGATATATAGTAGGGTGGCATGGGCCAGAACAAGCATTCACATCCAGGAGTACGGCACACGCCACCAGCACGACTTCTATCTGACACCATATTTCTTGGAGTCCTTGCTAACGCTATCTCTTCAACCTCCTCGTTTCTCTAACTCAGCCATCGTGCGGCGGCCGAGGTGGGGGTTTGCCGATAGTCGGTTTCTTCAACTACGGTCCCACTTGTAAGGCCAAGTCCAGCGCACGACCCCAAACGGATGTCCGTTTTGCATGGATTCTGTCCGTTTGGGTAGGGCAATGGGGTCGTGTTCGGGCCATTTCTCGGATGCGGTGGCCGTGCGCCCAACACGCGGCCGCATCCCGGCCGCATCCCGTCCGCGTACATTTTTCCTTGCAAACACATATCTTTTTTTCATCATTAATTTTTGGTAAATGGAAATACATCACCAAATTTTGACTAGAAAAGCAAGACCAAAGAAAACAAGAACCACAAGAATACATTTTAGAAGATATCCAACTTCCATAACTGCTCCTGTAAATTGGATTAGTGCCTTCTCGATGCATTCATTGTTGATCTGCGGAGACTCGATCTTGCGTGCTTCTTTCTTCTTCGAGTGTAAAGAAGTAGACGTTGCTTCCTCGCATCTAGTCTTATGTCTAGCCTCTATTCTATCAACAAGTGCACTAGTCTCATCTCTAGCCTCTATGCTAGCTAAAAGTGCACGAACATCTACTAAATTGCGCTCTATCAATATATCGATGTACTCTTCTTCCTAATACCAAAACTTGCATCCATTCTACACAATAAAATTTTAAATTAGCACAACTAGTCAAATCTGAGAGCACAACCGAAGCTAAAGTAGCACATACCCCATCGGTTGAGCACTTGATGAACACCCATTCGGGATGTTCCGGTGTTGTAGACACACGGCGCAAGACCTTCTTTGGGTAGTCGTCGCACGTAATCAGTGGCAATGGTGCGCCGATGAGCTTTTGGGCCAGCATCGAGCCCGGCCGACCGCCATTCATGTATCTGTCGGCGGACCGCCGATGGTGTAGATCCGAGCGGCTAGAGGAGGAGTCAGTACCTGCATGCGGCCTTGCGGCCTTGCCGGGGCTTTCCGGCCCGGTGCCCGGCCAGTCCATGGCGCAGTGCGGCCTCCCATAGCCGGGCGAGCTCAAGCCCGATAGGATCCGCTCCAAATCCGGCCGCCGGGTGCGCAAAATAGGTAGCCGTGGTTGGGTAGCTCGGGGGCGTCGAGGGAAAGGGGGCTGAGCGAGCGCGCGTCCGAGTTGCACGCGCTGGAGTTGGCATAAGTGAAGATGCAAGACAGCACGCGTTTCCCTAGCGGCGTGGCGGACCAACCGTGTGGGGGTGCGAAGTGGCTTCGCTCGTGTGGGGGACGGGGGCCATTTTGCGCGGGCGCTAGGTCTGACAGGACGGCCTTGTCGATAGTGTGTGACCTCTGTGGCAACCGTCCGCTCCCCACTAGCCTCTTCGTGTACCGTGGCAACCGTCCACCGCCTCTTCGCCTTTCCCTCTCGATTTGGAACTGTTGTCGCACACTCTTCCTCCCTCCTCCATTTGCCTTCACCCTTCCTTCTGCCATTGTTCGATCATCTTCTCCATGGTGGGAACAGGCCGGAAACGACCCCGTTATTCTTGCCCCGATCTGAAAGATGACATGGTGGAGGAACTCATTGATCGATGCGACATCATCACCTCGGCTAGCATGGCAAGTTCATTCAAGACCATTTTCAACTCAACTAATAACATCATTACAAAGAACCCAAGGGTCCAGGAGCGGTTCGACCTCCCCTATCTTCTTTGCCATGACCCTGCTCGCTGGCGCGCGGACGAGGGAAGCCTCGACTTGTGCAAGTTGATGCCGCTTGATAATGATACGTGTGATGTTAAGATGCCATCGCTTAATGATAAGGCCTGGGCAGGCGCAAATGGAGATAGGGTTGTTTATATTGGGCACAACTGCGAGTGGGAACTTGTGAATGTGTACACTCGTCAGCGGGTTCCACTTCCAAAAATCTCAGAGTGCCCAGAGGTTGAGCACACAGATGGTCTACGTACGTTCAAGTACGATCATGGTGACTATCGTCTACAGAAGATAGCAATTTGTCGAGTTCCCAACCGCTCTTGGGATTACACGAACTATCAAGTTGTTGCTATCTTCGACAAGCTTGTTGCCGTCCTTACTTCCACGCCTCCATGGATATTGCTCAAAAATCAGTTTCTGTACACGGTTGTGTACTGTGATGCAATTCAATACGAGGGTCTTTTGTTTGCTGCCACCACTCGTGGCACTGTTTTTGCATGGAATCCTGATGCTTTCGGTACGTTTGTCTTCCACCGTAATTATAATTGCTTCATCCACATGCATGCGGGTTAGCTAGTTTCCCTTTACTAATTAACCTTCTTGTGTTTCCAAGGTCCTGTGAACATTCCACCACCTATACTTGAAAAAATTTATAACCAAGGGGGAGATGACGATGGTGATGATCACGAGCATGAGGACGAGCAGGACCTATATACTCAGTGGCGCCTGGCAACTTATTCCGATGGATCACCTCTTCTTGTCTGTATACAGGGCACTGCTGATGTTACTAAGGAAGCAGGTGTTATCTCCCATGGTCGCACTCTCCGGACCTATTCCAACATCCGTTGCAGGGTATTCGGGATGGATACTAGTGTGCTAGCGCCAGCACCTTCTCCCTGGTTCAATATTGATAGTCTTGGAGAAAACTCGCTCCTCCTTGGACTAAACTATCCACTGATGGTGAAAGGCTATCCAGCTGCTGTTGTCACAATGTTACTACCATTTATGAGAAGCAACTATATCTATACCTCGGACATTGCTATGGTTCCCTACCGTGGCTATCATAATATGCGTCCTGATATAGGCCGCTTCAGCTTGGATGATCAGTCCTGCGTTGGTCTCGAGATTGACAATAGCTGGCCCTTCCTAGAGGCTTACCAATGGTTCAAACAAGCGTTTCCAACGCCGAGGATTGGTTGAGCTGAAGTTAATTTCATTGCTTGTTATTTGTTGTGTGATGAAAACTTTAGTATTTACTAGAATGTTTTGTTGGAACTAATCTATAATCCAACATGTATCCTCGTTGTCGTTGTGTGTTGATGACTTGTTGTATGTAATGAATGGTACATTTGCACGTGCATGTCATAAACTCAATTTATGAATGGTTTTCGACTCACTTCTTGGAGTGTGAGTACCGTAGTAGTATAGCCAGCATCCGGTTATATGAAGTTGCCACATCACATAGAGCCAACCTAATATTGGAGTATGCTAGCACAATAGTTAGTTCTAGTTCGATCAACTAGAGCTAGGTGTCGCACGGAGGCCGAGAAATATGGTGATAGCGTGACTGCGTGAGGTGGGCTTGTACGTAGTATGATGTAGGCACAGGGCTTGCCGTGTTTCCTACTCCTCCCGTCTAAATGTGGAGAAGATTTGGTCGAGTTCTTCCTCCTTTTGCCGACACCTGGGACATCCAGTATCCAGGTCGTGTCATGCAAGAAAATGGAGTGCTAGTTGAAGTCACGCGATGTGCATCTTGGGTTAAACTGTAAATAGAATCTTACTCTTGAGTAACTCCAAAAGCGGCCACCGAAGATCTTTATTGGATTTGTTTTTCATCACCAGCACGTCAAGGAGAAAGATGTGCAGGTTCAGTGGGTCGTCTTGTGTTTTCACTGACATGTGGGACCGCATGTGAGCAAACAGACGATGGTCTTCGCGCGTCTGCTGGCTAGCTGAGAAGAGAGAGAGAGGCGGGCAGTCACAGGGCCACCAGTGCGTCGACGAGGTTGTCACCATAGAGGCCGTTGAGGGCGGTGGGCATCACAGAGCCTGGGCGCGTGGGCTGGAGGCGTACGTCAAGGTCGTCCGCGAGCTTCTTGACGACGGCGAACTTGTCGAGGAAGCAGACGAGGACCTCGTCGAACAAGGAGACGAAGCTGTCGTCCAAGCGGCCTGTCGCCCTGGTGGCCTCAAGCACGACCTGGAGATGTACCTCGGTGCCGGGCCGCAGGCCGGCGTCGTGGACTATCTGGCACAGCCAGCTGATGCTCGCGCTCATCGCCTTCATGGTTCTAGCTTCTAGTCAACTGATCTTGCGATTGGAGTGATCACTCTTGCCCTTGGTTAGGGTGCGTAGGTGATAGAGGCGGGGTGTCCCGATCTTTCGATGAGATGATAACTATCGATTGGGTGGAGACGACTTTGACGATTCGACTACAAACGTGCACGACGTTGCGCCTTAGCAATCGCTAAACCAATCTCCCGAGGTTACTGACGATGCTGAAAGCACGATCAGCCTGACAACGAAGGTCTATTCCTGCACGCAATCGAAGAACAAGCAACAATATGATAATGGAATCTGAATATTGCGAATATAGATGAAGTATTGATAAAGCTGGGGATCCGAAAGCGGTCTTGGTCTGGTCGTTGGACATAAACGAAGTACACGAAGTTGCAATGGCTAACTTTTAACTAAACAAATCCCCAGGAAATAGCTACTAGATGGATCTACTTATATAGGAGTAAGGGGTGGTGGCCAAGGAGGTGGGAGGATGTCCCAAGGCAGCCTAAAACTAACCCTAGGTCGTACAAGGCTCATGGGCCCAAGTGGAGGTGATGCAACACCTTTGGACTTGTAGTTTGACTCGGATTCTGCTGCAGCATCAGATTGTTTCATCGATAACTCAAAGCTCTAGAAGAATTTTAAGGCGAATCCAATTGGGTTGGAAATAGCACGAAATCTACTTTCCAACAAAAAAAGAATCACCCAATTCGGAGTCCGTATGAAAAAGTTCTTGGCGTTTTGAGTCAGGTATGTCTGTGCAGTCCGAATCTGAATCCAGAACGTGAGAGACTTGGACTCTATCTTCTCTTGGCCCAAAAGTGACGTGAGAGGACTTTTTGAACAGCACCTAAACTTCTCTTTTTCCCTTATCTTCATATGTGAATTGTACAAATGTCCCATACACCTGCAATTATACATAGCACAAAAGTTTGTGAAGTATTTTTGTCCTGGATGACACAAATAAATTATTGCATATTTTGCATTAGAAATCACCTCACAAATATACATGTATGCAATATTTTTGGTCGTATCCAAGGTAGTCATGTCCTCATCATCCTCCCCTTCTTGAAAACAAAGCCGTCCTCGGCGTTGCTTAATCTGAAATGTGGCTAACAAAAGAGACAAGGTGTACTTGTTGTATATGTACATGTCACCATTTTTAATTCCTTTGGTTTTTGCACATATGACACATGTAAACATGAGTAACTTTCATAGTTCATAAAATATAATAAAGCCAAAATATTATCACAAGATATAGAAGGCATGAAAATATTGCAACTCAGTTTGCACATATAAGTGAAGCTCTTATTCATATCAAAAGATTGACAATGTTCATCATTAAACCATCCCAACATTGGTGAATAAACCTTATTTGCATCAAATTTACATGCTACAACATGCTTAAATAAGCAAACATGCAATAAGTCATTTGACACAGAATCATCACCAATATTAGAGGTCATATCAAAATGATTAAACATTGGTTCTTTTGCATCAACAGTTAATTCAATGGCTGCACTCAAAATTGTTGGTATTTCAGATGTTTGATCACATGATGCATTCATGACAGTAACACGATTCTCTAAAATATTCAAATCAATAGGTAACTCAACACATGATGTATTCAAGTTAACTAGGCATGCATCATTCTCATGTGAAAGTGGAAAATCTGTACATTTGTCCTTACCTCTTATGATCAACTCAGATCATGTAGGCACTCTCGGTGGTGATGTGTCACATGGTGGAGATGATGTAGTCCTCGCAACAACGGATGTGGTTGTCATAGTATGCCTAGTAGCTGAAGAAACATCTGTATCAACACTTTGAATGTGCACCTTGCGCTTGTTCTCCTCGTGGGCAACACGTCGTTTTATTCTCTGTTCAGCTTTGCAAGCAAGACTAAACAAACGGTTCATAGGATAACACTCTTCATGAATTAGTATCTCCTGAATATCACTGTTTAATCCTCCCCAAAATCTATCCATAAAATCTTTTTCACTTTCTTCTAAAAATGAGTGCAACAAGGTAGTTTGTAAATCATCATAATATTTTGTTACGGTGTCACTACCTTGTTTTAAATGTTGTAGTTTTTTAATCATGCCACGAGTATAATGAACATCTACTAATCTATCTCTCATGACATGTTTTAAACCATCCCAAGTAGTAGGTATATAATCAGGGTTTAACCGACAGTATTCACTCCACCAAACTAAAGCAAAGCTACTGAAAATACTAACCGCAGCTTGAAATTTTCCACGCTCATCAAAATTATGGGAAACAAATATAGCATTAATTTCATACTCCCATTCAATATATAAATCAGGCCTAAAACGACCAGTAAATGGTGGCATGGAAACATTAACCTGATTATGTGCATTCTGATGTTGTTGCTCCTCTTGTGACGGTTGTTGTATTTTCTTAGGTGATGGCAAATCTCCCACGATCGATGAAGCCCAAGAACTAACAACTCCGAAACCTGCCATAGTTAGTAGAAAACAAGAAACAAAATCCGAGAATAATGTTCCTATGAACTACTAGGATGTGGTGGTAAAACGCTCACAGTATAGCAAATATCAATATCTTACAAGTTCTTACCATGCAGCAGGTGGTGACAAGCAACCAGCGGTGTCAAATAACTCCGAAGATTGAGTAAAGCGATTGCCAGGGGAATGTACATATACACGGTGTAGAAATTTGTGGAGCTTGGAAAGCTTAAATATTTGGTAGCAAAAGATTAGCAATAATCAATTCAGAGATGCAATGTTGAATAAACGCTCAACGACGGTACTGTGCTGGTCCTAGGTTAGACCGGACTAGAGACGCGAGCCTAGAACACTAATGAGGTCACGGCGTAGCACAACTAGCATCAATAAAGGATATGAAGTAGCTCTGGACAGTAAGATAAAAGTGAATAGCACAATAGCAGTAAAGATAATGATGTGAAATAACTGCCAAGCAGTATATACCAACAACTTTCTCTCCAACTTTCCTCTGGAAAAGTTTTTGCCAATTTTTTGATAATTTTTCTCAAGAATGGCACTGACTCAAGCTTTCAAACGCAAAAAGAATCACTCAATTCCGAGTTGATATGAGGAGTCAAAAAATTCTAAAACTGGCCTGAAAAACTGAAACAAGCTGTGTTCGCGAACTTCGGGGGGCAAAAAGACCTATTTAGAAGCCGATTTTGAGGTGTCAAATATTGAACAAGCTTCTGCAACTATTTAGATGCGACTCGTCGCTAGCTTTAATTTGTGTACTCACGGAGCCAAAACGGACTTCTTATGCGGAAGATATGCCTGTTTTACTGAACAGTGCACAAAACAGATTCCAATCCGAATTCAGCTACGAGATTGACTCTAGATAGATCCGAATTTTGTTTTTTTTCTTCTCTCTTTTTTTTCCTCACACTTTTTCTTTCTCTCTTTGTTTTCTCTGACTTTTTTTTACCTTTTTTTCTCTCTCTTTGTTTTCTCTGTCTTTTTTGTTCTCTCTCCCTCTTTTCAAAACAAACTAGATAAGATGCAGATTGGATCAAGCAAACATGTGAACGACCTCAACTATGATTATGACAATGAACGGTGGGTAGCACGTGGTGGAAATTGATGGATGGGATGGTGGATAGCGGAAGGAATAATGATGCAGCGGTGGCGTGACTAATGTGAACAGAACTCGAAACTCTAAACGAACTAGACACTAAGACCAGCAACTCAACACGACGATGCAACTGATAATTCAACTATACAAGCACTGAAAAGAAAATTGCGAAGGCTCAGACCGGCTTGGACAAAGGATGAACAGATCTAACTTTTTTTGTGGCTTTTTCTTTGGACAATAGGTAAGAAAATAAATCTAATCTAGGGATAACTGGAAATTCTCACCGAGCAACCTGAAAACTGATACCACTTGATAGAGGCGGGGTGTCTCGATCTTTCGATGAGATCATAACTATCGATTGGGTGGAGACGACTTTGACGATCCGACTACAAACGTGCACAACGTTGCGCCTTAGCAATCGCTAAACCAATCTCCCGAGGTTACTGACGATGCTGAAAGCATGATCAACCTGACCACGAAGGTCTATTCCTGCACGCAATCGAAGAACAAGCAAGAATATGATAATGCAATCTGAATATTGCAAATATAGATGAAGTATTGATAAAGGTGGGGATCCGAAAGCGGTCTTGGTCTGGTCATTGGACACAAACGAAGTACACGAAGTTGCAATGGCTAACTTTTGACTAAACAAATCCACAGGAAAAAGCTACTAGATGGATCTACTTATATAGGAGTAAGGGGTGGCGGCCAAGGAGGTGGGAGGATGTCTCAAGGCAGCCTAAAACTAACCCTAGGTCGTACAAGGCTCATGGGCCCAAGTGGAGGTGATGCAACACCTTCGGACATGTAGTTTGACTCAGATTCTGCTGTAGTGTTAGATTGTTTCATCGATAACTCAAAGCTCTGGATGAATTTCAAGGTGAATCCAATTGGGTTGGAAAGAGCACGAAATCTACTTTCCAACAAAAAAAGAATCACCCAATTCGGAGTCCGTATGAAAAAGTTCTTGGCGTTTTGAGTCAGGTATGTCTGTGCACTCCGAATCTGAATCCAGAACGTGAGAGACTTGGACTCTATCTTCTCTTGGCCCAAAAGTGACGTGAGAGGACTTTTTGAACAGCACCTAAACTTCTCTTTTTCCCTTATCTTCATATGTGAATTGTACAAATGTCCCATACACCTGCAATTAGACATGGCACAAAAGTTTGTGAAGTATTTTTGTCCTGGATGACACAAATAAATTATTGCATATTTTGCATTAGAAATCACCTCACAAATATACATGTATGCAATATTTTTGGTCGTATCCAAGGTAGTCATGTCCTCATCAGTAGGTGTGTAGGATTTTGTAGATTGTACTGGCGGGGAGCCTTTATATGAGAAGTGCAGACTGCGTTGCATTCACGTGTGTGTTGGCCATCTACTCCTCGGCCCTCCCTCCGTGGGACTGAGCTCAGGTGCCTTAACTACACCTGCCTTTAGCTGTATGACAGGTGGGCCAGCCACCTGTTGGGCCCACCTATCATACACCCAAAGGCAGGTGCAGTAAGTCAATGAAGCTGCGTCCCCCTCCGTGCCGGTGCAGTATAGTCATCTCATCGGACCTCTAGTTGGGGCAAAACGAGAGAACTTTGATGTTTACTGGTTTATTGGTCCCCTTTGCATTTTGCACCAAGTTTTGACCTTTGATTTAACTAATAAAATGTTAATGCATGTAACCAAAAATGTTGTGCTAAGTAGTCTCAAGTCATTGAATGCATACGCACCCCACGTCTCCTATTGGGTGATTTCTTTTTTCATGGCAAAAAACAGGGAACGAGGTGGGTAGTTAATGCACCGCGCCTAAAAGTTTTGGGATTATTTGGTTTTCGTAACGTGACTAATGCACCAGTACGGAGGGAGTACAATAGTAGTCTTTGATTGCAATTTTTTGTTGTTAGCTTACCAAGCTGAGCGCTCGGTGAGTACAATTGTAGTCTGATTGATGAGACTTCAGATTTGAGCCATCTACCGGAAGGGAGAGTGTATAATATCATCGGGAACTACGTTCAAAAACGAATAAAACAATACTCCATGAATTTATTTATAGAGGGAGTAGTATATTTTTTGTGACATGCATTACTAGATATTGCTAGTCAAATACTAAATCCAGACGGGCGTGGTAGTACTACTAAATCCAGACGGTGGTGCTAGACTAGTAGTAGTACTATCAATGTAGTACTAGTACTGTACTACCCGTTGGTCAAATTACTCCTCACAGTGAAGTGACAAGACCCTGTGCCGGAGATGACACCTGAGTGTAGGCGCCGTGTTCGGCATACCAAAGTCAGCCTCACCATGTGCAGTCACTATCATCATGCCTATATAGCTAGCCTGCTTACAACTAGCCATGTTCGACATAATTTCCCGTGCGTTGCCACGAGTATCTCTACTCTTTTCTTATATGGAGTACGAGTAAGATGCCCGTGCATTGCACGGAACACCAAGATTGGGGGTGGACGGCGCCGGCAGCGGCCATCGTGCTAGATTTTTCCATGGCCTTCTAGATGTGGTGGGGAGGAGATAAGGCTGATTGTTAGAGACAAGGAGTTGTTTGTAAATAGGGAACAAGTGCGGGCATCTTTTTGCAAAACTGCAGAAGTTTGCTTTGTATGCGTCAGATCTAGATCCGACGGCTATTGGTGAAAGATGGCAGTCACACCATCATCACCAACTCAGGACCTCTTTGATTCGCAGGATTTTGAAAACGCAAGAATAGGACACGGCAATATTACAAGTTTCAAACTGATATTACAAATGTTAGGAGTAATGCTGCACCTACGAAGAGGGAATTACTAGGAAGTTTACGTAAGAACTTTTGTTACTTTAGGTGGATGCAGCATTATCGTAAAAACTAAAATCCACCGCCCTGACAAGTCACTAATGGGCAAATAAATTTTCGAGTCTCTGGCAACTTGATGTTTCAAAAACAAATTCAGCTTCTAGAGAGACTTTGTCATTTAGGCTTAGACACTTAAGGTGATCAGCACACCATTCATTGTTGCGCCAGAGAACGCCAAACCTCATTACCTTGAGCACACTTGCCTCCACAACAAAGAACCTGGCCAATTTAATCTCAGATGTGCTGCCTCGGTAGTCGATCAAATCAATTTCTGTAAGATGGAGATCAAGGCATTCGATGAGATTGTTATAGTGCAGCACATTTTTCACTTTCGGGTCTTTTTTTATCTACAAAAGAAGAGAACATATTAGAGCAGCTGGCTGTATAAGATTGCCGTGTCATCAAGAGGTACCAATATCATTCGCTCATACGATAGGGTTGGCTAACTAGTGATAAATTTTCACTCTCTCTCTCTCTTTCTCTTTCTTCTCATTTACCTAGGAGCACGTGAAGAGCTTGGGCATTTGTTGCCTTCCACTATGTGGCCGATGCCATATTTCTCAAAAGTATGCCACATAATACGCATCAATGTCAAATCAAAAGATTTTGGCACCGCTCTAGCGATGTGAGAGAGTTGGCACAGCTGTGCACACAGACCCACATGTATAAACAAATCAATCAAACCAACTACACCAGCCTCTCACTCTCCCAAACAAGTGTTTTTTTATTGCCTCAGTCCTCTCCCTCTTCCACGAAAGTGTTTTTTCATTGCGTGAGTTAATTTGGCACCGGAGCAAAGTAGGTGATCCAGATTGGGGCACCAGGTGAGCAATGGAGGGGCATCGATGCCAAATGCATCACAAGTGAATTTGGCATGTGTTTTGGCCTACATAGTGGAGGGCCGTTATAGCCCACTTTTGTACTACCTCGTATTTAGTGTAAAATTTTGACCATAGATTTACATAAGAAAATTCCAATGCATGTCACCAAAAATTATACCATTTGAAATTATGTTCAAATACGAATCCAACGATATAATTTTTAGTGACATGCATTAACATTTTGTCAGTTAAATCTATGGTCAAATTTTGATACTACAAAATAGGAAGAGTAAACCAGGACGGAGGTAGTACTTGCTCTTAGGGTAACCATAGAGTTACTAGTCTAAGTTACTTGCCACTATGACTAGCCTAGGCTACTAGTAGTACAACAAAAAAACGATGCAGGTGATCACGTGAGAAAAAAATACTAAAGACATTTCTTTCGGTGCAGTGCGTAGATGCAGTTTTGAACACTACACTTGTCATCGTAATTTGGGAAAATTACGAAAAAAATTGAGCTACGTTGTGATTACCATTTACTAATAGGAAAGAAGTTTCACCTCGATGAGTAGCTTCTCCGTGCACGGAAAGCATGTAAGGAATCCAATAACTTGATCCAGATTAGGGCCGATAGATTTTATTGCCAAGATCTTCACTGTGCGCATAGACTGGGTCAAGCTTGTGGGAATCATTTTCTGGATGACAGTCATAAATACATCAATAAGAAATTTAAAAATGTGAATTTCAAGAAGATGGAGAAGAAGATGAGTGTTGTATCTGAACGATTACGGATCCAATAAAGAGTTCGGAGAATTTTGCAGACGAGTACACCAACGCTGTCAATTTCGGCCCGTCAATGACCTTGATTTTTGTTGGACCTTCTAGATCAGATACAAGCAATCTCTCAAGGAAAGGCGCATTCTCAATGACCATAACGTGGAACAGCTGGAGTGATCTCTTCCCAATTGATGTCTTGTTGCGTGGCCAGCAAGACACACAAATCCATTGGAGATTCGTCGAGGCGATGTGGAGGCTAATGAACCCATGGATCTGCTGAAGACAAAGGTACTCGAGTGCAGTACAGCTGCGGAGCAGGTGCTCCATAGCCTTCTTTGAGATGCCAATGTCGAAGAGGTCGAGCTGCTTGAGTTGAGGGAGAAGAAGGGCGGGTGCGACATTAATCTGGGGAAAATAGCAGGAGCTGAAGCTGGCGCGGCGCAGCGTTGGCGTGTGGCGGAGCACGGACGGCGGCAGAGAGCGACATCGTCCAGCTTCAAACTTGAGCTCCTCGAGCTAATCTAGGGCGGGGGATAAGAACCACTCATCGAACTAGGCTTGGACCTTGCAGTTGGTACTGAACATGCGGATGTCAAGGCGTCTGGCTGACCCAGGGTGCGATGAAAGGATCTTGGAGACTGCGGCCATGCGTTTGCAATCCCCGTCGCAGAGGCAGCTGTCGACAGTGAGGTTGAGGGGGACGCGGCGCCAGAGGGGGCACCACTGCCGGGAGAGCAGGGTGGCCCGCACGGCAGATTTGGTGGGGTGGAGGCCGATGATGACGAGCAGCATGTCGTCGGGGAGGCTGCTGATGAAGTCCAGGCTCGCCGGATGCGGTTTTGGCTCGAGCCGCCTCCACTTTTTGGCTACCTCGCGTCCATCTCAGCCGGTGGCGACGCCGGTGTACACGTGTGCTGGTGTGTATTGTGTGCTGGGTGTGCGCGAGTGCGTCCTTCTGTGCATGCCGCCGCGCAGTGGTGAAGTGTGCGCGAGTGCGTCCTTCCGTGAGAATCAGGATATCTTCGCATGGACCCCAAAGGACATGCCAGGTATTCCGAGGAAGTACGCCGAGCACAAACTCCACGTCTGCAAGGACGCCAAGCCTGTCCGTCAACCCCTACGTCGTTTTTCGGAAGAGAAGAGAAGAACCATTGGCGAAGAGGTCGCCAAGCTCTTGGCGGCCGGCTTCATCATGGAAGTGTTCCACCCCGAGTGGCTGGCTAACCCAGTCCTCGTCCTGAAGAAGAACAAGACCTGGCGCATGTGCATAGACTACACCAGCCTGAACAAGGCTTGCCCCAAGGATCCTTTCGCCCTGCCACGGATCGACCAAGTCATCGACTCCACCGCCGGCTGTGAGCTCCTGTCCTTCCTGGATGCTTACTCCGGCTATCACCAGATAAAGCTGGACCCGGCCGATGCCCTGAAGACGTCCTTCATCACGCCCTTCAGGGCGTATTGCTACATCACCATGTCGTTCGACTTGAAGAATGCCGGCGCCACCTTCCAGCGCTGCATACAGAAATGTTTTCTGCCGCAACTCGGCCGCAACATCCACGTGTACGTGGACGACATCGTGGTAAAGACCAAGTAGCACCTCACGCTCCTCGACGACCTGAAGGAAACCTTTGCCAATCTGCGCGAGTACCAGATCAAGCTCAACCCGGAGAAGTGCGTTTTCGGCGTGCCAGCCGGAAAGCTACTCGGCTTCCTCGTCTCGGAACGCGGCATTGAGGCGAACCCGGAGAAGATCAAGGCCATTGAGCGCATGCGCAAGCCGGCCCGGCTGCGCGATGTCCAGAAATTCACCGGCTGCTTGGCCTCGGTCAGCCGGTTTCTCAGCCGGCTGGGCGAGAGGGCCTTGCCCTTATATCAGCGGATGAAGAAGACGACGCCGTTCGAGTGGAACGACCAGGCGGATGAAGCCTTCCGGGATCTCAAGCGCATGCTCTCCACCGCACCCGTCCTGGCCGCACCAACCGAGAAGGAGCCGCTGTTGCTCTACATTGCCGCCACCTCACGGTCGATCGGCACGGTGATGGTGGTCGAGCGACCAGAGAAGGGCAAGATCCAGTCTGTTCAGCGCCCAGTCTACTACCTGAGCGAGGTGCTTTCCACCTATAAGCAGAACTACCCGCACTACCAGAAGATGTTCTATGGCGTGTACTTCACCGCCATGAAATTGAAGCAGTACTTCCAGGAGCATGTTGTCACTGTAGTCAGCACGACCCCTATCAGCGAGATCATGGGCTGCTGGGATGCCTCTGGCCGGGTTGCCAAGTGGGCGATCGAGCTAGCCGGCCACACCATCCTCTACGAGCCCCGCACCACGATCAAGTCCCAAGCTCTGGCCGACTTCCTCGTCGACTGGACCGAGACCCAGTACCTGCCGCCGTCGCCGGATTCAACGCACAGGCGCATGCACTTCGACGGCTCCAAGATGCGCTCCGGCTTGGGAGCCGGCATCGTGCTGTCATCCCCGAAGGGCGACCGGCTTTGCCTAGATCTGCATCTCTCAAAAATTACTTTGAACTCCTACCGAGGGACCTTATCGGAGATTATATTCGCTAGGTTCTTTGTTGTCAGAGCAAGGATGCTGAATGTAATGAGGTTTGCCCTACATTTATTTCGCAAAAATGAATGGTTTGTTGAACAGCGCCGGCGGCTGCGGCAGAATGGAATAGGCTCCAAAAATGCTGAATTTCATTTCGGAACTTCAGATGAAAGAGTAATCGGAAGTCATCGTGTCAACCCCATACATGACTTCTCAGTGGCTGACCCCTTTGCAAAAATTATGAGGTTTCGAAACCAGACTTACAAGTGGTAATATTAGTTTGAACCTCTCTGATATCCATGTTCAGCGGATCAGCGCGAGCGTTTGTAGCTGATGAGCTGAATTTCATTTCTAATATCAGTTTGAACCTTCTAATCTTCGAATTTGAGCCATATAACTCTGGAATTTGAACCTTGTAATATTTCGAGCTTTTGTGGTACAATCGTTGAAATGGCATCGTATGAGACTCGTATATTGGTAGCACTATTTTGACCTTAATATGCAATGGACTTAGATTTTATTAACCATTCTCGAATCGGTTTACCTTGTCGATCTCATAGCACACGATCTGTATAGCTAACTCGACTGCGATCTTCGACATGATTGCACACAGTTGGTTTCTTCAACCATGTGCCCTGTAGAGCGCAGAATTAATTATCGCACTCGAGTGTCCATCATCACCCTTCTGTGTAACTTTGACCTCATCACCCACGGGTGAACTTATGACCGAAGTCATTCCACACACTTCATTTTTACAAAGCTTTTTGCCAATAAATGCCCATGATTTGTCCCTCTTCTAGCCGACGCGTGGCACTACAAAAAAAATACACTTCCGTGATGATACGTGTTTGTCACAGTAGGTCACGTTTTCTATCATGCATGTACATCCATGACGATTTTATGAAAGAATCAAGATAGTCATACCTGTGCTGTCGTAGAAGTGTTCCATGACATTACCAAAATTATCATCACGGAAGTGTCCACTTCCATGACGATAAATCGCGCGTCATAGAATTGCTTTCGTCAAGGGTAACCGACATGTGGCATCCACCGTAATGGGTCGCCGTTAAGCTATCGGGTTTCGGTTTGGATCCGATAACCCATTAACAGCCCGACCAATGGGGATTTTCCACGTGTAAAATTCTCATTCGCCGGAGGGTCCACGTATCGGCTCAGCGTTGGGACAGATGTCATCCACTCATAGTACGGGAGGCGCCTATGATATGTCGGTATGTGGCAAGGCCCAACAGTGGCCCATTCTGATGAAAAAGGCCGGCCCAGTAAAAATTAGCAGGCCGGCCCATATAAGGCCTACTTGTGTCAAGTCCATTTAAGCCCATGACCCATACGAGATGTGCCAATTCGGCCCGTCAACAGCCCGCTAACGATTTGACACCATTGCAGCCCATCGTCAATTCGAGCCCGTTAACAGCCTGCTATATATTTGGGCTCAATATCGGCCCGATGTGGTTTCGGTCTGTTAACGGCCCATTCAAGGGATGGGCCAATTTTTAGGATGTACGTCTTTCGGCCTTTTAGCGACCCATTTAAGTGTTGGGCCAATTTTCGGCCCGGTGTGTCTTTCAGCCTATTGACGGCCCATAAATGAGTTGGGCCATCTGCAGTCAGACCTGAGTTTTGGCATTTTAACGGCCCATGCTCTTCATGGTCCAATACCAGCCCGGTTTCTCTTTCGGCCTGCTAAAGGCCCACAACACAGTTGGGCCATATACAGTACGACCTGACTTTCGGCCCCTTAGTGGCCCATGCTCTTCATGGTCCAGTACGAGCCCGCTGTCTCTTTCGGCCTGCTAAAGGCCCATAATATAGTTGGGCCATATGTAGCCCAACCTTAGTATTGGCCTGTTAACGGCCCGTGAAATCAAATGGGCCCACCTGTTGCCCGCTTCGATGTCGGCCTGTTAACGACCCGGGAGGTAACAGGGCCGACCATTAACTTTCGGCCTGGTAATGGCCCATTACCTTAATGGGCCCACTAAAGTTCAAACATGTCTGTAGGCCCAATTAGATAATTTGAGCCCATTATGACGAGCAATTATGCACAGGACCAAAACCGATCAATCAAAGGCCTATGAGAATTTTGGCTCCTGCGAGCCCATTAGGGAAGCCCATTAAGGGCAGTGGGCTGCTTCCTTCATATAGGGCCCACGACTATTCATGCTAACTAATAATTTCACTGCTTTTTTAGCTTCCTAGCGACCAGTTAGCTGGAATGCGAGGTGCGCTAAGCAAAGGTACGGCATACAGGAAAAAACGTTGCACATCCAGCATATATTACAGGATATTACATCCATTGGGCAATCAAAGATTGATGCCAGTGCAAATAAATGAATAGAACATAATGATCTACAACGTCACAATCTGCAACCTCAGCACGGATGACGCCCATAAGCATGTGGGCAAGTTCTTCCTGCTTTGCTACACTGTCTCTGAAAACATTGATCAGTTGTTGTTGCGTGAGAATGTGCACCTCTGATTCCTCCACCATTTCCATCATTGCTTCAGCCAGTAATTGGTTCACAAACATACATTTTTTCCGTTGCATTCGAGACAGAGGAAACTGAACAGATTCAGATGGCAATTTTGGCAGGCTTGTATTATTGATAGTGGAGAGTGTCTCGACCACTGCATCATAACATAAATTAGGAGGGGAACCGAACAAATTAATCAAGAGTTACTGCCATATTACCTGGCCTAGATTTATTGGAAAGAAACAATGGGGTTGCCTTGCTGTTTTCAGAGTTTGTCTTCTTACCTTCAGCAGCCTGCACCAAATTAACACACTAGCATTGCTATCATTGGCCAGGTCAGATAATAGGAAAGCAACATTGACACAATGAATGTTTGGGCAACTAGACCACACCAGCCTACACCAAATTAACACAATATGGCACAGCTATCATCAGCCAGGTAAGGTAATACAAAAGCAACATTGACACAATGAATGAATGGGCAACCAGAGCAACACTACAATTCAGTAATGTGCATGATATGAGATAGTACACTCACACAGCTCAGTATGCAAAACTACCATGCAGTTTTCCTTACAAAAATCAACATTGTTGCCTTTAATTATACATTTTGCTACAACTAAATTTAGATCAGATAAAGGTTGGATTCACGCCGATTAACAAAATACATGCTAATGTAAAAATATAGTGATATACAACAGGTACTTACATCAGCATTGGAGCACAGAGAATTCCCGCAAGATACTTTCCTCGAATACGATCCCAGTGCAGAAAATCTTCTATCATTTAAGCTTATTTTCTAAAAGAGAGATGGGTAAGAAACACGTAGAAAATATGATCAGAATGCTATAAAATTTCATGATGCGAGGATACTCACACGCTTCTTAGAATGGAGTTGACATATTTTTGCTGGACTGGAGCGGACTAGTTCTTTGGCCACTGGAATCTGCTTATTATCAGTAGGAGTTGGGTTTCTCTATGCTGGAGCAGTATCTATGAAAACTGGAGTTGGTTTACTATCTCCTGGCATTTGGATCTTTTGGAAAGACCTTGTTTGTAACCCTTCAGATTCTAACATAGCCGTCTTCCCCTTGCATGCCTTATATAGAAGAATGGTGCTTCAATTATAAAACATGCTACAGCAGAGAGATGGAATAGGTACTAAAGAATAGAAAGGCATGACATATTGACATGTATTCCCTCCATCCGGAAATAAATGGATGGGTCTAGGCGTATTTCAGTTCTAGATACATCCATTTTTATCCATTTTTGCGACATGTAATTCGGACGAAGGGAGTATGATGTAAGAGCTAGGGATACGACAGGACAACAGTGTAAAAAAACACTAGTTGAATGTAAAACTATATGCTAGTGAAATACATACAGAAAAAAACTAAGGCAACATATGCGTGTATGATTGGGAAACTAAGATGGCATTGCAACAGACCACTAGAACATCACTTCAATGTAAAAAAACATGGTATGGTAGACAGATGAAGTACATACTGATGAATAACAATGCATAAGATATTCAGAAGCATGATGTCCAAACTAAGCAGATGGCATTGCGATAGAGTAGAATGACAGTACTTGAATTTGAAAACATGTTATCATGAATGGAATAGGTACTGAAAAACAGGAAGGCATGACATATTTACATGCATGATCAGCAGGCTAAGCACATGGCATTGCAACAGAGTAGATGCACTCCAGGACATTATATGCATGTTGTACCCATATCACGGGCCAAGTTAGAGCAAGGACCTTGTGGGGTGAATAGGATTCATCATCTTTCTGCAAGTCTTCTGAAGAACTGCCTTTTCATGTTCCATCATATTGGGTATCATTGACGTCAAGTTTGTTGGCCATTACATTGCTCCGTGAGGTTCTTGTGGATAAATCAGTGTGTGCAATTATATCTGACATGCATGGAAGACAACTAGTAGTTAGATTTATGTAATGAGTGCCTGTAGGAGACGACATAAATAGTAGGACTGGGGTTAACTAGCAGCAACAGGTCTCAAAAACTAAAGGGAGAACACAGATGAAAGCTACAGAATATGTATCGTTTGTACTCGAGATTAACTAGATGGCACACAAAAGTATTAAAGAACAACATAGGTAATACTAGAAGTGGTATAATACTATAATCACCAGCCTGTGGGATAGCATTGGCTGATGGATGATAACTATGGAATAGCGTTACCTAAAGAACAAGTCTCTTAGCTGAACTATGTAACATCGTTAACTCCTGAACAAGACCCGTAAGAGATCAGCATGAATATACAGTGAAATGTGATAATCTATTTTCCATGCTTAGATGAATAACAAAGCCATAAATGTTGCACACAAGTAAGATGAGGGTACAACCTATCTGGCCGCCATCCGTAGGAGTGAGCATCATGTGCTGACTTGTCGATGGCCCTGCAGTTGTTGTGGCTGTCCATGTCGGGCACGCGCATTCGATGCAGGGAACTATTGAGTGGGGACTATAGCTCCCTTCTGGTGTATGCTTCCCTTGTTGGAGCAGCTGCGGTGAGTCGGAAGACGGTGTGGCTGAAGATGCAGAAAACGCATAATGTTAAGAACGACTCATATCTCTGATCTGAAGAAATACCCTAAGAGATCAACAGTAAGGTACGAGAGTGGTCACATGTCTGTTGACTGAAGACTAAATTGGGGTCACATGATTTTATTTTATTTTGGTACTGTCCGATCTATGCCGGATGGCTTGATGGCCGTCTTGTGCCTCCCGACTGACACTATTCAGAATCTTCCCCGAAGAGCCAGCGACCACCGGCAGAGCAGCCTGCCTCCACCGTCCGTGGCCGCGAGAGCTCTGACCAAAACCCCACTCCCCGCCCCACCGCACTGCCGTGGTTGCGCCACCCCCGGCCAATCCACAAAGACTCACCTTCATCCAGATCCGACGGCGGCAATACCTTCAACCCACGCAACTCTAAGATAGCCATCTAAGCGCTACTTCCGCGGCGAACTTGCACCCCCGCACCCTTACGTTAGACACCAGCCAACCGGCAGCCTAGGAGCTCCGCGGCCTCGAGGGGTGCTGCTTCCCATTGGGAATCGATTAGCCCAGAATAAAAATTCAGACGTTTATGACCTATCTTGCGGCCCAGTGAAGTAGGCAGCTCCAACTACCGAGTCGGTGAGGCCGGCGCCGTTGCGGTGGCTACCGGCGGCAGGAAAGCAGAGATGTCGCGACGGTCGACGGCTACAGGGAATCAGCGCCGGGGCCCTGGACGCATCCGAAGTTGGAGCTACTCCGGCGCCGTGCACAATGGCGGGGGTGAATCGGCTCCGGTACGGTTCACGCGGCCGTCGTCGAGGCAGCTCCGGCAGCACGGAGTAAGAGGCACACGGCCCAGTGCACAACGGCAAACGGACAGCGTCTCCGGCATTGGGTAGGAGGGCGGCGGTGAATTTTGTGCGGTGGGGGGCGCCATGGAGGAGGGGCTGAGGTTTCGCGACTGGGGAGAAGGGAGCTTCCGGGGAGAAGGTGATTTGGCACCCACGAGGTATGAATGGGGAATTGGGAGGGGGAACCATGTCTTTCGGATGCATTTGTCTGAAATGTGGGGGGGAGTTACAGTTCTACCCCTGCCTTTAGGCTTCTGGGCTTTGGTCTGTGTACTGAGGGTCGGGGATAGTAGAGTAACTTTGCTTATCCCAAATAGTGGGCGCGAGCGATTTCGGGCGAGAAGGGCGTGTGTTGAAATAGTGGGCGCGAGCGATTTCGGGCGAGGAGGGCATGTTTTGAAATAGTGGGCGCGAGCTATTTCGAGCGAGGAGGGCGTATTTTGAAATAGTCGGCGCGAGCGATTTCGGCCGAGGAGAGGGTGTTTTTCCGCCCATGGTTTATGAATTATTTGGCACATGTCATTTCGGCCGAGGAGAAGGCGTGCTTGGATGAAGTTACGAACCTACCCTCGATGTACAACGGGCCAATTGTTGCGTGTCCCACATAGGCCGGTAATTTCGTGTCTCCCATTTATTTGCTCGGGCGATTCCACCGAGCAGAGGGTGTTTAGCGGTTTGTTCAAATTTTGGGAGAACGAGCATCCATGTCTACCTTACCAAGTCGATTCGAATCAAATTTTGAAATATTAGCTTGCCACTTCTTTTTTAGATGGAGAGATGATGCTCGGGACTAATGTGTTTTTACATGCTCGTTGCTAACGATTTACTATATGACAAATAGTTAACCCACTCAAAAACAAGAATCAAACCCAAAATGAAATATCTCGATTCAATGAAATAGCGCATTCACCAGGTCAAAATAGTGAACTAAATCCAAAATTGAACACCTCAATTGAGTAGCATGTTGTATAGTTTTATAGTACTCCATGAACATGTTGAAAGTCAAATTAATTAACTTGTTTGATACGCATATCTCCGTTTATGTGTGGATTGCAAAAAAACATGTTCTCCAATTTAAATATTTGAATGCAAGTTTATATCGAAACATGGTTTATATTAGTCTTTGATGCATAAAATGCGACCTCCCCCTCTCCCGGACTCCTGCTCTCTCTCTCACCGACAATCTTCAATTCTATCGCACGCATCCAAACACAAACCTTGTTGGTCCCTCTCCCTCTCTCTCTATCTCTCTTTGTGTGTCTGTGGGGCGGGGGGGTCTTTCTAGTTCGCATGCACACTCCATGTATAGGTCTCTCTCGCACACTATGTATGATTCTCTAGTCCAAGCTAAATATCTTGGGTGCACTCATCGTACGCACACAAATTCCCTGGCTCGTTGCCCGTAACTCTCTCACGCACCACTCTGCCGTCTTGGAGCTCTTCCCTCTCTCTCTCTCAAACTCTCCATCTCCCTGGGTCACACATACACATGCATATCTCACTCGCACTTGATAGACCCATCTAAAACTCTATCTCTCTCCCTTGTTCTCTCTCCATCTCACAAGCACACACACACACAATCTCACGCCTAGCCAAGTATGATGGTCTCTCATTCAATTGTAGGCACACGCAGTCCCCCCTATATGTATATGACTAGCTAATTCTTAGTCTCCATCACAAACATGTGCATGGTATATCTCGATTTCTCTTGGGGCATCTTTCTATCGCACACGCACCTCGTCCTTCGATCTCCCACCCATATAGTCCTCTCACGATCTCGAGGGGATCTCTCTATCACAAACACACCCTCTCTCCCTCCCCATGCATCCATCTTCTCCATGCGTCCCTCTCGACCTTTGTTCCTTGTTGGCCAGACCTCTATTGGACATGTGCTATAGGGGTGTCTCTCTCCGTTGCAAACAATCAAGCACTAGCTATCTTCGTGTATCTCCTCACCTCACTTTTCTATCTCGGAGATGCATGCGTGATATGTTTGCATAAGAAACGAACACACACTCTCTCTCTCTAATTTATAGTTTGTTGTCCCTTTCTCTTTCACACACATACTCTTTTTGCACACTCACTCATTCTCCTTCACACACACTTGATCTCTCTCGACTTAGGCACTCTCTTCGGTCCATAGCATATAGATTTATTGAAAAGTCAAACATCACAAAGTTTGACCATGTACGTGGAGAAAAACATTTACATCTAGAACGGCAAACATATATCATTAGATTCATCATGAGATGTAGTTTCGTATGATGTATCTTTGGTATTGTAGATATAAATAATATTTGCGTAAACCTGGTCAAAGTTTCCAAAGTTCGACTTCTAAAAAATTTATATGCACTGCATTATCGAGCGGATGGAATATCTCTTTCCCCCTCTTAGCTATCTGACGCACCACTCAGCCGTATCGGGGCTCCTCTATCTCTCTCAAACTTTATATCTCCCTGGTTCACACATACACATATCTCGCTCGCGCTACATAGACCCATCTAACACTCTCCGCCCTTGTTCTCTCTCTATGTGACACGCACCCCCCTAAGTACCATAATCCCTCACTCCATCATAGGCGCATGCACTCCCCCCCTAAGTATGACTATCTCTCACTAGCCATCAGGAACACACGTATTGTCTCCGTCCATCCATACATCTATCTCGATATCTCTCGGGGTATCTTCTATCACGCACACACCTTGTCACTCGATCTCCCACCCATGTAGTCCCATCATGATCTCCAGGGGAACTCTCTATCACAAACATACACTCTCTCCTCCCCATGTCTGCATTTTCTCCATATGTCTCTCTCGACCTCTCTCCCTTGTTTGTCAGACCTCTCTTGGCCATGTGCTAGGGGTCTTTCTCTCTCGGTTGCAAACAACCACACACTATCTCCTCACCTCGCTTCCGCTGTCGAAGATGCATGTGTGATATGTTTGCATAAGACACACACGCTTTTTCTCTACTTTTATCGTGGGTTGTCCATGTCTCTTTCACACACACACACACACTTTTTTCAGTCACTCTTTCTATTTCACACACACTCTCTCTCTCTCTCTCTCTAGTTAGGTACTCTCTCACGTCCATAAGCATATGGATGTTTTGAAAAGTCAAACCTCAGAAAAGTTTGACCAGGTATATGTGGAGAAAAACATTTACATCTGGAACGATCATTAGATTCATCACAACATGTACTTACTTCATACTATCATTTATCTTTGGTATTGTAGATATAAGTAATTTCTTTATAAACATGGTTAAAGTTTCAAAAGTTTGACTTTAAAAAAAATGTAGGCACTACATTATCGAACGGAGGGAGTAGCTCTTTCTCTCTCTACTATCTCTCACGGGCCTCCCCTCTCACTCGAACTCTCTATACCGAGGGATTATATGGTCACCGTGTCAGTGTATGGCTCCGTATATTGTTTAGTTGACCGGTCAACCAGTCCACATGCTGCCTTGTCAGCTCGTGTTCTCTATCTTTGTGTGCTGGCCCATGTGGCAGTGGGTGATAATAAGTAAACTAGAGGCCCATCGGACATGCGGTGAAGTAAACAAAGTTGAAACCACTCGGGGTAGCACCCTGCACGCTAGTAAATTGAGGGCACACTTCTTCCGCATGAAGGACGCACTCGCGCACAATTCACCATTGCGCGGCGGCATGCACAGAAGGACGCACTCGCGCACACCCAGCACACAATACACACCAGCACACGTGTACACCGGGGTCGTCGCGGGCTGAGATGGACGGTGAGGCAGCCAACAAGCGGAGGCGGCTCGAGCCAAAACCACATCCGGCGAGCCTGGACTTTATCAGCAGCCTCCCCAATGACATGCTGCTTGTCATCATCGGCCTCCTCCCCACCAAAGCTGCCGTGCGGACCACCCTGGTCTCCCGGCGGTGGCGCCCCCTCTGGCGCCGCGTCCCCCTCAACCTCACCATCGATAGCTGCCTCTGCGACGGGGATTGCAAATGCATGGCCGCAGTCTCCAAGATCCTTTCATCGCACCCTGGGCTAGCCAGACGCCTTGACATCCACATGTTCAGTACCAACTGCAAGGTCCAAGCCAAGTTCGACGAGTGGTTCTTATCCCCCGCCCTAGATCAGCTCGAGGAGCTCAGGTTTGAAGCTGGACAATGTCGCTCTCTGCCGCCGTCCGCGCTCCGCCTCACGCCAATGCTGTGCCATGCCAGCTTCAGCTCCTGCTATTTTCCCCAGATTAATGCCGCGCCCGCCCTTCTTCTCCCTCAACTCAAGCAGCTCGACCTCTTCGACGTTGGCATCTCAAAGAAGGCAATGGAGCACCTGCTCCGCAGCTGTATTGCGCTTGAGTACCTTCATCTTCAGTAGATCCACGGGTTCATTAGCCTCCACATCGCGTCGACGAATCTCCGATGGATTTATGTGTCTTGCTGGCCCCGCAACAAGACATCAATTGGGAAGAGATCACTCCAGCTGTTCCACGTTATGGTCATTGAGAATGCGCCTTTCCTTGAGAGATTGCTTGTATCTGATCTAGAAGGTCCAACAAAAATGAAGGTCATTGACGTGCCGACATTGATAGCGTTGGTGTACTCGTCTGCAAAATTCTCCGAACTCTTTATTGGATCCGTAATCGTTCAGGTACAACACTCATCTTCTTCTCCGTCTTCTTGAAATTCACATTTTTAAATTTCTTCTTGATGTATTTATGACTGTCATCCAGAATATGATTCCCACAAGCTTGATCCAGTCTATGCCCCTAGTGAAGATCTTGGCAATAAAATCTATCGGCCCCAATCTGGATCAAGTTGTTGGATTCCTTACATGCTTTCCGTGCACGGAGAAGCTACTCATCGAGGTGAAACTTCTTTCCTATTAGTAAACGGTAATCACAACGTAGCTCAATTTTTTTGTAATTTTCCCAAATTACGATGACAAGTGTAGTGTTCAAAACTGCATCTACGCACTGCACGGAAAGAAATGTTTTTAGTATTTTTTCTCACGTGATCACCTGCATCATTTTTTTGGTGTACTACTAGTAGCCTAGGCTAGTCATAGTGGCAAGTAACTTCGACTAGTAACTCTATGGTTACCCTAAGAGGAAGTACTACTACCATCCTGGTTTACTCTTCCTATTTTGTAGTATCAAAATTTGACCATAGATTTAACTGACAAAATGTTAATGCATGTCACTAAAAATTATATCGTTGGATTCGTATTTGAACATAATTTCAAATGGTATAATTTTTGGTGACATGCATTGGAATTTTCTTAGGTAAATCTATGGTCAAAATTTTACACTAAATATGAGGTAGTACAAAAGTGGGCTATAACGGCCCTCCACTATGTAGGCCAAAACACGTGTCAAATTCACTTGTGATGCATTTGGCATCGATGCCCCTCCATTGCTCACCTGGTGCCACAATCTGGATCACCTACTTTGCTCCAGTGCCAAATTAACTCACGCAATGAAAAAACACTTGCGTGGGAGAGGGAGAGGACTGAGGCCATAAAAAAACACTTGTTTGGGAGAGTGAGAGGTTGGTGTAGTTGGTTTGATTAATTTGTTTATACATGTGGGTCTGTGTGCACAGCGGTGCCAACTCTCTGACATCGCTAGAGCGGTGCCAAAATCTTTTGATTTGACATCAATGCGTATTATGTGGCATACTTTTGAGAAATATGGCATCGGCCACATAGTGGAAGGCAACAAATGCCCAAGCTCTTCACGCGCTCCTAGGTAAATGAGAGGAAAGAGAAAGAGAGAGAGAGAGAGAGAAAATATCACTAGCCAGCCAACCCTATCGTATGAGCGAATGATATTGGTACCTCTTGATGACACGGCAATCTTATACAGCCAGCTGCTCTAATATGTTCTCTTCTTTTGCAGATAAAAAAAGACCCGAAAGTGAAAAATGTGTTGCACTATAACAATCTCATCGAATGCCTTGATCTCCATCTTACATAAATTGATTTGATCGACTACCGAGGCTGCACATCTGAGATTAAATTGGCTAGGTTCTTTGTTCTGGAGGCAAGTGTGCTCAAGGTAATGAGGTTTGGCGTTCTCTGGCGCAACAATGAATGGTGTGCTGATCATCGCAAGCGTCTAAGCCTAAATGACAAAGTCTCCGCAGAAGCTGAATTTGTTTTTGAAACATCAAGTTGCCAGAGACTCGAAAATTTATTTTCCCATTAGTGACTTGTCAAGGCGGTGGATTTTAGTTTGTACAATAATGCTGCATCCACCTAAAGTAACGAAAGTTCTTACGTAAACTTCCTAGTAATTCCCTCTTCATAGGTGCAGCATTACTCCTAACATTTGTAATATCAGTTTGAAACTTGTAATATTGCCGTGTCCTATTCCTGCGTTTTCAAAATCCTGCGAATCAAAGAGGTCCTGAGTTGGTGATGATGGTGTGCCTGCCATCTTTCACCAATAGCCATCGGATCTAGATCTGACGCATACAAAGCAAACTTCTGCAATTTTGCAAAAAGATGCCTGCACTTGTTCTTTATTTACAAACAACTCCATGTCTCTCACAATCAGCCTTGTCTCCTCCCCACCACATCTAGAAGGCCATGGAAAATTCTGGCATGATGGCCGTTGCCAGCACCGTCCACCCCCAATCTTGGTGTTCCGTGCAATGCACGGGCATCTTACTCGTACTCCGTATAAGAAAAGAGTAGAGATACTCGTGGCAACGCACGGGAAATTATGTCGAACAGGGCTAGTTGTAAGCAGGCTAGCTCTATAGCCATGATGATAGTGACTGCACACGGTGAGGCTGACTTTGGTATGCCGAACACGGCGCCTACACTCAGGTGTCATGTCCGGCGCAGGGTCTTGTCACTTCACTGTGAGGAGTAATTTGACCAACGGGTAGTACAGTACTAGTACTACATTGGTAGTACTACTACTAGTCTAGCACCACCGTCTAGATTTAGTAGTACTACCATGTCCGTCTGGATTTAGTATTTGACTAGCAATATCTAGTAATGCATGTCACAAAAAATATACTACTCCCTCTGTAAATAAATACATGGAGTATTGTTTTATTCATTTTTTAACGTAGTTCCCGATGATATTATACACTCTCTCTTCCGGTAGATGGCTCAAATCTGAAGTCTCATCAATCAGACTACTATTGTACTCACCAAGCGCTCAGCTTGGTAAGCTACCAACAAAAAATTGCAATCAAAGACTACTATTGTACTCCCTCCGTACTTCTGCATTAGTCACGTTACGAAAACCAAGTAATCCCAAAACTTTTAGGCGCGGTGCATTAACTACCCACCTCGTTCCTTGTTTTTTGCCACGAAAAAAGAAATCACCCAATAGGAGACGTGGGGTGCGTATGCATTCAATGACTTGAGACTACTTAGCACAACATTTTTGGTTACATGCATTAACATTTTATTAGTTAAATCAAAGGTCAAAACTTGGCGCAAAATGCAAAGGGGACTAATATACCAGTAAACATCAAAGTTTTCTCGTTTTCCCCCAACTAGAGGTCCGGTGAGATGACTATACTGCACCGGCACGGAGGGGGACGCAGCTTCATTGATTTACTGCACCTGCCTTTGGGTGTATGATAGGTGGGCCCAACAGGTGGCTGGCCCACCTGTCATACAGCCAAAGGCAGGTGCAGTTAAGGCACTGAAGCTTAGTCCCACGGAGGGAGGGCCAAGGAGTAGATGGCCAACACACACGTGAATGCAACGCAGTCTGCACTTCTCACATAAAGGCTCCCCGCCAGTCCAATCTACGAAATCCTACGCACCTACGCACCCTAACCAAGGGCAAGAGTGATCACTCCAATCGCAAGATCAGTTGACTAGAAGCTAGACCCATGGAGGCGATGAACCCGGTGACGAGTGTACACATTCACAAGTTCCCACTCGCAGTTGTGCACAATATAAACAACCCAATCTCCATTTGCGCCTGCCCAGGCCTTATCCTTAAGCGATGGCGTCATAACATCACACGTATCATTATCAAGTGGCATCAACTTGCACAAGGCGAGGATTCCGTCGTCCGCGCGCCAGCGAGCAGGGTCATGGCGAAGAAGATAGGGGAGATCAAACTGCTCCTGGACCCTTTGGTTCTTTGTAATGATGTTATTAGTTGAGTCGAGAATGGTCTTGAATGAACCTGCCATGCTAGCCGAGGTGATGACGTCGCACCGATCAATGAGTTCCTCCACCACGTCATCTTTCAGATCGGGGCAAGAATAACGGGGTCGTTTCCGGCCTATTCCCTCCATGGAGAAGACTATCGAACAATGGCAGAAGGAACGTGAAGGAAAATGGAGGAAGGAGGAAGAGCGTGCGACAGCAGTTCCAAATCGAGAGGGAAAGGCGAAGAGGCGGTGGACAGTTGCCACGGTACACGAAGAGGCTAGTGGGGAGCGAATGGTTGCCACAGAGGTCACACACTGACAACAAGGCTGTCCTGTCAGACCTAGCGCCCGCGCAAAATGGCCTTCGTCCCCCACACGAGCAAAGCCACTTCGCACCCCCACACGGTTGGTCCGCCATGCCGCTTGGGAAACGCGTGTTGTCTTGCATCTTCACTTAGGCCAACTCCAGCACGTGCAGCTCGGACGCGTGCTCGCCCAGCCCCCTTTCTCTCGATGCCCCCGAGCTACCCAACCACGGCTACCTATTTTGCGCACCCGGCGGCCAGATTTGGAGCGGATCCGATTGGGCTTGAGCTCGCCCGACTGTGGGAGGTGGACTGGCCGGGCACCGGGCCGGAAGGCCCCGGCAAGGCCGCATGCAGGTACTGACTCCTCCTCTAGCCGCTCGGATCTACACCGTCGATGGTCCGCCGGCAGATACATGAATGGCGGTCGACCGGGCTCGGTGCTGGCCCAAAAGCTCGTCGGCACCGTTGCCACTCATTACGTGTGACGACTGCCCAAAGAAGGTCTTGCGCCGTGTGTCTACAACGCCGGAACATCCCGGATGGGTGTTCATAAAGTGCTCAACCGATGGGGTATGTGCTACTTTAGCTTCGGTTGTGCTCTCGGATTTGACTAGTTGTGCTAACTTAAAATTTTATTGTGTAGAATGGATGCAAGTTTTGGTATTGGGAAGAAGAGTTCATCGATATATTGATAGAGTGCAATTTAGTAGATGTTCGTGCACTTTTAGCTGGCATAGAGGCTAGAGATGAGACTAGTGCACTTGTTGATAGAATAGAGGCTAGACATGAGACTAGATGCGAGGAAGGAACATCTACTTCTTTACACTCGAAGAAGAAAGAAGCACGCTAGATCGAGCCTCTGCAGATCAACAATCATTGCATCGAGAAGGCACTAATCCAACTTACAGGAGCAGTTATGGAAGTTGGATATCTTCTAAAATGTATTCTTGTGGTTCTTGTTTTCTTTGGTCTTGCTTTTCTAGTCAAAATTTGGTGATGTATTTCCATGTACCAAAAATCAATGATGAAAAAAAGATATGTGTTTGCAAAGAAAAATGTACGCAGACGGGATGCGGCCGGGATGCGTCCACGCGTTGGGCGCACGGCCACCGCATCCGAGAAATGGCCCGGACACGACCCCATTGCCCTACCCAAACGGACAGAATCTGGGCAAAACGGACATCCGTTTGGGGTCGTGCGCTGGAGTTGGCCTTACAAGTGGGACCGCAGTTGAGGAAACCGACCATCAGCAAACCCCCACCTCGCCAGCCGCGCGATGGCTGAGTTAGAGAAATGAGGAGGTTGAAGAGATAGTTGTAGCATGGACTCCAAGAAATATGGTGTCAGATGGAAGTCGTGCTGGTGGCGTGTGTCGTACTCCTGGACGTGAATGCTTGTTCTGGCCCATGCCACCCTACTATATATCGAGGATTCGAGGTGCTAGTTAAGTACAGTGAACACATTAACATATGGCCCACCTCACACTGTAGCCAAATTTCCTGGAGTCTGTGCTAGGTTAAAAAGTGTTCTTTGTGAGGGTGGATGGCTGGTCTCAAGTTTAAAACTTGTTGTATTACGTATACGTAGACGTAGAGATAGTGCAACCATTTTGAAAGTTTGAACCCAAACATCAGAATGCAATTTCTACAGTTGATTGGACTCATCCGAGGACCTAGGATGATGGGATTCGCAGCTACAGTAAAAACACCCGCCCGACGCGCGAAGCATGTGAAGCTAGTACAAATAGTAGTACTATTGTTGATTGGACTCATCCGATAACCTGTTGCAATGCACGTACAATTATGTATTCAGGATTTTTTTTTTGCCTCGTCGCAGCACCCACTCTGAGAAGCGACTTGAAAGCCATTCATAAATTTAGTAAGTTTATCACAGGCATATCATTTAGCATTACGTACAACAGGTCATCAACCCACAACGACAACGAGGATACTTTATAAACACTAAAGTTTTTCTCATAAAACAAATAACAAAGCGATGAAATAAACTTCAGGCCAACCAATCCTTGGCATTGGAAACACGTGCTTTGAACCAGAAGTGATTCTCTGGGCAGGGCTAGCTATTGTCAATCTCGATACCAACGCAAGAATCATCATCCAGGCTGAAGCGGCCTATATCCGGACGCATATTGTGATAGCCAGGGTAGGGAAGCATAGCAATGTCCGAGCTATAAATACAGTTGCTTCTCATAAATGGTAGTAACGTTGTGCCAACAGCAGCTGGATCGCCTTTCACCATCAGTGCATAGTTTAGTCCAAGGAAGAGCGAGTTTTCTCCAAGACTATCAATATTGAACCAGGGAGAAGGTGCTGGCGCTAGCACACTAGTATCCATCCCGAATACCCTGCAACGGATGTTGGAATAGGTCCAGAGAGTGTGACCATGGGAGACAACACCTGCTTCCTTGGTAACATCAGCAGTGCCCTGTATACAGACAAGAAGAGGTGATCCATCGGAATAAGTTGCCAGGCGCCACTGAGTATGTAGGTCCTGCTCGTCTTCATGCTCGTGATCATCACCATCGTCATCTCCCCCTTGGTTATAGTAAAAAAATTCAAGTATCGGTTGGGGAATGTTGACAGGACCTTGGAAACAAAGAAGGTTAATTAGTACGGGGATACTAACTCACATGCATGGTGAATGAAACAATTATAATTACAGTGGAAGACAAACGTACCGAAACAATAAGGATCCCATACGAAAACAGTGCCAGAAGTGGTGGCAGCAAACACAAGACCCTCGTATTGAATTGCATCACAGTACACATCCGTGTATAGAAACTGATTTTTGAGCAATATCCATCGAGTCAAAGTATGAAGGACAGCAACAAGCTTGTCGAAGATAGCAATAACACAAGCATTCCTATAACCCCAAGAGCGGTTGGGAACTCAACAAATTGCTATCTTCCATAGACGACTGTCACCATGATCGTATTTGAATGTACGTAGAATACTGGTGTGCTCAACTTCAGGGCACTCTGAGATTTTTGGAAGTGGAACCCGCTGATGAGGGTACACATTCACAAGTTCCCACTCGCAGTTGTACCCAATATAAACAACCCAATCTCTATTTGCGCCTGCCCAAGCCTTACCCTCAAGCAATGGCATCTTAACATCACACGTATCATTATCAAGCGGCATCAACTTGCACAAGGCGAGGCTTCCATCGTCCGCGTGCCAGCGAGCAGGGTCATGGCGAAGAAGATAGGGGAGATCAAACCGCTCCTGGACCCTTGGGTTCTTTGTAATGATGTTATTAGTTGAGTCGAGAATGGTCTTGAACGAACCTGCCATGCTAGCCGAGGTGATGACGTCGCACCGATCAATGAGTTCCTCCACCACGTCATCTTTCAGATCGGGGCAAGAATAACGGGGTCGTTTCTGGCCTGTTCCCTCCATGGAGAAGACGATCAAACAATGGCAGAAGGAAGGGTGAAGGCAAATGGAGGAGGGAGGAAGAGCGTGCGACAGCAGTTCCAAATCAAGAGGGAAAGGCGAAGAGGCGGTGGACGGTTGCCACGATAGAGGAAGAAGCGCCCGGGCCTACATAGGCGTCCGTTCAGAAATTGGACAAAAGGACTCGCCGTCGTCTCACTGACATGTTGGAACGGGACCACATGTCAATGAAACATGGTGTGTCATTTCTCGTGCAAAATGCGATCTGGCCGCGTTGGCCCGAGGTGCCGCATTATTATATACTTTATTTTTTTAATGGCGTGCCGTTCAGTTTTGAAGCACGACTAAATGGTACTGTATGCAGAGAAAATATAAACTACTCTACCACTACTCCACCTCTAGTACTAGTATCAAAAAAGATATATATGCTGGAGCTTCAGCGCTTTCTTGCTAAGGGCTGCCCACTTGCTTCTCACACTATCACCCTCTCTCCAGATCTAAAAAAGATGGCCTCTCTCTCCTTCCTCACCGGTGGTCACAGATCCACCGGGGGAGAAAAGGACGTGCAGCATTGACGCACTCGTCGTCGGCGAGCGAGGTCACGCACTGACGACAAGGTTGTCCTCTCAGAGCTAGCGCCCGCGCGGGATTGCCTCCGTCCCCAAGCTCGCTGTCGTAGTGTGTGCGGAGGACGTCGACCACGAGCGAAGCCACTTCCCGCCGACCCTCAGGTATGCTACCTCTTTTCGAACCATAACCTTGTTCTTTTGCCCCATCTGCCACGTCACTGCATGTGGATCTTTTTCCACTCCACCATCTTCCCAATTTGCTATCCTCTGCTCTGCTGGTCACGCAGACGAAAACCTTAATTTGCACTATTAAAGGAAACCCTACTTCATGTAGACTAATCCATGTCTGAGTTGAATAAGGAAAGGAAGGGAGAAAGTACTGTCCAAGAGACTAGGCATCGAGCCCGCATCTAGGTTGAAAAGGGGAAAAATCAGTAGCTAAGGAACGAGTCTCGTGTCTCTTGGTTGAAAATGGGTGAAAAAGGGTAGAAAGGCATGACAATGCAATAGAGAATGACCAGGTCGATCGGTTTGTTGTCCTCACATAGGAAAAAGGTGGCTAAAGAGAACAAAAATGGGACGTAATCCACATATGTTGCCTATATATTTGTTGCTCTGGGCAACCATACCTCCCTCACCACTCTATGCGTCTGTGGAGGTACATCGTTCTGGTGCGCCCACTGTCCGAATGGGCCTCCCATGCTCTTATTGCCAGTTTTTTGCTGTTAGTATAACGCCAGCGGTAAAGTCAAGCAATGCTACTGCTAAAGTGATGCCACATTTAACTAATGCCGCACTCAGTCTAATGCCACCGATAAATTTAAGCAATGCCATTTAATGTCACTGGATTATTTAAGGGTTAGCTGTTGATTGTGGATGTATTAAAGATTTTTCAGCTAAGGCATTCTAATGTTGTTGCACAGCCAGTATACCAATGATGAAACTTGTTACTACCTTCAGATTTTTGCACTGTTAATGCTTATAGATTACATACCTCACTTTCATGAGATAAGTCAATTTTTTTTGTACAGTGTCACCAAAATGCCAAGGCGCTGATGTCATTTTATTTTGGTTAAACTGCACAAAAAATTATGAAGACAAGAGGAAAGGTCAAGAGTGGGCACCTCCTCCTCCGGCTGTTCTCTTGATTCGTTCGATCAAGTTTTTATGTTTGATCGATTATCAAGATTGGGATAGCAATTTTGAGGTCCCCTCGAGTTCGAAATGATATTTACCTTGAAGGTACATGGTTTGCAATTTTTTTATACTATCATTAGTTAATAATGCTAGTTACCTTCAGACTTTTGTATTTGGTTTAATGTTGTTGCACAGCTAGTATACCAATGCTGAAACTTGTTACCTTTACATTTTGTATTGTTAATGCTTATAGAAATCTTCTAGTGCTAGCTTATGGAAATCTGTTCAGTAAAACCATTGTACTGTACACCGTAATAAAAAAACTACTCTATTGTTGCACTAGCCACTGGATTAGTGTATATTTGTACTATTCGAATGGTGTTGCATTAGCATATGGACATATATAAAGTGTGGCAAGCTTTCCCAGATATGTGCTCAAGAAAACTACTACCTGTTTTTCTAAATACTAGACGTTTGGGTACTTTAAATTGAACTGCGAAAACGTCTTATATTAAGGAACAGAGGGTGTAGAGTTCACTCAAATTATCCCGGTAAAGCTGGTCACACCTTTGTTAAAATTAATGTTCATTATGTTATCGGAGGAGGTCTGTATGTTTGTCTCTAATGCCTGTCGATTACATACCTGACATCATGATGTAATGTTAAGTCATTTCTTTTTGTACAGTGTCACTGAATTGTCAAGGCGGTGATGGCATTTTATTTTAGTTGAACTGCACAAAATATGCTTAAAAGAAGAGGAAAGGTCAGGAATGGTTCAGTTTTTAAGAAAATACTATGTATGCCTTCCTGACATCAGCTGTTGTTGCCTTATTTATTCCTTCAAACAGGTGGTTAGAAACAGTCTTGCTACCTTTTCCCATTAAGAAATTGGAATGCTTATATTTGTGATTCTATGCTTCAACTAGTGCCACTTTTATAGTAATCACACTTTCAATATCTATGCAAACAGGGATGCTCGATTTTAGTGGAACTGCACAAAAAGTCCAAATGGTTCAACATTAGGAGCATGTTTTCTTCCAAACCGTTATATCCAATTGGTGGCACTATGAGCTGTTCATTACAAAGGTACATGGTTTGCTACTATTTTGCTACTCTTTTTGCACTGTCATTAGATAGTAATATTAGTGGTTTGCATGTGAATTAATTGGCAGGGTGGACCTACATTGGAGGTGCAGGACATGATTCAATGATTGGATGCTCAATTTCGGTTGTATCGATTTCACCTCTTCCATCACTGCGAACATGGATATCCTTGGTCTGATGAAGAATAGGCGCTATATTTCTTCTCTGTACCAACAAATCAATTCAGTACGAAATTGTCGAGGGCAAAACATGACAGTATCAAATTGTCCAGTGCAAAACATGACAGATGCTAAGCGGAAGAGACGTGTTTAAACTGAAAATACAAGGTGGGTTATATGTTTAATAGCTGCTTGATATTTGTGCAGACAGATGTCTGCCCGTTGCTATTTGGCAAACAAACAAAGTGACCGCAATTTTGGTGGAACTGCATAAAAGAATAGTATAGTCACTGCATGCAGTGCCATTTGAAAATAGACACAGAAAGATTGGATAGTCACTTCATGGACTGCACAAAAGTAGTGATGTACTATTTATTGGCCAACACTAGGTGCTTCATTGCTTTGGTCTGATTATACAATGGGCATCATTTGGCCTAAGTTAAAGTTTGTATTCCGAAAATAGTCTCGCCGTGTGATCGAGAAAAGACCAAATCATATTGCAGTGGATGTTCCTCCATCATATGTGGTTCATTCTCATGGTTCCAGCTGTTGGTGAAACCACTTACATTTGCAAGAGGAATTGTAGACTTCACAAACAAATTTGTCTTTCACTCTGTACTGAATGTTGGCCCATAGAAGCATCCATGTTAGTAGGAAGAACAGATGTTTTTTCTAGATCTTTGCTTTTGGAGCTACATATTTGTATATGATCTGTGAATCATTGAGATGCATTAACATGTTGATATTATGTATGGGAATCATACTAGTTGGTTGTGAATTTGGGCTACTAATGTGAACATATTACAATGTCAGGCCTGTGAGTCTCGTGTGAACATTCGAACGGATCGGCTCTGGCTATAGTGCACAGCATGATCCTTATTTCTGTGTTCTCAGTGTTTACAAGTTACTAGCAGTTCCTTATTTCTGTTCGCTCAGTGTTTACAAGTTACTAATCGATCACTAGCTAGCCTACTAATACGCTCCTGGCAGTTTTAGTTGTGACGCAAGATCCAAAGTGGCAGTTTTTTGAATAAAAATGCCTACCTCTAAAGAAACTGACAAGCTGTTCTGAAGAAAATGCCATGCGAATCTGAAGAAACTGCCAGCAAAAACATTCGCAAATGCCTTATCTCCCAGCGAATGTTCATCAGCTAATGCGATCCTACACGTACACTATCTAACCTACTCGATCCTACACGAATAAATAGCAGATACTACCTCCTTTCCGGTTTGCAGGGCTCAATTCAAAAATCTCACCAACCAAGGTAGATGATGAGTGGTCGAATAATTTTTGACAAGGAGGGAGTACCTCATCTGGATGATTCGACTGCACTCGTTTGACCGTCATGTCGATGTGCGATCCAGCACGGACGGGACGTACCACTGACGGGACGGGACGACACATCAGTTTTTCCAGTTTTCCACGGTAAGCTGGCGCGCTAAGCCATGCCTGCTTATGCATTGAATTCTGATGACCGTCGCGTTTCCCGCGACACGCTGCTTCACCTACCTTCCGCCTATAATTACTGGTTCCCGGCGTTCTCCGGTAGCACCGTCACCCAACTCGCCCTATCGGCTCCCCTCACAACCCCCACCGGCCCGACATCGCTCGCCACTTGCCCTCGCTCTCGCCACGTCCGTCATGCCCCCGACCGTCCGCAATAGGCAACGCCAGAGGCGCTCACCCCCGGAGCTAGTGTTAGGTGATTCACGGGAAGGAAGACGGAGGGAGGAGGCATTCTATCGGTCTTTAGATGGCAATGCGGAGTACGAGGACTTGTTGTAGCGCGACCGCCTGGCGGAGGAGCAGCGTATCGCTGATTTGCGCCGCCAGCGGGGCATGGAGCAGCAGTGCACCGCCGCTTTGAGTCACGAGCAGAGCGCCCGTGACTGGGCCGACTACGTGGAGGCCGGGGCCCTGCAAATAGCCCTCAAGGCTGTCGGGCATGCACGCGTGTGCGACGCCGAATTTTACTAGCAGCTCGTCAAGTGGGTTTCCCTCTTAGAAGCCGAAGCTTCAGTGGACCACGCCGGCATGGAAAGGGCCAACGCACGCGAGTAACGCGCCCTATCGCACCTTCGACAAGTCCTAGGCGAGGAGGAGGACGTCGGTGCCGGCATTTAGTGTGTACCGCAGATGGCGGCCGACATCGTCTAGTTAGCTAGGAGTAAGTCAGTACTTGTACACTAGAGTATTAGTGGGAGTAGATAGTTAACTTGGCTATGATGGTTGTCAACGTGGAAGTTCAGTACTCTATATCTGATCAGACCTGTTACTTTGCTCTGAATGTTGAACTTTCCGTGTGAACGTATGGAATGGGCTGTTATTTTTTTAAATGGGCTGTATTTGTCCGCCACGGGTTTAGAGGCTGACATGTGGGCCTACTAGGTTGACGCGTACACAATCAGGAGATGATTGTACATGGAGAGGATGATAGCAGGGACCCACCAGGGTCATGGCAGTACGCAAGCAAGTGCCTCCTTATTTCAAGCCAAAAAAATGGTTCCTCCTAATGGATTTCTGACATCTGGATCCCATGCCATTGTCAACGTAGTCAATAAATGAGAGAATTGCACAACGAGCGGCTGACACTAGGGACCCAGTAGCTTGCCCAGTTATTTTTGTTTTTGAGACGGAAGCAGGGTGTCAACTGGGCTGTGCGGGGCACTCTAGCCTGTCTAGCCAACCTTTTCTTTTATGTTTACCACAAGACCAGCCCAGCAGTTTTTTTTCTTTCTGAAAATGGCTAGCCCAGTTTTTTTTATTCTTTTGCAGAATACCCAACCGAGGCCTACTTGCTTTGTCAGCCCTGCTGGGCTGCAAATCTTTCAACACGTGAAAATGGGCTATCAGTAATGAGAAATGGGTTGTCCACTTTTAAAACACATCAAACCGACAATTTGTTTCAAATTACTTTTTTTTCATTTCGAGATTTTAAATTCCATTGATTTTTATGCGTGGACAATTATTTGGATTTTATATTGATATGAATTTATTTTTCAAATTAGTTTGAATGTGACTCAAAATTTCGGGATTAGAAACAGTTCGGACCGCACCAAAATATGCAAAATTTCGTATAATGTTTTAACCGTGGCCACAATATGGGCTGTAATGCTAACAAAAAGAATATGGGCTCCAAAAAAATTCTTAAGAATTAGCAAATGGGCTGTAAATTATTAGAAATAATGGCAGATGGGCTATATGTTGTTTTCCACAGATTTGAGGCTGACTTGTGCACCTACTGTAGGTTGACACGTACGCTTTCCTAAAAAAAGGTTGACGCACACGCTACGCCGTGTCAACTTAGTCAACGCATGAGAGCAGTGACTGTTGGATGTCCATCCAATGGCTGTCGTGCTTCTTCAATCTTTGCTCTTCCTGCTCCAGCCACTCAAACAAGCGCCGGCGGGACTGCCTGCTCCCTCCTCCCGTGGCAGCCTGTGCTGCCGCACAGGCCTCACCGCCCCACCCTACTCCCATCACTGGCCTGGCCATCCCTCTACTCACCCACACCTGCTGTTATTCTCCGGCGACGGCAGATGAACCAGTAAACCCTCGTACTCCCCTCCGTGTGGGAAACAACTGCCGAGTCCTCCCTGGCTCCGTGTCGTTCCCTTCCTAGGCCTCGCCGTCGTCCACCGCCCTGGTGCTCTCGGCGCGGCGTGGTCAACGTGGTCAATGAACGACATCCATCGGAAGTGGACTGTACGTGGAGAGGCTGATAGCTGGGTCCACGGCCGCACACAAGGAAATGCCTCCTTATTGCGCGCAAAATAATGATTCCTCCACCTGACAGCTAGGACCCACTAGTAGGGCCTCTGTATTTCGCGAAAAAAATGTTTCGCCCGCAGACAGCTCGGGCCCACCAGCTTTATCTTCGCACGCAAGGAAGTGCCTCCTTATTACGGAAAAAAAAATGAATACTCCCCCTGCTAGCTGGGACCCACCATAGTGGGAGGTTGACTTGTGGGCCTACTTAGTTGACGCGGATGGAGGGCTTTGTCAACTTAGTCAATATGAACGATTCTAGCTCTAGCGACCGTACGATGTCCATGCAACGACCGTAGTGCTTCTTCAACCTCTGGTCTTCTTGCTCCAGCCGCCCAAACCAGCGCCGGTCGTGCCGCCTGCTCCTGCCTCCCATGGCCGGCTCTGCTGCCGCGCAGGCCGGACCGCCCCACCCTACTCCAACCTCTGGCCAGGCCATCCCTCTACTCACCCACAACCCCTGCGGCGACGACAGCCTCACACCACAGCCGAACCAGTCAACCCTCATACTCCTCTCCGCGTGGGCATCCACTGCCGCCTCTTCCCCGGCTCCGCGTCGTCCCCTTCCTAGGCCTCGCCGTTGTCCACCGCCTTGGTGCTCTCGGCGCGGTGTGGTCAATGTGGTCAAGGAATGACTTCCATCGGAAGAGTACTGTACGTGGAGAGGCTGACAGCTGGGTCCACGGCCGCAGTAAGGAAGTGCCTCCTTATTACGCACAAAATAATGATTCCTCCACCTGACAGCAGGGACCCACCGGACGGGCCACCATATTTCGTGAAAAAAACATTTCCCCCTGACTGCTGGAACCCACCAGCTACATCTTCGCACGCAAGGAAGTGCGTCCATATTACAGGCAAAAAAATAATTCTACCCCTGACAGCTGGGACCCACCAGCTATATCTTCACACGCAAGGAAGTGCCACCTTATCCTCCTTGACAGTCAGGACCCACCTGGTCAAAGTGTACGTAGTGTTGTCATTCAGGTCGCGAACGTGTACGTACATACTGGTCGATCGGTCTGTCTGCAGGCTGCAGCGATAAACCGTGGCCGAGTAAGGAAGGGCACATGTCGTAGTAGAGGTGCGGACGTAGCGTGTCACGCAGTCCCGTCAATATCGTGTACACGTACATACAGCCAGGGTGCAAGAAATTAAATACGACCACATACTTACATACGGGCGGGGTCTCGAACGCCTACTCGCGCTGTACGGTCAGGGCTCGTGTACATGGAGAGGCAGTGGAGAGCAGCGACGGTGTCGGCAGCCAATCGGTTGGGTCGGAATGGAGAAACTACGTCGTCATGTTCATCGGGAGGCAACGGAATATGTCGTGTTCATCGGGAGCAAACCGGCTTGGACGGAACAGCCGATACGAGGCCTGGCATACCGCAAAATGGAGGAAACGGGCCTTCTATTCGACCGCGTACGGTCGATACGGGAAACAGAGGAAACAGACTTCTGTTCGAGTACCTATGGTCGAAACGGGGTCCTGTTGATCAGGAGAGGTGTGGCGTACCGCAAAACGGAGGAAACAGACTTCTCTTCGACCTCCTACGGTCGAAACGGGGGTCCTGTTCATCGGGAGGGGTGTGGCGTACCGCAAAACGGTACTCCACGAGCTATTGTTCATCCACCGTCTGCTGCCTCGCTCCAGCCTCCACGAGCTACTGTTCATCCACCGTCAACCTCCTCTAGCCTCCACCTGCAACTGTTCATCCACGGCGTCTCCCTCCTACCTCCACCAGCTACTGTTCATCCACGGGCACCTGTTCATGCAGCCTCCACCGCTCCTCCACCGGCTACTGTTCAACCACCCCTCCACGGACTACTGTTCATCCAGCCCTCCATCAGCTACTATTCAACCAGCCCTCCACGGGGTCCTGTTCATCCACCCCTAACCGGCTCGATCGGGGTCATGTTCATCCAGTGGCAACGGCCTCTACTACCACAGGGTCCTGTTCATCCAACCCCCAACAATGCTCACTGTTCATCAAGAGGCAGCAGGTTCGATCAGCTTCAGTTAGCAGCAGTAGCGAAGGAATCGCTCGATCGGGTTCAGTTAATAGCTAGATCGATCGATCGCTCGGGTTCAGTAACGCGTAGCCTGCAGTGCAATCGCTCGGGTTCAGTAGGCGAACGCCTCGCTCGGCTTCAGTTAGAACCCAACGCCTCGCACCCACGCGCGTACGTGTATGAGAGGAACGCGCAATACCTCCGTGCATCGCTCGGCCCTAACCACCCACCGTAACCAGGAACTCCCCAATATTTTCCTCGCCCTCGCTTCTACCATGGTTTTTTCCGTCATGGACGGCCCAAAGAATATCATGCAGCTGCGTCTCCGGTCCGCCCAGGACGAAAAGCCCATTTTCTGTCATGATTTTTTGTCATAGAAGTAGGAGCCCACCACATCTATGATGATACCGGGTTTTGTCACAATTATCGTCATAGAAGTGTCATAAGCATGACAAAAAAAATTGTTCGGCCCAAAATGTCACGGATGTGTCTTTTTTTTTGTAGTGTGGCCAAACTAGCCGGGCGGGAAGCTTGCGCGGTAAACTGCGCAGTAGCGCGGGAACAGGCTCACCGACGATACATTTGGCGCCTCTTCGAGCCCACGCGTGATCAAACGAAACGCGTGCGGTGCGGTGTTGTCAGGCGTGCACTGGAATCCTCCGCTATGAACATGGTGACAAGATGTGACGATTACAGGCCGGCCGGCCCCCATTTATTACAGCGGCCATTTAACCCTTGTGTCTGTTCAACCTTTCGATCGCGCCCCACCATTGCAAGAAGCACAACCACCACGACAAATTCTTGGAGGGTATCCTGCGCGGCTCCAATGGCGCTCCGAGCGGCTGCCGACGACGAGCAGCAGTTCACCATGCATGCCGTGGTGGACACCCACAGAAGGTTCACGGAGCTCTCGGTGGTGTACACCAGCAACCCAGTCTGGGTGGAGCACTCCATCCACATCATGGAGATATTACATGCTGAGGAGAAGTACAAGGTGGTCGGGTTCGACCTCGAGTACACCCGCGCTCGTGTCGGGTCTCGTCCCAAGGTCACCGTCGCCCAGATGTGTGTGCGTGATAATGTCCTTATCTACCACTACTGCCTGGCCACAAGGCCTTGCGAGTGTTTCGCCAGGTTTGTCAATAGCCCCCACTACATGTTCGCTACGGTGGGCATCACCAACGATGTAAAGGTGCTCAAGAATTCAGGCATCGCCTGCCAAAATCTTGTCAACATCCAGGGCCAATACAAGATCTAGGGCAGCAACGAGTATGAGAAGAACTCACTGGTTCACCTTGTCGAGGCCATCATCGATCCCTACTACAGAGACATGAAGGATTCCTACAACAAGGACAAGCGTGACTGGCACTCGGCCTGGATGGAGAAACTCGACAAAGCTCACGTCGTGTACGCGGCCAAGGAGGCGTACACGAGCTACGAGATGTACAGGCGGATCGTTGACATGAGGAAGTGCCTCCTTCCCCAAAACGGCCAGGGATCCAGCCAGAAGCAGAGCAATGGCAAGCGTCGTCGCAACAAGAAGTAGATGGTTAGATCCTCGTTTCTCCTAGTTTAGTATGCATGTAATTGCTTACTTTGGTGTGCGGAAATGTTATGTGTGTAGTCACTTGTGTAATTGTATGCTTAATTTGGTTTTGCAATGCTATCTTTTTAAGTATATATGTTGATGCTCTGTAGACAGAGCGTAGATGTTGTGCGGACAGAGCAAATCACATTGCACATGGACTAAACAATGGAACCCGTCGGTGATGATTTCATCAATCACTGACAATTGTATACCAGCAATCGTCTGCTCACAACACACACGGCTTGTTAACAGGAATCGTCTGTGTTGTTATCAGTCTTCCCACATATTTCTGATTACAGACCTGTTTGCCACGTATCACACACATCTTGTTAAGTTGAACCGTTTCTGTTCTCATCCCTAATCGAAAACAGTTCATTTGAGTGAACCGTATGCCGTATATCACACACACCTTGATCTGGCTGACCGTTTCTGTTGCTTGCCCTAATAGCAAACAGTTTATCAGAGCGAATTGTATGCCGTATATCGCACACACATTGATATGGCTGCCCATTTCTGTTGTTCTGTCTAATTGCAAATAGTTCGTATGGATCAACTGTATGCCTAGCATCGCACACGCAACTAAAATCTGAACCGTATTTGATGTATCCGCCATCGCAAATGTTTTGCATCTTTTTTTTACGGTTTTTTACATCACCGTTTGCGATTAATGCATCGCACACAATTTCGTCAAAGGATCTCTGATCGTAGTGTCGCGTTAGCAGCATCCTGCAGTAGTGATAATACAATGAACATCACTTAGATCTGACAGTAATAGGCTGCATAATCTGACAATGTCAGTAGATGCACATGTTTCTATTACCTTGTGTATCTTACAATTTAAATATAAGGAAATACACGTTGGAGGTAATCGCTTGTCGAGACTGACAAAACAGAGACCTCGCAGTAAAAGGGGATAGTCTGCAAACGAGCAGTAGATCCAACTCATTACCTTGTGATTCCATATATAATGAGGGAGAAATATTGAAAAATTTGCAAGTTTGATACGCGAGAGAAAATAATCTCAACCGCAAAAACATGTTCAAGAGAATTTGATATGTGGTAAACACATGGAACATGCAATTCCCAGATGAAATCCGGTACTTTATTTATATTACCAGTCCATTGCATAATATAAACACACTTACTAATAATTACACAAGTCATAACATAGAATAAATCTAGAACAGGACTAGAATGTAAGTACCAGTCAAACTAGGTACTAACTTCCGGTAGGTGATAATGTGTTTTGAATCGAATGTAAACTTCTCTTGATCGGGAGTTGCAAATTACAATATATATCATCCGAAGAGATGCGGCGCTAAGAAAGGATGCGTCAATTCCAGAGAGAGATGAGAGAGAGGCATCTGTTGTGGGTGTAACCGCACGCCGTTTGGGAAAGAGAAGATTTTCCCCTAATTACAGGCTTGTAATTAATCATAACAGATACCAAAGCTAGACATGCTACACTTAAATTCAGAGTTCTCGTATTTACTACCTCATAATCATGAAAATCACTGTCAATAAGCATCCCTTTTTCTCAACCCCTTATATCATCCTATGTGAGGTGGAGGCCACCTGAAGTTTCCTTCGTGTCACATCTGATTTACATGGAACTGCCATATGAAGCGCGTTCTAAAGGGAAACCCTAGAAGCCATATATGATGACTGGGAGGTAGATATGGATGGCCCTTCAAAAATTGTGGCCATCCCTGATGAAAGATCGTGGATGCCGCCTAGGAGGGGGGTTGAATAGGTGCTTTAAAATAATTACGGTTTAGGCTTGAACAAATGAGGAATAAAACTAGAATTTAATTTGTCAAGCACAAAACCTAAAACAACTAGGCTCACCTATGTGCACCGACAACTTATGCTAAGCAAAATAAAAAACTAAGTGATAGAAAGATATATATATATATCATGAAACACTATGACTATCACAAAGTAAAGTGCATAAGTAAAGGGTTCGGGTAAGAGATAACCGAGGCATGTGGAGACAATGATGTATCCCGAAGTTCACACTCTTGCGGATGCTAATCTCCGTTTGTAGCAGTGTGGAGGCACAATACTCCCCAAAAAGCCACTAGGGCCACCGTATTCTCCTCACACTCTCGCACAATTCAAGATGTTGTGATTCCATTAAGGGACCCTTGAGGGCGGTCACCGACCCCGTACAATTGGCAACCCTTGGGGGCGGTCACCGATACCCGTACAAATTGCTCAGGGCACTCTCCACAACTTAGGAGTCTCCTGAAGCTTGTCTGAAGTTTTACACCACAATGATTGGGCTTCGACAAGACCAACTGTCTAGGGCACGAAAGCACCCAAGAGGAACTAGCTCTAGGGTGCCCAAGCACCCAAGAGTAATAAGCTTCTCACCTTTCACTTCCACGTATCACTGTGGAGAACTCAAACCGATGCACCAAATGCAATGGCAAGGGCACACGGAGTGCCCAAGTCCCTCACCCTCAAACCCCACCACAAAAACAAAATCTATGGAGGAATATGAGAGGAAGAACAAGGAGAACACAAAGAATTCCAAGATCTAGATCCAAGGGGTTCCCCTCACTTAGAGGAGAAAGTGATTGGTGGAAATGTAGATCCCGATCTCTTCTCTCTTTTCCCTCAAGAACTAGCAAGAATCATTGGAGGGATTGCGAGATAGCAAGCTCAAAGAAGGTCAACAATGGGGGCAACCACGAGCTTTAAGGATAAGATCCATTGGGAAAGAAGACCCCCTCTTATAGGACCTCCCGAATCCAACCATTATGTGCTTAGCCCACACACAAGCGGTACTACCGCTCGGGTGGTAGATCCAGGAAAATAGAGCAAATGCGAGGAATCTCGGGGAGGAAGAGCCGCTGGAGCGGTACTACTGCTCGTCCCAGCGGTACTACCGCAGGAGATGCAGAACACAAGAGTAGAGGAGGTTGGGCAGAGCAGAGCACGATGGCAGTACCACAGCAGTGGTACTACGGCCCGATCGGGACAGTGCTACCGCTTATAGGCGGTATTGCCGCACCTCACTGCCGTCCTACTACCGCTGAACCCGACATGAAAAACAGAACCCCCAGGATAAGCGGAAGTGCACGCGATACTGGGATAATAGAAGTACTGCTTACAAGCAGTACTACTGCCTGACTGGGATGGTACTACCGCTTACAAGCGGTACTACTGCTGCCCAGAGCGGTACTACCGCAGGGGTGCATCAAGCAAGCCCCAAGCAAAACAGATGCAGCAAGAAAACCAGAACTGCCATAACTTTTGCATATGAGCTCCGAATTGAGCAAGCTCAAGCTTGTTGGATAGATGACAATGAGTACTATCCAAACTCAAGCTTGTTGGTTATAGTGAGAAGAGGCAGTAGAAAAAATGCCAATGATATAGAGATGTGAGACCTCTATGAATGAAGAACCAACAAAACCTCCAACATCGAAAACATCATAGTAGATGCATATGAACTCCGTTTTCGATGAACTCGAGCTTGTCATGAAGATGACCAAAAGCTCCAATCCTCACAAGGAGAAAACCCAAACAAGAACCAAGAAAGATGATGCCAAGGATGCGATAGTTTGAGCTCTCTACAAATGATACGATCAAGCTACTTACTTGAGAGCCCCCCTTGATAATAGGGCAATCGATCCTATAACCCGGTCTCCAAACTAACACCATGAGACCGGTAAAATAGTAAACCTATCAAGGGCAAACCTTTGCCTTGTGCATAATCCACTTGAGCTAGATGATGATGATCGATCTTCTCCTCCTCAAGATGGACCACCTTTCTTGATTGCGTTGGCTCGATGAAGATTAGTAGATTGCTCCCCCATACTCCACTATGGGTGAGCTACTCTTCGGCGCATTTTCACAAGTCCATTGTCACCACAATGGACGGCAAGCTTCGAGCATATGATCTCTTAGTGATGATCCACTTGAACTTGCACACAGCAACATAACCCCACAAAGAACTCTCACGTAGACCATGGGTTAGTGCACAAAGAGTAACGGACAATGCTTACTGATACGTCTCCAACGTATCTATAATTTTTGATTGTTCCATGCTGTTATATTATCATTCTTGGATGTTTTATAATCATTTTTTGGTACTAACCTATTGACATAGTGCCTAGTGCCAGTTGCTGTTTTCTGCATGTTTTTTACATCGCAGGAAATCAATACCAAACGGAATCCAAACGCAGCGAAACTTTTTGTGGATTTTTTTTGGACCAAAAGACATCCAATGGGCCGGAGAAGGACCTGGGGGGTGCTCTGAGGGGAGCACAACCCACCAGGGGGCGCCTGGAGGCCCAAGCGCGCCCAGGTGGGTTAAGCCCACCACAGGGGCCTCCCGCACCGCCTCGTTGCTCTATAAATACCCCAATATTCCAGAAACCCTAGGGCAGTCGACGAAAATCAATTCCAGCTGCCGCAAGTTCCAGAACCACCAGATCCAATCTAGACACCATCACGGAGGGGTTCATCATCCTCATTGGTGCCTCTCTGTTGATGCGTGTGTAGTTCATTGTAGACCTTCGGGTCCGTAGTTAGTAGCTAGATGGCTTTCTCTCTCTAGTTTGATTCTCAATACAATGGTCTCTTGGAGATCCATATGATGTAAATCTTTTTTGCGGTGTGTTTGTTGGGATCCGATGAACTTTGAGTTTATGATCAGATCTATCTTTTTATCCATGAAAGTTATTTCAGTCTTCTTTGATCTCTTATATGCATGATTGCTTATAGCCTCGTATTTCTTCTCCGATATTTGGGTTTTGTTTGGCCAACTTGATCTATTTATCTTGCAATGGGAAGAGGTGCTTTGTGATGGGTTCGATCTTACGGTGCTTGATCCCAGTGACAGAAAGGGAAACGACACGTATGTATCATTGCCATTAAGGATAACAAGATGGGGTCTATTTCTACATAAATAGATCTTGTCTACATCATGTCATCGTTCTTATTGCATTACTCCATTTCTCCATGAACTTAATACACTAGATGCATGCTGGATAGCGGTCGATGTGTGGAGTAATAGTAATAGATGCAGGCAGGAGTCGGTCTACTAATCTTGGACGTGATGCCTATATAATGATCATTGCCTGGATATCATCATGAGTATTTGAAGTTCTATCAATTGCCCAATAGTAATTTGTTTCCACCGTTTGCTATTTTTCTTGAGAGAAGCCACTAGTGAAAACTACGGCCTCCGTGTCTCTTCTTTAATATATTTGCCTTCAAGATCTATTTTGCTATTCGCTCTTTTATTTGTTTGCAACTTTTATTTTTAGATCTATTTATCCAAAAACCCAAAAATACCTCGCTGAATTTTATTTGCTTTTATTTGCATCTTTCAATCTACTACAATTTTATCTATCTCGTTACCCAAAAGGGATTGACAACCCCTTTAACACGTCGGGTTGCAAGTATTTGTTCTTTGTATGCAGGAGCTGTTTACGTGGTGTTGCGTGGTTCTCCTACTGGTTTGATAACCTTGGTCTCATCACTGAGAGAAATACCTACAGTCGCTGTGCTGCATCATCCCTCCCTCTCTGGGGAAAAACCGACGTAGTTCTAGCAGACATCAAGAGGAGTTTCTGGCGCCGTTGCCGGGGAGACATAATCAACATCAACCAGGTTCCTAATCACAAATCTCATCTCTTTGCAATTTACATTATTTGCCATTTGCCGCTCATTTTCCTCTCCCCCACTTCACAAAATTTTGCCGTTTTATTCACCCTCTTTTTTTTCGTTCGCCGTTTTCTCGTCAGATCTGTTTTTTGTGTGTGCAATCTTGTTAACTACTTTTTGTCGTTATGGATAGTTCTCCCTATATTGCGTACACCCCCGAGAACGAGGTTCTTAACTTTAAACAAAGGGGAGGGGAGAATTTAAAAGATGCTTGGTATAGGATTTGCAGTGCTCATAATAGATCTATCCGTAAGTAATCTATCGTTGTTCTTCTTTGCTGTTTTTATGTGGGCATCACCACTTGGTATAGATTCGTCCTTGATACGATTATCAGTGGAAATTTCTTGATGTGCCCCTCTCTTGATGCTTTTAATGCTATGGGAAATTTAGTGGGTTCTCCACCACTTATGATTAATGAAACAACCTTGACTCTTGAGCATGTTATCAAAAAGAAAATGCTTACCGAGGAACATATTGAAAACTTAGATAAAAAGATGCATAATTTTGCTACTAAAATTGGCTCAAAAGCGGGAGAAGTTTTTAAGTTGTTAAAAGAAAAGGGGACTGTAATTCATGAAAGAATTGAAGAAAGCCCGTCTAGGATTGATAAACTGGAAGAAATCTTTAGTAATCTAAGTACGGCTTTTGCTTCCGCCAAAACTCCCGTAAAATTTGGCAAGACTACCCAAGTTACTAAAAACAAGGGTGCAACTTCTAGTAATGATAAAGGAGATCTTAAGATGATTAGTATCCATCCGATTTTATTGAAGTGATAAGAGACCCTTTTTGTAAGAATGAATTTTTCAATCTCATGACTAGAAGTATTGTAATTGAGAATTTATATACTAAATCCTTGAAGAATTCTAAGTGTTTGATTGAGGAGTTGGAGGACGAAATTGACAACACATAGATCTTTTGCGTTATGCCTAGCTAGGGGCGTAAAACGATAGCGCTCGTTGGGAGGCAACCCAACTTGTATCTTTTTGCTTTTTGGTTTTCTTGCTGTTTTCAATAAAATACCCAATTATGCCTCTAGTTAGATGTGTTTCTATGGTTTAAATTAGTGTTCGTGCCAAGCAAAGCCTTTGGGGTGATTTGAGTGATAGTTGATTTGATCTTGCTGAAAAACAGAAACTTTTGCGCTCAGGAAAACAATTCTTATTTTTAACAGAAGAGTGATTTTGAGTTGATTATTTTTGTAGAAGATTAATAACCAAATTTCTCATGTTGTACTAATTTTTCAGAATTTTTGGAGTTACAGAAGTATTCGAAGTTTTCATATTGCTACAGACTGTTCTGTTTTTGACAGATTTTGTTTTCTTTGCGTTGTGTGCTTGTTTTGATGATTATATGGTTTTCTTTGAAGAGTTTTTGCCATAGAAAAGTTGGAATACAGTAGATATAATGCAAAAATAAAATATGAATGGGTTTGCAACAGTACTTAAAGTAGTGATTTGTTTTCTTATACTAAAGGATCTCACGAAGGTTTTGTTGAGTTTTGTGTGATTGAAGTTTTCAAGTTTTGGGTGATATTACGATGGATGAAGGAATAAGGATTAGCAATAGGCTAAGCTTGGGGATGCCCGAGGCACCCCAAAATAATATTCAAGAAGTATCAAGCAACTAAGCTTGGGGAAGCCCCCGAGTGGCATCCCCTCTTTCTTCTAACGACCATCGGTATTTTACTTGGAACTATATTTTTATTCGTCACATATTATGAGTTTTGCTTGGAGCGTCTTTTATGATTTGAGTCTTTTCTTGTTTTTCTTTTTATTTTAAGTCTTGAATCCTTGCTGGACACACCTTTTTGAGAGAGCCAAAAACTATGCTATGCTTGCTCCTATGCTTCACTTAAATTTTTAGAGCCTTGGAATTGCTCTAGTGCTTCACTTATATCTTTTTGAGCACGGTGTGCTTTGTTATTTTTTGAAGAAATGCTCTCATGCTTCACTTAGATTTATTTGGGAGTTAGTAAAATTTTGAAGAAATTCTCTCTTGCTTCGCTTAGATTAATTTGAGAGAAAGAAATATTATGCTCATGTTCTTCACTTATATTTGTTTGAGCTTATTAAAAGCAACATATGAAACTAGTCCCAAAGTGATAGATATCCAAGAAGGATATAATAAAAACTTTCATGAAGATCATTGGACAAAATAAACTTGGTTCTTTGTAATAGTTTTGAGATATGACGATATAATATGTGAGCCATGTTGATGAGTAATTGTGCTTTAGTAAGAATATTGGTTTTAAGGTTTGTGATTCCCTATGCAAGTACGAAAGTCAATAGTTATGCAATGAAATTACATCTTACTTATGGTGCATTATTCGGTGTTACTTATGCTTAATGCTTGCTTACGAGATTATTCGTTTCTTGGTTGGGCGCTTCTCAATCTTTTTGCTAGCCTTCATTTTGCACTAAGTATGATCACTACTTGTGCATCCAAAACCCTTTAAACCAGTTTTGCCATATGAGTCCACTATACCTACCTATATGCGGTATTTCCGTGCCGTTCTAAGCAAATTTGTATGTGCCATCTCTAATTTTCAAAATAAATTTCTCTTTTGTGTGCTCGCACCGCTCGCGAGGCGGTGAGGGGTGGCCAATTTTTTCCATGCTAGATGTGTTATTCTCACGATGAGTGTTTATCCACTTGTCATTGCATGAGAGTACGACAAAGGTATTAGGGATGCCTAGTCCCGAAATAAAAAATGAATTTACTTTATGTTGTCAAATAATAAATTCCTTGGAAAGTGTTGGTATGGAGGGCACCCGTGGATACGGCTAGCCATGGAAAGTGAAAGAAATGGTGGAAAAAGGAATAAACTTTATTTTCTGTTTGGGAACCGCCTATGATATATCTAGCATGGAAAGTGTTGGGAGCTCTAAGTTGTTTTCATTGGTGAGAAAAGTATGCCTCTCAAAATGTTTTTATCTCTCAATTTAAGCTTTGAGCTCTGGCACCTCTACAAATCCCTACTTCCCTCCGCGAAGGGCCTTTCTTTTACTTTATACAATTTTATTTTTAATTTGAGTCTCCATCTTCTCTTATAAAGCACGAACTAAGGGGCACTATGATCGTACTTGAGCATTGGGTATAGCTAATATTCGAGTGTGTTTCATAAATAGATCAATGATTGAGCATGACGGGCTAGGGATAACTTGCTTTAGCGTTGATATTTGGAAAGACATGGTTGTTTGTTGATATGCTTGAGTATTTAAGTTATCATGTCAAAACTAGACTATTGCTTTGAACCATATAGAAGTCCAAATTTCCATGCTATTAAGAAAAGAATATGTGATGAACATGTTAGGCAGCATTCCACATCAAAAATTCTATTTTTATCATTTACCTACTCGAGGACGACCAGGAATTAAGCTTGGGGATGCTGATACGTCTCCAACGTATCTATAATTTTAGATTGTTCCATGCTATTATATTATCATTCTTGGATGTTTTACAATCATTTTATAATCATTTTATATCATTTTTTGGTACTAACCTATTGACATAGTGCCCAGTGCCAGTTGCTGTTTCTGCATGTTTTTTACATCGCAGGAAATCAATACCAAACGCAGTCCAAACGCAGCGAAAGTTTTTGTGGATTTTTTTTGGACCAGAAGACATCCAGTGGGCCGGAGAAGCACCTGGGGGGTGCTCCGAGGGGAGCACAACCCACCAGGGCACGCCTGGAGGCCCAGGCGCGCACAGGTGGGTTGTGCCCACCTCGGGGGCCTCCAGCATCGCTTCTTTGCTCTATAAATACCCCAATATTCTAGAAACCCTAGGGGAGTCGACGAAAATCAATTCCAACCGCCGCAAGTTCCAGAACCACCAGATCCAATCTAGACACCATCATGGAGGGGTTCATAATCCTCATTGGTGCCTCTCCGATGATGTGTGAGTAGTTCATTGTAGACCTTCGGGTCCGTAGTTAGTAGCTAGATGGCTTTCTCTCTCTCGTTTGATTCTCAATACAATGGTCTCTTGGAGATCCATGTGATGTAACTCTTTTTTGTGGTGTGTTTGTTGGGATCCGATGAACTTTGAGTTTATGATCAGATCTATCTTTTTATCCATGAAAGTTATTTGAGTCTTCTTTGATCTCTTATATGCATGATTGCTTATAGCCTCGTATTTCTTCTCCGATATTTGGGTTTTGTTTGGCCAACTTGATCTATTTATCTTGCAATGGGAAGAGGTGCTTTGTGATGGGTTCGATCTTACGGTGCTTGATCCCAGTGACAGAAAGGAAAACGACACGTATGTATCGTTGCCATTAAGGATAACAAGATGTGGTCTATTTCTACATAAATAGATCTTGTCTACATCATGTCATCGTTCTTATTGCATTACTCCATTTCTCCATGAACTTAATACACTACATGCATGCTGGATAGCGGTTGACGTGTGGAGTAATAGTAGTAGATGCAGGCAGGAGTCGGTCTACTAATCTTGGACATGATGCCTATATAATGATCATTGCCTGGATATCGTCATGAGTATTTGAAGTTCTATCAATTGCCCAACAGTAATTTGTTTCCACCGTTTGCTATTTTTCTCGAGAGAAGCCACTAGTGAAAACTACGGCCCCCGGGTCTCTTCTTTAATATATTTGCCTTCAAGATCTGTTATGCTATTCGCTCTTTTATTTGTTTGCAACTTTTATTTTCAGATCTATTTATCCAAAATCCAGAAAATACCTCACTGAATTTTATTTGCTGTTATTTGCATCTTTCAATCTACTACAATTTTATCTATCTCGTTACCCGAAAGGGATTGACAACCCCTTTAACACGTCGGGTTACAAGTATTTGTTCTTTGTGTGCAGGAGCTGTTTACGTGGTGTTGCGTGGTTCTCCTACTGGTTCGATAACCTTGGTCTCATCACTAAGGGAAATACCTACTGTCGCTGTGCTGCATCATCCCTCCCTCTGTGGGGAAAAACCGACGTAGTTCTAGCAGACATCACTTACCATGCCATGGGATCACTTGATCCCTCTTGGTACATCTTCTACGCTTTGTGTGTTGATCAAGTTGATTCATCGTTTCACTTAGTCTTGATCAACCTCTCACATGAACAATCTTTAGATAATTCCTTGAATAGCACCTTGGTCATCAATTATCAAAACCACAAATGGACTTCAAGAAAAACCTATGGACAAACCCTTCAAATATAACTCAAGGCAACCATTAGTACATAGGGATTGTCATTAATTACCAAAACCAAACATGGGGGCACCGCATGTTTTTTCACCTGATAAGATGACGACTCGGTTATAGTGCTTTTTGGGGTAAAAAAAACTCTATAATAGGGTTATTATGACGATATGGCTGATATAACTGACTTTGCTGAAGTTTCTTTAAGAAGCTTCTGAATTGGTCAATTAGCTAGGTAATGGTCTATGCTGGAATTTGTGGGACGGTCCTCACACACATAATGATTAAGTTGGCCTAACTTTTTTTTTTAAACTTAGTTTGGCTAGCTGGGTTGGCTAGATTACTTTTTTGCACACCACACGAAGAGTAGGTTTTTTTCTAGACCTTGGTTCTGACGTGTGGATGAACATAACAGCACATGGAACTTAGCACCTACAAAATAGTTCGTCCATGTTGGTAGTTGAGGTGCATCCATTGCTGATGTCTTTCAAGTGTGTGCTTTGTCCTGCCTCCCGCAATAGATTTCTATACCACTTCTGATAGCTCATGGTGGTGTGTATTGTTGCCGAAGTTTTTGGTGCATTCTTTACAATGATTCCAATGTATCCTTCTATGGATTAGCTAAGAAGATGGAGGTAAAAGACTATGGGGGCTCTGCAGCCTAGCCCCTCTTCCTTTCCTCCCTCCCCTTGCTTCCGCGGGCGACTGGGGGAGCCCTAGCCGCCGGTTGCGCCCCCACCTCCCCCTCTCTCCTCCTCCTCCCCACTGCCGCAGGGTGCTCCCGGGCAAAGATCGGTCGCCACAGGTGGCAGCGGGCCTCCTTATCCCCCGCGCATGGGGCTTGGCACGGGCCAAGCTCGGTGGACCGGGGCGCCACGCTCGGGTGGGGCGCGATGGCGCAGTGGACCTTCGCCCGACGATGGTGGCCGGCGGGATCTCTGGTGTGGCGGGTTGCTTGCAGGACGGGCGCACATCCTAGGGCCATGGCGCGGTGCTAAGGCCTCGGATCAGGCACCCGGCTCAAGGCGGTGGCGTAGGTCGTGGGCGGCGCGAGCCAGCTGCCCCTGTTGCTCTGGTGGTAGTGGTGGTTGGCCGGCGCCCTTGGGTGTGATGACGTGGCAGGTTGGCTACGATGGCGGCTGGCATGTTCCGACGTCGGCTCGTCTGTCGGCGGCTTGTTTTGGCCGTCGATCCCTCTCCTCCTCGTTCGGGCGCTACATTCGTCAGAGGGTTGGCCCTCTCTCAGCTGGGGTCCATTGTTGAGGGATGATTCTGCCGCCAGGAGCGGCCGCGGAATCATCCTTGCCTCCCATCAGGTGGTGGCGAGCCACCGGGGAGCTTGTCTCGCGCCCGGTGCAATAGGACCAAGCTCGTCTCGCGCCCGGGCAGCAAGATGGGGCAATGGAGGCCACTTTGGCTGGCCTATTGGGTCTCAGCACTGGGGGCTGCCTAGGTGTGTGAAAGGCGGGGCCTTTCCACTCGACTCTTTGGTTGGTGGAGCGACAGGTATCAGGTGAGATGTTGTCAAGGTCATTGATGCCGAGGCGGCGGCCCTGGTGGTGGAAGCACGGTGCTTATGGGCAAAGCCCATGGCTCGGTGCCGCGCGATGGGCATGGCCGTGTGGGCGGCGTGGTAGCCGAGGTGTGGCGTTCAGTGGCGCTGAGTGTTGGCTGGGGTGAAAACATGTTCTATCTTCGGACGAACCACTGACGGCGAACGTCGTTCCGTTCCTGAAGACGGCGTTGCTGCTCTCATTGCCCGTCATGTTGCTCCAGGGGAAACTCTGATCCTCGGATTGGGTGGTGGCGGTGCTCCAGTGTCGTAACCTTCCTAAAGGCGCCGCCTTGGAGCCCATGGTTCGTCGTATGCTGCTTCATCTCTTTGCGGTGGTGTGTTCACGGTTGAGGACCCCGGTTGCTCTTGTAGTGCTAGGAGTGGTGTTGTTGCACTCAGTGCCTATGTACCCTGCCTTGGGTGTGTGCGTGTGTTGTGGTGGCGTGCGTTTGTACCGGGTTGTTGATGATCGTTGCTTTATATATAAAGCGGGGCCAGAGCCTTTTTCGGTAAGACTTTGGGGACTACGCTATGTTTTTTGTTCCTACATTGGGTCTTTCTAGTGTATCTCTTGAGGTTAGTCAGATATATTTAACACTTGTAGTGCACAATTTTTTTCTTGCAGAAGGAACTAGTCATCAGGAAATCCTTTGAGGCGATCAGTAGAAGTGCCCTCCCAGTGGCATGCTTGTCAGGCTACCTCGGGTCTAGAGGCTCTTATGACCTTTGATGATGTGACAAACTAGAAATCCACATTAGTGGGTGGGAGAAGTTCCTACATTTCTTTAGGTTAGGTTGTCTCCGGGAGGATGGCGAGGCGGTGGCAGTGTTCACGTGTTGGAATGAGTCCTCTCCGCTGAGCCCCTGCTTCAATGGTACTCACTATGATACCAACAGGAAGTGGCCGAGGGTTTAGTATGTTGGTCCTTTGTTGGTTCTAGCAGATTACTGAAGAGTCTGGTGGTTCTCCGATGTTTAGGCTTTGCGCAGTCGTGGCACTAGTCCTTCAGATAAGCTTGGAGGGGGTTGCTGATGTGGTGTCTACTGGTGTGCAGCGAGTAGATCACTATTGCATAATAGGCCAGCAGCGGCAGCAAGGTGATTAGGGGCGTCCACCATTGACATTCCGCCACTGCTAACTGGTCATTAGTGGCGGGCGAGCCGCCCGCAACTAGTATTATTTGGACCAGTGGTGGTCAATGATTGACGTCTGCCAGGCAAAACGAAGAAACACTATCGTGACATCGTTTTTGGCTGTCGTGATAGCTTTTTCAGTTTAACAGTAATAGCATCATAAAAGGCACAATATAGTCATATAGCATAGTTTAAGAACACATTTTAGTTCAACTACTATATTATGTTTAACACTTACACAATGAAGTGCTTGTACAATACAACTATACGTAAGAACTTGGGATCAACACCGAAAACTACTATGGTGAGTAGGGGGTGTTGAACCACAGCTAGATGTCGTTGTTATCATCTACTTCATCAAGAAACATCATGAACACCTTTCTGGCTTGCATCCATAATTCTATTATAATCTGTCTCCAACGAGGGAAACTGAATTTGTTCGGTGTGCCTTGTTAGTGATCATAAGGGTCAAGGGTGTGCCCTTTTTTAGCATGGTCATCTTGAGCTGAAATGTGCCCTCCACCTCCATGGGCAGGTTCGCCCTACGCATGAAGTCAGCCCTTTCCCAACAATAGATGCACCGAGCATAATTAAAAGAAAAGGACAATTAAACATTTTTTGGCACAACTTTATATACGTGAGAACTCATCGGCAGCAACACAAGTTAAACTAAAATGTACCGCCCTCTCTAGAAAGTCCTCTTGTAGACCTACACAGATTTCTTTGCAGGTGACAACCACCTGGTAGCACGCACCTACCCAGATGTCACCATACCATGGGCATACTTGGTTCATTGCCTACATTCATGTTGAGAAATTAAATAACTGGAGTAGAAAGCACATAGTTCATGAAATCATTGCACACTATAGTACAATCAATAGAATGGTAAAATAAGCATTAAAATTTAAGTATTCACGGAAAAAGTGGGCATGACTTTTGTTAAGAATGAAAAATATCGAGTGCCATAAATGTGGCGATACAAAAATTAATCAACGTTTTGCCAGAGTTACGACACGGATTTTGAAGCCCAGCAAAGTTTGAAGATATTCACATCACAATTTATAGTGTAATGCAAAGAAGTCACACACAAATAATAAATGCAAAGATGCAACTCCATCAATATATCAATTTATAAGATCAAAGAATATCACATACTTCTTATATCCCTATATAGTGTGTGAATAACTTTTAATGTTGGTCATTGGATGAAGCCAATCCAACGATAGAGAGATGGCAAATTCGAGCACTACTAATCATTGGATATCATCTTCACTCCATTGGAATCTACCATCTGCGTGCATCTTGGCTAAACTCGTTCAACCTTTTAAATTAAGACCGAGGTGGTCTACGTCACCTTGGATCCAGTCCGGTATCGGAGCTCGGCTGCAAGAAGACACTGATCGGGGAATTTTGTCGGTAAAACAATTTCAAGACTAGTGATCGATATAGACGTGCAGCTCGGATAAGCCGAGGTGAGGCCAGACTTGAAGACTGGTTCAGGGGGTACTGATGGTGTCCCGGCTAGGGGGGCTCTCACCATGTCGACTCAGCCTGGTGGGCTGGGCTACTGACCCCCTTGTCGGATCCATCCTGAGCCACATTGGATGGCCCATGGCGATCTACAAGGAAAATCAAGAAGCCTTACCATTCAAGACAAGGACTCCTTATCCGTGGAGGACTCTCCTACACCGGCGTAGCTGACTACGACTCTTGTAATCCTAGGTCTTCGATATCGTATACAAACTGAGGCCGGGCTAGTCGATAGAACATATTACACACAACAATCTTAGGGTTAATCATCTATGATTTGTACTCCAATCCAAAGAAATAAACACAAGCATGACGTAGGGTTTTATCTCTTTGTAGAGCCTAGACCTGGGTAAACCTCATATCCTTGTTAATGTCGTATCTAGACACTTAGTTCGAGACCCCTACCCGAGATCTGCCAGATTTAACTTTGTCAACACCATGGACTGAAGAGAGAAGATGAGAGGAACAAGGAGACTATGCTATAGTCTACCCATCTGCCCCCCCCCCCTACCCCCAGAGCGGCAGGAACGGCTTGTTCATATGTGCGGCGGAGACGGTGGTGGTCGCTTCAGGGCATCGAGAGTGCGCTTCGCTTTCACCGGATCTATCTTCTCCTCCGGAGGTGGAGGTTTCTTTGCAAAAAAGTCCCTCACTTGGGCATGAGAGATGTCCTCGTTTTCCTTGTCGGTCCTCTCATATGGTAACTTTTCCAGAGGCTTGAGAGATGGACCGTATTTGAATTGCCTCCCGCCTCTGCTTGTACTGCTAACCGCCGGAGGGGCGGCGTCTCTCTTCCGCCGTTGCTTACGAGGCGGAGAAGGAGGCGGAGTGCTCCGACGCGCCGGAGACGGCGTCTGTCTTTCGCCATTGCTGACGAGGCGGAGGAGGAGGCGGACTGCTCGGACACGCCGGAGGAGGCGGAGTGGCCTCACGCGCCGGAGCAGCCGGAGAAGGAGGCAGAGTGCCCTGATCACTCGCCGGAGGAGGAGGAGCAGGAGGCGGAGGCGTCCAGTTCAGAAGCTTGATGTGCTCCTTCCGCCATAGACATGGAGTCTTCAGAGCAAGACCTAGCTGAGTATCCCCTTCACCTGTAGGGTGATTAAGCTCGAGCTCCTCAAATCCCTCTGTTACTTCATCCACCATCACAACAGCATAGCCTTGTGGAATCGGACGGCAGTGAAAAGTTGCGTCGGGTTCAGGAGGTGCAACAGAGCCGACAGCCGCCTTGACTTTGAGGTGCTACCATTGCGTCATAAGCTGGCAATGCTGAGCCTCCGTGCTAGCATCCACGGGGTAGCTAGGAGCCGTGAAGTTAGGCTGCTGAACGAGCTCAGTGGAAGCCACGCTGCTTCTCCGCTGAGATGGCGGGGTAGCTTCTGGGGTAGCTCCGGCAGCTCGCTGGCTCTCAACTTGTTCCTCTAGCTTTTGTACTCTTGCATTCAGCTTCTGCATTTCGGTGAGCTCCAGTTTCCTCTTCCTCTCCCGGGTTTTTGTAACCGCCTGTGCCGGGAAACCCAACCTTCCACGCAACAGAGCCTGGCATGCCTCGTGTTCGTCTAGGGTGCTCAGGATTCCCGAGGGCCACGGTCAGCTCGTCATTCTCTCTGTCGGGAATGAACGTCACTTGCTGCGCTGCGGCGATACACTTCTGAAGCTTCTTGACGGGTATTGCAAGTTGCTCGTCTGTCCAAACGCACTTCCCTGTTTCAGGGTCCAAGGTTCCCCCAACCCCGAAGAACCAAGTCCTTGAACGGTCTGGCCAGTTCAATGTCTCTGGTTCGACCCCTTTAGCAAGCAGGTCATTCTCAGCTTTGTCCCATAGCGGCCGGGCTTTGAGGTAGCCACCTGACCCCATGCGATGGTGAAACTTCTTCTTTGCAGCATTTATCTTATTTGTCTCTGACATCTTCTTACTCTTGTCCGATGTCTTGTAGGCCACAAATGCGGGCCAGTGATCTCTTATCATCTCAAATCGGCCGGTGAATTCTGGAGTCTTCCCATTGTCGACAAACGTTGATTTCAACTCATTCTTCCACCTCCTAAATAGATCTGCCATCTTCTTAAGAGCACACGCCTTGACCAATGGCTCTATAACTGGCTTATCCGGATCCTCCTCTGGCGGTAGGGTGAAATTTGCCTTCAGCGAGGTCCAAAGATCATCTTTCTGTCTATCGGTGACATAAGAAACTTGAGGGTCTTCGTTCTTCTTAGGCTCATTCCATAGCTGGATGCTGATCGGGATGCTGTCCCTAACAATAGCTCCGCACTGAGCAGAAAATGCATCCTTGGTCCGCCTCGGTTCAATCGGCTGGCCATCGTCCGCGATTGCTGTGATCGTGAACCTTTCATCCTGACGCAACCTTTTCTTCGGGCCTCGTCTCGTTACCGAAGTTTGGCTCGATCTGGAGGGCTTTAAAAGAAGAAAGAAGAGTTAATATATGTACATACCAAAACAATTAATGCATCAATTAGCTAGTTAGCTCATGCTTAATTAATATATATACCTCGCCGGACTTTGCAACAGCCCCCTCCTCCGTTCGATCACCGGAGCCTTCATCATGGTCTCCTTCTTCCTCCGGCATTCGGTCACCGGAGCCATCATGATCATGTCCTTCCTCCTCCATTGTTCGATCACCGGAGCCTTCACCCTCTCCTTCCAGACAATCAGTGTCGTTGAGATACGACAAGACATCACCTCCGCTGAGGATGATGTCCCCCAATAACTCTTCTGTTTCCATGTCTCTTTGTTGATCCATAGTTTCTGCAAATATTACAACATGGCAATTAATATACAAACATGAGAGATGGATATATTAGTGGCAAACACAGACCTAGCTAGCTAATCACAACAAGGAATATTAATTAGTGGCCTCGATGCTTCTACGGTTTGGGGTGGCCTCGACAACGCTTCTAGGGTTTGGGGTGGCCTCGACAACGCTCTTTTAACTTGGTAAATTTGGGTGGCCTCGACGCTTCTAGGGTTTGGGGTGGCCTCGGCAACGCTTCTAGGGTTTGGGGTGGCCTCAACACTTCTAGGGTTTGGTCGGGCGAGAGGGGGTTGATCGACATCCCCCCTCATGTTGAAGAGTTACCGGAGTTCTCTCATGAATGTCCAACGTCCGGACCGCCTCTCTCATGAATGTCAAACAAGGGATTTAACAAAATGGCGCCATTCTGGATGTGCAGAAAATGGTCCATATTTTTCCTGATCTCATCTACCCTTCTATATGTCACGTTGTCAGTGTCAAAGGATTCAAGAAAACCATGGCTTCATCATTAGCCGGAAGTAACAGGCGCATAATGGTACGAAGCTCTCCAAAATTGTTTTGGAACGGAGTCCCGGATAGGATAATTAGTTTTTTGGTACGAAGTTCAGCAAGAGCCTTCTGAATATCGCTATTTGGAAGGCCTTTGCTGAAATTCGTACCAAAAAGCGAATTATTCTATCCGGAACTCCGTTCCAAAACAACTTTGAAGAGCTTCGTAGCATCATACGCCTGTTACTTCCGGCTAATGATGAAGCCATGGATTTCTTCAATACTTTGACAGACAACGTGACATATAGAAGAATATATATATATATATATATATATATATATATATATATATATATATATATATATATATATATATATATATATGAGATCAGAAAAAAAAATTGGATCAACTTGTGCACATCCATAATGGGGGCATTCTTGATAAATCTATGTTGCATATGTCAAAATTCAAACTTTGACATATGATCAAATGTTGCATATGTCAAAATTCAAACTTTGACATATGATCAAACTTTGACATATGATCAAACTTTGATATATGATCAAATGTTGCATATGTCAAAATTCAAACTTTGACATATGATCAAACTTTGATATATGTCCACCGCGATATAAAATGATACATAGACTTGTTTGGGCGAGAGGGGGTTGATCGACGTCCCCCCTCATGTCGAAGTTACCGGAGTTTTCTTCTAGTGGTTTGGGTGGCCTCGAGAGTTTGTCAGGTAGGGGCGGGAGGGGGGTAGGAGATCGACAACGCTTTTTTTTCTAGGGTTTGGGTGGCCTCAAGAGTTGGTCGCCCGGTATATCGAGAGGGGGGTGAACATTTTACCTTAGTAACTTAGAAAAAAAATGTTATCGGGGAGGGGGTATATCGACAATGACATACATACATGGAAAAAAATGTTATCGAGGAGGGGGTTGATCGACGTCCCCCTCTCGACCCCTCGGCGATCTTTTTTTCTTCTTCTTCTTCCTCTTCTTATTTTTTTTCTCCTCTTCTTCCTCTCCTCTTCTTCTCCTTCTCCTTCTTCCTCTTCTTATTCTTATTTTCCTTTTTCCTCTCCTTCTTTTTCTTCTTCTTCCTTCTTCCTTCTTCCACTTTTCTTCTTTTTCCTTATTTTCCTTTTTCCTCTCTGCTAACCTAAAATCTACTAACCTAAAATGCACTAACAGTACAACTAACCTAAAATGCACTAAATCAACTAACCTAAAATCGATATCTACTAACAACCTAAATAAAAAAATTAATACATATATGAAAAAAAAACATCATATGAACAAAAAAATTATATGAACAAAAAAAATTATATACATATATGAACATTTTCTTAAATGAGCATATGAACATTTTCTTAAATGAGCATATGAACATACATATCACCAAAAAAATGGACCTTTTTCTTTGCATATGAACATACATCCATATTCAAAATGTTCATATTCTACAATCTTAACCAAAAAAATGCAAAAAAGAGCATTATACAGCATATACAGAGAACATACATACATACATCGTAACAAAAAAATGAAAAACAGGCCGGTGGTCGGTGACGGCGAGGCCGGGGACGGCGATGAGAAGGAAAGGGGAGGAGGCAGGGGCTCACAGCACGGTCGTATGGAACGGCAGCGGCCGGGCTCGGGGAGGGCTCAAGGTCGCCGGTCGGAATCAGTGCGGCGGCAGACGAACGGCGTCGGGGATGAAGGGCTCGCGGGCGCCGGCGTGGTGCTTCCCCGCGGCGACGGCGACGGCGAGGGCGAGCCTCGGCGACGACGAGCGCGGGCGATGGCGGGGGCGGCGGGCGGCGTCGGGGCAGCCTGGCGGCGTCGATGTCGTCGGCGTCGTCGGGGGCTAATGCGAGATGAGAACTAAAAATTCCTAAGTGCTACCTTATATACCCAGAGCATTGGTCCCGGTTCATGGTACCAACCGGGACCAATGCCCCCCTTTAGTCCCGGTTGGTGCCACCAACCGGGACCAAAGGTCAGTTTTCAGCAGCCCAAAGGGCGGGAAACAGGGACCTTTGGTCCAGGTTGGTGGCACCAACCGGGACGAAAGGGGTGCATCCAAAGGCCTTGTGCTGGCGTGGTGCGGTGGGATGTTTAGTCCCACCTCGCTAGCTGAGAGAGCTCAAGAGTGGTTTATAAGCGCTGTTGCGCCCACCCTCTCGAGCTCCTCTCAAGTGCAGGCTTTCGGGCCTAATCTGTCACTCCTTGCCTGTGGGCCTATTGGGCCTGCTGCGGGCCTGAATCCTGGCCCAACAAACTGGTTGGGTTTCTAGTCGTATTCAGGCCGTGGTGGCACAGTAGGTGGCATGTTTTTAAATTTTTTCCAGTTTTTTTGTTTTCTTTTTTGCTTTATTTATTTTATTTTGTTTCTACTTACAACTAAATACTTACTGTTTTTCAGTGATTCTTTTTGCTTTTAGGTAATAAAAAATATAAACTTTCTGTTAGTGCCATTAGTTTTCCAATTTGAATAGTTTAAATTTGAATTTTTTGAAATTTGTGTGAATCACTAGTTTGTGAATAACTTTACTATAAAAATAGATTTTTGAGTGATTATTTTTCCTGCTATTTAATATTACTGTTTTATCATTTTATTCAATTTGGTAATTTTTAGGTTATTTGAAAAGTCTATTTTAATCAAAAACAGATTTTGTTATTTTAGTTCATGTGTTGGTGCCGGTTGGTGGCATTTTTTTCTATTTTTTTTGCTTTTTTTTGCAGTTTTCCAGTGATTCTTTTTGCTGTTAGGTCACAAAAATTATAGACCTTCTGTTAGTGCCATTAATTTTCAAATTTGAATAGTTTAAATTTGAATTCTTTTATATTTGTGTGAATCACTAATTTGTGAATAACTTTACTATAAAAATATATTTTTGAGTTATTCTTTTTCCTGCTATTTAATATTATTGTGTTTTATTATTATATTAAATTTGGTAATTTTTAGGTTATTTTAAATGTCGGTTTTAATCAAGAACAGATTTTGTTATTTTAGTTTGCTATTAAAGTTTCTAACAAAAATTTCTTTATGAAAATTATTTTTGCCATTAAGGTTTTGAACAGAAAATACTTTGATAATTTTTGTTGCATAAATTTTATATAATTTTAGTTTAAAAAATACTAGAGTTTTATAAAAGCTTTTTAGTTGATTCCTTTTGCTATTAGAGTTTTATAAAAGCTTTTTAGTTGATTCTTTTTGCTATTGAAGAATATTATAGTTTTGTTTTAGTTGATCATAACAGAATATTTTAATTGATTATTTTAAGTTCATTCTTTTTGCTATTAGTTCATTCTTTTTGCGCCAAATGACCTTGAAATTGAAAAGCACTACAAATGAACTCTGAAAAGGTTGAAAGTTGGCATGGTATCATCATTTCACCCACATAGCATGTGCTAAAAAGTTGAGAGGGTTACGGCAAAAACTGGATGCACTTCGTGTACAAAACGGGCAATCTCTTTCGAAGTATTAGGGTTTCGAACAGAAACTCATCTGTTACAAAGGGATTTCATTTTTTTTGAACTTATTTGAACTCCAGACTTTTTGTGTGTTCAAAATGCACCATTCAAAGCCACATCATCAATTTTCAACCCTTTCTGACTTCATTTGTTATTTTTCATGCATTTACTGATTTTTTGAGCTATATGACCCTGAAATTGAAAAGCACTACAAATGAATCTCTGAAAAGGTTGAAAATTGGCATGGTATCATCATTTCACCCACATAGCATGTGCTAAAAAGTTGAGAGGGTTACGGCAAAAACTGGATGCACTTCGTGTACAAAACGGGCAATCTCTTCCGAAGTATCAAGGTTTCGAACGAAAACTCGCTTGTTACAAAGGGATTTCATTTTTTTGAACTTATTTGAAATCTAGACTTTTTGTGTGTTCAAAATGCACCATTCAAGGCCACATCATCAATTTTCATCCCTTTCTGACTTCATTTGTTATTTTTCATGCATATACTGATTTTTTTGAGCTATATGACCCTGAAATTGAAAAGCACTACAAATGAACTCTGAAAAGGTTGAAAGTTGGCATGGTATCATCATTTCACCCACATAGCATGTGCTAGAAAGTTGAGAGGGTTACAGCAAAAACTGGATGCACTTCGTGTACAAAACGGGCAATCTCTTTCGAAGTATCAGGGTTTCTAACGAAAACTCGTCTGTTACAAAGGGATTTCATTTTTTTGAACTTATTTGAACTCCGGACTTTTTGTGTGTTCAAAATGCACCATTCAAAGCCACATCATCAATTTTCAACCCTTTCTGACTTCATTTGTTATTTTTCATGCATTTACTGATTTTTTGAGCTATATGACCCTGAAATTGAAAAGCACTTCAAATGAACCTCGGAAAAGGTTGAAAGTTGGCATGGTATTCATTTCACCCACATAGCATGTGTAAAAGTTGAGAGGGTTACGGCAAAAAATGGATGCACTCGTGTACAAAACGGGACAATCTCTTTGAAGTAAGGGTTTCATACGAAACTCGTCTTACAAAGGGATTTCATTTTTTGAACTTATTTGAACTCCAGACTTTTGTGTGTTCAAATGCACCATTCAAAGCCACATCATCAATTTTCACACCTTTCGACTTCATTTGTTATTTTTCATGCATTTACTGATTTTTTTGAGCTATATGACCCTGAAATTGAAAAGCACTTCAAATGAACTCTGAAAAGGTTGAAAGTTGGCATGGTATCATCATTTCACCCACATAGCATGTGCTAAAAGTTGAGAGGGTACAGACAAAACTGGATGCACTTCGTGTACAAAACGGACAATCTCTTCGAAGTATCAAGGTTTCATACGAAAATCGTCTGTTACAAAGGGATTTCATTTTTTTGAACTTATTTGAACTCCAGACTTTTGTGTGTTCAAAATGCACCATTCAAAGCCACTCATCAATTTTCAACCCTTCTGACTTCATTTGTTATTTTCATGTATTTAATGATTTTTTGAGCTATAGTACCTGAAATTGAAAAGCACTTCAAATGAACTCTGAAAAGGTTGAAAGTTGGCATGGTATCATCATTTCACCCACAAGCATGTGCTAAAAAGTTGAGAGGGTTACGGCAAAAACTGGATGCACTTCGTGTACAAAACGGACAATCTCTTTCGAAGTATCAGGTTTCATACGGAAACTCGTCTGTTACAAAGGGTTTCATTTTTTTGAACTTATTGAACCCAGACTTTTTGTGTGTTCAAAGACACCATTCAAAGTCACATCATCAATTTTAACCCTTTCTGTTCATTTGTTATTTTTCATGCATTACTGATTTTTTTTGAGCTATCTGACCCTGAAATTGAAAAGCACTTCAAATGAACTCTGAAGAGGTTGAAATTGGCATGGTATCATCATTTCACCCACATAGCATGTGCTAAAAAGTTGAGAGGGTTACGGCAAAAACTGGATGCACTTGTGGACAAAACGGACAATCTGTTTCGAAGTATCAGGGTTTCATACGGAAACTCGTCTGTTACAAAGGGTTTCATTTTTTTGAACTTATTTGAACTCCAGACTTTTTGTGTGTTCAAAATGCACCATTCAAAGTCACATCATCAATTTTTAACCCTTTCTGACTTCATTTGTTATTTTTCATGCATTTACTGATTTTTTTGAGCTATCTGACCCTGAAATTGAAAAGCACTTCAAATGAACTCTGAAGAGGTTGAAAATTGGCATGGTATCATCATTTCACCCACATAGCATGTGCTAAAAAGTTGAGAGGGTTACGGCAAAAACTGGATGCACTTCGTGTACAAAACGGACAATCTGTTTCGAAGTATCAGGGTTTCCGGAAACTCATCTGTTACAAAAGGCATTTCATTTCTTCACATGTAACTGCAGTGATATTCTAGATCAAAGGCATCATCATAATAGTTGTGGAGAGAAAGTCTTCATTTTTTCTTCGCTTGTGTCCTTTGCTTATTGCGCCGTAACCATGGATATTCTTCATTGCTTAACAGGGTGCTTGGGTCAGCCTTGACTTTGAAGGGAGGAATTTCATGAAACTTTTCATAATCTTTAGACATGTCTGCCTTGCCCTCCAATCCCACGATGTCTCTTTTTCCTGAAAGAACTATGTGGCGCTTTGGCTCATCGTATGATGTATTCGCTTCCTTATCTTTTCTTTTTCTCGGTTTGGTAGACATGTACTTCACATAGAAAATATGCGCCACATCATTGGCTAGGACAAATTGTTCTTCTGTGTACCCAAGATTGTTCAGATCCACTGTTGTCATTCCGTACTGTGGGTCTACCTGTACCCCGCCTCCTGACATATTGACCCATTTGCACTTAAACAAAGGGACCTTAAAATCATGTCCGTAGTCAAGTTCCCATATGTCCACTATGTAACCGTAATATGTGTCCTTTCCCCTCTTGGTTGCTGCATCAAAGCGGACACCGCTGTTTTGGTTGGTGCTCTTTTGATCTTGGGCGATCGTGTAAAATGTATTCCCATTTATCTCGTATCCTTTGTAAGTCAATACAGTCGAAGATGGTCCCTTGGACAACGAGTACAGCTCATCAGAAACAGTGTTGTCACCTCTGAGACGTGTTTCCAACCAACTGCCGAAAGTTCTGATGTGTTCACATGTAATCCAGTCGTCACACTGCTCCGGGTGTTTGGAGCGCAGAATGTTCTTGTGTTCATTGACATACAGGGTCACCAAGGTAGAGTTCTGTAGAACTGTGTAGTGTGCTTGAGACCAAGAATGCTCGTCCCTACATATTATTGAGTCCCCTCCTAGCGTGCCATTTCCAGTCAGTCTCCCCTCATACCGTGATTGAGGGAGGCCAATCTTCTTAAGGCCAGGAATGAAGTCAACACAAAACCCAATGACATCCTCTGTTTGATGGCCCATGGAGGTGCTTCCTTCTGGCCTAGCGCGGTTACGGACATATTTCTTTAGGACTCCCATGGACCTCTCAAAGGGGAACATATTGTGTAGAAATACAGGGCCCAGAATGACAATCTCGTCGACTAGATGAACTAGGACGTGCGTCATGATATTGAAGAAGGATGGTGGGAACACCAGCTCGAAACTGACAAGACATTGCGCCACATCACTCCTTAGCCTTGGTAGGATTTGTGGATCGATCACCTTTTGAGAGATTGCATTGAGGAATGCACATAGCTTCACAATGGCTAATCGAACGTTTTCCGATAGAAGCCCCCTCAATGCAACCGGAAGCAGTTGCATCATAATCACGTGGCAGTTATGAGACTTTAGGTTCTGGAACTTTTTCTCTGCCATATTTATTATTCCCTTTATATTCGACGAGAAGCCAGACGGGACCTTCATACTGAGCAGGCATTCAAAGAAGATTTCCTTCTCTTCTTTGGTAAGAGCGTAGCTGGCAGGACCTTCATACTGCTTTGGAGGCATGCCGTCTTTTTCGTGCAAACGTTGCAGGTTCTCCCGTGCCTCCGGTGTATCTTTTGTCTTCCCATAAACGCCCAAGAAGCCTAGCAGGTTCACGCAAAGGTTCTTTGTCACGTGCATCACGTCGATTGAAGAGTGGACCTCTAGGTCTGTCCAGTAGGGTAGGTCCCAAAATATAGATTTCTTCTTCCACATGGGTGCGCGTCCCTCAGCGTCATTCGGAACAGATAGTCCGCCGGGACCCTTTCCAAAGATTACGTGTAAATCATTGACCATAGCAAGTACGTGATCACCGGTACGCATGGCGGGCTTCTTCCGGTGATCTGCCTCGCCTTTGAAATGCTTACCTTTCTTTCGACATTGATGGTTGGTCGGAAGAAATCGACGATGCCCCAGGTACACATTCTTCCTGCATTTGTCCAGGTATATACTTTCGGTGTCAGCTAAACAGTGCGTGCATGCATGGTATCCCTTGTTTGTCTGTCCTGAAAGGTTACTGAGAGCAGGCCAATCATTGATGGTTACAAACAGCAATGCATGCAGGTCAAATTCCTCCTGTCTGTGCTCATCCCACACACGTACACCATTTCCATTCCACAGCTGTAAAAGTTCTTCAACTAATGGCCTTAGGTACACATCAATGTCGTTGCCGGGTTGCTTAGGGCCTTGGATGAGTACTGGCATCATAATGAACTTCCGCTTCATGCACAGCCAAGGAGGAAGGTTATAGATACATAGAGGCACGGGCCAGGTGTTGTGATTGCTGCTCTGCTCCCCAAAAGGATTAATGCCATCCGCGCTTAAACCAAACCATACGTTCCTTGCGTCACATGCAAACTCCTCTCAGTACTTTCTCTCGATATTTCTCCACTGCGACCCGTCAGCGGGTGCTCTCAACTTCCCGTCTTTCTTACGGTCCTCTCTGTGCTATCGCATCAACTTGGCATGCTCTTTGTTTCTGAATAGACATTTCAACCGTGGTATTATAGGAGCATACCACATCACCTTCGCAGGAACCCTCTTCCTGGGGGGCTCGCCATCAACATCACCAGGGTCATCTCGTCTGATCTTATACCGCAATGCACCGCATACTGGGCATGCGTTCAAATCCTCGTACGCACCGCGGTACAGGATGCAGTCATTAGGGCATGCATGTATCTTCTGCACCTCCAATCCTAGAGGGCATACGACCTTCTTTGCTGCGTACGTACTGTCAGGCAATTCATTATCCTTTGGAAGCTTCTTCTTCAATATTTTCAGTAGCTTCTCAAATCCTTTGTCAGGCACAGCATTCTCTGCCTTCCACTGCAGCAATTCCAGTATGGTACCGAGCTTTGTGTTGCCATCTTCGCAATTGGGGTACAACCCTTTTTGGTGATCCTCTAACATGCGATCGAACTTTAGCTTCTCCTTTTCACTTTCGTACTGTCTCTTTGCATCAACAATGACCCGGCGGAGATCACCATCGGGCACATCGTCTGGTTCCTCTTGATCTTCAGCTTCCCCCGTTGCAGCATCACCGTATTCAGGGGGCACATAGTTGTCATCATCCTCTTCTTCTTCGTTGTCTTCTATCATAACCGCTCTTTCTCCGTGCTTGGTCCAAACATTATAGTGTGGCATGAAACCCTTATAAAGCAGGTGGGTGTGAAGGATTTTCCGGTCAGAGTAAGACTTCGTATTCCCACATATAGGGCATGGAAAACACATAAAACCATTCTGCTTGTTTGCCTCAGCCACTTCGAGAAAATTATGCATGCCCTTAATGTACTCGGAGGTGTGTCTGTCACCGTACATCCATTGCCGGTTCATCTGCGTGCATTATATATAATTAAGTGTGTCAAAAACCATTACAGAACATCATGAATAGATAACTGACCAAATTAATAGAAGTTCATCATCACATTAAAACCAAAGTACATACATAGTTCTCATTGAACAACATATAGCTCTCCAGAGCATCTAATTAAACCATACATTGAAACTATGTAAAACATTTCAATGCAACAACAAATGCAATCATAATTGCAACCAAGGTAACAATTGATCCAACGGCATAATGATACCAAGCCTCGGTATGAATGGCATATTTTCTATACTTTCTAATCTTGAAGCGCATTGCATCCATCTTGATCTTGTGATCATCGACGACATCCGCAACATGCAACTCCAATATCATCTTCTCCTCCTCAATTTTTTTCAATTTTTCCTTCAAGTAATTGTTTTCTTCTTCAACTAAATTTAACCTCTCGACAATAGGGTCGGTTGGAATTTCCGGTTCACATACCTCCTAGATAAAAAAATCTATGTCACGTTGGTCGGCATAATTGTCATAAACAATAAATGAACCAAATAGTTATAAAATATAATATATACCACATCCGAATCATAGACAGGACGAGGGCCGACGGGGGCGGATACCAAAACTGTCGCACTATATAATAACAAACAATAATAAAAATAAGAAAATTATACAAGTATCTATCTAAATCATATAAGTAAGAATTTTTCTCTTTTAGAAAGAAGATAAGAACAAGAGGCTTACCACGGTGGTGCCGGCGACGAGATCGGCGCGGGCGATCGACGGTGGTGAAGACGGGGACGGGACGTGACGGACCGCTAAACCTAGACAAATCATGAGGAAAATGGAGCTTGGAGGTCGAGCTTGGAGAGAAGAAAGCTTAAGTAGTGTGGCTCGGGCATTTCATCGAACACCTCATGTGCATAGGAGGTGAGCTAGAGCACCACAAAGCCCTCCCCTAGCCGGCCAGGAAAAACAGAGCAGTGGAGCGCTCTGCTTGCGGGCGAGGGGGTATATATAGGCACCTCATTGGTCCCAGTTGGTGGCTGGAACCGGGACTAAAGGACCTCCTTTGGTCCCGGTTCCAGCCATGAACTGGGACCAATGGATGTGGGCCAGGAGCGAGGCCCATTGGTCCCGGTTCGTGTCTGGAACCGGGACCAAAGGGTCCAGACGAACCGGGAAGGTCCGGCCGGCCCCCTGGGCGCACGAACCGGGACGTATGCCCCCATGGGTCCCGGTTCATCACTGAACCGGGGCTAATGGCTGGCCAGGCCTGAACCAAAGCCCTGTTTTCTACTAGTGTTGGTTGCTCGAATTGGGAAGCACTGTGCAAGGCGTATAATTTTCAGGAGGGTATGTATGTCACTTTCGATCTTGGTGATCCTGAAGATGACACCGACGAAGAGAATATGGACATTTGGGTCCTTGTTGATACGCTTCCACTTCTACCTCTATGTGAGTTTCTCAAACATATTTATTAAGTAATTTATATTGTTTATTTCAAAATAGTTGACAGCTTATTTCCATTGACAGCTTATTTTCATTCTTCAAAAAATGTACGAAAGATGGTAGACAGAACCTACTACACTGATGGCGTTGAATTAACTTATGAGGAGAAAGATCATCTTATCTCATTTATTATTGATGTTGAGAATTACAATATCAATTATGAAACTCCTGCACATTATGGTTAATACGTGTCACTAGTGCACGTGTTGAACTACGGTAACATCCATGGAGATGGCATGGTAAGATTTTTTACTATTACGACATCCGTGCATCTTTTGCATATATTCTTCTAAAGCTAAACTACATTGCTAACTACGACGTTATTATTATGTTTTTCAACAGAAAATTCCGAAGGATTGTGTACCTGATCTAATGTTTCCGAAAGGTCACCTTGATGTTATTAGCTTACGGCCAAGTCTGCCTAGGCTTCACCGTTGTTCATACCGGATTTCTAAAACTAATGAAGACATGCCAATCAAAGAATGGAAAAAATGTATGAACAATCATAGGGAGCTACTTGGAAGCAACATTGTGCGAAACGCAAGAATTGGAGACAGGATAATCTCCATTCTCCATAATGGAGCGTTAGGGCCTATCTTGTTTTATGCTATTTTACCTTAGACAGGGTAGTAGGTCCTAGCTAATACTCATGATCATGTGCTAAGAACAATTAAGTAGAGTTGGTTAGATGACTAAGATGATGATGAGTATGACTTGTTATTATGATAACGAGTAGAAGTTGTATGATGGCGAGTATGACTTTTTATTATTAACTTGTAGAAGTTGTTAGATGACTATGATGATGATGAGTAGGACTTGTTATTATGATGACAATGATGAGTTATATATTATTATGATGATGCATGATGCTAAGTTGTTATATGAGCATGATGAGTTATTATATATGTCAGTGGATGAAATGAACATGGATTAGATTCAAGTGAAAGCAACATGGCGTAGATCGAAAGTACTACTAATCCAAACTTATGTCAGTGGGTGAAATGAACATGGATTTAGTTTGGATTAGAGTTTGGATTAGTAGTACTTTCGATGTGCACCATGTTGCCTCCACTTGAATCTAATCCACGTTCATTTCACCCACTGATATATATAATAACTCATCATGGTCATAAAATTATATGATGAAACTACTGTATAAAACCTATACAAATACAGCGCCAATAAGCTGCAGGAAGAAAATACAGGAAAATTTAACAGTAGTGATGTTCATAAGAAACGCTACTGCTATTTACAGTTATCAGTAGCGCTGTCTATAGGGCGTGCTACTGCTAACATGTATATCAGTAGCACTGGGAAATTAGCGCTACTGCTACAAGTTAGCTGTAGCGCCCTAGTGGTAGCGCTTCTGCCCGCGCTACTGCTAGTGTTATCCCTAGTAGTGAACCGAGCCACATACTGGGTTTGGGGTATAAACCGGTCCAACGCACTCTCATGTGTCATCGCCGTCGTCTTCCACCAATCCATCTTCAGAGCAGAAACTAACGGACCGACCTTGCCACGAGGCGTATATGGTTGAGCTCAGAGAGAAGCACCTAAAGGTGAGGAACGTGCATGCTACGAGACCTACAAGAAGTGTAGTACCAATGCCAATGAGGCTGGACCCTCCGTGGGTGGGGGGAGGGGTCGCCAATAAGGTTGGACCATCCGTGATCCATATTTCCTCCGGCGTTGACGAGGTAATTGCGCCAAGCTCGCGGATGAATCTGATTTGCTTAGTATGCTATGTAGTTTTAAAAGTAGTTTTATGTTGTTTGAACAATCTAAATTTATGTTATGCTATGTATGATGTGCTACCTTTTTTTAACCAAGTAGATTAAATTTGTGTGTGAAATGAAATTGTGTGTACATTTTTTTAGGGAGTCAAATTTAGAAGTTCAGCTAGGAACCGTTTTTTCTTTAACACCTCAAAATTGAGAAGTTAAGGTTTGAGGGGCCAAATTTTAGGGGATCGTCTAGAGTTGCCCTAACCCGCCTTGATCCTTCGGGGTATATAAAATTTGACACTTGGCAATCCGGTATGTATTCTCATGTTGATCACTTTGCTAAAAAAAAATTGACCCATGTGAAGTAGTGAACTAACTATGCATCTTGTGAAGATTATAAAACCACTGTCCTAAACCTTTGGCCTTGCAATTTGCGGATAAGAATCCATGTGTATAAGATCATCAGAAAGATGACACTTTTGTGGCTGCAGTCTCTTTGTGATATTCTCTCCTTTGTTCCCGATTGAGATTGATAATCCTCTAGCTAGCTACGTTTGGGATATACTTGGATTTGCTTTCCTGCAACCTTGATCCATCTTTCTGCTGCCCTTTACTCCCTTTTCTTTTGTGCAAGCCGAATAACTTAGTTTTGGTATCGGTCCCCCTCCATGTCTTCTGATAATTAAAACTTTTTTAGAGTATTTCACCCAAAAGCTCTTGGGATATGCATTCTCTGTGATGTCATTCTTAGGCTGATCCTTGGACCAACAGAACACAAAGAGATTCGATTCCTTCTTTCACTAGAACACTCCACTGAACCTGCACGCTCATCCCTAGAACCGTAGCTACTGCTCACTAGTATTGCTGGTGGTGGAGTAATCTCATACGCTGGTGTGTCTTGGTCATGCTCTTTTGGTGCTTCTAAAGACCAGAGGTCGAGTCGGTAGCAAAAAGATGATTCGCTGTTGCTACATGTATAGCGACATCATGTCACGCTTTGCAGAGTGGGTTAGAAAGTGATGATGGTTTGTGCGTCTTGTTATTGACCCGAGATTTTGATTTTGTTGCCATCAAACTAAGGCACTGTGCTGCTTTTCATTACCAGCAATTTGTTTTCATCTATCAAGTCAAGTCCTAATATGTTGTCTAGTAGTATAAATCTGTGTTTGGTAGCTGGCCGATTAGGAGGGAGGAAGTAATGTTTGGTACAACAAAACAGAGAAGTACAGGTAGATAGAATGCACTTCTCTACGGTTGCTGCTGCTGCTGCTGCAAAGGAGTTCATTCATTCGCTGGGGTCAAGTGTGCATCAGCGATTAGTTTGTTTCTGAAACTATTGTGGGGAGGGTGGCATGTCAAATCATATCTAAAGGGACCGGCCTGGCTGAAGTGTGTGTCAAGTCACACCGTCTATTTTCTGAATCTGTTGCTTGATTCATCATTTGAGTGAGAGTGTTGGTTAATTAGTTGATCGATGCTTACATCGATTGCTTGACTCGAGTCAATATTGTGAAAATTAAGTTCTGATTTTGACTGCTCAGTCTTGTGATTTCCTACGGAGCATGCCCGATGCATTGCAGTTGCAGCTGAGCGCGACGGCGAGTCACAGTACTACTGCTCGCAGGCGAGGAAGCCAGGCACATGCAAAGTGACCATATGTCATCTCAGTATATGCATGCAGTTTTTGATAGTGGTAATTGCAACTCACATGGCTAATTATATACAGTACCAAATATAACATCAATTGGATATCAAGTGACCATATTATTTGGTTTAGGTTTGATGGCGATGTGTGCTAGAAGAATTAGGCAAGGTGACAAGGTGCGTGCGTGTCGCCCTCTTCTTCCTTTAATCCTTCGCTGCAATTTGTTTGATGTTGAAATCCATGGACTGGTCTGAACTGAAGCTGATAGCTCGATATGGACACCCTACCTGACGCCACTCCTCCTCACTCCCTTTTCCCTCGTTTCAACCATCGATCGACCTAAAAGCTCTCTTCTTGGTGAAAGTAAGACGAACTCGCGCTCGCGCTCGCGGTAATCAATCATGGCGGCCATATCGGGCTGCTGGGCTTATGTATACACGCTCACCTCACCCACTTGCCCAGCAAATTAGTTAGAGCTTTCTCTCTTCTCTTCTCTTCTCTCCACTGTCCACGAACAGCGGGAGCACGAGGAAGAAAAAGAGGAGGAAGAAGATGTCGATCAAGCACTGCGACAAGCACGACTGCGAGCGCCGGCGGCTGTACCGCCAGTTCTGCGCCGCCCTGGTGGCCATCATCCTGCTCATCCTGCTCATCGTCCTCATCGTCTGGCTCGTGCTCCGCCCCACCAGGCCGCGCTTCTACCTCAACGGCCTCACCGTGGCGTGCCTCAACGCCACCTCCTCCCCGGCCTCCTACCTCACCGTGACGCTGCAGGCGACGATCGCCGCCCGCAACCCCAACTCCCGCGTCGGCATCTACTTCGACCGGACGGACGCCTACGCCGAGTACAAGGGGCAGCAGGTGACCGTCCCCACCGCGCTCCCCGTGGTGTACCAGGGCCACCTCGACGTCTCGGTGTGGTCGCCGTTCCTGGTGGGGTCGAACGTGCCGCTGGCCCCGTACCTGGCGGTGGCGCTGGCGCAGGACGAGACGGCCGGCTACGTGCTGCTCACGGTGCGGGTGGACGGCTGGATCAGGTGGAAGGCCGGGGCGTTCATCACCGGGCACTACCACCTCCGGGTCAGGTGCCCCGCCCTGCTCACCGTCAACGGAGGGCAGGGCAGCTACGGCTCCATCGCCGGCGGCGGCGGGAACGGCTACTTCAACTTCCAGCGCGCCGCGCCATGCGTTGTCGACGTCTGAACCGTTCTGCTGGGCCGGCCCTGAAACTAATTATATTCTGCTCTGCTCTGGTAAATACGTATAGTTCAATGGATTTTTGTGTCATTTTGACCGTCCTTAAAATAATTTACGTACTTCTTTGATGGAAATAAATCCAGGAAATATAGTACTAGGATGGTATATTTAAGAAGTATTCAGGTTGAAATAAGTCTAGTGTTGTATCTATATATGTATACTTGCTTTTACAAAAGCAGAGTTTAATCAGGGAGTAGGCGCATGTGCGTTGTTGTAGTGCTGCTGTTTTTGGTAGAGCAATGGAAAGATAATGATCTTCCCCCCTTGGCCCTCTTGCTGTATTGCGTTGGCAAATAATGAAAGAAAATGTTATCATGGCCTCCTCATCGAAAAGTATGTACATACACACGGCCCCGCCGTCTTGTTCCGTATTTGTGTCTTTTCTAGAGCCAGCCTTAGCTGTGCGTAGGGTGCAGTCAAATGATGCAGAGCCCGGCAGTTATCCTCCTTCTCGAAAGAAGAAAAATAAAAACGAATCCAGCTAATTTTCCCATGGTTTTTAAGCGACCAGCCGATGACAGGACAGGATTAATTTCGATGAGGTACCATGACGAATCGACCTGTTCGTTGCGGTACTAAATTGACCCTTCACACACGGTAACGGTGAAGACTGAGAGTTCGGGTACACATGAATCATCTTGGTCTTGCATCGTATCATATCTACCTTGTCACGTTGTTTTCCGGTGTCAAAGATTGCGCGGTAATTCCTCTCAAAAAGAAGGACGAGTTTGCATGGTCGTTGCGATTTTATGGCTAGAGCAGTGTGTAAGTCATTATCATGTCACATCCATATTTTAGTAGTAGCATCGTGCATACTTGCATGTGTGCAATCTAAGCAATGTGCCTAACCGATTTCAAGGTTTGAGCTGCGGGAACTGATGAAGATGCTACAAGGCACTCAAGTGGTTGGCGGCGGCGACTCCGAACCCGCGGGCGCAAAAAAATTATTCTTACCGTCATACATGGACTGAATCAATGCTTGCAGACAAATTGATTAAAGGCAGGTTGCAAGGCTGTTAGGGTTTGTGCCATGCCTAAGAAAACAAGGCGGCGGCGGCTTTTTAAAGATGGAATAAGGTTCTCCCTGTCTAGCTCCCGTCCCGGTGATGCTTTAAGCGTCCGAGGGTGTGTGGAGATGTGTCTCTGGCGGACCTCGTGGGATCCGGTCGGCGTTTGTATTAAGTGGATCCGCATGGATCCGGTTTTCATTCGTCTGCGTCTGTATGTCTATAGGTTGGATCCTTACGATCTACGCTTCTCTTCAGTTTGGGGTCCTACTTCTTGTAAAAGTTAGGGCTTGTACCTTTCAGTTTTTTGGGCCATAGTTGTAAGATGTACTTCCCCATGGCTATGTGATTAATGTAGTATTGGGTCTTTCGAGGCCCTTCATCCATTGAAAAAATAAATAAATAAAAGCACCAACATTACATAGAGTAGTGTATGTAGGAGTTAATTTACCCATGAAGAGATTCTAGGTGTAAGATTATGTGTGCAGATGAAAAAACATGTAGAGTGAAAAAGACGCCCGCATCGCTTTCACTCGGGTGGAAAACCCTAGTCGTCGCCGAAGGAAGTCGGCTAGCAAAGCCTGCTGGGCGGACACCCTCCGAAAATAACAAGGTTGAGGTTGCTTCGTGATACATCCATTGCTCTTGTCGTTCAATACCACACTTAACATTCTCTCGAGATGAATCTTTTGTTTGAGAGGTAGAGGAAGATTAGAGATCAAAGGAGTGGCTTGAAAGTTGGTGTAGAAAGACCTTTGAACTCAACATAAGGAGTGGTAGCTCTCTCTCTCTCTCTCTAAATATGGGATTTGAATGGAGTAGCTTCAAATGAGCTCACGAAATAAGTGGAGTATATATAGGGTACACTCAAAAATCTGACAGTTACACATTTTTTTGGCAAAGCTTGGAGGCTCCGAATGCTTCACTCAGAATCGGAGAACAAAACTAAATGTGACAACTTCTGATCCGAGGGTCTGACCAAATGCCATTGGAGGCTCTGACTGACCATAGGCTCACCTACACACGCTACTGGATGCCATTTCGAAGTTCCGACAAAGTGTGTTAAGAAATTCCAAGCCGTATACAAAGGAGTGCACAAGTGCTCCGGTGCCATTGGCTATCCCTAAAGAGGTTTGGAGGACCTGAAGAAGAATTTCTCGGTGCCTCCAGATAGTGAAAATGCAGAGAGACGGTGGGAAAAAGTGAAAGACTTTTCGAGGGCAAGAAACTCAACTTAGCAACCTCGGTCCTATTTTTATATTATTGGCATAATTATTAACTTATTGTGATCAGATTACTACAACGAAAAAGGTTCTCGACTTGGCCAACACCTGCCGTAGAAGAGTTGAGGGGCCGTCATTAATCTCCCTTGTTACATCTTTTGAGATTTAATCTGAATAGACTTGATGATAATTACTCCCTTAAGATATGCTGATGTTAATTACCAACATATATGTAAGGGATTAGGATGCAGTTTAAATGTTGACTGATCTGTTGGCGTGGACGGCACTGCGGGCACTCACATGGCGCTACAAGACCACTCAAATGGCATGGTTTTCTTTTTTGCTTGCAAGCAACTGATGACCCACAAGTGTAGGGGATTGCAACAGTCTTCGAGGGAAATATTTTACTTTATTGATTCGAGACAAGAGGAGGCAAAGAATATTTATAAAACTTAGCTGTTAAGTTGTTAATTCAACCACAACTGGATAGATAACTTGCTTGGCACAATTTATTAGTAGCAAAGTGAGATAATAACAGTAGTAGTAATGGTATTGCAGTAAAGTAAGAGATTGTAGCAGTAGTAATTGTAAAGAGAGCAATAATGATGGAAAGCTTAGGCATGGAAGTAGATAATGGGTGTTGTTTAGATAAGATCACTTCTGCAATAGTCATAACATAGAGCGACAACAAACGATCTCCAATTTATCAATCATATGTAGGCATGTATTCTGTGTGTAGTTGTACGTACTTACGGTAAGACTTGTACATCATCTTTTGTCCTACTCTTCCGTTTCAGCGGGATCCTAATGGAAATTAAGGGTAATTAAGGTGCTCTTTTTAATAGAGAACTAGATCAAAGCATTAACAATCAATGAATACATGTAATCCTCAAGGTAAACTCATCCCTTTTGATATCTCAATTGTTGTCACCTTGGGGTCTCTGATTCAGAACATTATTAGGTGCATACAACTTGTAGGTCAGATCCAAAACACATATATATTCATGAAAACATAAAGGATTCAGATCTGAAATCATGGCACTATGTCCCTAGTGTCAAGCATTAAGCATATCAAAGTCATACCAACATCAATCTCAGAACATAGTGGCTACTAGGCATCAATTCCTAACAAATCTGACATCTATTACACAAGAAGTCTCATCCAATTCTCGTCTACCTCCATCTGCCTACATGGGAGTTACTCACATATGAGTGAAATACTACTGCAGGAATGCCTAGTAGTGACGGGCGCCAAATGGCCAGCAGTGGCGGGCCAGGCTCCCAGGGGCGCCGCCACTGACCTTCTGCCACACTGCTATAACGCCATCAGTGGCGGGCGCCTGCCCGCCACTGTTAGAGCCTATCCAGTGGCGGGCAGTCCTACTTGCCCACCATTGGTATATGTTATTAGTTGTGGCGGGCGGTACTTGTCACCCGCCACAGCTATCTCTTCAGCCTCCAGCCATTCCAGCACCTGATACACACTACAGGATACAAGTAACCACATTACAGCATACAACTAACGCAAGCGTTCATACACATTGCATTTAACATAGCAATAATCTAAACTTCATACAAATAGATGTACGCATTAGTATACAACAACTCATGTCGCATCATTAGTACGTACACATACATACAAGACCTCATTATAGCAACAATACCATAATGAGAATGAGCTGGATAAAGATAATCAAATTCTTTACTCGTCACTTGTCCACACGGTCTTGCATACTTCATAGTTGATTTTCTCTTTGTGGGCGTAATTGACATAATGATCCTCAACTTCTCTGTGGACGTAGTTGGTCTAATGACCCTCAGCTTCGTTTTTAGTCTTTATATCCTTTGTAGCAGTTGTTTTTGTAACCGTCCACTTGCTCCTTCCATATCTCCCATGAATCATAAATTCCAGGATTTTTCCCGGTGTACACCACATACCAGTTCCACTTCATCTACGTAAATAAATAAAGAAGCCAACAAGTCAATTTCATAGTTATCCAATCACATAGAGCAAAGTCACATCATAATCTTCATAGCATCATAGATGATACAAATCACCACGTTGCACAGTTTATTAGTAGTTTGGAAGCAAACATTTAACTCCATCATAGCAACTTAGAAATTAAGTTCACACGCATTGATCATATAGATCACATGAAAGCAGTCCATTAGTTGTTCAGCTCCATCATGAGCTATCGTTGCCTTCCGTCATCTTCGTGATCTCCTCTTGGGTGGTCCTCGCAGCTTATATGGCCACACACTCTCCGTGGCTGCTTGCGCACTCGCAGCGGCTGCTCTAGCACTATCGGAATATGCCTGAGCGCTCTCGGAATATGACTGAGCGCTCTCGGTGGCTGCTCGAGCACTCTCGACATAGGCGAGCACGATCTCGGTGTACTAAGCCACCCTCGTGACGATGTCTATGGCAGTAGGAATGGTGTAGGAGTCCCAACGAGGCGTCTTGGCTTCTTCATCTAAATCGCATTAAACAATTTGACATTTAGATATAACATTTAGAAAAAAACAACATGACCTTTGATAGAAATTGAACATATTGAGTGCCAGAAATTAAGCGAAACGGAACTTAATCCACGCTCCGCAAAAACATTGGCACTCACTATGAATACACCTGCATCATGAAAAAACTAATGTACCATATGCTCATCCGTATGTAGTACATTATGTGTAGCACACACATTCAATTTTAAGACATTCACTTATGAAGATTCAATGGTACATCATACAACAAATTTTAGCTACACTAATAAAATGTTGTACAAGATTTTTATCCATATTTGTACATTTTGACTACACTAACAAATGTTGTATGAATATTTCTATCCATGTGAAGCCCATACCACAAGTAACCGTTAACAGAGAGAAGGGAGGTGTGCTTACCGGGCCGGAGTCGGACGGCGGACTGGACGAGGCGGAGGTCGATGGCAGAGGCGTCGGCGGATGGCGAGTTCGACGGAGACGAGGACGAGTTGGATGCGAAGGAAGGCACGGGCGACAGTCACGGGGAAGTAGTTCGAGGTAGCGTTGCACGGCGACGCCGACGAACTTCGAGGCGGGGACGGACGGCGCGGGCGATGGGGAAGATTGACTCCTCGATGCCGTTCAAGGAGGCGGACCACGACCTTGCCGATGGCGACGGACGAAGCCACGACGCTGGCGGTGGCGAGAGAGGAGGGAGAAAGAGTTTGCGTTTAGGATGAGATCTTATGCCGCGGGGGGTAGGTAAGGTCTTGTATAGCAATGACAGGTCCACGGAGTAGCCCGCCACCCCAGTATAGGTGTGGGAGGCGGCAATGTGACTAAATATAGCTGTGGCGAGCAACTGCTAGAACCCGCCACCCGCTATCTGAAAATATTTGAAAATGTTTGGCGCGTGCACTGGTACAACAAGGTGCTATACAAACGGTTTTTAACCCCTTTCCGCGACGGTATTTGGAACCGTCGCCTAGTGAGTATGGGCGATAGGGGGGTCCTTCCCACACGACCCAGAAACCATCGGGGATAGGGAGCATTGATGCATATACAGTACTCGCTACTCGTTTGTGCTCGCATTGCCATCGCAGTCGGTATTCTGTGGTGCTACGTTTACGATGCACGGCCCATCACAAACGGTTCACTATTATAGAACGTGTATGATAAGCAGACAATCACACACATTCGCTTTTCGTAAACCGTATGCGATAACTAATTAAGAAGATTAGCTAATCGTCGTACGAGTGTCGGACAGGATTACGAAACGTCGGACCGTCGTAACATTGTCGTACACGACAACTATCGCACACGTTATTCTGTGGTGCAACGTTTACGATGCATACCACATCAGAAACAGTTCATAGTTGCGAATCGTGTACGATAAGGCAACTATCACAAACGTTTAGTTTGCCCGCACCGTTTGTGATATTGTCTGACATCGCACACGCTTTGTAAAGGGCAACTGTGTACATGCTTGCACACGTTTCCTCTCTGTGAACCGTGTCGGATTATGGTGTATACCGCAAACATTTGTGCTTTACCAACCGTGTGTGCCGTAACAACCTGCAGAGCGTAATTTCACCGTAATTTAATTACTGCTATTTCAAATTGTACCGGATTTGAATTTGAATGTATGCTATAGCTTTATTCATATCCATCAGGTTCAAACAACCAATGCATTATTCGATTCATAGGTACATATGTTCAAGAATTACATAAGAACCAAATAAAGAATGATGAACCACAGTTGTATACTTGTACTATTAAAGACGGTAAAGAAAGAGGGGAAATACATTGTGGTTGCTAAACAAGGTGAAGCGGAATGCCCATATTGTGCCCTCCTCCATGCAGAAGGCACGCACGACTCTAGTCCAACCGCTTGTGATGGCCGACCGCCCATCCTTCACGGTCTTCATGAAAACATCTAGATAATCATCGTGTTCTGGTAGAAATACTTTAACCTTTGCTTGCCCACCAATCATGTAGTTTGAGAGGTAATCTTGAGTAAACTGCTTTGGGAACTACTACAAAGCAAAAAGATTCAGACATAGTCATCTAACACAACTCATTATGGGCAGTAAAAACAAGGCTGCAGAGTTCTTACTTACTATCCTGCAGTTCGTTGTTGTCTTGGATAAAGTGTAAACAAATAGTTTAATTGCCATCTTTTGACCCATTTTACTAACAATCTTTATCAGCTACCTCACTTGATGCTGGTTCATCGATATCTCATTGCCCCATACGCAGAAAGGGTCGAAGCGCGGATCTTTTCAAATGACATATGTACCTAAAAGCACCAAGTTAATATTAGAAGCTAAACAACAATTGCACAATGATGTAGTACAACACTCTTTTATAATATCTTATAACATCCAATATACTCACATACTAGGTGAATTAACATCTTATATTATGGGCCGGAAGGAGTTTATTGCATTCTTACAAATTATCGGCTGATTAACTACTGCTGTATACATGGGTTAGAGTTAGTTTGAGCTAGTTCGTGCTCAAATAGCCTAAAGTATATCCAAACATGAGGGCTAGTTTGAGCTAGTTGCATCTAACCCACCCAAAAAAACTATCCAACCCAAGAGGTGCTAATTGGAGCTAGTTCTCCTAGTGCATTTATTGTCAATCTAACCCTGTCATCCAAACACCTTTTTGGATGGAGTTAGTTCAGGGTTAGTCATGAGCTAGAAACTAACTCTAACCTCTAGCTAAGTTGAGTATCCAAACAGGGCTGTGTTGTTGTTGTTGTTGTTGTTGTTGCTGTTGCTGCTCTTCTACATATATCTAGACATCATCAGAACATTAAGGTAACACTCTTCCTTGTTGCTATGTAGCCTAGGATTGCATATTTAGACATTAAGTATAGTGCATGTTGCTATGTAGCCTCAGATATATTACATATGGCCCTAGTTAACCTAACGATAGATGGGTTACAGATATATTCAGTTAAAAGTCCGATTCACTGATTAGTCCCTTATCAGCCCCCGACCTATATGGTACCAGCTACCGATATCCTGAACAGTGAGTATATATAAGCCATGGGATGAAACTAACCTCGATGAAAAACAACAGTCATTCCCAAAATTGTCCTGTGTAGGTACATCGAGAGGCATGTTAAGCACAACAGGCTAAACATCAAACAAATATATCCATGGCAGACAAAATAATCTCCAAAAGATAGCTTCAGTGTGCAGGTTTAAGCATGCTAGTAAAGCAAAACAAGTGGAAAGGTGTGTTAATTGCAACAGGCCTAACATTTAACAACAAGCAAACATAGTCATTCAAACTGGTATTGTGCCGGTCTAAGTACACTGGTTATTGTTAAATAAAAATGGAAATGCGTGTTAACTACAAGATACAGCAACCAAATGTAGTCATTCATAGTGGTATTGTTGAAACTGGTATTGATGAAATTGAACTGCACAGTTCATACTTGCACATATAGAACATCACGTTGTGAATAACTGGAATAAACAAGGCATACTATGAACAAACAAAGATAGCATTTGAAATTGGACATATGCTAATTACAAACAACCGAACAATCAAAAAACTTTAAAAGAAGCATATGCTAGCTATAACAGGCTTAACAGCAAGCAAATATATGCATTCCTATCGGTATGTTTAAAACTGGATTAATGAAATGTACTGCACAGTAAATAATTGCACATATAGAGCATCACATTGTGAACAACTGAAATAAACAAGGCATACTGCAAACAACCAAATATAGGAATTAAAACTGGACATATTCTCACTACACTACAAAAGGGACTCGATGGGTTTCCTCACTTGTCACAGATGGGTGCGTTCCTTTGGTAAGAGCACGGACCCTGGATGCGCTCCATGTTGTTGTAGATGGGCTCCTTCCCCTTGAAAGAGCACGGCTGTAGGGTGCCCTCCCTGATGTCGCAGACGGGCTCTTTCCCCTTGGAAGAGCAGATGGTCTCTTTCCCCTTGGAAGAGCCGGAAAGGGTGCCCTCCTTGTGGTCGCTGTCGATGAGGTCTGACTTGGAAGCTGTGGATCCCAAGCCAGCATCGCAGAACGTGTCCTTCAGAAATGACAAAAGGGGCTCGATGGCGATGTAGGATGGCAAATTCTTGACAGCGAGCCAGAGGAGATCAACGGCGGGGCCATGGATGAGATCGACGGCGGTTGAACCCGAGGGGTTGGGGTGGGCCACTTCACCTGTGACATAGCCCGCCTCAAGCCGTCGCTGTCGACGACCTCGATGTCGTACCCACATACTCTAGCCCGCTGATTGAGTGCATGCGTCCAGTAATGGTCGTCAGCTTCCTTGGCGACGTCGGGCGAAGAGACCGTGATACACCTCTTTTGGGCCAGCCGCTCCTCGAGCTCCACGGGAAGCGTAGCCGGGCTTAGGCTGCGACGCTCTGAAGTGGGGGATGGGGATCTGTGGGAAAGTGGGCGTTTGGCAGGCGTCATCTAAGAAATTCAGGGCGGCCTGGGTATGGAGATCGGTGGGTAAGCTGCACGGGCAAACCGGCAGATGTTGACAATGGAGGCCTTGCCGCGGCGACCTTGCTAGGGTTTCGAGCGAGGGGGGGTGTGTGTGTGCGCGCGCGCGTGCCCGAGGAGGTTTGGGTGTGTGTGTGTGTGTGTGTGTGTGGAGGGTGGGGGGGCGGGGGGTGTGTTTGAGGAAATGACGCGGCTACTGAAAATTTTACTACGCGGGAGTGAAATGCCGGGGCTATTGAAAATTTGGATGATGGTGCATCACACACGGTCCGGAGATAACAACCGTGTGTTATGAAACAGAAAAACCCTCAAGGCGGGCAGATATTTTCAAGGGATGCAGGCGGGAGCGGGAACAAGAAACATCTCACACGGTCGAAACATAATAACCGTGTGTTATCAAACAGAAAAAAGCTGTAGGCGGGTAGATATTTTTGAGAGGGGAAGCCTCGTGAAGCCCAATGTACTGTGCGGATGTGCGTGACAGGGGCACCGGCGTCGCACATGGTTAGTGTGAGTGAACCGTTTCTGTTGCGTCATTCGACTTGTCTAATGTTCATAAATTTGATGAAAAATGACGCGGGAGAGGGTCAGAACACGAACACACTTGCATGTGGACCAAATATATGTATGAAAAGGGTGGTTTGATGTTCAAATACCAAGTGCAACTTCGATGTGGCACCTATCTCGCAAAGCGCACGGTATTGCTTGCCCCCCCCCACCTCGTGTTGGCAGGAAGGGAATCCTAAGACTGTGAATGCATGCACCCCCCCCCCCCCCCCCCACGGAGGTTCACCTAGCAAAGTGCGAAGTAGCAGTCCCCCCCCCCACACACCCACTTTCAGTCAGCGGTCCAGGGAGGCATCTCACCAAGATGGATCATAAATCGGACAAAGAATAATCCACCTTGGTCGTACAACCTCTCTCTTGTTGTTGGTCAAAGTGATGGCCGTCCATGCGACCCTGGAGATGGGCTAGCTCGCCAATAATCACGCAAGTAGCTAGTCCCCGAAGGCAACCACTGCCCACGTGTGGCCCAAACATATGTATGGAGAGGTGTGTTTGAATACACAATGGAACAACTTTGATGTGTCACCGTGCTTTCGAACCAGAAATCCCCACACTGAGTGAGGGTTAGTTGACGATGCATATGTATGTCACACCACACTTCAAGCCAATGACGGGGATTCATGCATGCATGCGTGCATAATATGCGCTCAAACTTAATTAGGTCTGAATCTCACCATGACCTATACTACGATAACACGAACCAAAGGAAGAATCCGCCATGGTAACCTATCTTGTTGTCGGTCAAGGTGATCATGGATGTCCACGCGGGCCCATGAATATATAGGCTTGTCACCGATAACCACGCGAGGGAGTGTACCGTTCGAAGACAACCACTACATGCATATGTATGGAGGTGATGCATGCATGCATGTTTGAATACCATTTCACAACATTGATGTGGCGCGTGCATCGAAAATCGTACAGTCCTCACACAGAGCGAGATCGGTTCATGACGTGTCGTGATACTAGCCACTTCGACTCGATGGGAGGGATTCATGCGTACACATGCATGTGTGTGCTCAAACTGTATCATGTCATCCCAGAGCATGACCTATATATATACGGTATTACAAACAAAAAAATAATCCCCTCCTAAGTCAAATTAACCTCTCTCATTGTCAGGCAAAGTAGTGATGGACCAAGCGGGCCCACAGATGGAAAGCATCGATATCGTTGATAACCGCTTAAGTGGGTGCGAGAGGACAACCACCATCGCTTTGCATGTGGGCCAAACATATGTTGAATACCCAAAATGCACAACTTTGATGTGGCACATGCCTCGAAAACCGTAAAGTCCCCACACAGAGCGAGGTTCATGAAGCATACTACATATGATGGTCCCCTTCCCCCTCTTTGACGCATACTATATGCTCCTACCGTAATACAACCCAAAAAGAATCCTCCTTGATGGGGAAATTAATTAACCTCTCCCGATGTAGGTCAAAGTAATGCATGCATCGACGATGGCCTCATGGGCCCACAGATGGAAGCGTCACACGTGAGTGTCCTAGGATAACCACCGCCTGCATGCATGTGGCCCAAAGAGGTGTTGTGTGATGTTTGAATAGCCAATTTCACAACTTTGATGTGGCACGTGCCTCGGAAACCGAAAAGTCCCGACACTGAGTGAGGTGAAATTGTTCACGGACGCGTACGTATAGTATATATGCTAGTCTACTCCCACCTCTTCGACGCGTACTATATATATACTCCCACCATAACACAAACAAAAAAGATTCTACCTTGCTCGTCAAATTAACCTCACTGCCGGCTGTTCGTCAAAGTGATGGACGACGACCTCGTGGGCCCACAGAAAGCGTCACACGCGAGTATCGACTGTCGTGTAGGACAACTATCGACTGCATGTGGCCAAAACATGTATGTATGAAAGGGTTGTGTAATGTTTTAAATAACGAATTCATGACTCTGATGTGGCACCTGCCTCACAAAACGGCCAACCCACACGGTGGCTCACGACTCGTAGTGTACTGCGAGCCACCCGCCACCTCCCAGATGCACGCACACACACACCGCGAATCCACCACAACTACGATGCATGTTAAATTATCCCGCGGTGAACATATGTTACCAAAGGAGGGACGTTTTAATTAAAAAAACAGAGATCATTGAGACATTTTAGTACATTGATTGATTTTCTAGGGGTATAATGTGCAAAAATAAAATTTGAGCTACATGCACACGTGACAGTGCACCTAAATGGATTGCAAAAACACATGTGTCTCACTGGGTGCATGTTTACTCCCCGTGCAAGAAATTTCAAACATTGAGAATCTTGATTTTTAAATTCTAGTACATCCAAAACTTATTTGAAATTCATGAAACTTATCGTGTTGTCATATGGACACCAATACAAAGTGGCATTGTACTTTTTTTTTCAAATTTGAGATCAGTTTTGATGTAATCTTTATCTTCTTACAAACAGGAGATTATTAATAATTGGGAACCAATATTAATAATTGGGAACCAATATCCCAAGCGGATTATTTATTCGAACCGTGAGTGTTAGACCAACAATGGATACGTGCCATGCTTCGGTTAAGCAATAAAGCGGCAACATTAATCATCCAAATAGAAAAACAATATACGTGCCGCCACGCGACCCGTGTGCCGTGCGAGCAGGCGTGAGTTGACGGGACGCATGCGAGCAGTCCGCTGCGCAGGCAGACCGGGAGGCGTGCGTGCAGGTGTGTGAATTGACGGGAGGCGTGCTCGCTGCACAGTGTCATCGGGAGGCTTGCGAGTAGCTGTGTGAAACGACGGTAGGCATGCCAGCAGTCCGGTGCGCAGGCTCACCGGGAGGCGAGCCAGCGGTTTGACCGCCACCCGCCTCTCTCCCACTACTCCATATTAATGGCACGCCCGAGCGGCCGCACCCCCATCCTCGCCACACACACAATCCTCTCTCTCCGCTTGCATCCTCGATGCCACTCTCAGTCCTCAAAGCCATTAGTGTATGAGGATGCCGCCGAAGCGCCCCATCGGAGGGACTGGCAACGCCGGGGCTGCTGAAGCACTGGAGCACGGCGTGGAGATGGAGACAGAGGTTGCCGTCGCCGTCGGCGAGGTATCGCTGCACCCTGACGTCGTCGACGGCGTCGAGCTTCCACAGCCGGAGCCGGAGGTCCACACCGACTCCGGTGACGACTCGGGCGATGACCCCGGCGACAACTCCGACGACCACTCCGGTGATGACTCCGACGACGACGGACAACTAGTTAGTCATCTATACCCATTTATGTGTCAAATAGATCCTAGGGTTTCTCTGGTTACTCCTGCCTCCCCCTTTTTGGAATAGAAATCCTATGGTTATGTTCTCCCAATCCATGAAATCTGAGTAAGTTTCGTTAGATCCGTGTAGTGTATTGATTGTTTGAATGGTACAAGTGATAAGTGATTAGTTGTTTTATCTGTGCAAATGATTTCTGCTAGTAATCCGACTAGGGTTAGTGTTCGTGCTAATAATTCCTAGCCAGGACTTGACAATTGATTTTGAATGACCTACATATATGTTTGTGCCATTGTTTTCTTCAAGATTGGTCTGTACATAGACGACTGTGCTTAAAAATCAAACCATAATCTCTGGATATGTATAAAAATAGCCATAAATTCCTAATCCTACTTCACGGCATGTAAACATTGATTTGATGCCAAATTTTGGCAACTGCCAAATGTTCACTAGAGATTAGTTTGTAAACATTAATTTGACGCCACATTTTTTTACTATTTGTATAGGTGATGTCTGACGATGTGGACATCGAGGATGAAGATGGCCAGAGGAGGTACAAGAGGCAAATCCTGAGGGAGCTTTATGCGGGAATGCATAACAGGCGTATTAGGACCTGGGACGACGGCTATCGATGCCCATTTTGCAACCACAAGCTTCATGACGCGTATCAAAGTGTTCGGGCGCATGCAAGAGGATGGGCCGTTGGCTCCTTCAAGCAGAAGTATTCTCGCAGGGTGGCGCATGATGCGTACGCCGAGTACCTGGAGAAGCTTCAGGATCGTGCCGGCAGATGAGATGAGATGTGGGATCGAACTATGTATGGCTATGTAGTGTCTTAATGACGGTTGAACTATGTACTTATGGTTGAACTATGCTTGTGTACGCTTATTATCTATGTCTGAGTATGTTTAATATTTGGTCAAAATTTGGTACAAATTACAAAGGGGACCAATAAACCAGGACGGAGGTAGTACGTCAATCACACACGGTTCCCAAAATTGGAACCGTGTGCAATGACTTTCATTTTGCCTGTTACGTCAATCACACACGGTTGGCTCTAGCAAACCGCTGCCTCCAAAACTCTTTGTGGGACAGAAAACCCTCACCACCCAATTCAAAAAAGAAAAAAGAAAACCCTCACCATCCCCACGTCACAAAAACCGTCACCCCGCCCGCCACCCCCTCCGGTCCCCATTCACACCTGCACAAGCTCCTCCGCGTCTATGCATGGCACCGCCTATCGCGGCGGCAACCACTTAGCTCGCCGCCTGCCGCCGCCGCCAGGCTGCCGGCAAACCCAACCGCATTTTGCCACTTCCGCTTGCCGCCGCTTATCGCCATCGACTTTCTCGACGCTACTCGCGGTCGACCCAGCTCCGCCCGGTTGGTGAATCTGCCGTACTGAGGGTTTTTTCTCATGGACAACAAGGTAACTAATTTAATGAGATATTATCTCATCTCTTATCCCAGTTCATCTGCCTCCTTTAATCACCCGGCCAAAATCGCTGTGAATTCATTTTTATTCGAGCTGATTTGAGGGTTTTCTTTCATTCATTGAGTGTACAGTGCGCGGACACATCAGGACTTTGCGGCCTCTGCCAGACATCCATGGAGTTCCATCTCACCGTACCAGATGACTTGAGGATGTGCGCCGTATGTTCAATCTCACCCTAAATCGGTTGGCATGGCCTACCTTCCTGAACATATACTAAATATTGCTACATTTGGATAAAAGGTGCCACATGCACCATATACGTCAAAGGGGATTTTTTCCTCTTCTTTCTATATTAGGAAAATTAATGATGTATTGTTCTTTCGATTACTCTCATATTTCCATGACATTATGTTTACCCCCCCCCTTAATGACGCGCCCGCTTTTATTCTACCACGACTGAAGCACCTCGAGCTCGTCACCGTCTGCCTCCCAAACGATGACATGGAGCACCTGCTCCGCGGCTGTACTGCACTCGAGTACCTTCGTCTTCAGGCGATCAATGGGTTGAGTAGCTTCCACATCACCTCCATGACTCTCTGGACTATTTATGTGTGTTGCTCGTGCTTGAAGAAGACATCACAAAATGTGTACCACGGTATGGTCATCGAGGACACACCTTCACTAGAGAGATTACTTGTAGTTGATCAAGAAGGTCCAACAAGAATCAATGTCATTTCTGCGCCGAAATTGACAGTGGTGGGCTACTCGTCTGACAAATACTCCAAACTTGTTATTGGATCCACACCCGTTCAGGTACAACAGCCGCCTTCTACCTCTCCTTCTAGAAATTAACATTATTTCTAATTTTGAAGATGTATGTTCGTCTGTCATCTAGAAAATGATTCCGACAAGCTTGACCCCGAAACTGCGCACAGTGAAGGTCTTGGCACTAGAATCTATCGGCCCCAACCTGGAGCAAGTTGTCAGTTTCCTGAGATGCTTTCCATGCCTGGAGAAGCTATATATCGAGGTGATGTTCCTTTCCTGTTAAATGTTAACCATAAGGGAGTTCAATTTGTGACACCTTTTTCCAAGTTTACAATGACAATGTACTATGATTTCTGAAGGATTTTTTGGAGGATTTCAGTACATGCATGTCCCCCCCCCCCCATATTGGTTGCTTGATCCATATGGTTACAATCCATAAGCATTTCTCCTTTGGATTCATCTGTACTAGTTTTCTTAGGGAACTTTTCATCCACTCCAACCTCTTGTGAAGAAGGCTACATTTTTCTAGATTGTAATCAAATGCCCATGTTAACCATGTCGGATCGAAGATGGCATGTTAGTGCATTTTACAAATCCTGCAAACCAAATAGGCCTGTAGTAGTGTTCAAAACTGCATGTAGGCACTAACACATTTTATTCTTTTGCAGATAAGATTAGGCCCGGTGGTGGATAATGTGATACAATATAACAATCATGTCGAATGCCTAGATCTGCATATCTCAGAAATTACTTTGAACTCCTACCGAGGGACCTTACCAGAGATTATATTCGCCAGGTTCTTTGTTGTCAGAGCAAGGGTGCTGAAGGTAATGAGGTTTGCCCTACATTTATTTCGCAAAAATGAGTGGTTTGTTGATCAGCGCCGGTGGCTGCGGCAGAATGGAATAGGCTCCGAAAATGCTGAATTTCATTTTGGAACTTCAGATGACAGAGTAATCGGAAGTCATCATGTCAACCCCATACATGACTTCTCAGTGGATGACCCCTTTGCAAAAATAATGAGGTTTCGAAACCAGACTTAGAAGTGGTAATATTAGTTTGAACCTCTCTGATATCCATGTTCAGCGGATCAGCGCGAGCGTTTGCAGCTAATGAGCTGAATTTCATTTCTAATATCAGTTTGAACCATGTAATCTTCGAATTTGAGCCATATAACTCTGGAATTTGAACCTTGTAATATTTTGAGCTTTTGTGGTACAATCGTTGAAATGGCTTCGTATGAGACTCGTATATTGGTAGCACTATTTTGACCTTAATATGCAATGGACTTAGATTTTATTAACCATTCTCGAATTTGTTTACCTTATCGATCTCATAGCACACTATCTGTATAGCTAACTCGACTGCGATCTTTGACATTATTGCACACAGTTGGTTTCTTCAACAGTGTGCCCTGTAGAGCGCTGAATTAATTATCGCACTCGAGTGTCCATCATCACCCTTCTGTGTAACTTTAACCTCATCACCCACGGGTAAACTTATGACCGAAGTCATTCCACACACTTCGTTTTTACAAAGCCTTTTGCCAATAAACGCCCACGATTTACCCCTCTTCTCGCCGACGCATGGCCAAACTAGCCGGGCGGGAAGCTTGCGTGGTAGCCCGGGAACAGGCTCACCGACGATACATTTGGCACCTCTTCGAGCCCACGCGTGGTCAAACAAAATGCGTGCGGTGCGGTGTTGTCAAGCATGCACTGGAATCCTCCGCTATGAACGCGGTGACAAGATGTGATGATTACAGGCTAGCCGGCCCCCATTTATTACAGCAGCAATTTAACCCTTGTCTCTCTTCAACCTTTCGATCACGCCCCACCATTGCAAGAAGCACACCCACCACGACAAATTCTTAGAGGGTATCCTGCGCGGCTCCAATGGCGCTCCGAGCGGCTGCCGACGACGAGCAGCAGTTCACCATGCATGCCGTGGTGGACACCCACAGAAGGTTCACGGAGCTCTCGGTGGTGTACACCAACAACCCGGTCTGGGTGGAGCACTCCATCCACATCATGGAGCTGTTGCTTCCCGAGGAGAAGTACAAGGTGGTCGGGTTCGACCTCGAGTACACCCGCGCTCGTGCCGGGTCTCGTCCCAAGGTCGCCGTTGCCCAGATGTGCGTGCACAACCACGTCCTCGTCTACCACTACTGCCTGGCCACAAGGCCTTGCGAGCGTTTCGCCAGGTTTGTCAACAGCCCCCAATACATGTTCGCTACGGTGGACATCACCAACGATGTAAAGGTGCTCAAGAATTCGAGCATCGCCTGCCAGAATCTTGTCGACATCGAGGGCCAATACAAGATCTGGGGCAGCAAGGAGCATGAGAAGGATTCATGGTTCACCTCGCCGAGGCCATCATTGACCCCTACTACAGAGACATGAAGGATTCCTACAACAAGGACAAGCATGCCTGGCACTCAGCCTGGATGGAGAAACTCGACAAAACTCACGCCGTGTACGCGGCCAAGGAGGGGTACACGAGCTACGACATGTACAGGCGGATCGTTGACATGAGGAAGTGCCTCCTTCCCCAAAATGGCAGCAGAGCAATGGCAAGCATCATCGCAACAATAAGTAGATGATTAGATCGTCGTTTCTCCTAGTTTAATATGCATGTAATTGCTTACTTTGGTGTGTGGAAATGTTATGTGTGTAGTCACTTGTGTAATTGTATGCTTAATTTGGTTTTGCAATGCTGTCTTTTTAAGTATATATGTTGATGCTCTGTAGACAGAGCAAATCACATCGCACACAGACTAAACAATGGAACCCGTTGGTGATGATTTCATCAATCACTGACAATTGTATACCAGCAATCGTTTTCTCACAACACACATGGCTTGTTAACAGGAATCGTCTGTGTTGTTATCGCTCTTCCCACACGTTTCTGATTACAGACCTGTTTGCCGCGTATCACACACATCTTGTTAAGTTGAACCGTTTCTGTTCTCTTGGCTCAACGTAAACAGTTCATCCGAGTGAACTGTATGTTGTATATCGCACACACCTTCATCTGGCTGCCCGTTTCTGTTGTTTCGCCTCATCACAAATAGTTTATCCGAGTGAACTGTATGCCGTATATCACACACGCCTTCATCTGGCTGCCCGTTTCTTTTGTTCTGCCTCATCGCAAATAGTTCATTGAACTGAACCATATGCCCCTCATCGCACACGCAACTAAAATCTGAACCGTGTTTGATGTATCCTTCATCGCAAACGTTTTGCATCTTTTTTTACGGTTATTTTACATCACCGTTTGCAATTAATGCATCCCACACAGTTTCGTCAAAGGGTCTCTGATCGTAGTGTCGCGTTAGCAGCATCCTGCAGTAGTGGTGGGTGCCCAAATATTGTTGTGGCGGGTTCAAAAAGCCGTCCGCCACATATGTGGAAGTGAACTGTGGTGGGTACGTAGCTTGCCAGCCGGGCATGAATTAGAAAACGCACAGCTGTGGCTGGTATCTAAGCCGCCTGCCACAACTACTTGCGTAGCACTGGCGGCAGGTTTTAGCTCTCGCCACTCCTTGCTTTCAAAATTAGCAGTGGCGGGCACGCTTCGCCTGCCATTCATTAGGGTTCACCTATAAGCCCTTTCCCAGTAGTGGAAGCATCATGAGATTGTTGTTGAAGAAGGGTTGGTGATGATGATGGCAACCAATCCCCCTCTCCAGAGCCCAAAACACACCCTAGGTTGAATCTCCAGACGAAGAATAGAGATGGCAGCGGCTCCGTATCGTAAAAAGCATATGCGATTTTGTATGATTTTTTTGGGGGAAATATGAGATTTTATAGTGAAGGGAGGTTGGTGGAGGAGCCATGGGGCCTCTAGACGGCCACATCACGCGTCTAGGGTTATCGCGTGGCCAACCCGTCTAGTGCCCTGGTGGCCCTCCTCTAGTGCATGTTCGGTCCTCTGGTCTTCTAATTTTCCAGAAATAATTCACAAAAATTCTCATCCTATTTTAAGTCCACTTCTATTTCTACATAAAAATAACAACATGGCAATTTTGCTGAAAATAACATCAGTCCGGGTTACTTTCATCCAAACCATGCAAATTAGAGGGCAAAACAATAGCAAAGGTGTTTGAAAAAGTAGATATGTTTGAGACGTATCAGCTTCCCCAAGCTTAGCTTCTTGCTTTTCCTCAAGCAACTACATTGACAAACTGAACGTGATAAACAAAACTTTTGCAAACTCGTTTGCTTTTGTAGATGTACAAAATTTAGTCAATGGTCAAATTATAGCAAAGATTATAAGAACAACCATATGAATGATAACACTTAGCAACAGTGTTTACTCATGGTAAGATTATAATAAACTGGAAGATAATAATACGATATCTCAAACATCAACAAGGTCAAAATGAACACGATGCCATATGATAGAATGATATCTTGCTAACCTTTCTGAAATGGCAAAACATAAATGCAGAGCACCTCTGAAGTTCAAGCAGTGACTAAACATTGCAATTCAGCATGAAGAACATCTAGGCATGCTCCTCTTAACATTAATTAAACCCAATGCATGTTATACTAAGAATGACAATTACGCACTTTATGTTGGTGCTTGAAGAAGGTGATTTACTCGACCTAAAAATAACACTAAGAAATAAAAATAGAAAGTCCCTTCACAGAGGGAAGCAGAGATTAACATGTGCTAAAGCTCAATTGGTTAAAATGGAGATAGCTTTATTTTGAGAGGTGTATGTTTTCGTCAACAGTTTAACGACAAAGAATCTCATCATCTTCCATGCTAAACACATTTGAGAGCGGTTCCCATGCTTAGCAATCCTCCCCACCTTTACTAGCACGAGCCATGGCTAGCCGAATCCACGAGTGCTTGCGAACTTGCTACCATGGAGGAGTGCTTCTTATTTTTTTTATTAATTGGGGCTGCGAATCCCTATATTAGCTCTCTTGTAACTTTAAATAAGCACACATTTCATGCTCATTGAGAAGAAAATGCATTTATCATGGAAGATTACGGTCCCCTCTAGTCCTCCATGAGACGTACACACACAAAACAAATGATGTTTGAAGGTTTAAAGGTGACACATTTAAATTTACTTGGAGTGGCGAGGGAGTACCTTGTATAGGAAGGTATATTGGACTCTTTATGGCAAAACTTGGTTTAAAGAGTTGGATGCACAATTAGTATTTTTGCTTAGTGCAGGAGAAGCCTAATAGACTAGGAGCAGACAACTAGAGAGCGATAATGGTCATAATCATGCATCTGGTTGAAGCACAATTATATGTGCAGCAGAGGCACATATGTGTTTCTAGGTTTAATGCAAGTAGAACCACGTATGACCCTCTTTTGAGCTACTGTTATGTCTATAGCAGATGCACACATGTGGTTCCGGGTAAAATGTGACCAGAAGCACAGATGAGCCTCTGTTGGGCCACACTTCTGTCTCTAGTATGGAACATCTACTGTTCTGGGTAAAATGCAACCATAAGCACACCATTGCGTCTATTTCGAGCATAGTTCTATATGCAACATAGGCACATGTGTGGTTCTGAGTTTAATGCAACCAGAAGCATAAATGAACCTCTATTGGATCATAGTTCTATCTATAGCAGAACGCAATTGTGGTTTCGGTTAAATGCAACCAGAAGCACAACTCTTACTCGATGCGACACAGTTCCATCTCCGGCAGAGGCACATATGTGATTCCTGGTTTAAACTAAACAAAGAAACATGATCTTCAGATAAAAAGATTAGAGAGGCATGATTCACATGAAGAAGAAAGCACAATTACCTGAAACTGAAACTTGAACTAAGACATAGTTTAAACATTACACTGATATTACAAATACAAATTGTTCAGAACAACAAATAACAAAAAAAAACTATTTGAAAACTGAACTAACTTGAACAAACAGAGCAATTCAACATAGACCATACAACACACTATCAATTTATAGCATTGGATTGGAAACAATTAACTGAAACTTGAACAACCTAAGGCGCCTAAACAGATGCAGATGGTTCACCACCTCTTCGGATGGCACGAGCAGAATCTCGATCATCATCATCATCATCAGAACCATCAACAAGAGCTTGAGGAGCTATGATAGTCCTTTTATTGAGATACGAGTTCCAGTCGGGAACACATGACACGAGCTCATTCACCTTCAAACACAAGATCAATCAAAATTAACCAATGAAAAATATATATGAAAAAACAAGTTAGATAACCTTTTCAACAATAATGGCAGCAACATCACCACTTTGGTATTGGTGACCAGCAACAAGCATAAGATCAAGTGCATCAGCAAAGGTGACAAACACAACATCCTTGATGAAATGTTTGGAATTCTGAAGTTCATGTGCCCAAAATATCAAACATAATGTGGGCATCAACAAGGCCTACATTGTGAGTGTTCTCACTGACTGAAACTATGACAACATTGTCAACAAGACCCAAAGGCACATTAAGCACATCTCTTGACACAGCAGAAATGTTAACTAGTGGACCGAAGCAAGAAGAAGACTAAAAAATCAAGAACAAACCTAAGAATATTACTAACAATAATAGAAACATGAGCTGAATAAAAAAATTAGATTAATTTTTTTTAGGAAAACAACACCATCCTTTTTCATAACCTTTGATTTGCCAGAAAATGATTCAGAGTAAGTAGCTTTGCACTTGCGCAAAATTGTTCCTCCCTTCTTATCCATCTAAAGATACAAACCAATATAATTCAAATCAACTATAAATTTACATCAAATTTTCACATAACCCAGTGATAAAAGCCCGAAAAGTCAAAGGACTAACAGAAGGCGATCACAATCAGATGCAAATCAAAAACACTAAAAAATGATGGGAAAGATCATGGCTCAACACAAACCAACAAAAACCTACCTTCCCCTCACTGCTTGCTGCACAAACTTAGAAAGAGGGCGCCACAAAACAGAAATTTGAAGGGCAAGAATAGTGAAGTACTTAGAGATAAATCTATTAATTATATATACACAGATGGAACAAAAAGACACAGGAAAGAAAAGGAAAAAGAATATCGAGGTGATATAAATAATAGGGAGGAGAGCGGTGGTGGTACGTGGAGTTAGTGGGATAGTGCACGTAGTGGCAAAAATACAGTTATTGCCACAACATGATGGGTCGTGAGACGTGGAGTACTAAAGATACACTGGTTACTGTGATAGAGGCAATGGTGTCCCATCTTTCGATGAGATCGTGGCTATCATTTTGGTGGAGTAGACTTTGACGATTCGACTACGAACGTGTGAAGACGTCGCGCCTTAGCAATCGCTAAACCAACTCCGAGAAGTTATTGACCATGTCGGAGCACGATCAACCTGACCACGAGGGTCTATTTCCTGCAAGTAAACGAAGACCAAGCAAGAAACTGAGATTGCAATCTGGATATTGCGAATATAAGAGGAAAGCTTTATTGATCAAGGTGGGGTTCTGTGATGTCTTGGTCTGGTCGTTGAACACAAAGGAAGTACGCGAAGTTGCAGCTATGGCGAACTTTAATCTAAACAAAACCCAAAGTCTAAACAATGCCCTAAGGGTTGTATATATGGAGGAAGAGAGGGGAATTTCATGACCCCTTGGAGGATTGGTCTGAAACCAACCCTAACTCTTCTTTCCCCACACATACGGACTCTAAAAACAACCTATACTCAAGTATTTCGGAATTACATGGGCCTGGCCCAAAAATAAGGTGGCGCAACACCTATTATAAGCTATGGACGAAATTTATGAAAGGCATCTTGTAAATTTTGTCCATGTCCTTGGATGTCATCAAGGAGGCTTCAAAGTACTGAAATCTGCACTAGAAATGCCGTTCTGGTTCCCTTTGCGCGTGCTTTCATCTCCATGCTTGTTTCTGTGATGACCCACAAGTATAGGGGATCAATCGTAGTCCTTTCAATAAGTAAGAGTGTCGAACCCAACGAGGAGCAGAAGGAAATGACAAGGATTTTTGTTGGGGAACGTTGCATGAAAATAAAAAAATTCTACGCACACGCAAGATCTATCCATGAACATGCATAGCTACGAGAGGGGAAGAGCATCTACATACCCTTGTAGATCGCTAAGCAGAAGCGTTTATCAATGCTATTGATGTAGTCGTACACCTTCATGATCCATTGCGATCAAGCACCGAACGTACGGCACCTCTGCGTTCAGCACACATTCAGCTTGATGACGTCCTCGCCTTCTTAATACAGCAAGATGGGCGAAGTAGTAGATGAGTTTCGGCAGCACGACAACGTGGTGACGGTGGTGGTGAAACTATTTCCGCAGAGCTTCGTGAAGCACAATGGATTTAGAGCGGAGGATGAACTAGAGGGAGGAGATTCGAACCACGCTGGGCTTCTAGTTATGAGGATTAGAGGTATCTAGGTCTAGCTCTAATTAGTCAACTAGGACCACCTAGAGGAGGCTCAAAATCTTGTGTTCTAGGGGCTAGCCCTGCTCCTCTATTTATATGTTGAGCCCTAGGGTCTTTACTTGGGGAGAGGGCCTGCCCAAAGTCAGTTTGGAACACAAGGAAGAGTCCTTCTCGGATTCCAGCACTAGACACCACGGTCCTCGGCGTCTGGCCCAGATGCCATGGTCCTCGGCGTCTGGTCCCCGACCTCCGCAAAACTTCCTTTTGCACCGACCTAAAGCCCCGTGGGCCTTACCCCTTGGCCCAACCATCATCCTTTATATAAATCTTTACCTTCGGACCATTCTGGAGCTCCTCGTCATGTCCGTGATCTCATCCGGGACTCCGAACAACATTCAGTCATCAACATACATAACTCATATAATACTACATCATCAACGAACGTTAAGCGTGCGGACCCTACGGGTTCGAGAATGATGTAGCCATGACCGAGACGCTTCTCTGGTCAATAACCAATAGCGGGACCTGGATGCCCATATTGGTTCCGACATATTCTATGAAGATCTTTATCGGTCGAACCTTTATGACAACATACGTAGTTCCCTTTGTTCGTCGGTATGTTACTTGCCCGAGATTCGATCGTTGGTATCTCCATACCTAGTTCAATCTCGTTACCAGCAAGTCTCTTTACTCATTCCGTAATACATCATCTTGTAACTAACTCCTTAGTCACTTTGCTTGCAAGCTTCTTGTGATGCTGTATTACCGAGAGGGCCCAGAGATACCTCTCCGTCATACGGAGTGAAAAATCCCAATCTCGATTCACGCAAACTCAACAGACACCTTCAGAGATACCTGTAGAGCACCTTTATGATCACCCAGTTATGAAGTGAAGTTTGATAGCACACAAGGTATTCCTCTGGTATCCAGGAGTTGCATGATCTCATGGTCGAAGGAACATGTATTTAACATTAAGAAAGCAGTAGCAATAAACTGAACGATCATATGCTATGCTAACGGATGGGTCTTGTCCATCACATCATTCTCCAAATGATGTGATCCCATTATCAAACGACAAATCATGTCTATGGTCAGGAAATCTTAACCATCTTTTGATCAACGAGCTAGTCTAGTAGAGGCTTACTAGGGACTTGTTATTTGTTTATGTATTCACACATGTATTTAAGTTTCTGATCAATAGAATTATAGCATGAATAATAAACCTCTATCATGGTTAAGGAAATATAATAATAACCACTTTATTATTGCCTCTATGGCATATTTCCAACAGTTTTCAGCAAGGTAATTTCTGCAAGCACTGAAATTGTCGGTAACAAGTAGTTTGATAGTAAGATAATTTGTAATGAGCAAGTAATGGTAACGGTAAATAAAGTGCAGCAAGGTAGCCCAATCCTTTTTGTAGCAAAGGACAGGCTGTAACAGTCTCTTATAATAAGCAAAGTGTTCTTGAGGGCACACGGGAATTTCATCTAATCACTTTCATCATGTTGGTTTGATTCGCGTTCGCTACTTTGATAATTTGATATGTGGGTGGACCGGTGCTTGGGTGCTGTTCTTACTTGAACAAACCTCCCACTTATGATTAACCCCCTCGCAAGCATTCGCAACTACGAAATAAGTATTAAGGTAAAATCTAACCATAGCATTAAACATATGGATCCAAATCAGTCCCTTACGGAATAGCGCATAAACTAGGGTTTAAGCTTCTGTCACTCTAGCAACCCATCATCTGATAACTACACCACAATGCATTCCCTTAGGCCCAAAGATGGTGAAGTTTCATGTAGTCAACGTTCACATAACACCACTTAGGGAATCACAACATACATATCATCAAAATATCGAACAAATATCAAATTCACATGATTACTTGCAACATGACTTCTCCCGTGGCCTCAAGAACAAAGGCAACTACTCACAAATAATATTTATGCTCAAGATCAGAGGGATATAAAATAGCATAATGGATATGAACATATAATCTTCCACCAAATAAACAATATAGCATCAAGTACTAGATGTAATCAACACTACCCACAGGTACCAATCTGAGGTTCCGGTACACAGGTTGGACACTGATGTCTACTATGCAATCTTCTTCTTGTAGACTCGTGTTGGGCCTCCAAGCGCAGAGTTTTATAGGACAGTAGCAATTTTCCCTCAAGTGGATGACCTAAGGTTTATCAATCCATGGGAGGCGTAGGATGAAGATGATCTCTCCCAAACAACCCTGCAACCAAATAACAAAGAGTCTCTTGTGTCGCCAACACACCCAATACAATGGTAAATTGTATAGGTGCACTAGTTCGGCGAAGAGATGGTGATACAAGTGTAATATGGATGGTAGATATAGGTTTTTGTAATCTGAAAATATAAAAACAGCAAGGTAGCAAGTAACAAACCTGAGCAAAAACGGTATTGCAATGCTTGAAAACAAGGCCTAAGGTTCATACTTTCACTAGTGCAAATTCTCTCAACAATGATAACATAATTGGATCATATAACAATCCCTCAACGTGCAACAAAGAATCACTACAAAGTTTCTATCGGAGAGTGTAGGACAAAAACATGCATCAACCCCTATGCATAGATTACCCCAATGTCACCTCAGGAATCCGTGAGTTGAGTGCCAAAACATACATCAAGTGAATCAATAGAACATCCCATTGTCACCACAGATATCCCATCACAAGACATACATCAAGTGTTCTCAAATCCAATACTCAATCCAACATAACGAAACCTCAAAGAGCAAGACTCAATTCATCGCAAGAAAGGTAGAGGGGGAGAAACACCATATGATCCAACTATAATAACAAAGCTCGCGATACATCAAGATCGTGCCAAATCAAGAACACGAGAGAGAGAGAGAGAGATCAAACACATAGCTACTGGTACATACCCTCAGCCCCGAGGGTGAACTACTCCCTCCTCGTCATGGAGACCGCCGGGATGATGAAGATGGCCGCCTGTGATGGTTTTCCCCTCCGGTAGGGTGCCGAAATGGGCTCCCGATTGGTTTTTCATGGCTACAGAGGCTTGCGGCGGCAGAACTTTCGATCTAGGGTTCTTTTCGGAGGTTTCTATATTTATAAGAATTTTTGGCGTCGGAAACAAGTCAAGGAGGTGCCCGAGGGGCCCACAAGCCCTCAAGGCGCACCATGGGGGGTAGGGCGCGCCCCCTGGCTTGTGGACTCCTCGGGACTCTACTGGTCCAGCTCCGGTGCTTCGAGGGTCTCCTTTGGTCCATAAAAAATCACCGTAAATTTTTAGCCCATTCCGAGAACTTTTATTTCTGCACAAAAAAACGACACCACGGTAGTTCTGCTGAAAACAGGGTCAGTCCGGGTTAGTTCAAATAAAATCATACCAAAACCATATAAAATTGTTGCGAACATGGCATGAATACTTCATAAATTATAGATACGTTGGAGACATATCAGCATCCCCAAGCTTAATTCCTGCTCGTCCTCGAGTATGTAAATGATAAAAGAAATAATTTATGAAGTGTGAATGCTACCTAACATGTGTATCAATGTAATCTTCTTTATTGTGGCAAGAATATTCAGATCCTTAAGATTCAAAACAAAAGTTTAATATTGACATAAAAACAATAATACTTCAAGCATACTAATAATGCAATCAGGTCTTCTCAAAATAACATGGTCAAAGAAAGTTATCCCTACAATATCATATAGTCTGGCTATGCTCTATCTTCATCACACAAAATATTTCATCATGCACAACCCCGATGACAAGCCAAGCAATTGTTTCATACTTTTAATGTTCTCAAGCTTTTTCAACTTTCACGCAATACATGAGCGTGAGCCATGGATATAGCACTATAAGTGGAATAGAGTATGGTGGAGGTTGTGAGGGAAAGACTAAAAGGAGAAAGTCTCACATCAACTAGGCAAATTAATGGGCTATGGAGATGCCCATCAATTGATATCGATGCAAGTGAGTAGGGATTGCCATGCAACGAACACACTAGAGCTATAAGTGTATGAATGCTCAAAATGAAAACTAAGCGGGTGTGCATCCAACTTGCTTGCTCACGAAGACCTAGGGCAATTTGACGAAGCCAATCATTGGAATATACAAGCCAAGTTCTATAATGAAAAATTCCCACTAGTATATGAAAGTGATAAAATAGGAGACTCTCTATCATGAAGAACATGGTGCTACTTTGAAGCACAAGTGTGGAAAAAGGATAGTAACATTGTCCCTTCTCTATTTTTCTCTCATTTTTTTGTTTTTTTTGTTTGGGCTCTTTGGCCTGTTTTTTTGTTTTTTTTTAAGTCCGGAGTCTCATCCCAACTTGTGAGGGAATCATAGCTTCCATCATCCTTTCCTCACATGGGACAGTGCTGTAATAATGATGATCATCACACTTTTATTTACTTATACCTCAAGAATTAAAACTCGATACTAGAACAAAATGACTCTATATGAATGCCTCCGGCGGTGTAGCGGGATGTGCAATGATCAAGAGTGACATGTATAAAAAATATGAACGGTGGTCAAGCCACAAATACTATGCCAACTACATGATCATGCAAAGCAATATGACAATGATGATATGTGTTATACTAAACGGAATGGTGGAAGTTGCATGTCAATATATCTCGGAATGGCTATAGAAATGCCATAATAGGTAGGTATGGTGGCTGTTTTGAGGAAGGGTATATGGTAGGTTTAAT